>OY728151.1:63520044-64770044 GCA_963277665.1 Viscum album | reverse complement strand
ATCCATGTTAAGTTTATCTCTAATAAAAAAACCTTTATGAGAATGATTTTATTATTATTGATAAATGTTTCCTTTATATGCATTTTTTTACTATCACTAATAAAGACTTTTTGGTCATTTTAAATAACTCCAGCATCTCACCACACCCTCTCTTTATTCAATCTTATCACAAAACAAAATCTTTTCTATGATATCATTGAAAATTCTAAGAAAATTGAGTCCCCAAAAATTGAAGGTATGTTATTCAAATCTTATTTTTTATGTTCTTTTCAACCAATTCTCTTCATGATTTGTGTTTTTGTTGCTGTTCTTCCCAAAAAATGGTGTGTGAAACACCCCTTTCATATCTATTACTCACACTATCATTTTCCAACACTTGAGTACCCCATTTTATCACTCATATAATCCATTTTACTATTATTTTGGTCATTTAGTCCATTTTACTATTATTTTGTTCATTTTTTTTCAAAAAATATCTTGTAAACCATAGTTTTGAAAAAAAACTTTCAATGGTGAATATATTATTTGATATATGGTTTATAAATCATTCATTTTGAAAAATTTCATTCAAGATATATTGAAATAATTTTTTATGGTTTTATAAACCACGCATTTAAAAATTCTTCCCCTTTTAAACTTTTTTTGATCCTAAATCCCTCATGAGGATTTAGCAAGTTCCCTTTCTATGTTATAAGGCTCAAAATTAGTTGTAATTGGAAACCTTACTTAAAATTTTGATAACATTTTTTTTCCGAGTATGAGTTTGTTCTTCACAAGATATAAAATCAATGTTTTCAAATAGGGATATAGTACAATTACTAATAATGCATCAATGAGACCAAGAAATAAATTACTATTATATTTTTTTGGAAAAAAAGTAGATACAAACTAACATCCTAAATTTAAAACTTGAATGTTATTTAAGTACAAAAAAAAATATTTTTTTTATTATTTTGATTATAATTAATTATTATTTTATTATTATAAAATTTTTTATCATCACAATTGAAGAATCCATTCCAAAAAATAGAATGAATTATGATATGAGATTTCATAGTATAGAAAAATAAGTGTTATTATACTTTTTATTCATATAATTATTTGTCTTCATGTGTTATAACAAGTTATTGATTCAATAGAATTTTAAATAAAATACGATGACTATATGTGTGTATATATAAAGAATATCCTGTTAGGATTCTAAGCTTATACCATGTATTTCTTAATTTATTTTTTTTGTAAAATATTTATATTTTTGAATCAAATAATAAGGATATGAGTCGAAAATGGATGGATTCTAATCATATGACAAAATATTATGAGGATGGAGTAAAATAATTTGTCAAGTTGGAAATAGAGTGTGCATATGAAACTTCTAAAATCATTTGTTAGTTTTTTCATTGTTATTCAAGAAAAAATTTCCGTAGGAGTTTGAAGAACACTTGATCTATCAAAAAAATAGATCGAAGTTATAAATATTTCACTAATCATGGGAAAAAAATTAATATATCTAGAGATTGGTATGAAACCATAGTTTATAGATATTTTTATACCATTACAAGTGTAAACATTGATAAAAATAGAATTGTGTTTTATGGATCATCTGATATGATTTAAAATGAAAATTATGATGGGGATTGTATTTGTAAGGGAATGTATCCCTGTTGATCGACCCTTTGAACATTTCCGAAGTCTGAGGTGCTCTAAGGTGGCTTAGAGGAATTCCAAAGGTACTCAGCTACTAAAATATAAAAGTAGGATGAATTACATGTTGTGTAAGAATTACACATCGTGTAATTCAGGTTCACAACATGTAAGTTTTTGGGGTTAAATAAAAAAGGTGATCCATTTTTTAGCCGAAACTAGACCCATAGGATTACATGATGTGAAAGGTAATTACACATCATATAAATACTTAATGCTATACATTTTATAATTTTTCACCCGCTCTAGTTTTTTCACAAACCCTATGGCTGCAGTTGTTCCTCTCATTTTCCACTGGCCAACGGATCCCTTATAGGCATTTTGGAGATTTCTTCGACGATAATCAATCATTGGGATTCCATCCTCAATATATGGAGATTAATGGAAATACAAGGTATGTTCTACCTCTTTTATTGTGTTTTATTCAATTATTTTCCTACCGTTCCTCCATGATATGCGATGGATCTTGATCTCCATGTTTCTAATGGAATTGTTTTGGTTGTTTGTTGGCACAGTTGTGGTGTGACATCCCTGGGTCGATGCAGTTATTACGGGAGAGGTGAACAAGATCCGCAGTGTTGGTCTGTTCTTGTTCAAAGAGCATTGACACCCTTTTTGGGTAGGGGATTCGTTGCTTCTCTTTTATTTTATGATAAATCATAAATTCATCATGATTTATCCCCTTGGATTCTAATGAATTTAAACTAAGAATTACTTTAACTATATTAAAGTATTGGAATTGATAACATGACAAAATTTCTAATTTTTTACTGTGATACAGGCTCGTCTCTTGTTTTTCTAGATAGTGTGATATCTATGTGATAATTGATTATCATGTTTTTCTTGATGGAAATTGGTAAAGAACATAAAGCCGAAATTAATTGATAATTAATTTTATAAAAGATTAAATATGTATGTTTAATATATCCGTTTGTTGTAATTTGAGGATAATCAATTGATGCAAGTATGCATGTTAAATTTAATTTTTTAATGAACCTGATGCATGATGATTCTTGTTGATAAAATAATTATCAGAATGTTTAATTAATTTGTGACAGCTTGTGATAGCTTGCTTCTTAGGTTTCTTGCAATTGGAACTTTCAAATAATGAATCAGTTAATTCAAGATGGAATAAGAATCAGTTGTGTGATTAAAGATAATGCCTTGTAGGTTCTGAGTTTCCCACTTTCTTTTAAAGTCTGAGTGCCTTGTACTTTGGAGCTACGAGGGTTCTTTGTGTGTTAAGAAGGAATTCTTCATTTTTGGTCCAAGAGCCTAGTTTCTATGTTTGTCTCTTTATGCTTGTGATATTATGTGAGCATGGAGAGATATTGTGGTATGTGGGTTGGGGAGGCCCATATGTGATGTGAGTCTGGGATGGATGATCCTGGAGGGATGTAGTGGTATATGGAGCGGGGATGCCCAATTGTTTTCTTAGAAGATGATGCTCGTGATGGAGAGATGCATTGAGATATGCATGAGGGTGTCAAGGAGGACACATAGTATGATATAATGGGTTGATGTTGGGATTAACCATTTTTATTAAATTTTGATGCTTATATGAATCTATTTTTTGGATGATAGACATGTTGTTTGTTTATATATTTTTCTTTCCCCATTACTTGAGGCAAATGGATATGCTTGGTTACTTTCCTTTTTTTGTAGCTTAGGATGTTTTACTAGAGTACTTGGTAATATGGGGAGTAATATTTTTAACAGATGAATACATTTTTAACCCACAGGGTTATATCTTGCTGGGATACTATACTGAGAGTATAATTACTAAATGCCGTGGACTCGGTCTACTTATTCTTTGAGGACATGAAACTTTGTTGTGATGATAATGTAATGTAATGTAATGTGTAAAATGTTAATGGTTAATTAATGGTTAAATAATTAATTAACATAAAGTGAAACTTATGAAAAATAATAAAATAATTCACTATATCTCTTTAAATGGTTATGTTCTTAAAGGATATCTTGTCTTAGTAGTGGTAGCCGAGAGTCCAAGATATGTTAGCTGCAGTTGAGTCTGAGACTAGATTATTCCCATAGTGTGGTTGTTATCAATATTATATCATGCACATTTTTGTGTTTTTATATTCTACTCCACACTGTTGGTTAGGTAAACTGACACCTTGGGGATTCTGAGCTCTGCGGGTGTTTTCCCCAACATCCTGATGGGAGGATGGATGGCTGACTACCTCCTTTCACCCTGCTCTCTTCTCTTGGTAGTTACTTGTGCTGGTATTCACAATGTTTAGTTTTATCCATATATGTATGTAGAGGGTTGTAATGGATTGTGCTTATTTTCACACAAATGTATGCTGGATATAGTTTCCTAATGACTAATCTAGGTATAACGCATGTAGGATGTGATGGCTTAAGGTCTCATATTCGGTGTATGAATTGTGATGGATTGAGGTATAATAATCGATGTATGATAAACATTATGTGGAATGTGGTGTCTCTCAAAAATCACCTGGTTATATTTGGTTAGATGGATGTGGTTGTGTGATGCATGAGGTGCATGTTGTGGTGCTTCACCCAGGTGTCTGTCGGCTAGCCTTTTTAAATAGAGATGCTTAGGATGTGTGATGTTGGGGTAGAGAAGCGAACTAGTGGGGAAGTGGTAACAGGGTACCCTTGATATATATTTTTAAATTATATAATCTAGTATGTGATACTTGGTGAGAGTGTACATGGTGATGTTGGGAACTTAGTATACCTATTTAGGTGAGAACCTCGTTTAACTTGCTTTTTATTGTGCTTTAGAATTATTTCTTTATCTTTTGTATGAAAGGTTCCTGGGATGATCCTATTGAGTATACTATTATAATCACCCTATGTATATATTTTTTTTTCAGTTCAGTTGGTGAAGGTTGGAGATCATGCTTGTTACTACTAGCTTGGGGTTGTTCAGGAGTTGTTTAGGATTTTTGGTAACTGTATTCCTTACTTTTCTTTTGGTACTCACAGTTTCCATTCAGTTGTAGTAGTTATTTCATGTCATTACATATTTTAACTTTGAACTTTTCATATTTTACTCTATTTTGGATTCGGTTACTGTATATCTTATCTCTCTCTTTCACACATGTTCTTGTTGAGGGTAATGCCTCCCATATGTGTGTTCACTGTAGCCTTAGTTCTAGTCACTAACCCGGTGCCTATAAGAGGTGGGAATCGGGTTTCTCCATCTCTCTTCTCCCATTACCGTCTTAGGAGGGGTACAATTTGTGGGGAGGGGGTCGTGACAGAGTGGTATCAGTGCTCTAGTTGAGGGATTGGATGGAGTTTGAAGTTAGGCACAGGTGAGGTTTCATGGAATGGTAGGGAAACAATGTTAGCTAAGTTTAGAAAGTGTTATAAGCATGGGATACAATCTTAAATATGGGTATTTAGGTCCCTCCCTATGATATTATGTATGGACCTTTAAGTTTCTAGAGGCTACTAAATGAGGTGATACTGGTTACAGGGTAGAGACCTAGGAAACAATCATTCATCATTCTTCTTTTCACCTGTTTTTGAATGGGTAGACCATTGAATAAGTTAACCTAAAATGAATAAAAGAAAACAATAAATTAATGTTAAGGACTTACATATTCTAGGTTTAGGAGCTCTAACAATTTTTTCTTTTGTAAGCAAGGATCTAGGTCAAAATCCTATTTATGTTTGTACAGAATATGTTCATTAGGTTGCTCCAGCAAATCACCACATAGTAGAGGTTGATGACGATAAAACTTGGAGGAGGACACTTCGAGAGTTTTAGAGCCGAAGTCTACAGAGGTACAAGGGAAACATTTCAGATATAGTCATGAATGACTAGTTTGAGGAGGTTGAGATATAATTTAGTTCGATTCATGCTTGGAAGGTGCACTAGGTATCATTGGCTGTGATGATGCTACATGGGAAATCAAGGTACTGGAGGTTCTTGTTCCTTGTATATCACGAGGAGTCTACAGTCTCATGGGAAGAGTATTGATACCAGTTCAAAGATGTGTTTCTTTCTTCGACCATGAAGAAGGATGGTCACTAGGAGCTAATTACCATTCAGAAGGGGAGATCCAGTATATAAGAGTTTAGGGCCCTTTTTAGGAACCTTCTATGATATGCTCCAAACATGTTTCCAGATGAGGAGGTCAGGGCAAGGCATTTTGAGGAGGCTTTATATCTAGAGATCTAGCACCAGGTCACCCTGTTAATACTAAATACATATTTCAAGGTGTTGTAAAGAGCATAGTTCATCAAGATGATGTTAGTTAGAACTGGATCATCACAAGAAGGGAGTCAGTAGGATTCCTCCTGAAGAAGAGCTGTGGTCCCGGGTTCCCAGTTGTCTAGAAAAAAGAGCTTTTGATCATCTATGGATAGGTCTAAGCCCTCAATGTATCATTTCTCTAGGGGAAGAAACTCTCAGGCCTATTACAAGGGATCATACATATATTTTTATTGTAAAGGAAAAGGTCCTAAAAAATGACAGTGCCCAAAATTTATGAGAAGTCAGCATGTACTAGTTGTTCTACTTCAGGCTCCTCCACTGAGTCAGTTCCAACCGAGGAAGAAACAATGGGTTTCTAAAGTTTGAGATCATCATAGAGTGTATGGTTTAGGTATATTAAAACCCTGTGATGATCCACATCCCTAGAGAGCAGAGCGTGACTATTCAGGTGGTCTTCATCATGGTCAGAGAGGTTGTGGATTAGATTGTGGTCAGCTTCATGCTTTTGTGTTTCCAGTGCTAGGATATCCACACATCATTTGAGGTACCCTATTTTAGTTTTCTACAAGGTTGAATTCCTTATTTGATCCAGGAGCAACACACTCTTTCAAATCACCTTCATTTTCCTTGAATTGGGACTTTAGGTAGAGAGGCTCCCAGTTCCCTTGGTATTGTCTATGCTAGTTGGAGGCTGAGATGAATTGTTTGATGTATGTAGAGACATTGAGATAGTTCTAGGAAGGCACCACTCTTGGGTTGATTTCATATGTTTATGAATACAACCATATGACATCGTCCTTAGCATAGATTGGACTTATTTCATGTAGAATACCATGGATTGCTTTAGGAGGCAGCTTGTGTTCTTCGATGATGATGGAGAGACAACAGTGTTTGTTGGTGAGCGAGACCCTCAGATGGGTTAGAGGAGTGATCCTTCCTTATCATCCATAAGGGATGGGTTGATTCTTATTTCTTTAGAATATTAGCATCCAAAGTTTCTCAGGGTCATAAAAGAGTTCCATGATGTCTTTCCATAGGAGGTTGTAGCATTACCCACTTGATGAGAGTTGGAGTTTGGGATTGAATTACAGCTAGGCATGTCTCCTATCTTGATGTCTCCATATAGGATGGTGCCTTCTATGTTACTAGAGCTACATATACAACTATATGGTCTGATTTGGTGTGGTTTTTTTGACCAATTGTTTCACTGTGGTGTGCACCAATGTTTTTCATAAATAAGGTTGATGACAGTTTACAGCTGTGTATCAATTATTGTTGCTTAAACTAAGTGATAGTAATGAACCACTATCATCTTCCATGGATTGATGATTTGTTTGATCAATTGAATGGTGGAATATGGTTATAGAAGATATATTTTAGGTCAATATATTATCATATACGTTTAAAGTATGAGGATATCTTGATGACTGCTTTCCATTGTCATCATGGGAATTATGAGTTTTTTGTGATGCCATTGGGTGTAATGAATGATCTAGCTGTGTTCAAGGGGTTAATGAACTCTGTGTTCCATTAGTTTCTAAAAATGTTCATAATGGTTTTCATTGATGACATCCATTTTTACTCTTCATCTGAGAAGGATCATTCAAAGCATATATGTTCCATTTTGGGAGTTCTTCATCATGAGCAGCTATTTGGGATGCTTTTAAAGTGTGAGTTTTTGGATCTATAAGTCGATTTATTAGGGAATGTTTTATCCCAATAGGTATTATACATTTATCCATATAATATATAATAAATTTTGTCATGGGAATCCCACAAGATAGTGGAATAGGTGAAAAGTTTCATTGGTCTTACAGGTTATTACAAGAGGTTTATAACTGATTTCTATTAGGTTGTGACTCCTATGAAAGAATTTCCCAGAAAGGATATGGAATTATTGTGGATTGATTAGTTCAAAATAAATTTTTATTATCTAAAGGATACATTGTCCAGTGCTACAATTATTTGTCTTTTGGTAGAAGGACTTCAATTTGAGGTTTTCTGTGAGGATTTTCATCTTTTGTTGGGATATTTTTTGATGTAGTAGAGATCAGTCGTTTCTTATGGGTCTTGATAGTTACATCCCCATGAGTGGAACTAGTCCACCCATGATCTCAATTTGGTTGCGGTAGTGTTTTCCATGAATTTGTGATGATATTACCTCATTAGTGAGCATTTTTTGGTCTTCACTGATCATAAGAGAATGAGGTATGTTTTCCCCCAATATAACTTTAACTTGTACTATCATTGGTGGATAAAGTTATTATAGGATTACGACTTTGATATTTCATATACACATGAGAAGGGAAATTTTTTAGTCAAAGTGCTGAGTAGGAAATCGTACAGTGTTGCAGTGCATGAATCTGGTGATTCTTGGAGAGCGATGGAAGAAATTTCAGCATTGCATTTAGATATGGTAGAAGTCGGGGTTATATGTTGTCTTTTTTTAGATGATGGTGTAGTTATCTCTGGTGAAGTAGGTGGAGGAGTCCTAATTGGGGGTTCTTGAGGTGGATGTTTGGAGTGACTGAGTTTGTAGAGAGGCCCCTAATGGTTGGTCTAGAGAAGGAAAACACCATGTGTTGTTTCATAGAAGGCCTTTTTCTCCTTTCAAAATTCATGATATTGTTCGTAGAGATTTCCATAGTTCACCCTTAGCGGTACATCCTGGTGTGAAAAATATGTACTGAAATTTTCGGGGTCATTTTTGGTGTCCTGGGTTGGAGTGTGAAGTTTCAGGGTTTGTGTCTTGATGTTTGGTCTTCCAGAAGGTGAAGGCTGAACACTGGGTTCTCGATGGTTTTCTCTATACATTAAATGTACCTCATTTGAAGTGTAAGGTCATCTCGATGGAATTTTTTACTAATTAACCTTACTATTAGGGAGTTTATGACTCTATATGGGTGGAAGTGGATCGTTTGATGAAATAATCCCACTTTACAGAAATCAAGAAGTCAAGATCAATGGATGTTTTGTCGAGGTAATACTTAGAGGAGGTACTGAGACTCCATGGATTCCCAATGATGATCATTTCCGATCAAGATAATCATTTTACCTTTAGGGTGTAGAGTGGTCTCAAGCATGAATTTTATCCTAAACTACGCCTTAACACTACTTTTAATCTGTAGAAGGAAGGTCAGACAGAGCGGACTAACCATACTCTTGAATACATGTTGTGCTCTAGTGTTCTAGATTTTGGAGTTTCATAGATGAGGCAACTTCCCTTGGTAGAGTTTTCTTACATTTAAAGATTTTACTCAACCATCATTATGGAAACTTTTGAAGTCTTATATAGTTGAACTTTCCATTCTTTTTTTTTCTGGACTGGGGTTGGAGAGTCAGCAATTCTCAGGCAGGAATTGGTATAGAATACGATAGAGATGGATTAGGTGATTCACGATAGGATGAAGGTAACATAGGATCACTAGAAATTCTATGCTGATCATAGGAGGATACCTATGAAGTTCAACATTGGGGATCATGTGTTCCTAAAGGTGACTCCCCACCATGGGAAGTGAAGGTTTGGTCATGGGAGTAATCTTTCTCCTCAATTTTTTGGGCCTTTCGAAGTGTTACCTCGTATTGGAGTGGTGATATATCAGATATTTCTTCCCCCCATAGATGAGAGAGACATACAATATTTTTCACATGTAGCATCTCTTACATTGATTTCATGGTAGCTCTCACATCATCAGTTGGGGTGAGATTGATGCTGATGATGATGTGATCCTTGAGGAGCGATCTTTAGAGATCCAAGACTGATAGGATAAGGTGTTGGGAATCTATGTTATCCCCTTGTTTCATATCTTGTGGAAGAACCTTGGTGTGGAGGAGAGTACCTAGGAACATGAGTAATAGATACACGCTCAGTATCTTGATATGTTTTTTGTTTAAATCTTCTCTTGAAACACTATTTATTTTGTGGATTTAGACCTTTTCAAGTTTATGAGATGGATTTATCTTTTTTCTTGTTGTGGATTTCTCTCTTTTGAGCGGTATCTCCCTTGGGAGATAGTTTAGGATATAGTTGTGGTTTTTGTGTGGTTTTTCATTGTTCCTTTGATGAAGCAGCTGAGTTCATGTGGCAGGAAGAGCCTTGAGAGGTATATCATAGGGTGGATGTTCAGAATACCACATTTATTTTCCTCCATAAGTTTATTTTGGATTTTCATGGATGAGAATGTTTTGATAGGTATCTAATTTAAGGGCTAAGATCTACGTGGATCAACCCTTTGAACGTTTCTGAAGACTAATGTGCTTAGAGGAGGATTTGAGGATGTTCGTAGGGACTTGGATGCTAAAATATGGAATCTATAAGAATTAAATGCTTTTTAAGAATTACACACTATGTAAGTTAGGTTCATGATGTGTAAGTTTTCAGGGTTAAATAATAAAAAGATGAAACGTTTTTCAGTGCAAACCAAATTGTGAGGATCATACAATGTGATAGGGGATTACATTTCATGTTAATCCCTGATGTTTTACATTTTATAATGTTTTATATACTCAGTTTTTTTCACAAACCCTACAACTACAGTTGTTCCTCTCATTTTCTAGCACCCAACAGCTCCCACCCACATATT
This sequence comes from Viscum album, assembly GCA_963277665.1. Classification (NCBI taxonomy): domain Eukaryota; kingdom Viridiplantae; phylum Streptophyta; class Magnoliopsida; order Santalales; family Viscaceae; genus Viscum; species Viscum album. The sequence goes on along the minus strand of OY728151.1, from coordinate 64,759,538 downwards.
TTGGCGATTCCTTTGACAAGAATTGATCACAGAGCTTCCTTCATTGATTCGCAGTGATCTATGGTTATCGGAGGTATGTTATACCTCCATTCTTGATGTTTTTTTTGATATGTTTATTCCCATTACTTTTTGACATGCGATGGCGCTTGATCTCCATTTTTTCTAACATTGTTTTTTTGGTTGTTTGTTAGTGCGATTGTGGTGCAACGTCCTAGGTTGGATGCAGTTCTTGTGGGAGAGGCCATCAAGATCTACAACATTGGTCTATTCATGTGCAAAGAATGTTGAAACCATTTTTAATTTAGGGGATTCATTTCTTCTATTTTATTTTATGTTCAATCATAAATTGAGAATGATTTATCCCCTTGGATTTATATGAACTTAACCTCATAATTACTTGAACCAGATTAATGACTTGATATCAATTTCCTAGTAATTTTTTTGATTTTTTATAATTATAATGGTTAGCCTCTTTTTTCTAGATAGTGTGATATCAATTCCTTTCTTAGATTATCCTGTTGTTCTTGATGAATATTTTTAAAGAACGTAAAGATAGAATTAATTGATAATTGATTGGCTAAAAGATTAAAGAGGCATGTTTAATGTATCTATTTGTTGTTGTAATTTGATGATAATCAATTTATGTAAGTATGAATTTTTAATTTTATTGGTCAATGAACTCTAATCATGATTATTATTGTTGATAAAAGAGTTAGAGGGATGTTAAATTAATTGTTTAATTAATTTGTTACAACTTGTGATAACTTGATGCTTAGGTTTCCCATAGTTGGAACATGTAAATAATGAATTAGTTAATACATGATAGAATAATAATTGGTTGTGTGACAAAAGATAGTTTCTTGTAGGGCCCGAGTTACCCACTTTCTTGTAAAGGATGAGTTCCTTGTGCTTTGGAGCCATGAGGGATTGTTGTGTGTGAAGGTTGAATGCCCTATTTTAGGGACAAGAGCCTAATTTAGATTTTTTTCCTATTTCTTGTGATATCATGTGATCCTAGAGTGATATTGTGGTATTTGGGGAGGGGAGGCCAGGATGTGATGTGAGCCTGGGATGGTTGGGCCTGGAGGGATGTTGTGGTATGTGGTGCGGGGAGGCTCAGTTGTTGTGGCAGGAGTTGATGGTTGTGATAGAGAGATACATCAGGATATGAATAAGGGTGTTGGGTAGGACACTGGGGACAACATAATAGGTTTAATCTAGGATTAACCCTTGTTATGAAAAATGGATTCTTATTTGAATCTATTTTTTGAATGATGATAATTTTGTTTGTTTATATAATTTACTTACACCACTGCTTGAGGTAGATGGATGTTCTTGGTTTCTTGCCGTCTTTGGTAGCTTAAGATGTTTTCCTAGAGTACTTGGTAATAAAAAATTATTTTTTTAATAAATTAATGAATGTTTAACCATTGGGGTTGGATCCTACTGGGATGAAATACTGAGGTTATAATTCTGAGAGGCCATGGAATCAGTTTGCTTATGCCTGGAGGGCGTGAAACATTGTTGTGATGCTATTTTATTGTAATGTGAAAAATGTTAATGGTTAATTAATGGTTAAATAATTAATTAATGTAAATTGAAACTGATGAAAAGGAATAAAATGATTTAACGTAGATCTTTATATGGTTGTGTGCTTATAGGATATCTAGTCTTAATAGTAAAAGTCGAGAGTCTGATAGAATTTTTTTGTAGTTGAGTTTGAGACTAGGTTATTCCCATTGTGTGGTTGTGAGATATATTATATCATGTAAATTTTATGTTTTTATATGCTAATCCACCTTTTCATTTAGGGTAATTGACACCCTGGGGATTCTGAGCCCTGAGGGGTGATTTCCCTAACAACCCGATGGGAGGATGGATGGATGCCTACCCCTTTGACCCCGCTCTCTTCTCTTGGTAGTTACTTGTGATGATATTCATGGTTTTTAGTTTTACCCATATATATTTGTAGAGGGTTTTAATATCTTCCGGTTCTTTTTATACGCATGTATTTTGGATATATTTTTATAAGGACTACTATAGGTATGACATGTTTAGGCAGTGATGACTTGAGGTTCCTTACTTTGTGTATGAGATGTACTAGATTGAGGTATAATATGAGATGTTTGATACATGTTATGCAGGATATTATGGATCCCAAAAACTACATTGTTACTTTTGGTTAGATGGACTTGGTGGTAAGATGCATGAGGTGCATGTTTTGGTGCTTCACCCATGTGTCTGTGGGCTAGCATTTTTGGAGAGAGATGCTCAGTATGTGTGACATTTGGGTAGAGAGAAAAAATAGTTAAGAACCAATAGTGGGGTACCCTTTATATTATTTATTATATTATATTCCATTATATGTGATACTTGGTTAGATTATCCATGGTGATGTTAGGGAATTTAGTATGCCAATTTAGGTGAGGAGTTAGTTTCAGTTACCGTTCACTGTTCTTTAGCAGCTTTATTTATCTTTTACAAGAGAGGATACGGGGAGGATCCTACTAATTATATTTTTTACTCACCATACATATCTATATAAACTATTTTTAGGTCAGTTGGACCAGGTTGGAGATTAGGCTAGTTACTACTAGCTTGGGGGTTTTCAGGAGCTATTTAGGCTTAATGGTCACTATTTTACTTACTTTTCTTCTGGTACTTGTAGTTTTACATTTAGTCGTAGTAGTTCTTTCATGTCATTACATATATTTACTTTGGATTTTATTTTATATTATAGTCTGATCAAGAGTTGGTTGGTGTCAATCTTACCTCTCTTTTTCACACGTGTTCTCTTAAAGGGAAATGACTCTGATATGTGTGTTTATTATACCCTCGGTTCTAGTCACCAACCCGAGACCTACTAGAGGCGGGACTTGAGTGTCACCATCCCTATTCTCCCATTTCCATCCTATGAGGGGTGCTTTTTTTGGGGAGGGGGTCATGAAAATATTGATTAATTGAAAACGGTAGTCGAAGATCAACTTCATGATTGTACAGAGTTGTTTTAGAAGTTAATAACTTGTGAAAAGACACCATTGTATGATGGTTGTAAATTTTTTTCAAAATTGTTATTTTTAGTAATACTATATAATTTTTAAGCTGAAAATAAATTAAGTGATATAAGATTTGTATAACTAATTTATCTATTGAATGATATGATCCCATAATATAACGAGATTCCTTGTCGAACATAAGATTCTAAAAAATGCTATATTCAATGGGTATGGTATCTAAAAGAATACATACCCACCCAAATGACTATATATTATTTCATAAGGACCATGGATCACTTAAAAAATTCAAGTGTCATGAGGAAAGATACAAGAAAGATAAATCAAGTCCTTAAAATTTTATAGTAGTTTATAATCATTATAATGTTAAAACTCTTATATAAAAGTGAGGATACAACAAGATAATTAATGTGGAATATATATTGAAGAATTCATGATTTGAAACTTCATCAACCATAAGAATATCCTTAGTGGTAGAAAATTGATCATGAATATCCTAAATTTGTAAATTATTCGATAAATCCCCATCTTGCTCTATCTATAGATGTAATGAATCATTTTGGTGTAGAAATTATCACTTAAAATAGATGGTCAATTATGTTCATAAATTATTACATACCACTATGGTAATGAATGAAGCACAAATATATTATTTTTTCTCTAATAATATCAATACCAAAACAACTGGGTAATGATATTGTTTTTTATTTAGATTCATTGATCAAATATATGAAATTAATGTGGGATTCATGTGTTTATTGTATTATCTCCAAAGAAATGAAGATTTCATGTTGAAAAGAATGTTGTATAGGATGATAAATGAATTTACTACATAAGTAAATTTTTTAGAATAAAACATTTATGGAATTATCGGGTGTCCCAATTTTGAAAAAGTTATACAGTCAGTTTGGATGGAACATTCCTTGAAGACTATGTTTCTAAGAAATCACAAATTTTTACTCCAATGACATTACTACTGATCTTAGACAACATCATAGAATGAAAATTTAGAAGAAGTTATAACACCATCTATAACAATACGTGAGCACAATTTTTATCAAGTAAAAGGTATTTTCACCATATTTGGTAATTTTTTTTTGAAAAATCCAATAAAAACTATTTGAAAAAAGCGGTCATTTTTTTAAATTACCATATTGGAATTGTTTTTATGTTTTACATTTTATTGATATCATACATGTAGAAAAAATGTATGTTATAGTTTAATTGGAATGTTAATAAATGAACCTGAAAAAACTAAGGATGACATTAAGGATATGTTGTACATGATTGACATGAGGATACAGAAAGAGTTGGTGCTAGTGAAGAGTGAAAGGAAAAATTTTCTTCCTCTGTTATCTTACAGTTTTCTAGGAAAGAGAGATATCAAATTTTTAACATCTTGAATGATGTAAAGGTTCTAGATGGGTATTCCTTAAATATTAATAATATCATTTTGATGACAAAATTTTAGTTAAAGGGCCTAAAATCCCATGACTATCATGTTTTTATACATGATTTAATTCATGTAGATTTATGTTGAATTCTGCCTAAAAATGACTAACACGCATTAATGAAGATTTTATTATTTTTTAAATCCATATGAAATGAATTTATAGAATTGATGAAGTTTTCAATAATAGAAGAGGAAAATTCTATCAAATTAATTAAATTGGAGATGTTCTTCCCACCACAATTCTTTAATATAATGGTCCACTTAGTTAGAGAGATATGATTATGTGGTACTATACATTATAGATGGATGTACCCCATTGGATAGTATTTGAATATTTTGAAAAGGTACATAAAAAATCAAACTCCACAAGAAGGTTGTAATACAGATCAATATATTGTTGAGGAATCCATTGAATTATGTACCTACTATTTGACATATTTGGATAACATTGGTCTCTTAAAATGTCATCATAGTGGGTGCCTTATGGGTGAAGGAATTTTTGGAAGATATGTTATTGTAATTACCATGAAGGTGAGGTATGGGGCTCACCTTTACATTTAGAAAAATAGTATATAGGTTTTTCAATATATTAAAAACCAAAAAGTAATTTTTAATCATTTGATGTTGTAATGGTGTAGAATGATCCATTAGATGATGTTTGGTCGAATAATAATAGCCTATACTGCACACTATGATACAAATCTGAAAAGAATGTAGTAGATATTCCTAAGAGACATTGATAGGGAACTATGGAAGTTTAAAATTTGGTATTGTTACTATATCATATCATATTTTAGAGATAGTAGTAAAATAGTGCTGTGGACTTCCAATAATCGGTCACTATAGCATGGTAAACTTACTATCCTGTTGGTAAAATAATTGGATCATCTTATTTATGAGATCATTAGAGAAAGGATTTCTATATGTGTATGAAAAAAATAAAATTTAACTATAATTTTGATCATGTTCATAGTTAAATTTCCCCTCTCCATGGATGAAGGGATCATTTCCCAAACCATATAAATCGCTATTTCATGTGTGATCTCTTTCTCATTTTTTTCTTTTACTCTTATGTGAATAATTTTTTTGTTTTTTTTCTCCCATAATTTTTGAAACATTTGAATCCATAAAGGGATGAAATTTATATATTAAATACACATAATCAACAGTTTATATGGTAGTTTCAAGACCATATTTTTAAGAAGTCATTTTTAAACCCAAAAAAAATTTCAAAATGACATTGATGGATAGTGAGAGGACTAGGTTTACATGTATTATCTTATAATTATTATGTACTTAACAGTTATATGTTATTTAAAAAGTAACATAATGAATGTAGTATAATGAAAAATAGCGGAGTTACTCTTGTGAAAAAATCAATGCATGTATATGGTATAAAAATAAAAATCCTATTTACATGAATAATTTTGTGTCAAAATGATGCTGAAAATGATATAAGAGCGGGTAGGGGTGCATTGTGTCCTTCAAAAAAATAAAACTTCCCTCTTCAAATAAAGAATTCTTATCCCTATCTCTTAAAGATTAGTAAGCGGTGTAAATGAAATAAATAAAATAATATAATATAACAATGTATAGTGGTTCAAGGCATATAGATCCCCTAGTCTACTCAACCAATGCTCTCTCTGTGAGCATGGTTATTTTCACTAAGCATGACATTTTCTTGGAGACCTCAAAAACTGAGAGTAGGTAGTTGAGATATTATAGTAAGGATTTTTTTGGGACTTCAAGTTTTTTATAGGGAAGAAAAATATCCAAATATTTTTATGAGAATATGAAACTCAATGAATAATAAGTACATGAATTTGACACTTTAGTAGTAGGATATGTGATATATAAGTTGAATACTGGTTCAGAACACAGTTTTAGCAGTAACTTACAGATTTAGATTATCTTAAATAATTCATAGTAGCAGAGAAATATTATTCCATGTAATGAATGCTTATTCTTATTCTTTTAACAATAGAAAATAAAATAGAGAGATTGACATTGACTTTCTTATACTTTTCACAGTGAGTGAATAATGATGTGTAGATATTTTTTTATCTTATATTCAAATGATGATGAGTAATATGAAAACTTTCAAACCTTTATTTATGTAATATTTTTTTACACTTTTTCCCCTTTCTCATAGTTTTCCTTAAAGGTAAAATATTTTTATATATAAATAATAAACTATTTAGAAGTTTTAGCACCACATCCTTGTTTGGATATTCAAAATAAATTGAGTTAATATATTCCAAAAAAAATTTCATTAAAAATACAACACCGTTACATTATTAGTTATTGGAAATAATATTTAAAATAAATCGTGTCAAATGAATTTAAATTCTCAAAAAATTTCAACATCATCATTGAATGAACCTATGAAATAGATTCCAATACCCATTCAAATATTCATTTAAATCAGCTAAAACAATTTTCCAAAACTAGTGAAAATATCCAATAGAAAGTTAATGTAATTTAATTTAAATAACCTTGAGTCCTATAGATTCATTAAGAATGTGATGCTATAATAAACAAAACATTTTTCTGTATAAATTATGCATCAAAATATTCACAAAAGTTTTAATCACAATATTTTGATTTATGAGAATTTATAAAACTGATAAACCATATAAAATAATCCTGGTAAAAATGCAGTAGATTAAAATACCAAAAATAGAGTATCATAACCTGCTTAAAATCTATAATCACATTTCAATAAAATTTACCATTCATAGTTATTAAATTCTGATACACATTACCATGGTGTTCCTTAATTAATTGGGATAACCTTCTCAACCTATATTCACTATGTGTTACAATATCAAGCTTATGAGGCATACATAATGCATGTTTGAGTTCATGTACATCACCGCATTACTATTCATCCTTTCAGGGGGTGAAGACTTCCTATACAAGATCTAGGTTATCTAGTTCTATTATAAGAGTCTAGTGTGTGAGAAATCATCATTCAACACAATTTTATCAAGTCTAACTTTAGAGTATGTTCAATGTTTCTATTCATCCTTCACGAGATCTCTAGTTCAAGTAAATGCACCAGTTTAAACATCTTCATTTTCATTAAAATGCTACATTAATTCATTAGATTAATGAAAAAGGGAAACACAGTTGGCTATAATCTTGTAGGAGAGGTGATCTTTCAAATTCCATTAAAGGGTGTGAGGTATGGGCTCCTGTAGTCACCCAGCATGCTTCGCATTCTAGAATTCACCATACAACACACATATGAGGTTTAAAATCTATGTGATTAAGTTCCTATTTGACATGGTAGGGAAAAATAAGAATTACATGAAAATAAAATTTTATAAAGGATTGAATAAATCCTCCTATTCTTATTACCAATCACTATTAAATGTCTTACCTAGCATTTCAGCATACAACGTTCTATATTTCAACATATTTAACCTTCAATTTAATTCAAAGAGTCCCACAGACAACTCATGATAATGTTTCAATGTGAAATAACCTATAAGAGTGTTCACATCAAACTTATGTGATTAAACTTGATTTATAATGGTGATCATCCTCTTAAAATGTGATGATATATACAATAGGTTGAAATTCCTTGGTGGCACAAGCAAAAACCTACGGTTTGTCCTTGATGAAAGCAACATAAGGATCAACATATCAAATGTTTAGATCAATGAAAGTAATTTTTGGAACATGAAACATACTTTAAACTTAAAATTAGTATTTATAAACCATACTTTTACTAAAAAATAGGGTTCCCAAAACCAAAATAAGGATAACAAACCTTTTTAAAATTGAACAACCCACAATTATAAAGTTTACTAATTTTTTAGATCATTTTAAAATCTCATTCAGAATATGACCTAAAATAATTATATTATAGAAATTTTGATACCTATATAATGGATTAATAATAAAATCAATACAATTTACACATCTCATGATATAATTGGAAAACAAAACAAAAAAAATTTGGAAAAAATGAAGCACACCAAAAAAATCATAGAATTATGGATATTTTATTTAGTAATTTTTTTAGAATTACTTACAAACTAACTAAATCAATATAAATTTCCTGGATTTTAATATCCCCATGTAGTTTGTGATTTGGATATTTGTAGCTCATATAATCATTGAAAAACAATAGTCATAAAAAAATATAGATTGTAGGGCCCTTGAAATGTTTTAGAAAACTAGGTGATTTTTTCAAGAACCAAAGAGATCATCTAAGACTTCACCATGAAATAATTTAATTTAGATAAATTTATTTTATATCCAATGTGAAAATTTTCATGAAAATATGAGCACTATATCTTATGATATCATCAAAATATATAGGTGAATTTAAAATGAAAAACAATAATGTAAATAAAAAACTTTTAATAACTTCATAGAATTTTTCCCCATCTTTAAAACTGATTTAGATTTTGACATAAATATATGAAATTTAAGAAAAAATTCTTATCTTTAAAATGAAACAAACAGTATAGGAATTAGATCAATATCATGTTAGATATAAAATAAACATATTGATACAATAAATCTGAGATAACTAAAAAAACATAATGGGAAACAAAAAATGGGATGTAGTTATTATCAAAAATAAGATGAGAATGTAAATGAAATGAATCCACTCAAAATTATACCCCTTTTTAATAATTGAAAAACCCTTAAAAACTACCAACTATATATCCACTTTTTGTAAGGATAAAAAAGATGAGTTATTGAGAATATTAAATAACACAATATTTATCTCCCCTTTTTAAAAATAGAAAAAAAGAGATAGGCATGAAAAAAATGTTTTCAATATATTCATCAATATAAACTCACCCTTAATTCATGCATCCTTTAATAGGATAAAATGTTATACTCAAGGAGGAAAACAACATATAAAATATTATTCAAAAAACAAAAAAATATTTAAACGAAATTAAAATATGTGTCTAATAAATTAATCCATGCCAAAATAAAAAATATTAAAACACAAGGAAAAAATTTAAAATAAGTCACCCTAAGAGAGAAAATAAATATAAAAAATATTCAAGGAATTTAAATAAAATATTTTCAAATAATAAAATATTTCAATATAACTATTTTAAAATAATTTTAATATAAATATTTATTATCATTCCATAAGTTATTAAAAAAATTTATCCAATATTAAAATATTTTATCACATAAAATAATATATTAATTTATCACGTGTAAGTAATTTAAATAGAAAAAAATTAAATTATTTCAATAAAAAAATGTTTAATATATTAAAACATTACAACATAAAATCTTAAAGAGTATTCGTGATGTTAAAAAAATAATTCAAGTAATTAATTCATTACATAAAATAATTGATTGAATAACGGTTTTAGCTATGCAAGCATAAAGATAATAAAATATGGAGGAAAAAAGATGAAACATTTAGAATAAATTCTCCCCTATATAATGGTTAGTCAATTTAAAATAAAAATAAAAATAAAATACTTCTTGGATTTTAATAATTCTATCTCTAAGGATATTTCCTTTCAAATAATGAACAACTCATAGTTGGGCAATCTTTATAAAACAGAATAAACTTACAAATATTTAAATTGGCCATTTAATGATATAAAAATGATTTATAGTGGTTTAAACACATAAAATATGAAATATAAGTGCCTTTTGGTACCCATATGATTTTAGGTCTGCTAGTGTTAGCAACTAAAGACATAGGTAACTAAATATGTATATTTTGGGTAGAAATTTTAAATTTAGATTTAGATAATGATTTTGAATAATGAACATGTTTGACACCAAAAAATAGAGTATTTATAAAATATAATTCATTAGTATAATTTCCATTGGTACCACAATGAAAATATTTTACACTAGAGATGATATTTCTATTATATCCAAGAAAAAAATAATTCCAATATAATTTATGAATTTTTCCATTAATATCAATACGAATGTTTTCCATTATTAATTTTATTCTTACAGAAAATTTGATTTAAATAATTCTTTCCATTTATAATAATACTAAAATATTATCCTAAAGTATCAAATTTATCTAATAATATATTCATTTCATTTTCATGAGAAAAAATATTTCTTGGAATAATTAGTTCTTATGTCCGCAATCGACTTTGACATGCTCTCTTTTTTAATGGAAATAAAAACATAGTATTTTCTAAGTTCTCTATGATATTTATTTAATGATTAAAATTTGGTCTTAAAGAATAAAATAATATTTACTAAGATTATGAAAATAAAAAATTTCATAATTAGAACTTTGAGAGAAATGATATTTTACCTAATCAGCATGATCTATAAGAAATAAATTTACCTTTTTATTTTTATTATCAACATCAATATTTGTAGTAGATTCAATGCTTGAATATTTCGAAGCACTCCACTTAGCCTTTGTGGAATTATTTCCTCTTAATTTATAACTAGCTTTCCTTAAATATTTAATAAATGGATAGTCAAGTATCAAAATTCCTTTCTTTTTTACATTCACATCATCTGACTTCCTACTCATCATTATTTTTAATTTCACATTTCTCTTTTTTTTACAACTTTCCAAAATTTTTAGCAAGATCTGATAGCCTATCACTTAAACCCAAATGACTAAAATCTAACTCAAAAAATTCAACCTTCAAAACATTAAGTGATTTTTTTGATGGAAATATGATTTTTAGATTTGGATTGCATTTCAACTTCATACATCTTCAAGGTTTCAATCAGATCCTTCATATTTAACTCTTTAACTAGTGAAGATTATCAAATAGCCACAATATTCCATTCCTATTAAAAGATAAAACTCTAAGTACCTTTAATTATTGATCTAATTATGGAATTAGAGTTACTAAGGAAGTAACATTATTGAAAGCTTCTATCAGTATCCCATTCATATGAGTGATGCTTTTATCATCCTATATCTGTAATGTATCGAATTTAAGTTTAGTAGTATTATACCTTAGTATTCAAACATTATCAGTTTCTTCATTTTAAATAAAAATATTATGACAAATTTCATAGGTAGTATCACATTGAGAAACACGATTAAACTCATCTAGACCTAGTTCATATATGATAACATTCATAACTCTTAAATTTTGACCATATTCTCCTTATATGGAAGCATACCATTTTTATAAATATTCCATTGGAATTTTATATGTCTTAACAATATTATTATAAACATTAAAGCTAAGATTATTCAAATATTTAATCATGATATCTTTCTAGAAACCATAATTATCACCACTGAAATTGGGAGCACATGTTATCAACATACCACCTCTAAGATCAGCCATTGAAATTTGTCTTTATAAGGATATTTAACTAAGTCTTATTAGAGTCAAAAGAAATATATCCAACATTTGCGAGTCTCTAATACCAATTTTTCTTTTGTAATGATAATGATAAAGACATAAGAGGGGGGGGGGGTGAATTATGTTATTTTAATAATCTTTACAATAATAAAACTACCCTCTTAAAATGAATAGATATTATCATTCTCTCTTAAATATAACTAAGTGGTAGAAAATTAATAAATGAAATAACATGATATGGTGACTATTAGTGGCCCAAGGCATAGAAACTCCCAATTCCACACTACCAATTCACTCTCTTTGAGGTTGGTGATTTTCAATAAGCATGTTTTTTCCCAAGGACCTCAACAAATGAATACAAGAAGTTGATACCTTACAATAAGAATTTTATAAGGACATCAATTTATTTTATAGGGATCCTCAATATCCAATACTTAGTATGAGAAGCTAACACTCCACCATGACTGAGTACATGTATTTGACAATTCATTCAAAATACATGATATATAGAAGTTTAATACTAGTTGAACACATACTTACAACAACAACTAACAAATGTATATGATCTTTAAGATTTCACAATAGTAGAAAAATAATCTTCAAAGTCACACATGATTCTTTATATTCATTAATAAATAAAAAATAGAAAAAGTATCATAGAACATATTCTGATTTTCATAATGAGATAATAATGATCTACACAAAATTATTTTCTTTCTTCTTTAAATGGCGAACAACAATATAAAAATTTTAATCACTTTATTTTCATAAGAATTTTCATGATTTTTTCCTTTTCTCATAGTTTTACTACCAGATAAATATTATATATAAGAACAATAAAATATTAAGTAGTTTTAGCAACTCCTCCTTCAAATATTCAAAATAAATTATGTTAAGAACATTCATAAATTTCCCCATTAAAAACATTGCATAACTTTATTATTTATTTATGGAAACAATATTGAAAATAAACCCCATCAAAAGAATTTAAATTACTCAAAAATTTAAGAATCTTCATTGAATGATCCTACAAAATAGATTCAAATACCCATGAAAATATTCCTTTAAATTGGGTTAAATAATTCCAAAAAACTAGTGTCAATATTCTTAATAAATTTCAAATAATTGAATTTAAATAAACTCGAGACCAATGAATTATCTAGAAATGTGGTGTTAGAATAAAAACAAAAAATTTTATTTATAAATTTTTCACCAAAAATTCAATAAAGGTCTGATAAAAATCATTGGATTTCATGTGAATTTATCCAACTTATTAACCACTGAAAATAATACATCTAAAAATGCATCAGAAAAAAGTACCAATAAAAGAGTATCATAACATGATTAAACTCCATGATAAGATTTATATAAGATTCGACATCCATAATTATTCAATTTAAATTCACATTTCCTTAGTTATCATAAGTTAATTGATATAACCTTATCATCCTATATTTAGTATGATTTGTAATCTCTAGCTTATGAGGTGTGTAGAATATATGTCTGGGTTCTTGTACATCACTAAATTCCTATTCAACCATTCATACAATGAAGAATTAATGTAAAAGATCTATGTTTTATAGTTAAATTTCAATAGTCTAGTGTATGAACAAATGTAATTATGTATCATTTCATCAAGTTTAAATTTAGATCATGTTCTGAGTTCCTGGTTATCCTCCATGAGATCTTTAGTTCGAGTACATGCACCAGTTCCAAAATATTAATTTTCATTTAAATGGAGAACTAATAATTGATTATAAATAAATTAATATGTATAGTAGGTTATAATATAGTTGGAGAGCTGTGATTTAAAAGTCTATTCAAGGGTTAAAGGCATGGGCTCCTATACATCACCCAACATTCATGGTGTTCTATTATTCATAATATTGTGCACATATGAGGTTGAAAAACTATGTGATTGAGTTTCTATTCAACATGGTATGAAAATATATGAAATAAAATAATATCATGGCATAAAAAGGATTGAAAAAATCCTTCTATTCTCACTACCAATAACTATTCATCATCTTCAACAAAATTTCATCATACAACATTAAACATTTTAGTATCTTCAACCTCAGGTTTTATTCAAAGAGCCTAGCAGAAAACTCATGGTATGATTAGGTTTGAATTTAAAATAACCTATACAAGTGTTCTCATCATCCTGGTGTGATAAAACTATATTTAGAAAGGTGAGATTGCTTTCCTAATATGCTACAATATAAGGTAGGTCAAAATTCCATTGTGGCAGTTGCAATGACATGTAGTTTATGTTTAATAATGACAATATATGGATCAAAATATGAATTGTAGATAACATCACATGAAACAAAATAATTTTTAAAAATAATTTAAACATATATTTATTGTTCCTTAATCATCATTTTACTCAAACATAGGGATAAAAAAACTAACATAAAGATAAAAAACATTTTGAAAACTAAACAACCCAAAATTGAAAAATTCATTGTTTTTTTAGATCCCATTAACATATAATTAGGAATCTGACCTAGATGAATTATACTTATGAAATTTTGATACCATTTCAATGGATCTATAAGTGGCTTAATCTAATTTCTATAGCTCCCAATATCATTTCAAAATGGAATCAACAAAATATGGAAAACTATAGATCAAAAATAATATCATAGAATTCAATTTATTTTATTGATCACCAAAACAACCATTTTTCCTTCAATGTAAACGAAATAAATCAAGTTAAATATCATATATTCCCCTCAAAATAATTTTTTTTCATGATTTGTATACTTTTATCTCTTGTAATCAATGAAAAACATTTGCGATAAAAAACTATAGACTGTAGAGTCCTTGAAATGATTCAGAAACTTTGGTGATTTTTTATAGAATGAAAGAGATAATTTAATATTTCCTAATAAACTAATTAAATTTTGATAAATCTCTTGTTTGTCTAATGTGACAACCTTTTGGAAAATTAGAGCACATTATCTTGAGATATATTCCAAATTATAATGTGAATTTAAACTTAAAAATCACTATATCTCTTAAAAGCTTATAATAGATTCTAAGAATTTTTACCCCTTTTAAATAACTAATTTAACTTTATTCACAAATAGATAAAATTAAAAAAATCATATTGTATTTCCAACATAAAAAATGGAATAATAACCTGATCAATATATATTATGATATAAAATAAACATAGAGACATATTAAATTTGAAATCCCTAAAAAAACATTTTATTAAAAAAATTGGTGGAAAAATTTATCAAAACCAAGATGAGAATAGAAAATAAAAGGAGCCAATCATTAAATATATTTATAACATCCCAAACTAAACCATAGAGTTTGATCCGAAATATGAGATGACCACAAGCATACATCTTCTTATGCCAGAGGTTGCTGACTAATAGAGATTGTGTAATTCCATTAGTGGGGTGACTATACTCTCAATATCATATAATTTAATAGTAATATGAATAAAAAATAAACAAAATAAAAATAATTGGAGTAATCATGTGGAACTCAATGATGACATACATATCATACAACAATCCAAATGTAAAAAAGTATCCATGTACATGATAAATCTAGAAATAAAAGCTATAATAGATGTCCCACTCGAACTCTATCCAGTAATGTTTAAATACTCCTACTCCACCTGCTCAAACATCTACCATAGGAACCATTCCCTTTTCTATATCCCTATTCATTAAATTTACATGCTTACTAAAATTCTTGAGTAGGGTGTGAGTATGAGACTTAGTATGACACCACCAATTACACTTAAGATTGGTACATAAAGTATAACAGTTCATGCGATGAACATAAACAGGTTGTATATATAAAAAATATATATCACAGAAGTATAAATATATATAGGGTCCTTTAGGACTAGACCTATATGTTTCAACACCGTGATGTAGGGAACCCTGATGGAAAGATCAACACATTCCCCTTTAGGATAGTACCAAACATGGATAACACATCCATTAATATGGATATTCCAATGATTTATGACCTTATGATTAACACATCTGTCTATGGGAATGGACCTCTAGGCCCCCACCACTCTCTCATCTACAAATGATTGAGACCAAACATATGATACATGATGAAAATGATAGATCAAAACATTATGTAAAGTCAAACAATATCAACATCAGAACAATCCACATGCAAGAAACATCAAGCACAGGAAAAGACACACACACACACAAAAACTTCACATGCTCAATCATTAGACATAGGTTTCTGAAGGATACACACAATTCCAATGATCATTCCAATAATCCAAATAAAACATATACTAAAGTCATGAACTTCATACCTTAAGTATAATGATGATTGAGTACAAGGTTTGACGTCTAAGTTTAACTACACCACCAAATCCTAGAACCATTATCGATTTGATATGATTTAGAATTATAATCATATTTATTATTTTAAAAAGTGAAAAATATTAAATTAAATTTGAATAAAATACCTCAATTCCCTAGGAAAGAAACTTTAGATTTAATTTCTAATCATTGAGATGAACCCAATGGTACTAATGGAGTTTCTATTTGATCAGTATCAGAGAATATATTTAAGGATGAAGTTTGAAGATAAAATAATAAAATAATAGAGAGTGGTAGAGAGTGGTAAAGAGGAATGAGGGGGAGTGATCTTACCCCATGTATGCTGCACACTATATGGTGCACCCCAAATTCCATTTTATTTTATCATTATCATTTTCTCATTTTATTTAGTTCCATTTTATGCCATTTATTATTATACCTATATATGTTTTGAATTCATGTGAAATTCATGAATCCCATCCTCCCTACTCATGTACACACTCCATGATCCACTTATATTTTTAATTAAATTTAATAAATTTATTTTCACTCTTATCTTAAATCCATGTGCCACCCATGGGTTTCTTAAATCCATGTACCACAATCCACTTCATGGGTTTCATTTTTTAAAACCACTCTAAAATACAGTTAATCATTCATTAATTACATTTTAAAATTCATCCACACACACACACATATATATATATATATTTATACACATTACACACACACAAACACACACCCGCATATACATATACACACCTACGCACACAAATATATGTACATATATAAAAAACACATATATACACATTATATATATACATACACACCAATATTATTTTCCCAATTTCATATAAATAAAAATAACAATAAAAATAATAATAATAATTAAATATCACCCATTAATACCACTATAAACATGCCAACAATAATATCTATTAAATACCAATACTCGTAAATAACTTGTTATTAACCACAAAAAATTTTATTTATTTATCACAAGTAATAATATCACTATTATTACTCTAACCACCTAGAAATATTAACTCAACAAAAATTTCCATCATAATAAAATAATTAATTACAAAGAATATTTATATTTTCTTCTACTCCACAAATAATTATAACAATATTATTATTATTATTTTTTTTAACTTCACAAAAAAATAAAATACCAAATAATTTTACCAGTTCATTAAAATCAAAATAATTTTATATATTTTTTTGCAAACATATATTCTTCCATTTTAATAAATCACTTAAACCAAAACACTACAACTAACTACATGGGTAATTATAATTTCATAATTTTGCACCATCAAAAAATATTGGAGTTAGATTATACATCATTCAAAGTGCTGATTTATTGATGAAAATGGTTTAATAATAGGAGTGTAGTAAAAATTAGTGAATTGGGATTCATGAAAGTGAATTTTAGTTAATAAGGGTCAAAGGATGAACCATTTACAATGACATCATATGTAGTATAATTATTTTATTTCTCAAATCCTAAAAACATAAATTGGTTTATTGTTTACTTTTCAAAATAAAACCAGTACAAGGTAAATTAAAAATTACATTAAGGTTGGCCCTTTCATTAGGTCATCACAATCATTTCATAGTTGTATGACTATATAAAACATATTTTATATAATGGGAGACCATAATACATGGATTTAAGTGCTTGATATAGGGACTGAATCCTTTAACTTCTAAAGATAAAAAATATTGTTTAATGATAATTATAATGTTTTTTAATATATAATGAATTAACCCGTAATAGTATCTGTTCACTATTTAATGTAATTAAAATAAATTGAATGATTAAAATAATTTTTTAGATAATGGATTGTCCACATTTTTATTAAACTAATCTTGACAAATAACATTTTAAAAATGTTAAAACCGAGGCTATGTTTGAAGGTGAAAAACATGTGGCTAAAAAAAGGAAAGCGCGACATAGAATGATAGTATTAACAAAAATTTTTATGGTGAAAAGAAAAGGCTAAAAATTAGAGGTGGGAAAGAATAAATGTATCCAACCTATTATCTCTAAAATGTCAATTTTCATTAGTTACATTAGTTTCACTACTTGAATGCACATTCTTATTAATGTAAATATGTGGCATGACATTGTTATTGCATTGAAGACAATAATTTGTGAAGAAATTAGGGTAAAATTATGATATAATTAACTATTTTACTAAAAAATAAAAAAATAAAATATTTATTTACTCTTCATTATCCCTAAATAGTAAATTCATATTAGGTGATTTTCAATTTAAATTCATATTAATGGTCATTGGAAAGGATCGTAGAGCATTTTCAACACTTCTTATGGATTATCATCTCATGGATGTTGAGGGGAAGGTAAACCCCCACCCACTAGCCATATATTCAGATAGGAAAAACCAAGAAAGATGTAATTATTTCATTTTTCATCATGAGATGCATTTTAATTTTTAATATTTTATTGTAAATTACATGTAGTAATCTCTTGGATTCAAAATTATTAATTTATGGAACAATAAAGGAGTGTAGAATATAATTAGTGTTCATACAAACAAACATAATCATATCATAATGTATGGATGATGTATTATTTAATTGAAAAACATATTTATTTTAAATATGTTGTAATAATTTTATGTTATATTAAGAAACTACATAATTTTGTTCCTTCTCTTATATGCAAATTGATGAATCATAATCAAAAGACACTTCCATCCCATACCATGTGTTGGGAAATGAGGGTTGTTTAAATTTTAAAAAAGGAAAAATAATATATAAAAACATACAAAGAGTAAGGAAATATTGTGCAAGTTTGAAATAATATAAAATTTTTTCTACTTTAAATCAATATTACAAAATAATAGATATTTATTTTCCTTTATTTTTTAACTGGTTTAGAAAAAAGAATTGATATTGGATGTACCTAGTAAATAACCCCATTTAGTTTTTGTAATTAGATAGAACAATATGACCACATTAGATGTGTATGTTTTAGAGTATCACCTTAAACATATTTTGAGAAATTAATGACCCATGGTGAGATAGATAGTAAAATAGAAGACATATATTCACAAGTTTATGATTTAAAAGAAAAGATTAGTTTACATTCTAATTTGTTTAAAAATTTTATGGGATGGGATTAAGTAGAAGAAAAAATATATCGAAAAATAAAAAATGAAGATAAACCACCCAAATTTAAGGCTATACATTACTCTCAAAGCCCCACCTTTCCTGAGGAAATCAAATTTTTTAAAATTGTTTATACTAAATGTGAATTAAAAAAGCACCTATAAATTTCTTTTACTAAAATTCCAATGGTGAAATTGATTGTGGTTTAGTGGTACAATGTGGAATATCTAAAAAGGTATTGTACACTAAAAAAATTCCCAAATATCATGTGAGAATAGGGATTTATTAAGCTCATGAGCTGAGCGCTAATCTACCTACTCCCTTTAATGATATTGATGTTCACATGGTCAAACCTTATATTATAATTGATGTAATATGATTTTCTAATCATATAAAGATACATGATGATAATGAGGCATTCCCTTTACAATTTATTTTATATGAAACACCCTTAAAAATAAGTGAAAAAAATATTTAATTGATATATTTTATTATAGATAGAGAAATAGAAGGGGAAACAAAAGGATGATTAGAAACAATCATGAGGATAAACCAATAAATTTAAAGGACCATCCAAGAGTACCTTTGCAACACGAATTTATCTACCTCATTTATTAACATTACAAGTTCATGAATATATAAAATTAAAAGGTCAAAATATAACCTATATTAAATTTGAAGAACAAATTTATGGAGAGGAAATTGTAGACATGAATGGATGGAAGCCTCAGTTGTGAATGTATACATGAGATACATTTTCATTATTTAATTTTCAACAATCAATATACTATGTTAATTTCAGTTAATTATTGTTCATATTTTATATAGGTGTATATATCACAAATATGTGATGGGAAGACCCTATAAAAAAAATTTAGACTTAGTATTCCTCAAATCACAAGTACATAAGAAATTTAAATGGGATAAGTTGAAATAAAAAAAGGATATCTCATTGCCACAATGTATGAATAATAAATAAAAAATGGCATGATATTATAAATAACTACAATTCAGGGGTAAAACTCTAAAATCTAATCATATAAAATATATTTTCATTTTTTTCATTACTTTTTCCTTTTTATTTTCTTTGGAAGCACCTGATTATAATTATAGTCAATTTCCATACTATAAAGATTTTTTGGATCCAAATAATGAATTTACCATAAATCAACCACATAAGATGACTTCAAACAATTTTAAATACACTACATTCAACATTTTATTTTTTAACAAGTATAGAATAATTTCACCTTTCTTTAAATAAAACAATCACCTCTTATTTTTTGGTTAGAGGGATCAAATTACAAGAACCATAGGCGTAGTGGGTATTAAACCCCATTAAAACATAGACCAAAGGCCCAAACCAATAGGTCCACCCTTTCTCGATCTCCAAATCTTCAAAGTCTCATGAAATACACTAATATTTGTTCTACCTAGCCCGAAATTGATTTATTAGATCCCCAATCATCGAACTCTTCCAATGAGAAGTGTCCCAGTCACATCCATAGACACCTGGGTTTTTTCCTTCATCCAGTGATTTCATCACTCCCATGGTCATCCAACATCACTTCTATTCATTAGACTGAACCTAATTCCTGAACATTTCAAACCTACCATATCGTACACACAAACCACTGACGTCCATCGAGAAAGTAACCCACCACCGAATCCTCAAACCATGTGTCTAACTAACACTACTATGGTCTGTCAGTATGCGCCAAAAATCCATCAACATTGGGAATTATAGGGTTTAATCCCTGGCTTGATGTAGGATTATGGGGCTACATTAACAATGAATCCAAGACCCCAACTAAATTAAATATTTTATAAATAAACATCATATTATAAAATCCTTATTAATTTTTAATAAAATTTTTATTATGATAGGGTGGTGTTTACATACCGTCAAATTCATGGTATGTGGAAGGCCAATTTGCATAAGAAACCTAGGAAATTATATAACTAGATAAGTATTAGGGTATATATAATAATATTTAACTATCAAAACATATTTCCAAACCAATTACTTATTTTTATTCATGTTTATATAGTGTTTGAAAGATTCAAGGAATATGATTTTGGTAATTATGTTTCTAATTTTATGAAAGATATTATATTCCATCAATAAAATAGCATCACTTAAGAGGTATTCCTAATGATAATTATAATTTAATAAAAAATATTTATTAACCACTAGTTTATTTATATATTTCTAGTACTACTAGGACTATAGATAGTTCATATAATCAAAAAAGGATGTTGACTTTTTAAACTTATTGAGAGACTTACATGGTGTCAAAATGTTTGAAGTAATCATGCATAGGCAATTACAAATAACATTTGAATTTTTTTAACTCATAGAGATCATGAAGAGTTGGTTCATCAATGGATTATTTTGATATTTTTCTTATCATTTTATCTAATACTAATTTATTCAATTTTATTATAATTTTTATCCATAAATTTTTTTAATATAGATCATGAGGAAGTGATTTCCTACTAAATTTTCCCCAAGATTTTTTTACCTATAAATAGCACAAAATTCCTCTATATAGAGATCAAGGTTTTTCTTAAAGTATAATATATTTTCCATAAAGATGGACCTTATATTTAAATAGGAAATTATTAGTTGAAATGATGTAGGTTTATGAAGAGAAAATGATATTATCCTTTAATAAGGACCTTGAACATTGTACATAGGCCTTTTTGGATCTTCATAGATACACAATTCTTAGAGAAAAAATAAATTATCAATGAAGGTTTCGTTAAGGATGATGTATCAGGGTACAATTTAATGTTCTCTATATGTATATTTGTATTATTTATTTGATTTCTTTAGGTATATTATTGTTGAAATGAATTCCATTTTGTGTCCAAGAATTTTAAATAACATACTATTTGGGTAAATTTGTGTTTTATTGGTAGAAAATAATGTTATTGAATTTTATATAGTTGGTGATTTTGGTATGAAACTATCACTTGTATACAATTAATTTTACTCCCTTTAGTGTAACTTTATACATTTGTACCTACTCCCTTCATGATTTTCCAAATAAATTTGAGGTTATCCATTCAATTCAAATAAATATTTTATTCCAAAATAGGCATTACATAGTGAAAATCAAGTAAACACACTCAAATTGTCTTGATAAATTAGTACAATATTCCATGATTCATTTTTATGTGTAGAATTCATCCAAAAATCAATATGACACACAAGGTGGTTGGTATAACTCAAAGTGTGAGTTTTAGTTTAAAAGTGACCTTTTTATTAAAAACACATATCACATACTAAAAAACGAGAAAAAATGGTTATGTTTCTTTAATACATGAAGAGAAAGATCCATGATTCATTTTTAACCTATAGGAATTAACTACACATCATTCCGATACACATTGTGTCTGAATTGACCTAAAGTGCAGGTTTTTATTTTAAAGGTGAAATTTTGGTCTAAAACATACATCACATACTAAAATCCAAGAAAATATGATTAGATTACCTTTATAATTTATAAAAATTATCTGTGATTAATATATGAAATGTAGGAATTAACCTCAATTTAATCCGATACATGGGGTGTCTGGTAGAACTGATAGTGCATGTTTTCATTTAAAAATTACTTTTTAGTTTAAAATATTCCTTAGATACTATAAATAAATTAAAAACACTCGAATTTTCAAAAAAATTTAGTAAAAATTTAAAGAATTAATTTTTAATGTGTAGTAATTAACTACACATCAACCTAACACACAATGTAACTAGAATGATTGAAAGCGATTGTTTTCATTTAAATATTTCATATCAGTTCAAAATGTGATACAAATACTCAAAACTAAGAAAAATAACTTAGATTGTATTGGTAATTTATGAAAATGAGCCTTGATTCATTTTTGATGTGTAGGTATTAACCACAAATTGATCCAACATAGGGTGTCTCCTCATTGAGTGAAAATGCTTTTTTTTCTTAGAAGTGACAGTTTAGTCTAAAAGGAGTCACAAACTCGAAACAAATAAAATAAACCTCAATTTTATTTATAGTTTGGGGTAATAATTTATGATTTTTTTGTGTATTAATCAACCTCAAGTCAATCTTATATATATTGGAGCTAGTATGATTGATAGTGCGTGTTTTCATTTAAAAATGATATTTTAGTTCAAAATGCGTATCAAACATTCAAAACTGAGAAAATACACTCTTATTATGCTAATATTTTATAAAAAATTTCAATAATTAATTTGTTAAGTGTCTTAATAATCTGTATGTCAATCAAAAAAATAGTGTGTTTGATATGACTGAAAGTGTGCGTTTACATTTAAAAGTGACATTTTAATTCAGAATGCATGTTATATACAACAAATTGAGAAAAAACACTCAAATTGTATTGATACTTTGTAATAATTATTTGTGATTCATTGAAGATGTGTATGAACTATCCAAATATCAATACGACACATGATGTGGTCGGATTTATTGAAAGTATATGTTTTGAGTTTAAATGTGACATTTTAGTCTATAATGCACATCACATACTAAAAACTATGAAAATTCATTTGTATTGCTTTTATAATTTTGGAAAAGGACATGTGATTCATTTTTGATGTTTTGAAATTAAACATAAGTCAATGTGATACATGATGTGGATGGTATGATCGATAGTGCATGTTTTCTATTTAAGAATAACATTTTATTTCAAACCACACATCACATACTCAAAACTAAGAAAAAAAACTCAGATTGTCCTAATATTTTAGCCAAAATACCAATAATTAATTTGTGGCATATAGAAACTAACCACATGTTAATATAATATTCCATGTGGACGATGTTATTGAAAGTGAATATTTTCAATTGAAAGTGATATTTTAGTTCAAAATGCATGACACATGCTCAAAACTGAGAAAACACACTCAAAATACGATGATAGTTTAGAAAAAAAATCTATTTCTTCATTTATTAATTGTAGTAAGGGATTTCATATCATTCCAATTGAAACTTATAAAGGATTTTATAACATTTAAATTGTAATTTTTTTAATATTTTTGTGAAATATTACTAAAATAATCATTGTTTTTATTATAGGAACACACTTCATTTGTATGTGGTTGGGTTGATCATTGGAGAAGGTCTGCTATGATAGTTTTATTTTTTTATATTGGATGTAATAATTTTTATTTGTAATTGAATTTAATATCAATTTATTATATTATTCCCAAATTCTTTAATTAAATATTTTTATTGACTGATGATGCATTGGAAATTTAAATCGTTTGTTATGTTAATTTAATATGGTATTGTAATTGATTTTTTTTTTTATTTTTATATTTTTTTATTGGCTGGTATAGAGTATCATAGATATATCTTCTAACATTATTCATCATACATTAGGGTTATTTATTAATTCTATCTTTAGTATTTATAAAATATACCTTTATCAACATTTTTTAGCATTGATAAAAGTGTTAGGATTTTAAAGGTGCTAATAACATCATTGCTTTTTTATCATTGATAAAATTTATTTCTTGAGTTGATAAAAGTGAATTTTTAGTATTTAATGTTTATTATGAAAATATTGGTCAATTATATGTAACTATATATTTTTCTCATATACCATATAGTAAGGCACCAGATTAGAGTTTGATGAATATTTGATAGTCTCATTGTTGTGATGAGAGTGTCATACATGTGGGAAGTTCTATGTTTTATGGTTAAATAGAAATTTTGATGTATGTTGGGAGATTAATTTAAATTTTCCATATATTATAAGTTATTTAATTTTATATTTTTAAAAATATTCTTGAATATTATAGAAATGTGGTGGATTGAATTTATTCACGATTATAACAATTAAAACACTTATATTCATGGTAAGGGTAATGTGTCGGTAGATACATTGAGTTAAAAACCATATAGATATGTTTCTAAATAAGTAGTTGATGAATAAAAGTTAATGAAGTAATTATAATCCTTAAATATTTATAATAAATAAGAAAATTAATCATCTTGTTTATATTAAATTTGTTTTTCTTCACTTTTGGTGGAGAAATTTGTTAAAGATTAAATAAGTAATCCAAAAATAGACATATGGAGAGTCTACTTTGTTTATATATATAAAATACATATTAATGGTAAGAAAGATAATATCATCATGTTATTTTATAAGTTATTTATTTTTATTGTAGGAGATATGATAGGTGATTTTTTTTGAATTTCATAGTACACCCATAATACTACATCTAGGGGTAGAAAGTATGTATCAGTCTTTAAGGAAGTAGTTTTTATGGATGAAATTTAAGTGGAATGTGTTATAGTTTTTGAGTTATTATCTTACCTTTTGTTAGGTGAATATTGGTCATTTAGTTCCAACATGGTTGATATGGTTGTTGTGAATGCAAAGGAAGATGCGGTGTGACATATCTATGGATTTTTTGAGTGGATTTCTCATCTCACTAGGTGTTTATGATTCTATTGTTGGATTTAGTGACCTAAAAATAAATTTTATGTACTTTATGATTAATTATATTTATTTTTTTAATACTAATAAACTTTATATCATATCATTATTATTCTTCTATGTAACTTAGTATGTGATAATGACCTAAGAGTAACTGTCATAATGAAATTTCATAGTGGTTCCCCGTTATGATGAGAATCCAGAAGTTCCATGACATAATTTTTAAATATATGTTCTATAGATGGATGATATAATTTTATGATATTCAAATGTTACAATATATTAGGGGTGGATACTCATTGTAATTTTATTACCTTTCTTATTGTGTATGCCTTTGGTAGTTTCCAGCAAAATAGATTAAGAGAACACGACTTTTGAGCAGGAAATTCACATTTATACATGTAATTGGATGTTCTTATCTATATATGTGTGTTATGATCCTTATACTTTATATTTTTATTAATGGATATCATCAGTTGCTTAATTTTCTGTATTGGTAAAAATTGCGATGACATGTTCATGATGAAGTATGATAAGTTAGCTGCATCATTAGTGATATTGTATCAATGAATAATGTGAGAAAGGATTTGTCCGTTCCATTCAATAATTGAATTTGATATTTCAGTCCCCTTCATGATAATGGAAAAAAATGAATAAATCCATGTCCATGGTGTCCTATGGACATGTTTATTTCTATAAAGTCAAATAAATATCCATGGAACAGATAAGTGGATGACACTAGTGTGCCACTTTCTTGATTAGAGATATTGTGATAAATAGATTTTATTAAATATTAAGCATTTATATAAATGTTTTATGTCATTGATACATTAAATTATTTCTCTATGAATGTATTGGTGTGTTTCTAGATGCTAACATTAGACTATAGGTTGATCCTCTAATGTCAGTGAGAAATAGACCAAGAGGTTTACACATTAAGTGTATCAAATAGCTTAGTTAAATAATTTTATTATTTAACATTTTAAATAAATATTGTCCCCATATATAGATTAATAATTATTTATGTTTTATTTATTTAATATATTTGGTCACTAGTTATTTGATAGAATATTTTTGAACATAATATTTAAAAAATATTTATTAACTACATAGTAAATATAATTTTTATTTATTTATTGAAAAATAACGCAATGATATTTATTTATTAAATAAATAATCATTATTCATGGATTGATAAATATTGTGTAGAAATTGAGGACTGAGTTTAATAGGTCAAAGGAGAAATAATATATTAAATATATTTTGAATTATTTTTTTAAACAATTTATTAAATGAATAATAATTAATTAATTCGTGACTTTTTCACATTTCAAGAAAAATGATAATAATATTATTATTATTTGGACATGGGGTTCTCGAGGGATTAATAAAATAATAAGGTAATTTGTGAAATTATTATTTTCTAACCCTTGAACTCGTTAAACCCAATTATGTTACTTCCAACATGGGTGGTGACATGTCCTGTTTTTCATAATAACATCTAGAAAATCCTTTCAATCCCTAGAGTGATTCTCTCTAAGAATACCTAGAGAGAACTCCTCATCCACCACTCCTATCGATTCTAGAAATAATAAGGAGAGTCTTTATTTATAGTGATTCTCATGGTGGTCATATAAAAACAAATCAAGTGTTAAGATCTTCTACACTAGCACTCATGGATTTCTTCTATGACGCTCATTGTTTCATGGTGCATGCAAGGATCACCACTACAGGGAATCTACACATGATTCGTTCTACACAATGATGATATGATGTAGAGATGTTTTTAAATTCATAAAATAAGAATCAATTCATTGAAAGTTAATTATTTAACTTCTTATATTAATTATATATCATTATGTGATAATATTGAGTTTTAGTTTCGACATTATTTCGTCAAATAATACTTGAATTAATTCCATTGGTCACAATATTCTACATCATTCACATCTTATAATAATCATAAATCATGATAAAATCTGGGCTTGGTGTGCCCAATAGGTGATTCCATTACACCTAGAAAAATCAATTGGTATCAAAGGGGTAACATAATAATTTATAACTATTAGAATTAATTGATCTACACATTTATCATTAGTATTCAATTTTGTTTTAATCGTTCAATAAATCTGAATTTTGAGATCTTCTCTTCAACATCTTTATTCTCATAAATATAATAAAAAATTTATTATTTTGTAATAATGAAAATTTGAAGAACTTATTCAAAGGTTCTAAGGATCTTGGATTGATACCATAAGAATACATGGTGTGTATCTCATAGGTAGATTCCATATGCATGTTTTTAATGCACCAAAATGACCCATGAATTAGTTTATAACATCATGAAATTATTTCACATGGTGTGTAATTAATATAAACCATGTATTGATTAGTTAATCCTGATGTACAATTAGATGGACTACATGACGTGTAAATTTCATAGACAACGTGTAGTCCATTAGTCGAAGATGACTTATGTGTTTATTAGATGACACATGTGACCAATAACCGTGTAATATGGAGACTACACAATGTGTGGCATAAGTAAAAACTATATACTTCATTAATGTCTTAGGTTGGCCAAATTTTTTGTACCCAGGCACGTGTTATGGATAGAAATTGAAGAACTATATATGAGGTGTATCTAGATAGTACATGAATGTATATCACCCATTTAAATATAATTTAAATTAATTTATTATACTATTTAAACCTTATCAACATATGTTATGTGTGTCATTTATTTGAATTATACATTCCATGTGATAAGTTTTATATATATTAAACACCTAATTAATATTTTTTCAAAATTTAAAAATACATATCGTGTATAAGTCATAATACACTTAATAATATTCACACATTAAAATCAAAACCCAAAATATAAATAACATGTGTTTTTGTGTCATTTATTTGATAATACATTTCAAGAAATTTGTGATAAGATGTGTATGTTGTAGGTTGTATGAGTAAATAGTATACGACCATATATATGTTGGGTAGTTTAGAAAAATACTTACTGTGTTTCTTTTAAGGTAAATATTTTTTACTTATTCAATTTTAAATAAGTTGTTTAATTTGTTTAAAATAATTATGGATGAGAATCTCAAGAAAGTTTGGATGAGAATTTAGATAAAAGATTATTAATTAATGATGACAATTAATTTATTTGAGTTTGATTTATCTTAAATAATAATGACTGGGATTCAATTCTAGTTAATTAAATTTTTAATTAATTGCATGTAGGTGAATGATCCTGAGAATATAACAAAACTTTGTATGTGATTGACTTTATTTTAATTTATCATCAATATTAAACTATATTGATGACTTGAATATCATCCTTATTCTCATTATGTAAGGGACTACATGACCACCATTTCCATTAATGTAAGCCCCTTAAAATAATCATTAAATTTCCTTCATAATTACGTGAGTGATGATTTTGTAATGGATTGAGCTACAAGCTGAATGATGGTGGTTCAATTTTGGAGTTGATGTGAAATAAATCCAAGAGATACATGGGAGGCTAGGTGGGAAGCCGTAACATGAACCAAGTCAGGGTTTAAGGTGTTTTTTCCCTAGGACGATGGTCATTTTTATCATCCACTAAATTAAATAAACATTAAAAAAAGATCACGATCTTACCACTTTTAATTATTTTATTTTTTTCATGTTTTATGGTTAATTTCATTATAGTTTTTCTATCATAACCACTTAAATTAATGAATTATCAAGAATGAAATATAAAACTAAAATAAATTGTTTCATACAAAAATTTATCTAAGATATGGTTAATAAATTAATTAAATCCACTCCAAATACATATATATTTTTATTTTAAAAAGGCCATTTTAAGGTTAAATGGTAACTGTACATTTAAAAATACAAAACCACTCAACAACTTGAAATTAAACCAAATATAGTATTCACAACTTTAGACACCAAAATACCAAATTCAAAATTAAAAATACTACATTAATTATTTCACCACCTAAATGCATCATACCATGATATCCTTGATCCGCACTCCATAAAAAAATCACTATCATCATGAAAAACACATCACTAAAAATTTATTACCACCAGTCCCCATCTTCACCCTAAAACCACCAGATCCAATAACCGTGGAATGATTTTCAAGATGAATACAAAACCCACCAGCAATCTCCTTACCAAATATTTTAACCACGATCACCAAAAACACCATCAACCATTACATCAGCATATCACCCTCAAATTGAGAAAAAATACATAACCAGATCCGACTTGCATAGTAAACACCATTTGAGACAAACAACTTGGGTAAAACTAAAACAAAACAAATTCATTATTGTGATCTATGAATCCATCACTGACCTCATATCATCGTCTGTGTTTCCATCATGAACAACATACTACAACAAAACCAAATAACAAAACACACCAAAATACATATGAACAAACCAAATGAAACAAAAAGGATACTATATGAGTACTGATAGATGTACCCAAAAAGAAACACCAAAGACATCAATGAAGGAAAAGAAACCCAACAGACAAGAAAAACAAAATCTGCAGATAAAAGCATAGAGACCTCTTCCACCCCCCCTCCAACACCATCCCAACACCATCCCAAACTATCCCAAAACCCTCATCAAGTTTGAAAAATATAGGTTCGATCCCGATGAGTTAAAAAAGGATAGTGGAGAGGAATAACATCTAACACCATCTCGATCGCTGACCCAAACCACCTAAATCACTCGCACATAGACCCAAATTGGAGGTCTGTTGCACTAGGTAAGGATGATAGAGAGGATGAGAAAAGAGAATAACATTCCATTGATGAAAATCACTTTGAAAATTGGGTAGGAGAATATGGAAAGGAAGGATAAAACCAGAGCATCACTATCACTGTGGGGAGAAGGTAGGAGGAGGTGACATGAGGTAAAAGTAGTGGTGATCAGAAGCATCATAGATCCCATGGGAAATGATTTTTAGAGGAAAAACTATGTGGATGAAAGATAAATAGTAAAGTATTGGGATAGAAATGTGTTGACCAGCTCAAGTTGGGGTGATTTCAATCATCTGGGAATTTTAAATTCAGTTTTGGGATTAATTAAACTTATTTCACATCAAGGGTTGACTTCCAGATTAGGAATTTGTGTAACTAGGAGGAAAGAGTTGAGAAAATACTTATTTAGGATTTAAAGATTTTGGAATACACTAAATGGATCAAGGAGTTGTGAGTTAATGTAGTTCTAATATTATTCCTACCTAAAACTATTCATATAACATTTTAAGTCCAACTTTGGATTTTGAGAAGGAGAATATGGGTTTTATCCACTAGAATATCCATGCATCATGATATTACAAAACCAATGGTGAGGGATATTTGGATTTGATAAAATAAAATAATATTAATAAATTTAATATTTATTGTCTAAATATTATAATTCAGATTAAGTACTAAAATTATACTCTTTTTAATTATTGAAATGAAAGCCCACATGGCATTGAATATTTCACTTCGATCCATACTAGATTAGGATAACTTTCTCACCAGCACTAAATTTCAAAGAATGTAAAAGGAAATTGTGTGTTATTCAACATCACAAAAAGAAGTTATTTGTTCTTGAAAACCCCATTCAAAAAGAACCTAGAAAATAGGATAGTGAGAAAGAACTCTCTCTTTATATGAAACATTTGGATAATGGCATATATTTCCTTTGTTTCAGGTTTTCATCCATGTCCAATGAGCTTCTAAAGAAACATGAGGGTATGGTTGTATATAAAATCATGGCTCACCTTTAAGATCATAATCATGATAATATGAGACATGATAGATATTATATCTCCTATGAATTGTTCATGTGAAATCTTATAGAGCCAGTGCCTGGTTATCCTTATGTAGTTAAGATGATTGGATATATAGGGAACTTAGTAACTTGGGATTTAATATCCCTAATGGGTTTTGTTTGGATATCATCATTTAATCACTACCAAAATCATTATTCAGTTTTATAATGAATTAAAACACAAAAATGATGAAAAGAATCATTCAGAACTTATTACTATAATTCTTCAAGTTAAAAGGACATAGGGTTTGAAAAACATACCATCCCTATGGTGAACAAGAAAATAAAGAACAAGGAAAAGGTTCCCAAGACTCATTACAAGTATAAGGCTCTTGAACAATACCTTATAAGAAGAATAATATTTAAAGGTTGGAAAAAGAATAAAATATAGTATGTTTTTCATGGGATAATCTAGGCTCTTGAAGGGACTTCACAAGAACCATTAAATAATAGATTTTAGAGAATTGATAATTTATGAGGATCATAAATATTTAAATATGATGTTTTTTGGTTCCATATAATCATTCATGTAATCAATCATAGTAATTCACATGGATTAAAATTTTCATGATATTTTGAATAAGAGTAAAGAGGGAAATTGGTGATTTCTAGAGAGGACCATATTTTTACTATGAAATTAGGACAAGGAAAAAGAAAAGATACAAGATTTTCAAAGAATAAAGGACCTTAGAGGTTTTACTGTAGGCTGAAGAAGGAGGGAATCTAGGATCAATAAGAATAAAATGAGGTTTAAGGAGAGATAAGTTTGAATCATATTGGATATTTTTGTTGTTTTTTTTTGTTTTTTCACATTCTTGTGGTAATGCCTTCTTCTTCCTCTATAACCTATTTTATCCCCCGCATAGAGGGGTAAATAATTGATTAATCATGTAAGGGACTAATTCCCTTCTATAATGATTGATTCTAAAAATTCCAATGAGTAAAATTAATTTCATCAATTAAATCATGTCGGAATGATTTAATTGATTATAATTTCAAATGGAATTTGGTTTGATATATTTATGTTTATTATATGATACCACGACCAATTATTAGTAACCTAAATCCACGTAGTTTAAGACTATATATGATGTAATAGACATGGATGAGTGGTTAAGGGCTTGGAAATTTCTATTATGTGTGAAAGAGAAAATAGTTACTCTTCGATTACTTGGGAAACAAAACATCATATTGGAGATTTTCTATGTAAACTAGGAGTGAAAGATATATCACTAACAAACATAAGAATTAGGGTAAACCAAGCAGAGATATATGTAAATCTAAAACTCAATAAACCAATTCAATCAAGGGTGATAAGTGAAGTGATTTTGGAACTTCTCATTCATTAGTAAATAAAAATAAGAGAAAAACTTTAAATACTAGGATAACATTTCATGTAGTTGAGAAACCCTAAACCCAATCACCCTTTCGTCATATTTCCTTCAATATATTTGTTTCACTACTCTTACATTTATTTTAAAACATAAATTTAAAAACACGTTATTTTTTAACTAATAATGAAAATTGATTTTGATCACTTCTCTCTGGAGGAAACCTTAGGTTACCACAAGTACTATATTTTAACCAAGGAAATAAATTGGTTTTACATACCCTATAAAAGGATGCTATCAAAACCTTTCATCATTTATAGGGATGCAATGAAAAAATAAATTTTTTCTATCTTCTTAATTTAATGACCAAGTCTCATATTAATATAATTTATTCTTCTGAACATGATATATAAATAACTATTACATCCAAGCATAAAAATATAAACTTAAAATTTGAATTTGATGAAGTTTATTTGATAGAATCAAGAGAAACTTTTAGTGTTCACCTTATGATTTACACCATGATATCCAATCCTAATGAAACATTAATAGAACTATACGAACCTTAATCTATCTATAAATATAATTAAATTTAAATGCATGTTTTAAAAAATGAATTTTAGTTTAAAAATATATTAATGAAGGTTTTATATAAATTTCATAGCTTGATCAGTTAATATCCTAACAAGAACATCATGTAATTAAATTTATTCTACTCATCTTTGAAACCTAGAAGTGTGGTAAATGAGAAAGTAAAATGGAATGAATTCCCATTTTCATTGGAAAGAGTAGCTAAGGATTTGTAGTACAATATATAATATGTATAAGTACGTGATTAGGATAACATATAGATGTGTTTATTTAGATATGTGTTTAACCTATAGAACAAAAAAAATCAATAAAGAGATATATTCCACCATAAATTCTTCTAGGGATATTATTTATGAGTATTGGGAGAGATTTAATAGGTAGTGCCCAATTTTCCTACATTAATCCATTAATGACAATCATTTATTTATCTTATTCTATCAAGGATTACTTGAAAGTGTTATAAATCTAATGGATGCATCATTAGAAGGATATTTAATTGAAAAATCTTCAATAAAGGCCAAGGGAATCATCGATAAGATACCCCATAACTCATATTAGTTTTGTATAAGATGTATATACACTAGAGGGTTATATGAGGGAAGGTATTCGGAATCATCTCCATTGTTATAATAAAATCATGAGCAACCAACCAGTCTCATTAGAAAAATATAATTGATTCAATCTAGTTATTTTTAATAGTGTAGGTTTATAGTTTATCTGAATCCACTAATAATTTTATCAATCAATGTGTTGATGTGTAGGGAATGAAATGTTATGAAGCATAATACCAACTGAGTGAGTTTCAAAAAAAATTCTAGATAGATTGAACCTTCCAAAGTCTAATATGGATTTTAAAACTAGTAAAATTAGGATGTACCACCTTAACAAAACTAGTACTCGTAATAAAACTATTCCAACACAAAAAATAAAAAGTCACATGTAACGCCCCGACCCCAGCTACCCAGAGCCGGTGCATTACTTCGTAACATTGGCATGATCACAAAAGATCAAGTCTCGAAAGACCGATTAGTTTAGTAGCCTTGGAAACACTAGATACATTCGTAAACGTTACATTATATCATAAAGTGAAAAACAACAATAACAAAGTCTCCATAGTCCACAATCATATCCTCTTCTCACAATCCCTGCAGGTCATTCATAAAATATTTCTTCACATCCTGGAAAATATTAAAACATTGAAAGGGGTGAGCTCAGATGCTCAGTAAGGATAACAATATTGCGGAAGCTTTCATAAATAAACATAAAAATTTAAGGCAATGTATAACTAAAACAAAAGCCTTTTAAACTTGAACATCAACATAATATGGCAAAAGTAAAATGAGATAATGCCATTCACTTCTTCACATGGATATTATACTGGTCGAATAATCACATGCAATATCAATAACCACTTTCATAATGATGGAATGCATAATGCCAGACTATCATAACCACGTAGTCAAGGCCTCGTTCCAAGACCACAAATAAGATTTTGTCAAGGCCTTGTGCCAAGACACTAGTTTGTCTCATGAGACCTGCCGATGCATCGAGGAGCTATAGCGGGCTCCACCCGTCACTTATTA
Organism: Viscum album; assembly: GCA_963277665.1. Classification (NCBI taxonomy): domain Eukaryota; kingdom Viridiplantae; phylum Streptophyta; class Magnoliopsida; order Santalales; family Viscaceae; genus Viscum; species Viscum album. The sequence continues at coordinate 64,724,512 of OY728151.1, read as the reverse complement.
AGTCCAATGCATTCCTCATATGAATAGGTTTAAACATATCATAAACCATAACATAATCATATCACATAAAACATGCATAAAGGAAACATAAAATTTCCAAATTTCAATCACAAGATATAAATACAACACATTGATATAATAAAAATTCTTTCAAAACCATTTTTAATACCAAAATAAAAGAAAAGTAAAACATGGTATTTATTTTTCTTTTAAAAAGATGGTATGGCTTGTAGAGGAAGCCGAAACTCAAATAATGGTCACGGTGGCAGAGAAGTCGTTGTCGCCGCATAAGTACGGAAAGAAAAAAAATTCCCTTTTTGTCATTTAGTAAAACACTTCGTATAAAAAAGATTCCTTTTGAATAAACGTAAAAGTCAAAGGGGTTTATACACCGTATAAAAGAAAGTTGTGTATAAAACCAAATATGCCTCAATGAAAGGGGATTGAGACGAAGTCCTTAAAAATATCATTTTTTTTAAATAAAGTACATCTATAATGTGTATTCACTATAAGTACACATAAATAATGTACAAATACAAGATAGTACATAATAATATCATGACATAATTTGAAAGTAGGAGATTAACCCAAAGAATAGAAATTGGGTTAAGAAGTTCCCTTACCTCGTGTATGACTTGACTCAACCGTTCTTTAACCTCCTGAATAATAAACTAGAGTTAATATATACCTTATTAAGAAACATTTTTAATTTCATTATCCTTATTATATCACTTTTTACAATGATATGAACATTATGTAATTATTTAAGTTAATAACGGTCGTTTTGTCGATCTTTGGTACTTGAGTCAACAATAAACTTCTTATAATTACAAGTTGTTTATGTGGTGAAATATCCATTATATCCAGAATTATATTCATGATGTAGATATCATATATATCATATATACAGTATATACATTCATTCATAATGTCACGTAACATTTAGAGGTAAGAAATGAAATGCACCGTTCATGGAGACGGTAAGCCGTACGTACGCATGAACGCTACTTTAATTTCTATTTCGTATTTAATGGAATGAAATCATAATTATATAAATTTATAATATAATTACAGTATAATATAGTGTATAATACCATTTAATCCATCCTTTATACATCCCACATATGGCATTAACGATTCAAATCACTTTGAGGGGGCGGTAGTCCGCACTTCCTAAAATGAAATTATCGCATTTTACCCATAATGGAAATCATAAAGTATGACATAAATGAGAAATACAGAAGCATAAGTAAAACATAAACATATTATATATCATATATAAAAATATTGACATCTTAATGGCCACCTTTGAAGGTGTTATATGAGTGTTGAACAATCATCGTTTCGTGAGGCAGAAATTCGCCATCCACAGAAACCGTATGTTCTTTAACCATTAGATGTAGGTGTGTGTAAGTGTAGCTCGAATACATCTTATAACAACATCCTAGTATATTGAGGATACTGGTGTTGTTACAAAATAAATGAATAAAAAGAGTTTAGGGGGTTGGAGAAGAAAAATAAAACAAAACAACATTAGAAAAGACATTACCTCAAAATCGGGTAACTCTTTTTGATTTGAGCCAATGGCTTCCTTGGGAAGAGTTCTGCCCAAAGTAAGGCTTCTAGGAGTAAGAGGGGGAAGTTGGGAGAGTATTTGGGAAGAGGTTGGCCGAGCCAAATGGCTTGAAAGTGTAAATGAGGTGGGAGAGGTGGGGGCCTTTTATAAGTGGAGAGGAGGGGCACTCTTGGAAAGATTGAAATGTTACATTATTTAACATTGCTTTTCGGATTATAAAGGTCCCACACTTATATAATTAGAGTCTAAGGTGATAAGGTTTCGAAATCTCCTCATCCAATAGGCGTTGGACAAGTGTATGCCTTGGATTTTGCATTATCTCTTCATTTTATTTAAATCGTTAAATAATGAGGTCATCGCCGCATCATAATGATGTCATAAATAATTTATTTTATTTAATGTCTAAAAATTATAAAAAAAATACTATGATGTAGGAAATATTTTTATCTTTCTAATGAATATTTATAATCAAAATTTGGACTTTTGTAACCCCACTTAAAAACTGTTTTAGTAAAATAACTCATGTTTGTGTCAATTTAATTTTAACATTAAATAAATATATATTAATGTCATTTTCCAACTAAAGTGGCTCCATGGGGTCCCCAAGTTGACCCATGGGTTTTCTTGGTCGGCCATGACTCATCCAATAGGAGTAGGACAAGTGTCATGCTCATCTCATATTATTAAAACATTATTTGTACCTTAAACTACACTAATTACCTCTAATCGCGATTAAGAACTTAAAAGTTACTATTCACCAAAAAAATTATTTTAATCTCATTGAACCACATTTTACTTCTTAATGACAACCATGTATGTCGGATTTTTGAAAATCAAATCACAGAAGTGGTAATATTTCATTTAAACGAAAAATCAGTTATTTAACTACCACTTATGGTTTCACTATTCATCAAAAATTGAAGTTTTTCAGAACAAGGCCAAAATTTCACCCTAAGCTATAATTGATATTCCGAATTAAAAAATGATGTCTATTTTACAAAATTCCAAAAATATAAGTTGTATTAATTAATTTTATAATTAATTCTTGCTGTTACAACAAATAGCGTGTTTTTAAGAAACAATTTATATCAAAAGATTGGCAATTGTTTATGTCCAATTTCAATGTTAAATTAATTCTAATGACCACCATTGGATAAAATGGTAAAAATATATTCTAATTATACTTTAAAACCACTAAATAGTATAATTTATCACAATAAATTATTTTTATTAAAAAAGTTGTTTTAAGTATTTTTCACTATTCATAAAAAATTGGAAGTTCTCAGAAGTTTACAAAAAATTCAACATAGGCTAATTTCAATATTAGGAATACAAAAATGAAGTCCATTTTGAAATATAAAATTTCTATAATTTTAAAAAGTTGTTATTACTATTCATAACGACTAATATGATTAGTCGCGGTGTTTTAGAACTCGAAGTTGCGTACAATGCAAGCTATTACATTATTGAATGAGAAGCGTATCGTGGAAGCTCGGGGTGTTACATTCTCCCCTTCTTCAATAAATTGCGTCCTCGCAATTTGAAATTTTTCTTTGAAAATAAAAGGTTGAAAAGAGAAAATACCTTTGAGGAAATCCCACATCGGAAATAAGGTTAATAAATATATAACATTAAAAGAAAGCAAGATAAGTATAAAGGTCACCCGATATATCCCATTATAGGATTATATGAAAATATGGATATGGAGGAGAAACAAACCATCAAGGTCTGATGGAGAGTTATAGAAAACAGGATTAGGAGAAAGTTTAACCACAAGAAAATCACAAACTTTTGATTGGTTAAATGGTCATTGAATCTCCAGTTGGAAAAGTTAACCGACAACATTTTTGTTTTAAGTTACCTTTTCTAATGTTGATGAATTTATTTAGGAGATTTACTAAGAACGTAAGGGAATATACATACTTGTTATGTATACTTTCATTCGTTAATAAATTTTTACCACAAACCCAACTTTTACTCCAAATGGTAACGAAACTCAAAAATATTCTATTTATCCTAATTGTATAAGGTTACAAATGTTAACACATACCATTTAGATTAGTAAAATTATTTTGTAATAACCAGGGACTTACTGTAGGCTAGTGGTAGGAAATAAAGGCCTGTCGCACCATGATTGTGGGTTCGATTCCTGCAGCTTTGTCCGACGCGACGGGTTATGCCCCACCCTGCAGGTTGTCCTTTTCCTAAAACTATAGTATCATAATATTCCAAAAATAATCTTCATAAATTTTTTAACCTTAAACAATACTATCCAAAGATCAACTTAATCCACTCCAACCTTTATAGTTATCCAAAATACCTCTGTCCAGACTTTCTCTAAAAGGTCTCTTAATTCCAAAATCAATTTATCAGATTCCCCAAACAAAGTAAAGTTTCTCTTATTGTCACATACTAAAAATATGATTACCTTAATCATATTAAAACCTTACTGAAATCAACAGGTACTGCAGTACAATCCATATATATATATCACATTATTCTTATAACCAGAATATAATCCTTGAGTCCAAAAGCACCAATACATTAATTATTCCGCTTCAACTGTAGTCACAACATAAGATTGGCCTTGATCCCTTTCCCTTTTCTGAGGTAAGTTTCCTTGACGCTTAGGACATTCATTTGCATAATGCCCTGTTTCCCTACAATTGTAGCATTCAACTTTGACAACCTCTTTCTTTCCCTTGAAATAACGATCCTAGTGACCCTTTTCTACACATTTATAACAAACTCCCATTCCTTTTAGGCAAGTACCAGGGTGATTCTTCCCACAATTATCACATAATGGAAAATCCTTCTTTCCCTTTTTCCCTTTATCTGTCTCTTGTTCCACCGTTCTCTTCTTCTCTTGCTTTACTTTGTTGTCATAAGACTTAGAGAATTCCTTTTCTGTCTTGATAGCGCACGAGACAATATCTTCGTATGATGAGAAGGATTGTGATACTAAATCTCGACGGAGAAATGGTTTTAACCCATCAAATAAATGATCAATCTTACTCCTTGGGTTACGTATATAATCGGTAGCATGCCTCGCTAACCTTGTAAAGTTAGCCTCATACTTTGCGACATTCTCATCCTCCTTCTGCCTCAAACTCAGAAATTGCCTTTCCATATCTGCTAGATGGTCACGAGGAAAGTATTTTTCTAAGAAAAGCTCTTTGAACTCCCTCCATTCCATATTCGATACGTCATCATATTCCTTTGTGTTTTGAATCAGTGACCACCACTGATCGGAATCTCCAGTGAGGCGGTAAACTGCCATGACAACCTTCTCCCTTTCACTACTCCCCAAGGCATGGAATATTTTCTCTAAGGAATTTATCCATTGCTCAGCTACTATAGGATTTCTACTCCCATTGAAGGTTGGTGGTTGTTGCCTCATGAAGCAGTCTAACATTGATCCTCCATGTTGCGGATCAGGGTGCTCCATACGAGTAAGGTTATTATTCATAACCTGAGTGAGTTGTCCCAGTATGGTAATAAGTTGATCAGCACCAGTTGTATCTCCAGATCCACAATAAATATCTTGAGTAGGAGGGCAATCCCTACACGGAGTTCGTGCATTGATACGGTTTCCATTCCTTCCACTAGGCGCCATTTCTAAATGATGGCATAAACTAGATTAGTTTATGAATCAAAATACATAATTCCATAATTGTTAAACACTTTACATAAATTGAACTATTTATGGATATAATCCATAATCATAAAAAGAAATGTTTTCTTTGAGGAAGTATGTACTCATAACCCTTCATAGTGGTTTGTAAATAAAATGAGAATTATCCTAAGCATATCCCCCGGGAGTGTCGTAACCAAGAGTGCAGCAAGGCCCGTTGTGGTGCACCTGTTCCCGTTCGAGTCTAGCTCAAAGCGGTGTTTTCGGGTTTTACCCCTAGGTAAATATGTGCCAGAGCCGCCTCTACCTGCTCGTATCCGGACAGGGATGTATTGCTCGGAAAACTCACAACATCTCTACAATACCAAAATTCTAGGAAGTTCTTCTATACTAATCATCAAAGTTCATCTTAGGTCTACGTGCTCTAATCAGAGTTTGTCTAAATCTAGCTTCCAAGGTTAGTACTAAACTGCCTCTGATACCAACTGTAACGCCCCGACCCCAGCTACCCAGAGCCGGTGCATTACTTCGTAACATTGGAATGATCACAAAATATCAAGTCTCGAAAGACCGATTAGTTTAGTAGCCTTGGAAACACTAGATACATTCGTAAACGTTACATTACATCATAAAGTGAAAAACAACAATAACAAAGTCTCCATAGTCCACACTCATATCCTCTTCTCATAATCCCAGCAGGTCATTCATAAAATACTTCTTCACATCCTGGAAAATATTAAAACATTGAAAGGGGTGAGCTCAGATGCTCAGTAAGGATAACAATATTGCAGAAGCTTTCATAAATAAACATAAAAATTTAAGGCAATGTATAACTAAAACAAAAGCCTTTTAAACTTGAACATCAACATAATATGGCAAAAGTAAAATGAGATAATGCCATTCACTTCTTCACATGGATATTCTACTGGTCGAATAATCACATGCAATATCAATAACCACTTTCATAATGATGGAATGCATAATGCCAGACTATCATAACCACGTAGTCAAGGCCTCGTGCCAAGACCACAAATAAGATTTTGTCAAGGCCTTGTGCCAAGACACTAGTTTGTCTCATGAGACCTGCCGATGCATCGAGGAGCTATAGCGGGCTCCACCCGTCACTTATTAAGTCCAATGCATTCCTCATATGAATAGGTTTAAACATATCATAAACCATAACATAATCGTATCACATAAAACACGCATAAAGGAAACATAACATTTCCACATTTCAATCACAAGATATAAATACAACACATTTATATAATAAAAATGCTTTCAAAACCATTTTCAATACCAAAATAAAAGAAAAGTAAAACATGGTATTTATTTTTCTTTTAAAAAGACAGTATGGCTTGTAGAGGAAGCCGAAACTCAAATAATGGTCACGGCGGCGGAGAAGTCATTGTCGCCGCATAAGTACGGAAAGAAAAACATTCCCTTTTTGTCATTTAGTAAAACACTTCGTATAAAAAAGATTCCTTTTGAATAAACGTAAAAGTCAAAGGGGTTTATACACCGTATAAAAGAAAGTTGTGTATAAAACCAAATATGCCTCAATGAAAGGGGATTGAGACGAAGTCCTTAAAAAGATCATTTTTTTAAATAAAGTACATATATAATGTGTATTCACTATAAGTACACATAAATAATGTACAAATACAAGATAGGACATAATAATATCATGACATAATTTGAAAGTAGGAGATTAACCCAAAGAATAGAAATTGGGTTAAGAAGTTCCCTTATCTCGTGTCTGACTTGACTCAACCGTTCTTTAACCTCCTGAATAATAAACTAGAGTTAATATATACCTTATTAAGAACCATTTTCAATTTCATTATCCTTATTATATCACTTTTTACAATTATATGAACATTATGTAATTATTTAAGTTAATAACGGTCGTTTTGTCGATCTTTGGTACTTGAGTCAACAATAAACTTCTTATAATTACAAGTTGTTTATGTGGTGAAATATCCATTATATCCAGAATTATATTCATGATGTAGATATCATATATATCATATATACAGTATATACATTCATTCATAATGTCACGTAACATTTAGAGGTAAGAAATGAAATGCACCGTTCATGGAGACGGTAATCCGTACGTACGCATGAACGCTACTTTCATTTCTATTTCGTATTTAATGGAATGAAATCATAATGATATAAATTTATAATATAATTACAGTATAATATAGTGTATAATACCATTTAATCCATCCTTTATACATCCCACATATGGCATTAACGATTCAAATCACTTTGAGGGGGCGGTAGTCCGCACTTCCTAAAATGAAATTATCGCGTTTTACCCATAATGGAAATCATAAAGTATGACATAAATGAGAAATACAGAAGCATAAGTAAAACATAAACATATTATATATCATATATAAAAATAGTGACATCTTAATGGCCACCTTTGAAGGTGTTATATGAGTGTTGAACAATCATCGTTTCGTGAGGCAGAAATTCGCCATCCACAGAAACCGTATGTTCTTTAACCATTAGATGTAGGTGTGTGTAAGTGTAGCTCGAATACATCTTATAACAACATCCTAGTATATTTAGGATACTTTTTTTGTTACAAAAGAAATGAATAAAAAGAGTTTAGGGGGTTGGAGAAGAAAAATAAAACAAAACAACATTAGAAAAGACATTACCTCAAAATCGGGTAACTCTTTTTGATTTGAGCCAATGGATTCCTTGGGAAGATTTCTGCCCAAAGTAAGGCTTCTAGGAGTAAGAGGGGGATGTTGGGAGAGTATTTGGTCAGAGGTTGGACAATCCAAATGGCTTGAAAGTGTAAATGAGGTGGGAGAGGTGGGGGCCTTTTATAAGTGGAGAGGAGGGGCACTCTTGGAAAGATTGAAATGTTACATTATTTCACAATGATTTTCGGATTATAAAGGTCCCAAACTTATATAATTCTAGGATAAGGTGATAAGGTTTCGAAATATCCTCATCCAATAGGCTTTGGAAAAGTTTATGCCTTGGATTTTGCATCATCTCCTCATTTTATTTAAATCGTTAAATAATGAGGTCATCGCCGCATCATAATGATGTCATAAATAATTTAATTTATTTAATGTATAAAAATTATAAAAAAAATACTATGATTTAGGAAATCTTTTTAGATTTCAAATGAATATTTATAATCAAACTTTGGACTTGTGTAACCCCACTTAAAAACTGTTTTAGTAAAATAACTCATGTTTGTGTCAATTTAATTTTAACATTAAATAAATATATATTAATGTCATTTTCCAACTAAAGTGGCTCCATGGGGTCCCCAAGTTGACCCATGGGTTGTATTGGTCGGCCATGACTCATCCAATAGGAGTAGGACAAGTGTCATGCTCATCTCATATTATTAAAACATTATTTGTACCTTAAACTACACTAATTACCTCTAATCGCGATTAAGAACTTAAAAGTTAATATTCACCAAAAAATTATTTTAATCTAATTGAACCACATTTTACTTCTTAATGACAACCATGTATGTAGGATTTTTTAAAATAAAATCACAGAAGTGGTAATATTTCATTTAAACGAAAAATCAGTTATTTAACTACCACTTAGTGGTTTCACTATTCATCAAAAATTGAAGTTTTTCAGAACAAGGCCAAAATTTCACCCTAAGCTATAATTGATATTCCGAATTAAAAAATGATGTCTATTTTAAAAAATTCCAAACATATAAGTTGTATTAATTAATTTTATAATTAATTCCCACTGTTACAACAAATAGCGTGTTTTTAAGAAACAATTTATTTCAAAAGATTGGCAATTGTTTATGTCCAATTTCAATGTTAAATTAATTCTAATGACCACCATTGGATAAAATGGTAAAAATATATTCTAATTATACTTTAAAACCACTAAATAGTATAATTTATCACAATAAATTATTTTTATTAAAAAAGTTGTTTTAAGTATTTTTCACTATTCATAAAAAATTGGAAGTTCTCAGAAGTTTACAAAAAATTCAACATAGGCTAATTTAAATATTAGGAATAAAAAAATGAAGTCCATTTTGAAATATAAAATTTATATAATTTTAAAAAGTCGTTATTACTATTCATAACGGCTACTATGATTAGTCGCGGTGTTTTAGAACTCGAAGTTGCGCACAATGCAAGCTATTGCATTATTGAATGAGAAGCGTATCGTGGAAGGTCGGGGTGTTACATCACACCCTTTCAAAAAACCTTTAAAAAACCAAAAAAATAAAATTACAACCAACTATATTATCAACCAAATCCTTTACAGAAAAAGGGAAAATATGAACAACCCTTAACCAATCTGAAAGCCTCAATATTGTAGAAATAATGACATAAAGTGGATGACTTTAGTAATGAAGTGAATGAGCTTAAGAATTAACTCAATAGTCTTGTGGAATTGTTTTTCAAAAATATAGGTAAATGAAATATTAGTTAGTCCAAAATACCAAGGGAAATGTCAGTATGATGACCAAAAGAAGTTAAAGGGAAATCCATGCACTAATTATAGTCAATATTGAAAAAATTCAACCAAAAACTAAGGAGAATGGAATTAAAAAATCTGGATAGAATCATGATAACCTGTTAATCCAAGAATAAAATAAATGATAAAAAGAGATGTATGGAAGAAGAAAGATAAAATAAGAGACAACCATGGAGAGGGAGAAAATGGGGAAAAAGATATATCACTACCTTTCCTTTTAAGAATGATAAAAAACTTAGAGATCTAAGAGGAATAAAATTATAGATAAATTCATGAAAAATTCCAAAAATTTTAGATTGATATTCCCTTTCTAGAGTCTCTCATGAAATTCCTAAATTATGTTATGTTACTCAGAGATATTTACTCTAAAAAGAAGAATCTTTAAGTGAATGAGAGGTTCAACATGGGAAGAAGTGTTTCAGACCTCATTACACCATGGTTTCCCACAAAATTTCAAGATCTATGGATATTTTATATCACTTTAACTATTGGATCAATAAATTTTTAGATGCATTATGTGATTTAGGTGTTTATATTAATGTCATGGATCACACTATTTTGACTTCTTTAGCAATGGGGGAACTGAATCCCACAAGAGTTTTAGTGAAACTTTAAAATAAATCCAGTTCTTTTCTAGAAATATTCTTGGAGGATGTTCTCATTATAGTGAAAAACTTGAATTTTCTAGATAAATTTTATGTGCCTAATATAGAAGAAGATATACCCTTAGAACAATCACCCATATTCATTGGGAGAATCATCTTAAAGATAAAATTACCATCATCAATGTGTGCAAAGGAATTTTTGGAGTCAGTGTTCTATAACCAAATTATTTTTATATGTGATTACCTATATATGAAGGGTTATTAATAATGAACTACTTATGACATATTTATTATTATTCTTTATTAATTTAATGTGATAATTTAAAGAATAGCTATCACATTGATAAAGTCATATCAGTTCCCTACAGTGATGCAAACCATGAATGGATACAGTGATATTATTAAATATTATTCTATGATTGGATAAAATTATATAATGAAACATTTAGTATATATACTGTTAGGTGTGAATACTCATAAATAGGTGATACTTCATCTAATGAAGTCCACAATCAGTAATCTCTAATATTCGTGATTATTTGAACAAAGTCACCAGTAATCAATCCATATTTATACCTACCATTTTATATTTCTATACATGAATGTTCATAATGATTATAAGTCCATAATATTATTATTTATACATATATCACTATTTACTATGAAGATATATGTTTATGAAGAGTTTGGGTAGGTTGGGTGTGTTACGAGTGATACGTTATCGATGAATAAGTTGAGGAAGGATTTGTACCTTACACCTTTATAAAAGTTGATATCTCATCCCTTTGATTATAATACAATTCTCAAACTAAATTCTATGTCCTTAGTGTACTTAAAGGGTTGTTTTAGGTAGTAAAAGAATGAAATATCAAGTGTATAAGTTTATGAAGCAGGTATGGAACCTGTATGATGAAATTTTGAGGCAAATAGATTATATTAAACAATGGTAATTTGTATGTGGATTTCGTAGTTGTGATATTAAATTATTTCTATTAGGTGCCATTATATACTGCTATAAACTAATATTGGACTTTAGGATAACTCACCTAATGGCACTGAGGAAGAATTATGAGGGGTCACACACTTAGTGTTTACTATTTTAATAATTAAATATTAATAATATAATTAATGGTTTGAATAAATAAAATTATCACTAAGAAATAATATTCATTCATGATTTAATAATCACATATATTTATTCATAAATTAATACATATTATTTATCATTAAATAAATATTTATTTAGTTATGTGAATATTAATATAAATATGTATTTTCATGATAATCAATATAATATTTATTCATTTATTTTTCTAATGAATAATTTTTATTATTAAAGGTTTATTAAATATCAAGGAAGGTGGATGAACCAAGTAAATTTTAATGATGAGAATAAAATGTGTGTTAAATATCAATAAATAAATACTAATTTATTTATTTAATAAAATAATATTTAATGATGCTCTAGTTTGTGGGTGCAATTTAATAAAAATAATATTAATATTAACATGAAGAATATTTAGTGTATAATATTAGATAATGGTATTATGTGTAATTCTTTGTATTATAACCCTAGCTCTATATATTCTATTAATCTATAGGGTTAAAAGACTAGGAACAATGAATCCTCTTCTCAGAGATTTTTTTCTAATGAAGAAAACTCTACAGATCTTCTCTTAAGCCTGAGTGAATTACATTACCTCTTCTTCCACCCTATCAAGAATGAGGACAAGAACAATCATTTTACATCAAAGGATTGGGTTGTGATCAACAAAAAAACAAGATTATCAGTTTCTTTGTGTTTTTACCCATAGTTCCAATAGTGATGTTATGAGATCATAGGACCATATGTTGATTACCACTATGAGTGAAATACTTTGGATCCTATTGGTAAACTGATGAAAAACCTTATACTAGGTCAAAAAATTCAATAACATCTATGAAGAAGTAATTAAAAATTCAGAGGTAATTATTATCAATTAAATTAATAATAAAATTTAACATGAAATATCCTCTATCAAGGTTTTGGATATCTACATCAATATTCTTCAAATTAATTCATTAGTCATGACATTTTTTTCATGTATATTATAGATTATTCATTTAATATAAAAAAATATGAGTTTACTATGGGCAAAATAAGTGCTTACTCTATACTTGGAACGGTCAAGTGGTATCAAAGTAGTCACATTAAATTTATAATTATTTATTCTTGATTTATCATTTTTATGATTTTTTTGTTAGATTCATCACAAGTTTAATTCATTATTAATTTAAAAGTATATAATATAATCTTGTTCAATTATAATATTATCTAAAATATCTTAATAACATATGAATGTTGATCATATATTCCATCGGGAGGCACTGAGTTTTCTGGTTGGATGACATAGTTACATGACATGTAACAAAAATGTACATGCTGTGTACTAAGGTTCACCAAATTATGATGGGTCGTACAATACAAAGATCACATCATGGTTTCAAATATAGTGTATTTATTACTCTTAATGTTGAATGGACATACTAACACATGATTTTTTAGATTATATGGAATGTAGTTAGTGTACATGTTGTGTAGTCTACACATTCTTGTAGTGAAGTTCATGAAAATCACATGGTTAAAGATGTATCATACACGATGCATGAGACTGAAATCCTCTCAACATAGAGGCTACATGACATGTAGCTAGTATATAGGTCATGTACCTCATTAATATCGATGACCTACATACACACTAAGTCCCTTTCAATGTATCACAGAAGCCGTTACAAAATGTGTAGGCTGGTTGTACATTATATGTAACACATCCCTATTTAGGCATAGTACACATAATCTAGGTTGTAATTGTGTAGATTAATTACATTGAATAGAATTAATCATGTAATTAAACTAAAATACATATCTTTTACCTAGTATACAAATCATGTAATCCGGTTTTATATAATCTTAAATTCTTTATTATTTATTGCACTAATTAATAACTATATACCATGTGCGGTTTTCATTCACCCTATTTTTAATACATTCATTAAACCTATACACATCAAATGTATTAAATGTCAAGTATGTTTTAACTATTATTATTTTTAATATTGATAAAATACCCTCAAAATAATACAAAACTCATTATATACACTTTATAATATATTAAATACATTGTAATAGACTATACAAGGTGGTATGTAGTTATTATGGGATTTTATTATGTTGAATCCAATTTTAATTAATTTTATTTATTTATGTTTAATTATAAAGTACAATTCCATGATGGTTTAGATGGTTAAATATATATTAATTAATAAATTAATAAATTAATAAGATAATTAATTCAAGCACATCTATCTTAATAAAATAAAAAATTGAAATAAATACTGGGTTAATTTGTATTTGTTGCATATTTATAACTGATCATGAGATTTGGTTGACTAATGTAGGGATGAAATTTCAATTAATTTATAGTATGAGTTTTATTATTATTAAATTAAAATTATAACATACACATCAACCCTCTTCCTATTTAATATTTAAGGCATGTGTGTCCATGGTTTCTTTTATGTACGCCCATTATCTATTCTAATAGATCATATCACTCACAATTGAGTTAAAATCATATGTGAAGGAAATATTTCCCAGGAATGTGGCAGTGATTCATATTCTGAGATGAGGTGACTCAATCAAGGAAGATATACAGGTCAATGGTGGAGTGCTAAAAATTAGAATCTAATCATAAAAAATGGATTTTATTTTTCCTATGGTTAAAGTTTGATTTATTTTATACTCAATAGAAAAACCATTAGTAATTATCATTATCAAGACATTTACTTATTATATTTCTATCTCATGAATGGTTATTTTTTTAGGTGCTTTACCTTGATCACATAATTCAATAAATTAATAAGAATTAAAATATATGGATTATAGAAACTGTTTTATTAACACATGGTTAAATAATTAACTAAGATAAACTTAATATTAACAAGACCGATAATAGGGTAAAACAAGAAAATTTATAATTAATAAAAAAATCCATCAAGGAATTATTATGCTTAATAACCTTCAATTATTTGAATTAAGACAAACCATAGTTAAATTGCAAGTTCAAGATATAGTCGGGGGAAATTTTAGTTATCGAGGAGTGATAAGTAAGATGATGGATTGACCTAAACAAAATTTTATTTTAATTTAATGACCATATTCTATTATGGAACCCTAGTTTCAAGTACTTTACCCTTTTTTTTGTAATTTGAACTTATATAATTCTTGGGTTAATTTTTGAGAGGTTTGGGAATATTTTGGTGGTGTTTTTAATGGTTCACGGTTAATAGAAACCATATACCACCACTATAAAACCATGAAACATATTTTGGGGTCATTGGGAAGGTTCATGGTTAGTGTATGGTTTGAAAAAATAGTACGAGTGCCCAAGGGAAACTGTGAAAAGGAAAATAGAGGAAAAACACAGTTGGGACATGGTTTGTCAAAATGTTTGAGCCAATTGTGTCGGGGTTTTTTCTAAAAAAATTATCACTACATAGTTGGTGCATGGTTTTATCAACTATAAGGCCCAAAACATATGACTACTTGGCTTCCCTAAAAGCATGTGCATGGTTGAAATTCGGTTTGAAAAAATTTGCAACCTAAACATTTGATGTATAGTTGGAAGCCTAAAATTTGTAGTTTTAATCCAAATTAAGGCCCAAAAAGACTCATTAGTCAACTAATATCCATGGATCTCTAATTCTCCTTCCTCTCTAAGCTATTAAGGTGATTCCTTTCAATCTAGAGAAAAATTGTATCGAATCAAATCATGTTAGAGATATGGAATTATTGGAAAGTATTCATTTTCGACTATTCTTATTATATATATATTCTTCTATTCTATTTTGGAACTATATATCTATTTCATTTTGGATAGATCTATGTTCTATGTTAGGAATATTGATTATATATGAATGAATATATTAAAGGAAAGAAAACTCAAGGCCATATATAGAATATCTTAGTATCATTCTTAATTTTTTCATCTGTTGATAGGTATATGGAGTCTCTATCATCTCCACCATTATATAACTTGAAGTGTTAGATTTTATTAGATGTTTTTACTGAAATTATTTTGAAAAACCTGTGTGTTTTTTCAAATAAACATATTTTTAATTATGTATTTTGAATTTGGAGGAATTGGATGGATTGTAGAAAACTCTATTTTTTTATAATTTGAAAATGATAAATTTTAAAATTATGGTATTGTTTTGATACATGAATTTTTTTGATGAAATGTTTTAGATCATTTTTTTTATATGAAATGGAATTTGGAATAGAGTTTTTCAGATATGGTTGGAGTGTGTTCATTTGTGTATGTGACCATAAGGAAGTGGTGTATCCCATTGGGGCACCTAGATATTATTCAGTATCTGAATTCTTGGTGCGTTGATGAGAAGATACTAATGAGTATTGAACTATCACTTGGAATGCATGCGTGTGTTGGTGTGGGTGTGTGGAAACATGGGAATGGGCATGACAAATAAAAAAAATTATTGAATGACTTTTTTTTATTTTATATGGATTTTTTTTGGTTTTATATAAACCCTTTTAAGTGCTTCTAAAATATTTTATATAAATATTATAAAAGTTTTTTCTTAGTGGTGAGTTTTGGGATGTATTTAGGGATTTACTACTGAGTTTATATCCACCCCTTTCTTGAGAAATTCGGTGAATTTATAGATTTTTTCTAATGGGATAGAGGAAAGGGAAAGGTATTATACTTCTCAAGTAATTTACCTTGATACCATGGGTAGGGAAGGTGGAGTTGGATTTGATTTGGGAGTTACTTGAGAGGATTCCACATGGGTGTCTTGGGGTATTTTTATCTTTCATTCCTTATTAGTTGTTCTCTTTATTTTTATTATCACTATAATTATGTCATTTTATTGGATTTACCTTTGGTTGTGTTGTTTACCCATGCATGATCTTGTGGTTTTGGATGTTTTATTATTTTATAGTTTGGTTTTTTTTCCATTTAATGGAAAATCGTCCCCCAGAATGTTCCCAAGACCATGACATTTATTTCTAGCCTTTGGTGTCTTGGGAATTTCACATATGTCCAAAAACACCTTTTTCACTTCTCAAGACAATAAGTAGGGGTGGGATGTTACATCTATTTAATAAAAATTTTTATGGAGGTATTAAGGAAATCAAATTCAGGATTTCAGGGTAGGGGATTCCACTCAACAGATCAATGAGTTTTAGGCTAGAGATTGGAAAAAGTGCCTACCTAAATACATTATTATCATTTTCATGGGTTTAATATAGATTATAAGAAGAAAAATTTGGATCGTTTACACTAATTTACACATAAAGAGAAATTATTCGATTAATAGAGAGGGTTTTAGAAACTTGATAAAATTATTGGATACCTAATAAGATAGTTAAATTATTTTACATCACATATTTTGGTAATCATGTAAAGTAATAATAATGTAAATGTATATTATTGTAGTAAAATGGAAATTTCAACGACCATGTTATCCTTATGTTCAATTCTAGAGAGAGAACATATAGGAATTAAAAATAGCATCTAGAAATGGTTTAAGTTCTTACATATTTTACTTCTCAATGAATGGAAGTCTTATATGTTAGAATTCCCATTTCCTGATCCTCCTACTAAGGAGGTGAGTGATGGTCAATTATATTCATATAGAAAACACATATATAATTTTACTGATGTTCAATTTTTTATTCTATTATCCATGTATGATGAACTGATGAAATATCATGAGATTATGGATGCTTATAACATTCTAAATAATCTATATGATTTATATTAAGAGAGAGAAAGGGAGGAATAGTTTGATATTTACAAGGATCTCTTCATAAGAAAACATGGATAGGTAATGTTTACTAGTTCTCACATAGTCAACCTTAATATATAAATTAATATATTCCAGATTTTAAGGTTTAAACTACCCAATTAATTTCACACTGATCTCATTATTTCACCACACCGTTAGATCTTATCAAGATTTTTTATAAACTTAAACATTAACAACACTATAAAGTCTCTCCGGGTTATCCTTACATTTCCTTTCTAATTTATTAAGGACATGATGAGTGAAAATCCATTAATTATTTTTATGAACAATAGGAAGGGAAAATAAAAGGTTCTATAGAATAATTATAAGTACAAGGATTTATCGAAACACCCATACAAGAAAATGAAGATCAATGGGTAAGAGAGGAAGAAAGATTCCATCTATTTTTCATGCGGAGGAAGGGAAACTAGAAAAAGAACTTCACCAAAACTTTAAAGAAAATGAAAGCTTAAAGATCATTCATTATCGAGTGAAATCTATTTATATATACAAATTTTGTATTAGTTACATTATGTGGGGATCACATATTCATATAATTATAAGAACCATGTAAATTTATTATATATTCACATGATGAGGTGGATATAAGTTATGGTAATGGATCCAAGATCAATGCAGTATCTATTGGAGTCTATCACATAACATTGATGTTTGGAATGATCTTGGTTTTAAATAATTGTTATTATCTTCCATTAGTTACTAAAAACATTATTTCTATATATAGTCTTGATTCATATGGGTTTATTTTTTAATTTGTAAATAAATGTTTTTTATTTTATAAAGATAATATTTTTTATTAATAAACACATCTAAATAATTATTTTATGCCTTAAATTACACGAGAAAAGTAATGGAAATTGATAATGAATATATTTCACACGACTCATATCACACCCAACTATTATATCACTAATTTAGTCATGTAAAAGAAAAGATATTAACAAAATCAAACCAAGATGAATATTTTTATTCTATTGAACTAAAAACAGTTGACATATATTATTCTTTTTATTTTCAAGGAAAAATAACCAAAGATCCATTTAGTGGAAAAGGTGAAATGGCCAAATGGATTCATGAATTAGGTCAAACTGATGTGTGTTGACCTTTTCTAGTATAATCAAGGGGTGTATACTACTACTTAATAAATTTTACTGATGAATTTATCAAATATGGGTATATCTACTTAATGTGTTATAAGTTAGATTCCATTGACAATTTAAAGTATTACAAGAATGAATTTTAGAATCAAATTACTAAGAAAATAAAGAAACTATACTAAGGCCATGGTAAAGAACATATTAGAAAATAATTCACTGATAATTTATAGAAGTTGTGATATTATCCAAAATCACTCCTCCTTACACTCCACAATGTAATTACATTTGTGAAAGGATGAACCATACCTTATGATACATAGTGGGATCAATTATGAGTCATGTATGTCTTCCATTATCCTTTTATAGATATGTGTAGAAGAAAATAGTATAAATAAAAAACCAAGTTCCACTAAAAAATAAAAGGTATTACATATTATATTTGGTATGGAATGAAATGTATATTTTTATATATATGTGTGTGGGGATGTGAATCATTTGTTATAACTATATCTGGAAAAAAACATGCACCATGAGGCACTAAGTGTATATTTAGACTATATCCTAAAGAAACTAGAAAATATTATCTATATAATCCCTTATATATAAAATTTGAGATTAACTTATGTCCCATATTAATTTATAGGTATCATATCTCTAAAAGTGATAGTAGGAGAAATATAGACTTCGATGATTTCATGGTTCATGATATACAAGAGTTGGTATAGGAAGAAAATTCCACAAATACCCATGGAAGAGGATGTTCAAGAGACACAAGTATTGCATAAGAGTACATCAGAGATAAGAGAACCTAAAATATACATATTTATAGTAATAGAAGATGGTACCTCATTATTATTAGATAATAATGATCCTTAGCCTACAAGGAAGACGTTAGTGGTACAAAATCTTCTATGTGGAAAGAGGCCATAAATTCTATGATGAATTCCATGTACCAAATATTTTTATATAGTTTGATAGATCCTCCAGTGGATGTAAATACCATTGGTTTTATATGGATACTAAATATGAAACTAAACATGGATGGAAAAGTCATTACATTTAATGAAAAAGGGTCCAACTGACGTGAAGGCATAAAATACAATGATTCCTTTTTAAATGTTACTATAATGAAATCCATTATTATTCTACTTTTCAAAATATCATACCATGACTATGATATTTGTATGATTAATGTAAAAATAAATTTCCTTATCCTTAACCTTTAAGAAGATGTTCATATAATATAAATAGAAATTTTTGTGACTCTAAATAATGCCCACAAGGCATGCAAGTTGGAGTGTTATATTTATGGATTTATTTTAGAATACAGGTGTCAAAAAAATTTATTTGGTCAATCCATAACATAATTTTTGTTTATAATGAATGAATGTGAGATTTATGTACACAAAATATTTAGTTGGAGTGAAATAATTTTCTTTATAATATATATTAATGACATATTATAGATTGGAAATTAGATACCAGTCTTACAAATAATTAATAATTGGATAAAATCATGCATATCCATGAAGAACTTATGTGAATTTGTATATATTATTGGGATAAAAATCCATCATGATATATCCAATAGTTTTCATAGACTATGTTAAGGTACAAAATTTGAAAAAATACTATAGAGATATAATATAGAACAATCAAAGTGGGTATTATTTCCAATTCCACTTGTCACTCATATTTCAAAGAAAATGTGTCCTCAGAAACATGAGGAGAGAAAAATGATGGAAATGATTCCATACACATCAATTTTTGGTTCAGATATGTATTCCATGTTGTGTACATGGTTAGATGTAACTTATAACATAAGAATAGTTGGTTGAAATCAATATGAACCAGGATATCACCATTGGATGGTTATTAAGAAAATCCATAAGTATCTGAGGTGTACTATGTATATGTTCATGTTTTATAGAGTATATGAGAGAATATAAATATTCTAGTTTCAAAATACATCAAGATGATCTGAAATCATAGTTTGGATACATATTAACTATCAATGGAGGTGTTATGCACCATATGAGCTCAATGAAATGCATACTTTCCAATTGTATAGTATAATTCCATTATATTTCAACATATGATATGTATAAAGAAGTGTTCTAGATATGAACATTCATTAAGGATCTTGAAATGGTTTCTGGAAGTAAATACCCTATCACACTCTATTATGAAAATATTAGAGAAGTGAATCATGGAAAGGATTCAATTCCACAGCTGGGGAAAAAGATAAAACTATAGAAGTATCATTTATTGAAAGATTTTTTGTAGAGAGGTGACCTTGTAGTAAGCATAGTTTCCATGAAATACAATTTACTAACCCACTGACTAAATATATTTATCAACAGAGGCTTGTTCATTATATGAGATCTAGTGTACTCAAAGTAGTCAGCATATGGATTTTGTCTTTGTGGGAGTCTATTGGATTTAGTTTTCTATAACCGACTAATTTTTACAGGTGATTACCTATATATTCATGGTTTTGAAAAATAAATTACTTATCACATATTTATTATTCTTTTGTGTCTATTTAAAGTGATAGTGTCTTAGAATATCTGTTTTACTAATAAGGTCAAAGAAGTTCCCTGCCATGATGTGAACCTTGAAGTGTTATGATGATGTTCTTATATAAAATTCTACAGTTTTATAACATTATATGATGAGACACATAATATATTTAATATAAAGTGAGAGTACTCATAAGTAGATGAGACTTCATCTCATTAAGTTCTCAATTGTTAATCTCTAATATAGGAGACTATAAGAACAAATGCACCAATAAGAAATCCACATGTATACATGTCATTTTATATTACTATCTATGAATGTATGTAATAATCCTTATACTTTTAGATTAATTTTTAATACATATCATGACTTTCATAATTATATTTATTGCCATATATCATGATGAGATACTTTCATGATGAAGTTGGGTATGTTGGGTTCATCACGAGAAGTATGTTATTAATGAATAAGCAGAGGATGGTTTCATTATTCCATATTTATAGAATTTGATATATCAACCCTTTGATTAGAATGAAACTATTAAACTAAATTCCATCTCCATGGTGTATTTATGGGTTTATTTCAACCAAGAAAAGAATGTAATATCATGCGTATAGGTTCATGAAATGGGTATAAAACCTGCTTGTTGTGATATTGAGATAAAGAGATTATATTACAAAATGATAATCCATATGTGGTTATCATTATTGTGATATTAACTTCTACCAATTGGGTGAATTTATGTGTTTACTAACATTGATATTAGACTTTAGGATAACTCACATAATGCCACTATGCAATTATCTTAGTGGTTCACACAATAGTGTTTCCTATGGTATCATTTAAATATTTGTAATATATTTAATGGTCAGAATAAATATTTTTTTCACGATGAAATAATATTGATTTGGGATTTATTAATCTCATATATTTATTAATAGTGTAATAGATAATATTTGTTATTAAATAAATATTTATATAGTTATGTGAATATCAATGTAAATATTTATGCTCCAGATTTTGAATATAATATTTATTTATTTATTATTAAATGAATATTATTTATTATTTGTGGTTCGATAAATATCAAGGAAGATAGATGTACCATGTTTGGTTCGGTGATAAGAATGTTATGTGGGTCAAATATTATTAATTAATTAAATATTTATTTATTTAATAAAATTATATTTAATGATTTTCTAGCTTACACATTCCATATAATAATAGTAATATTATTATTTTCATAGTTAATATTTATATTATAATATTAGATAAGTTCCTTATGTGAAATTATCTACATTATAACCATATCTCAATATATCCCATTCATAAATCATTTTTCCGGGTTAACAGATTATTTAAGATGAATCCTCTCCTCCGAGATTTCTCTCTAATAAATAATTCTCTATAGATCTTCTCTCAATCCCAAGAGAATTCCACCACCTCTTCCTCCTACCTCTCAAGAATGAGAGAGAAGAAAAATCCTTTTCCAATAAAGGATTATGTTGCGATCAACACAAATGAAATAAGATGGTTGTAGTCTCCACGATAGAACCTAGAGTTCCAATGGTGACATTCTTAGATAAATGAGAAAATGTGGATTAAAATAGGAAGCTATATACTTTGATTCCTCTAGGAATAATGATTAAAAACCTTATACATGGTTTAATGATAAAAAAAATCTATAAATAAATCAATCGTAATATCAAGGAAATTCTTATCAATTACATTAATTATACATTTAATCTTGAATGATCCTCTCTCAAGGTTCATACCATCTATATAAATATTATTTTAAATAATTCTTTAGTCTCAAATTTTATTTGAATGTATATTGTAGATTATTCATTGAATCTAAAAAAATCTGAGTTGTCCATAGTCCTAGTAGACACTTCCACTTCATCCAAAACCTTCATGAACTCTCACCATGGAATTCATAGACAACACTATCCACTTATTTTTTTTGTTTCTATGATGTAAACCAAGAGGATCATATACTCTTCACACTATCACACATTTAGGAGGATGATTCCAGTGAATATACAAGCACACTATATAAAATCTTAGCTACAGGGAAACAATAAATGGCTAAAAATTGGATAAATAAATATGATGTATGAAAACAATATCAAAAATCAGTTTTTGGTTAAGAATGAGAGACCAATTATAAATTATTTAATAGATCAGATTATTTTTTTCCTGATGTAAAATTTTATATTTCATGTTTTGTGTAAGAAAAACAAAGCTTGAAAATAAGGAACCCTAATATGGTTTTATCTTTTGAACAACCCAAAAATCCGAAATTAAAACCACGACACACTAATCTTATGTTTGTGTACATAATAAAAAGAGATAAATTACCAATAATAATTGATAATTAAATTACTTTAAACAAAGAATAAAATTTTATTGAACTTTTAAAATAGAATTTCCAAGTAGCAGGCTGATGTTTCGGAGAAATTCCAAATATAGATCCCAAAATCTCTATAAACAATATTTCATTTGAGAGAAATTCAAAACCCGTTTGGAAGACCTAATGAAATATCAACCTGAATGTGATGCATGTTATGAAGAAGGAGATAGATAATATTTTAGGGGTAGGGATCATCTATCCCATTTCAAAGTCACATTGGGTTCGTCACATTAATATAATTCCTAAAAAACTAGAATGACCATTGTGAAGAATATACATAATGATTCAATACATGTGAGAGCTAAGATTAATTGGAGAGTGTGTATAGCTTATAGGAAATGGAATCTAGTCACTAGGGAGCATCATTTTACCATTCCCTTTATTGAACAGATATTGGAGTGGTTGGAAGGAAAAACTCACCATTGATTCTAAAATGGATTTTCAGGTTCCTTTCAGGTACCCATTGCACCAGAGGATCAAGAGTAGACTAACATTATATGTTCCTTTAGAAACTTTTTAAATAATAGGATGATATTTGGATTATTTACTGCACGATGTACATTTCAATGTTGTATGGTAAATATATTTTCAGATCACATTAGTGGGTTCCTAGAGGTATTTTTAGATGACTTCATTGTTTTTAATAATTCATTTGATCATTTATCAAAAAATATGGATAATATTTTGAAAACATGTTTTGAATAAAAGCTTGTTTTTAAAATTTTAAAAGTTTTATTTCATAGTGGTCAAATGAATAGTTCTTGGAAAATTAATTTTATAAAAAATAGATTATTCTATATAAGTTTAAAATTGAAGTGATAAATTCAATGGCATATCTAA
Organism: Viscum album; assembly: GCA_963277665.1. NCBI lineage: Eukaryota > Viridiplantae > Streptophyta > Magnoliopsida > Santalales > Viscaceae > Viscum > Viscum album. Next base: position 64,700,448 of record OY728151.1, on the reverse strand, counting down.
CTTGCGTAATACATATTAGATCTTTTCTAGCGCATGAATGTTTTTGAAAGATATTTTTGAAGGATTTTATTATGATTGATTTTACCCTTTTGAGGTGAATTTTAGAAGATACTTATTTTAATTTTCAATACTAATTTAGGTTGTATTTTGATGAATTAAAAAGAATAATGACACACCACTGTATATACAACCTCCAAGAATTTGGGAACACCCATTTGGGATAATTTGTAATTCATCCAACCATACTATGGGAGCAGTACTATCCAAAATATTAGAAGCTAGATATAAATTCATTGAATATGCATCAAGGGTATTGGATATTTCTCAATTCCACTACACAACCATTGAAATAATGTTTTCAATAGTCATTTTTTGGTTTGAAAAATTTCAAATCATATTTATTAGGAAGAAAATTTATTATTATTTATGATCATGTTGATTTTAAGTATTTAATTTGAAGGTAGAATCTAAACCCAAACTGTTCAAATGGATGATTATATTTAATGATTTTAATTTAGAGATGAATTACAAGAAAGGTGTAAAGAATCAAGTGGCCAATCACCTAAGCATACTATCGAACACAACATATGTTGATATATAAGACAAAAACCAACTGAATGAAGAAATTCTAGGAGTGTAGTTGTGATTAATTGGAGGATTAGCTTCCAAGTATACTAAAATGGTCATCTATATTATAAATTCATAGATACCATACCATATAAATCTCCAACAATTTCTTAAACTCAAATATGAATAAAAATTTTACATATGGGAATATATCTATCATTAGAAAACCTTCAGTGATAAAATTATAATAATATTTTTTCTTGATAGTGATATGCAACATATTATTGAATTTTATCATAATTTTAATTATTGAGGCCACTTTGGACCTCATTTTTTTTGGAAAAATGTTATAATTAGGAATCTACTAGAAAAATTTATTTAAATATACACATGAATTTTTTAAAGTGCATAAGGAATGTCAATTCAATTGTAACATATCTAAAAGAAAATAAATATCCCATCGAACCACAAGATTTTATAATATCTTTAATGTTAATGGAATATACATTATGAGACCTTTTTATGACAAACCATATCTTTTATACACCTTATTTCATGATATATTACATAAATATACACTTAATACAAAACTAGAAGATCAATATGCATAGTGTTTTTGGGTAATTAGGTACGTAACACAATAACTTGAAATAAGGATACAACAAATTTTTTTTAGAACTCCAAAACATACATTTTAAATACACTGATATTATAATACTGGATGGGATAATATAGAGATATAAATGGATGAGAGTCAAAAACATGAATATCGAATCATGAAATAAGATGATATCATAAAGGCAACATATGAAATATATAAACAATGTAAAATAAGACATAATAATCTTAAGTCAAGGATAAAAACTAAGACATCATAAAATAGTGTTCTTAGGATAACCAACCACGCACCACATGAAATCTCATGATATGAAAACATTACCCAATGTATTGGAGGGCAATATAATTTTGGACATACCCGTCACATTCATATAAGGTACATGAATTTATGTGCCACATATATCATACAACACAAGAAAGTATTTCATCACTTTTAATCCCATGATTAAAGAGTGTGGGATACATACATGGAATTACCAAATCAATGAAGGATATGTAAATCTTGTTGAATACCATTTAGTAGAAATTATTATGGGTATGCACAATGCAAAAGTTGGGCATAGAAAATCACGAGATAATTTCAGCCATATAATAGGTGTACATAAAGGTCCATGGATGGGATTAATGAGAGTGATAGTTATTCTCTCATTACATGGGAATCATAAGGAAAGTAAAAGGGATGTTCAAAAAAAAACATTACAATATGAAAAATTGGAAATAAAAAGGCATAGTACAAAGAAAGTAATCAAAATAAAATGAAATAGGAGAGGATCCCTTACCATGAGAGGGCACTTATAAAAGCATGAGAGTAGCTTATTAAGATCTTTGGAAACAATTGGGTGAGATTTAGGTAGCAATAGTGAGAAAAAATGTATACTAAAATTATTTTTATTGAAAAGGAGGGGAGGGTTGGTGGGTAATTATAGAAAAAGTGAGGGATTTTTTTAATTTCTAAACATATATTTTAGACTCCATGTCATAAAATAATCAAAACCACAAACATTAACATGGCCTTTACCATTGTTTCTACAAAATAGGAGTGTTTTAAAACATTTTAGAAGTTCATGAACCTATCTTCTTAAAATAATACCATTGGTGATGTGTAAATGAGTCATGTTCATAAAGAATTTATTTTAAAAAATTAAAATATAATATAAGTTTTTATGATTCATTAAAGGATTATAAAATTAATCAAATAATTCAAAAAACATATTATTTTAAAGAAAAACATTATTTTGGTCATGGATACTCCTTATAGAATTTATTAGATCACTTTTGGGCTATTATAATGTCATAATACAGACCATATATTTATACCATATTTATTTTTTACCCAAAAATTCGAAACATAGAAATTTATGAAAATATAACCATCAGATAATTTCAACATACTAATTTAAAAAATAATATTTACTTTATCAAAATAATTATATAAAGATGAATGTTTTCAATTTTAAATAAAATTTTTTATTTACTAAAAGATACTAGTTTTTATAATACTAACACCTATATTGAAACATAAAAAGTAAGTAATGAATAATAGATATTTTTATCTATGTCTATTAATGAATTAGATAGTGTTTTAGAGGCTGAAAATGAGAATAAATCCAATCTTAAGCATGGAATACACTAATATTTTTAAAAGATTGTTTTACTGCCATTTGATGGCAAACCATTTTTAAATCAAACTTTTGACAATTTAATAAGCTCTATTTGTCGAAATAAACTTATTCTTTATGATTGGGACATTGAAATTTAATTTGGGTAAATTTTTGGTATTTTTTTCAATAAAGTTCATTTTTTTAATGAATAGTGAAAAATGTTGTATTTTAATTCAAAACCTCTTTTTAATATAATTTATTTATATGATTAGATTATCTTCTGAATTGGGTTTAAAGTTAAATTAGAATATATATTTACCATTTAATCTAATAGTGTTTGTTGGAATTAATTTCACATTTAAATTGGACTTAAACTAGTGTCAATCTTTTGATACTTATTGTTTCATAAAAACACGCTATTTGCTCTGACAGTAGGAATTAATTATTAAATTAATTAATGTAACTTATATGTTTTGAATTTTGTAAAATATACATCATTTTTGAATTTTGAAGATCAAATATAGCTTAGGGTAAAGTTTTGGTATTTTTCTGAAAAACATCAATTTTTGATGAATAGTGAAACCACTAAGTGCTACTTAAAAAACTGATTTTTTATTTAAATGAAATTTGACCACCTCTATGTTTTGAATTTCAAAAATACGACATACATGGTTGTCATTAGGAAGTAAAATGTGGTTCAATGGGATTAAAATAATTTTTTTTGGTGAATAGTAACTTTTAAGTTTTAATCGCGATTAGAGGTAATTAGTGCAATTTAAGGAAAAAATGATATTATAATAAAATGAAAATGCCTAGACACATGTCCTACCCTTATTGGATGTGTCATGGACAACCAAGAAAATCCATGGGTCGACTTGGGGACCCCATGGATCCACTTTGGTAGGAAAATGACATTAATAACTTTTTATTTAAAGTTTAAATGAAAATGTCACAAAAATGAGTTGTTTTACTAAAACAATTTTTACATGGGGTTATACGAGTCATATTTTTGACTATAAATAGTCATTAGAAATATAAAAATATTTAATACATCATGATAGTTTTTTTATAATTTTTTTACATTAAATAAATTAAATTATTTATGACACCATGATGATGCAACGATTACCTCATTATTTAACAATTTAAATAAATTTAAAATATAATGTAAAATCTAAGACCTACACTTGTCAAAAACCTATTGGATGGGTGGATTTTGAATCCTTATCACCTTATAATTGAAATTTATAATTTTGGTACCTTTTTATCTGAAAATAATTTTATAACAAAGTATCTTTTCTTAACTTTCCAAGAGTGCCCCTCCTCTCCTCTTATAAAAGGCCCCCCCAACTCTACCACCTTACCCACACTTCCAAAGCCTTTGGATCGGCCAAACCCTGCCCATTTTGTCTCTCCACATACCTATATAACTCTTAGAAGCCTCACTTTGGGCAGAAGTCTTCCCAAGGAAGCCTTTGAGCTCAAATCAAAAAGAGTTACCCGATTTAAAGGTAGTGTCTTCTCTTGTGTTCTTATGTTTTATTTTGCTTATCCAACCCCCTAAAATCTTTTTATTCATTTATTTTGTAACAACACCAGTATCTTCCATATACTGGGATGTTGTTATAATAAGGATTCGAGCAACACTTACACTCACCTACATCTAATGGTTAAAGAACATACTATTTCTGTGGATGGCGAATTTCTGCCTCACGAAACGATGATTGTTCAATATTCTTTTAACAACTTCAAAGGTGGCCATTAAGATGAAAATATATTTATATATGATATATAATATGTTTATGTTTTACTTAATCTTTTGTATTTTTCATTTATGGAATACCTTTATGGTTTCTATTATGGGTAAACGCGATATCTTCATTTTAGGGAGTGCGGACTACCGCCACCTCAAAGTGATTTGATTCGTTAATGCCATATGTGTGATGTATAAAGGATGGAGTTAATGATATTATATATGATATTATACTGTAATTATAATATACCTTTATTTAATTCTGATTCCATTCCATAAAATATGAAATAGAAATGAAAGTAGCATTCATGCGTACGTACGACTTACCGTCTCCATGAACGGTGCATTTCATTTCTTACCTCTAAATGTTATGTAATATTATAAGTTCATGTATATAATAGATATATATGATATATACATAATAAGTATTACTCTGGATATAATGGATACACGAACAACTTGTAATTATAAAGAGTTTATTTTTGATTCAAGTACCAATGATCGTTAAAACGACCGTTATTAACTTAAATAATTAAATAGTGTTAATGACATGGTAATAAGTGATATAAAAGGAATAATGAACTTGAAAAAGGTTCTAAAGAAAGTAGAAATAAACTCAAGTTTATTATTCAGGAGGTTAAATAACGATTGAGTCAAGTCAGACCCGAGGTATGGGACTTCGTCTCAATCTCCTTTCATTGAGGCATATTTTTTTTTATACACAACCATCTTTTATACGGTGTATAAACCCCTTTGACTTTTACGTTTATCCAAAAGGAATCTTTTTTATACAAAGCGTTTTACTAAATGACAAAAGAGAATGTTTTTGTCGTACGTATGCGGCGACAACGACTTCTCCGCCGCCGTGACCATTATTTGAGTTTCAGCTTCCTCTACAAGCCATACCTTTTTTAAAGAAAAATAAATACCATGTTTTACTGTTCTTTTATTTTGGTATTGAAAATGATTTTCATAATGTTTTTATATCAATGTGTTGTATTGATATATTGTGATTGAAAAGTTGAAATGTTATTATTCCTTTATACATGTTTTATGTGATACGATTATGTTATGGTTCTTGGGCATTATTATGAATACGGGTGGTTCCATGATAAACTAAGGGCAGGTGAGCCTGATATAGCTCTCTAATGCATTGGGTAACATGAAGGAGTTAAACTTTAAGGTTTCTCCTAAGAGATTCAGGGAATATACTGTGATGGGTATTCCAAACGTAACCAAGAGGGTTACTCCCTACGTAAGAATGTTATGAATGCCTCAAGTTACCTTTATGTCTTATGATTTATATGATTTATTCATGACTTGATGAGGTATGTTTATGTTCTTATGTTTTATGAGTAGAGTATGATTTCATTGATTCTTATGTATACATGTACTCATGTTTCCCTTCCATATTTCCATATCCCTTACTGAGCTTTTTATGCTCATCCCAAGTTTTTGAAATGTTTTTCACAGGTCAAGGGAAGGGTACTTGATATGATGATAGTGTCAAGGAAGTTTCAAGAAAGAATAAATGTTTTTTTAAATATGTTTCCGCTTATGGTAAAAAATGAATACTATCTTTTATTGTAACCACTTTGTTTAAATGTGGGATGTAATTCATGTTTTATGATCTAATTCTCTAAAACTCTAAACCTGAAAAGATCCTCAAGGTGTATTATTGAAATATATCAAGATTAAGTTATGTTTAAGGCTGGGGCCTTATAGTTGGTATCAGAGGTCAGTTTAGATAACTTTAGGAGTTATAATTCTATTAAATGATTATCCAAAAATATTCATTTATGGTCAAATTGAAATGATATACCATTTGAAGACTACCATGTTGCTTCATCTAAGACATGTTTGTTCAGAATGGTTTTCTGTAGAGGAAACATGGAAGAAGTGCTAGGAAGGAATACTGAAGGAAATAACCTTCCGAATTAGCATCCTGAGATGGTCAGAATCAGAACTAAACAGTTTGTTGGAGTGATGGCTCAGTTGACTCCGGTGAAAAATGTTGGTTGTTTTTATTGATGATATTTTGGTGTTTTCTAAAAGTAAAGAGGAGAATGAAAGACATTTAAGGGTTATTTTTCAAAACATAAAAGAAAAGAAATTGTATGGGAAATTCAGCAAGTGTGAGTTTTGGTTGCAACAAATTTCTTTCCTTGGTCACATTGTTTCAAAAGATGGGATAACTGTTGATCCTGAAAAAACAAAAGTTGTTGAAGAATGGCCAAGACCCACAAATGTAACTGATATTAGTAGATTACTTGGTTTGGCAGGCTATTACAGAAGGTTTTTTAGAAATTTTTCATGGTTATCTAGTCCAATGACTAAGCTAACTCTAAAGGGTGTTAAGTTTATCTGGACAAAAGAATGTGATGATTGTTTTCAGGAACTGAAAAGAAGATTGGTGAATGCTCCTGTTTTGGCACTACCTTCCAGGAATGGTGAGTTTTTTATCTACAGTGATTATTCATTGAAAGGACTTGGTTTCATCCTAATGCATAATGATCAGGTAATTGCTTATGCTTCATGACAGTTGAAAACTCATGTGGTAAATTACCCTACACATTATTTGGAATTAGCTACTGTTATTTTCGCTTTAAAAATTTGGAGGCATCATTTGCATGGAGTAAAATGTGAAATATATACCGATAAATAAAGTTTAAAGTATATATTCACTCAGAAAGAATTGAAAATGAGATAGAGGAGATGGCTAGAATTAATCAAGGATTATGATTGTACAATTCATTACCATCCGGGAAAAACAAATAAAGTGGCTGATGCTTTGAGTCGAAAAAGTAACGCTTCATTAACAATGTTGCGTTTGGAACGTGATCCTTTGGTTAAGGATTTGATGAACTTTGGAATAGAAGGTGTTGGTGTTGGATGTACTTCTATTTTGTTTTAGGTATCAGTGAAATCTTCTCTATCAGAAAGAATCAAGCAAACACAGAAACAAGACAGTGAGTTGTAGAAAAAGGTAGAGCTGGTTCAGAAGGGCAAGTTGCCTGAATTAAACATTGATAATGATTGTGTTTTGAGATTTGGGAAGAGATTGTGTGTGCCTTGTGATTCACAGTTGAAGAGAGAGTTATTATGTGAATCTCATAGTTCTCCGTTTTCAGTTCATCCTGGCAGTACTAAGATGTACAGAGATCTTCGGGAGTATTAATGGTGGGACGAAATGAAAAGGGATATTGCTGATTTTAGTATGAAGTGTTTGAAATGTCAATAGGTTAAACCATAGTGGAAGTTACTGAAAGGGATGCTTCAGACTTTACCAGTACCATAATGGAAATGGGAGAATATATCCATGGACTTCATTGTGGGATTGTCGAAGACACCTCGAGGTAATAATAAAATCTGGGTTATTGTTGATCTCTTGACTAAATATGCTCATTTCTTTTCTATATGAGATAATTTTTCCCTAGATCAACTTTCCCATTTGTATCTTAAAGAGACAGTCAGGTTACATGGAGTTCCTCTCTCAATTGTATCTAACCGTGATCCCAGGTTTACTTCTAACTTTTGGAAGGTCCTTCAGAAGTCATTGGGTACTGAATTAAATTTTAGTACAACTTTTCATCCTCAATCAGATGGGTAGTCAGAATGAACAATTAAAAATTTGGAAGATATGATATGTTCTTGTTCGATGGATTATCAGGGAAGTTGGGACCAACATCTTTCTTTGATTGAATTTTCATATAATAACAATTTTCATTCCAGTATACAGATGCCACCATTTGAGCTATTATATGGGAAGCGATGTTGAACTCCATCTTTCTGGGATGAAGTGGGTGAAAGGAAGTTGATGGGATCAGAATTGGTAGAAGAGTTGGCAGAAAAAGTTCAGCTGATACAGAAACACATGAGAATAGCTCAGAGCAGGCAGAATAGTTATGTGGACAACAGGAGGAAGGATATCTCTTTTGAGGTAGGTGATCATGTTATTCTCAAAGTCTCACCATAGAAAAGTGTGATGCGATTTGGTAAGAAAGGAAAGCTGAGTCCAAGGTTCATTGGACCATATGAAATTTTGTAGAGAGTTGGATCAGTTTCTTACTTAGTGGCTTTACCTCTGAGTTTATCTCAGGTACACAATGTTTTTCATGTTTCAATGTTAAGGAAGTACATGCCACATCCATCACATGTATTGAGTCCAGAGGTAGTTAAGCTGGAAGAGAACCTATCTTATGAGGAACAACCGGTCCAGATTCTTGAACACAGGGAGCAAGTGTTACAGAATAAGGTTATTTATCAGGTAAAGGTTTTGCGGAAAAACCACATGATTGAAGAGGCAACATGGGAATCTGAAAATGCAATGAGGGCTAAATACCCCCACTTATTCGATAAGTAAATAAATTGTGGGGACACAATTTTCTAAAGGGGGGAAGGATGTAACATCCCAAGTAAGTAATGAATAATAGATATTTTTATCTATGTCTATTAATGAATTAGATAGTGTTTTAGAGGCTTAAAATGAGAATAAATCCAATCTTAAGCATGGAATACACTAATATTTTTAAAAGATTGTTTTACTGCCTTTTGATGGCAAACCATTTTTAAATCAAACTTTTGACAATTTTATAAACTCTATTTGTCGAAAAAAACTTATTCTTTATGATTGGTACATTGAAAATTACTTTGGGTAGATTTTTGGTATTTTTCTGATAAAGTTCATTTTTTTAATGAATAGTGAAAAATGTTGTATTTTAATTCAAAAAATATTTTTAATCTAATTTATTTATATGATTAAATTATCTTTTTAATTAGTTTTAACATTAAATTAAAATATATTTTTTCCATTTAATCTAATAGTGGTCATTGGAATTAATTTCACTTTGAAATTGGACTTAAACTAGTGTCAATCTTTTGATACTTATTGTTTCATAAAAACACGCTATTTGCTCTGAAAGTGGGAATTAATTATTAAATTAATTAATGTAACTTATATGTTTTTAATTTTGTAAAATAGACATCATTTTTGAGTTCATAATATCAAAAATATGCTTAGGGTGACGTTTTGGTATTTTTCTGAAAAACTTCAATTTTTGATGAATAGTGAAACCAGTGAGTGGTACTTAAAAAACTGATTTTTCGTTTAAATGAAATTTTACCACCTCTGTGTTTTGAATTTCAAAAATCCGACATACATGGTTGTCATTAGGAAGTAAAATGTGGTTCAATGGGATTAAAATAATTTTTTTTGGTGAATAGTAACTTTTAAGTTTTAATCGCGATTAGAGGTAATTAGTGCAATTTAAGGCAAAAATGATATTATAATAAAATGAAAATGCCTAGAAACATGTCCTACCCTTATTGTATGTGACATTACTGACCAAGAAAATCCATGGGTCGACTTGGGGACCTCATGGAGCCACTTTGGTAGGAAAATGACATTAATAATTTTTTATTTAAAGTTAAAATGAAAATGTCACAAACATGAGTTGTTTTACTAAAACAATTTTTACATGGGGTTATACAAGTCATATTTTTGACTATAAATAGTCATTAGAAATCTAAAAAGATTTAATAAATCATGATATTTTTTTTATAATTTTTAGACATTAAATAAATAAAATCATTTATGACACCATGATGATACAACGATTACCTCATTATTTAACGATTTAAATAAAATGAAAATATAATGTAAAATATAAGACCTAAACTTGTCAATAACCTATTATATGGGTGGATTATATCCCTTATCACCTTATACTCGAAACTTATAATTGTGGGACCTTTTTTATCCGAAAATCATTTTATAACAAAGTATCTTTTCTTAACTTTCCAAGAGTGCCCCTCCTCTCCTCTTATAAAAGGCCCCCACCTCTACCACCTTACCCACACTTCCAAAGCCTTTCTCTCGGCCAAAAACTTCCCATTTTGTATCTCCACATACCTCTATAACTCTTAGAAGCCTCACTTTGTGCAGAAGTCTTCCCAAGGAAGCCTTTGAGCTCAAATCAAAAAGAGTTACCCGATTTAAAGGTAGTGTCTTCTCTTGTGTTCTTATGTTTTATTTTGCTTCTCCAACCCCCTAAAATCTTTTTATTCATTTCTTTTGTAACAAAACCAGTATATTCCATATACTAGGATGTTTTTATAAGAAGGATTCGAGACACACTTACACAAACCTACATCTAATGGTTAAAGAACATACTGTTTCCGTGGATGGTGAATTTCTGCCTCACGAAACAGTGATTGTTGAATATTCTTTTAACACCTTCAAAGGTGGCCATTAAGATGACACTATATTTATATATGATATATAATATGTTTATGTTTTACTTAAGCTTCTGTATTTTTCATTTATGTTATACCTTTATGGTCTCCATTATGGGTAAACATGATACCTTCATTTTAGGAAGTGCGGAATACCGCCCCCTCGAAGTGATTTGATTCATTAATGCCATATGTGGGACGTATAAAGGATGGAGTTAATGATATTATATATGATATTATACTGGAATTATAATATAACTTTATGTCATTATGATTCCATTCCATAAAATATGAAATAGAAATGAAAGTAGCGTTCATGCGTACGTACGGCTTACCGCCTCCATGAACAGTGCATTTCATTTCTTACCTCTAAATGTTATGTAATATTATAAATGCATGTATATACTAGATATATATGATATATATGATATCTAAATCATGAGTATAACTCTGGATATAATGGATACATGAACAACTTGTAATTATAAAGAGTTTATTTTTGACTCAAGTACCAATGATCGTTAAAATGACCGTTATTAACTTAAATAATTACATAGTGTTCATGACATGGTAATAAGTGATATAAAAGGAATAATTAACTTGAAAAAGGTTCTTAAGCCAGTATAAATTAACTCAAGTTTATTATTCATGAGGTTAAAGAACGATCGAGTCAAGTCGGACCCGAGGTATGGGACTTCGTCTCAATCTCCTTTCATTGAGGCATATTTTGTTTTATACACAACCATATTTTATACGGTGTATAAACCCCTTTGACTTTTATTTTTATCCAAAAAGAATCTTTTTTATACGACGCGTTTTACTAAACGACAAAAGGGAATGTTTTTGTCGTATGTATTCTGCGAAAACGACTTCTATGCTGCCGTGAACATTATTTGAGTTTCAGATTCCTCTACATGCCATACCAGTTTTTAAAAGAAAAATAAATACCATGTTTTACTTTTATTTTATTTTGGTATTGAAAATTATTTTCATAATGTTTTTATATCAATGTGTTGTATTGATATCTTGTGATTGAAATGTGGAAATGTTATGTTTCCTTTCTGCATGTTTTATGTGATACGATTATGTTATCGTTCTTGGGAATTATTATGAAGACGGGTGGTTCCGTGATAAACTAAGGGCGGGTGAGCCTGATATATCTCTCCAATTCATTGGGTAACGCGAAGGAGTTAAAAATTAAGGTTACTCCGAAGAGATTTAGGGAATATACTGTGATGGGTATTCCAAACGTAACCAAGAGGGTTACACCCTACGTAAGAATGTTATGAATGCCCCAAGTTACCTTTAAGTCTTCTGATTTCTATGATTTATTCATGATTTGATGAGGTATGTTTAAGTGCTTATGTTTTATGAGTAGAGTATGATTTCATTGATTCTCATGTATACATGTACTCATGTTTCCTTTCCATATTTTTATATCCTTTTCTGAGCTTTTTATGCTCATCCCAAGTTTTTGAAATGTTTTTCAGAGGTCAAGGGAAGGGTACTTGATATGATGATAGTGTCAAGGTAGTTTCAAGAAAGAATCCATGTTTTATTTTAAATATGTTTCCATTGATGGGAAAAAATGAATACTATATTTTATTGTAACCACTTTGTTTAAATGTGGGATGTAATGCATGTTTTATGATCTAATTCTCTAAAAATCTAAACCTGAAAAGATCATCATGGTGTATTCTTGAAATATCTCAAGATTAAGTAATGTTTATGGCTGGGGCCTTATATATATGACCCTTATAAAAATTACATTAGACATCATTAAATTATATTGTCATTTATATTTAAATAAATATTATTTAATAAGAACATTTTATTAAAATAACAATAATTTATAAAATTAGTTAAGTTTTCCAAATAGTGTCTTAATTGAGAGTATATATTTCCCAAAAATAAAATTTTGATTTCCTCGTAACAAAATCCAATTTTTATTAAACTCATTATATAATCATTTATAAAGTAATAACTAAAAGAGATAAATTTAATCATTATTTTATTAAAAAATAAAATATATAAATTCATATTACTAGACTCTAGTTACATAACCCCTAATTACACTAGTGTACACCCTAAGGGTATGGTGTGTAATGGTGGTTCTTTCTTAGAGTGGTTTGATGAACATTTTTTTGGTCCGTGATCTTGATTATATTAAAGTTCTCCTAGAAAATTTTAAATTAATCTTTAGTTATTAGATATTAGCTTGGGAGATGTCAAGGATAAAGGTCAAGGATTCCATCTCCCTCAAATTTTAGTTAAATGGTACTTATAGGGTATGATACTAATATATGAGGCCATAACTTCTTTAGTATATGTCAATTGGATCGTATCTTAAACCTTAGTATATACTAACAATAATGTTTACTATACAATGGGAAAATTATCAATGGTTAGATGCTTAATTTTATTTTAAATCTCACAATATATATTTTATAATAGTTTAAAATATACAATGTGGTGTATATGTTTTTTATAACCACAATACTTAATAAGGAATTTATTCATTTAAAAGTGAATTTCATTTATAAAAGATCGGTTTACTACATTATTTCACCCTTATGAAAATTCAATTAAAACTTTTTATTCCATACACACAAATATAAGAGGATACTTATATTTCATCTCCACTTTTGGATCCTAAGTTTCTTCCTCAAACATGTGGGTCTATGAAAACACTTTGATTTGGTAAGTTGTGTTGTTTCCTAGAACTGTATCTTTAATATATAAAATCTTCACAAGCTACTCCTCATATTAAAGATAATTATTAAAATGCACCATCTCTAGATTCAGTACAAGTGAGGGGTCTGATATATAATTCCTCAAGAGGGATACATATAACTCATCATGTACTTGAGATTGGTTAGGTGGGAGTGTTAGTCAATAGTCCACCACTCTAATGAAATCTAGGACTAAATGGTATGAGGTATCTAGGAATATGTTTTCCCTTATTATAAAATATCATGAATTTCATTCACAGTGATATATGAAGGAATACCTTATCTCCAAACTCAAACTCTATGTCTCATTGATGATTTTCTTCATTGATTTTATGTAGACTTTTTATAGAGTTTATATGATATTGAATGGACTAGACCCCCTATTTCATTTCTTAGATAAGGTCATGTCTGATAATCTTCCACTTTAAAATTCATCAAATCATGTTGGAGTCTGACGCCTCTTCCCATATAGATCCTCATAAGTTTCTATTTTAATAAAATAATGAAAACTATTATTATATTATAACTCCACTAGTTGTAGGGGTTGGTCCCAACATCATTGGGAACACATTGAACATGATCATATAATACCTTCTAGAGTTTTAATGGTTCATTCTGGTTGAACATCCATTCAAGGGTGATAAATAATAATGAAAATCATCTCTGTATCCAATGAGTGTTTAAGGATTATCTAGAACCTAAAACCTTTGATATCAATCATATATAATGGGGGGTGGAACTCCATAAAATATATAAACTTACATTATATATATATATATCCCAACAAGTGGGTCAAGGGAAAAATCTTCCTTGAAAGAAATGAAATGAGTTGACATTGTAAGCCAGTCGACTACCACCCAGATGGTGTTATTTCCTTTAGATGTATTGGGGAGTCCTATTATGAAATACTTGGTTATTTTTTCCCATCTACATACTAGTATGGGGAATGATTCTATCATACCCTTAGACTTATATCACTCATCCTTGACTTGTTGGCATACCAAGAATCAAGATAAAAATTCTGTAATCTCCATCTTCATGTTAACCCACCAGCATTTTTTCATCATATTTGTATAAATCATAACGATTATAAGATTAATAGAAAAAAAAGCTATAAACATTATCTAAAAGTTCCCTATTTAGTTCTATTTTTTATGGGACCCATATCCAAGTTTCAAACCTTATAACTCCATCTTTAAAAAAGTTAAACTTTGAAATATTCTCTTTATTTTTCTATCGCACCACATCAACTTTTTGGGACTCATTGATCTTATAAAGAATTGATAGTTGAGTAGTTATTTGATCATGGTGATAGTAATATACTTTTATTATTATCATTTCCATCCTTTTCATGTCTAAAAATGTTGGATCCCATTCAATCCTCATCATGGATAGGGTTGTAGGATCCTTTCTGGGAAGAGTATATACCACATTTTTTTCCTTCCTAGGATGTAAATGGATTGAAAAATCATAATCATTGACCATATATAACTACCTTAATTGGTGCATATTAAGATTATTTTGTGTGAATATATACTTGAGTATTTTATGATCCATATATATGTTACACTTCTCTCCATAGAGACAATCTGAATAAATCTTTATTGTGAAGATCATTGCATTTAATTCCAAATCATGATTTGGGATGTTCTCCTCATGGATATTTGATTATCACGAGGAATAGGATATAAAATTTTCATTTTGAAAGAGTACACAACGAAATAATTTTTTGGATTCATAACTGAAGATCACAAA
Source organism: Viscum album (assembly GCA_963277665.1). Lineage (NCBI taxonomy): Eukaryota > Viridiplantae > Streptophyta > Magnoliopsida > Santalales > Viscaceae > Viscum > Viscum album. The sequence continues at coordinate 64,685,188 of OY728151.1, read as the reverse complement.
TCCATATGCACTGGTGGTAATATGAGCACATTTTTAATGATTAACCTCTTATATAACACTTTAATGCTCTCATTGAATTTCTAAGTCTAGAAAAACTTCACTCCCTTTTGATTTATCCTGGTTAATGGTATTGGAAATCATGATAAGTATCTCACAAACCAATTATATAACTAAACTAATCTAAGGATACTATTGATATTTTTCATAGATTCTAGTTTAGGCCATCATTCAATTGCCTCTATTTTTGTAGGATCCACATATATCCCTTTATTCTAGAGAACATGCCCTTTGAATATTTCTTTCACTATATAAAACTCTCATTTACAATAATTTTTAGAAAACATTATTTCATAAGATCATCATTACATAATCTAAATTTTCCTCATGTTCCTCTTTTTTTTTGGAATTGATAAGATTATCATCTATATAGAATACCACAAATTTGTTGTGGTAATATGTAAATAATGTATTCATTATGTCCATGAAGATATCTACTGAATTTAGTGAGGCTAAAAATAATCACTATGGACTCATGGTTTTTGTTCCTTGTGGGAACGAAAATATTGGGTATATTCTCCTTCTCCACCTTTACTTGAAAATACCCCGACTGAAGATCCACCTTTGAGATGTCTTGAGATCCACGTAGTTGATCAAACAAGTCATCAATCCATGATATAGGATACTTGTTCTTTACTGTGACCATGTTAAGTTCATGATAATCAACATGGAGGCTCATTGACCCATACTTATTCTTAAAAAATAGGGTAGGTGCACTTCATGGTGAAGCAATTGTGCATATAAAACCTTTATCCAGATTCATAAATAGTTTCTTATTTATGACCTCATGTTTAATAATGTCTATTATATATGGAGTCTTGGATATTAGTAAAGATATGAATATAATATCGATAAAGAAATCAACCTCAAATCGTGAAAGGAAGGCCAAACAATTATTTGGGAAATACATCAACATATTACCATAAAATTGTCATGTCATCAAGGATGATCTTTTCCTTTGTCTCATTCATTTGAGCTGGATACACTTACTCATAAGGTAATAATATCTATGCTTGAAATGATGATAGAAAATGAGACTTATCCTCCTCCTTGAACTTGTATTGAATCAGAGTCTGATTCATGATACTGAGGGTGATTTCCTTCTCTTATAAATTTATATTTACTCTATATAAGGAAAGACAATACATTCCCATAATTACATCAAATACTGCTAAAGGGAGTATCACAAGGTTCTCTAGGAAGTTTATCCCACAAATATAGATAGTGGAGAAGTTCTATACTTGTGATTAAATAATTTACCCATTTTCCATTTATATATATATATATCTACCTCCTTATATTGTGGTAGTTTTTGAATAGTTATATTAAACTTATGTGATATGAAATATTGCTTAGTACTATAGTCACATATGAAATTTCATGGTCATGAATAGAGGATAGGCCTACCTTTCACTATTTTATTCTATTTGTAATCATTTAATTCATTGAAAACAAATATAGATATGATAATTTTCAAACTATTAAGCCCTTAAAATGGTAGATATGAACATTTAAGGGGTAACTCATAAATAACATAAATTTTTAAGCTATGAATTTAGAGGTTTCAATATATTTTATCAATGGTCTATTTCCTAACATAAAATTTTATGGGAAATTTTTTTCCCCTTCATAATGGTTCATAAGGATCTTGTGAATATTAAAAAGTAATCCCCTAGAAGTGTTAAACCAATTTTATAGAAATTTCATTTTTCTCTTGAACCAATTAATTATTGATTAAATTCTCAATGAAACCTTTTTAGGGATATTACACCTAGGTACAACTCTACTGGATCCACATCCACTTATATTATCCATATAGGGATTTTATTCTTGGAAACTAATTAACCTATACTTTACCCTAATTTTGGGATGTTTCCTATGTTTACACTTATCCCTATTTTTTCACTAAAGTTTTGAAATATTAATTGAAAAAAATAACTGTATATCCCTCTAATACCAACTATTAAAACACAAAACTTTGATACACCATATTTCATGATTTATTACAAAAAATAAACACTTAATACAGACCTAAAAGATTATGTGGCCTAGTGTATTTATGAAATTAGGTAAATAAAATAATAACTTGAAATAGGTATATAATGAAATTATTTAAAAACTCCACAATATTCCCTTAAAATATATTTATCTTCTAATAATTCATGGGATAACCTGGGGTAATACATAAGAAATCGGTGAGATATAAATTATAGTAACAACATAATCAAAGAACAATATGATGAAATAAATACATCCGAGTCAAGAGGATTATCAAGGTGATATAGAGGGTTGATAACCATAATCATGAACATAAAATAATGATATAAGATGATAAATTGAATGTAGCATAATAAATGTGGAAATAATATAAAACATTACATCATAAGAATAAGTCAATGATAACTACAAAGACATCATATAATAGTGTTCTTAAGACAACATCCCACGAACCATACAAGGTATATCATGAGATAAAAGCATTACCCAATGCATTGGTGAGATTTATAATTCCAGGACCACTCATCACACTCATATCATGTACATGAATTTGTGTTCCACATAGATAATACAACATAATAAAACTTTTCATTACTTTTAATACCACAATTAAGGAATGTGGGTTACATATATGGGAGCAGCCAATTAATGAAGGATATTCCCATCTTCGAGAATACCCTTTGGTGGAAATGGGGGTGGGATTTCATAATATAAAGGTTTCACATAGAAAATAACCAGATTATTTCAGTAGAATAACGAGTGTACATAAATGGATGGGATTAATGAGACTGAAAGGTGTTGTCTAATTACAATAGAATCATAAGGAAGTTGAAAATTTTTCTTAAAAAAAAATTACAATAAAATAAAATTAAAATTAAAAGTCCCATCACAAAGAAAGTACTCGATTTAAAAAGGAATAGGATTATATACCTTACCTTGAGAGTGTTATTTTAAAAGAATTAGAGGATATTCTTAAGATATTGGGTTTAATAGACCATTCCTTCCTAACACGTTACGTTTACAATTTTTGTGTTGGAGGAGTTTTGATGATAAATGTTAGAATCAAGGAAAATACATGATGCGTAAATATTATGATCCATTTAAGTGTGGTACATGTCTTGTGAAGGAAGGTTCATGAGGGGTTACAAAATGTGGACATTTTTGGGGTTAAATAATAAAAAGTTTATTAGTTTTCAATAGAAACTGAAACCCTAAATTTACAAGATGTGTAAATGGATTACACAGCATGTAATTTCCCTATGTAGCACATTTTAAAGGATGTAGTGCTTGGGTTTTTGTCAAAACCTATTCTGTATCTTATTATAGGTGGGAAATAAATCCCCTTTTAGGAATTTTGAGATTCTTTTAAATCGTGATTGGTTCCCCAACTTCCTATATTTGATCCATGGTGAGTTCTCCTCTCATTATCATTCATTTGGTTCCATTTTTATTCCTAGTTTCACTATAGTGAAATGGTTTAGTTTTGTTTGTGTATTTTGGTGGTGTTTTTATTATTTTTGGGTGTGGTGTAGGTTGTACATAGTTTCCCATGCATGGTTGCGATTTGAGAGCATGTATTCTTTCCCATACATTGTGTAGTGAGTTGGTAATGATTATTTATGGAAGGGAATCCCTCATTTATCTTTATTGTGTATCATGTGAGATGGGTTTTTTTTTACATATGAGTTATGGTTGTGCTAGATTAATTTTAGATAAACAACTAGTTTAGTTGAAATATAAAGGGTAAATTTGAATGTTTCACATGATTTTATAGGTTTTATATTAGTATGTTATAATGGTTTATAAAGGATTGATGTACCATAGAAAAATGTGGCCATTGAGGGATTTGTTTGTGCTGGATATATATATATATATATGTTGTAACAGATTCTTTTGTTGTGATTGTTGTGATATCACCCTAAAATAAAAATTTGATAACCACTTATATTTAGATAATAAAATGGTTTCCCCATGACTATGTATTGTGTAATAACACCCCTAAAATAAAGTGGACTATAATAAAAAACCCTTTGTAAATTTTTAAAATGATCTTGATGTGTTGTGAAGTGTGGCTATACTAGTGGGATGAAGATTTGTGGTTGGGGTATGTGGGGCTGATGGTTTGTTGGTCATGATTTTGGGGCAGTGATGTAGTTTTTTGGAATGCTTTTGTGGTGGTGAGGGGATTTGTTGGTTATGTTTTCTGGGTGATAAGGTGGTTTGTTTGGCCGTGATTTTGGGGTGGTGAGGTGATGGTTTGTTTATAATAGATTTTTGGGTAGTATTATAATTGTTTCATAATGTTAATTTAAAATGGATTGGCATGTTTGGTTAATGGTATGAGAATGGTTAATGAATAATTAAATGAAGGGTTGTGTGGTTAAATGTTATTGATGCTAAATATGAAAATAATGGGATGATTAAATGAACTTGGTTGGAAATGTGAAATGGGGCTTGTGACTTTTTTTTGGTGTTAGACATTAATATGTGGTAACAAAAGTGGTGACATTTTGAGTTGGTTAGTGTTTAGTTGTGAACCCATAGGTTGGGTGTTTGTGTGGATATATATATACTTGTATATTTTTGTAAATTTATATACACACCCGACCCACACTGAAAATTATGTGATGACACTCACATACTCATGTGGAGGGGTTTTTCCTGACATTCGGTGAGGGGGAAGTATGGATGGGTACCCACTATTTCCCACTCTCTGTTCTAGACAAGGTAGGTATTGCATAGGATATGATGGAAGAAGGTTTCTTAGTGAATTAGATGCTGTTTTTGGTGGACCAGGTGTTTTTGGGTGAGATGTGTTATGACAGTGCTTATGGGGTGGCTTCCAGTGGGGGTGTTTCATGGAAGGAGGATGACATGAGGGTTATGTACTATATGTTCATGATACCCTACTACACTAGTTCTAGAAGTGGTTTTGGTGTGATGGACCAGGTGTCTGCTCGTGAGTTTTGATGTGGCCAGGTTGGGGGGTGGTGAGCCTAGGTGTCAATGGATGTGATGTGTTGTGGCCATGTATGTGGGGTGGTGTGGTATTTGGAAGATATGGGAGCACCAGGATGTATGAAATTGGGTGTGAGAGTGGCATACAAATGAGAAAGTAGTGCACAATACCTCTATCTATGTGATTCATTTCACATTATACTATGTGACTCACATTATTTGGTGTGCATAGTTTAGTGAGGTTGGTTATGGTTAATATACCTATATAGGGGATGTTTAGTTATTCTATTTTCTCATGGGGTACATTAGTATACTTCATTCACATGTGCAGGAGAGGCTTTGGTTTTCCTATTGATTATTACTGTATGCTTACCATACATATATAAACTATTTTTAGGTTTCGAGGAGAATTACATGAACCATGATGGACACTACAAACTCAGACCTTAGATAGATTCTGTATCACTACTTTAGATTTTCTTTTGGGTATTTACTTTAGAGAAATTTATTTTTATCATTTCTATTTATACATGAATTTTTGGGTGTGTTGGGTTTTTTTAGGTTATATCATGGTGTTGGTTATGGATGATTCATCTGATCTACTGATCCTATTTTGTTATAAAGGGTAATTCCTCCCATTTCATGATATTTTTGTACCCATGGTGCGAGTATCCAACTTGGGACCTACTGGAGGCAGGACTTGGGGGTCATTATCACTCTCCCCTCATTGTGATATCCTTAGAGGGGGTGGGGGTGGGGCTGTGATAGAGTGGTATCTGAAGGTAATGGCTAAGTGATGTGATAGAGTTTGTAGTAAGTCATAGTTATGATTGCATGGATTGGTATGGAAAAAGTTCTATTTGACATTGGCATTCAAAATTGGCTAGGGAGACCGATTATGACACAGGATTTTAGGCCCCCCTATGATCAAGTGCATGGAGTCTAATATTATTAGAAAACCAAGTGAGTTGGTCCTATTTTATGGGTAGGGACTTAGGAGAGGTACATGGATCATAATGACTTGTTCTATTGTTTGAATTTGGGTTTTTTGGGAAGTATACAATGAATAAAATAAAATAAAATGGATATTAATAAAATTAAATACTACTAGGATTAGGAAGTAATTATTTTATTTTTAGATATGGATCTTGTTCATCGTCCACATGTGGATCATATAGTTGAGGTTTAATAGGTTGATCCAGTTGATCATTGTAGGGTCGATCTGATAGAGGTGGATGATGATTGGAAGAGGGTGTTTCATGATTTCCAATGGAAGGATTTAGAGAAGTATAAGGTCATTGTTCAGATGTGGAGACAGAGAGATGGATAGATGTACTCAAGATCAATTTCAGTTTTATCCAAGCCCTGATGGAACCTTTGGAAGTCATTCAATTGCAAGGAGTTTTGTATCATTGGTGGAAGCTAGATTTTTAAAAGAGGAATAAGGAATATCCTTTATAGGGTTAATCCCAAACATAGTTTTAGATAGAGTTATTTCCGTCAACCATGAAGGCAGTGAAGAGGTAAGAGATTATTTCTCTTTAGTAGGGGAGTATGTTAGTGAGAGAGTTGGGAATTAAGTCCAAGTACCTTCAGCTTTTCCCTTATATCATTTTCTAGATGAGAAGTCTCATGAAATATGTCTTGAGGAGAAACTCTTCCCTTCTATCCATTATGTGATTACTCCTTTTATACTACAAATGTAACTAGAGGTTTATAATAAGGTGGAGGTGATCAAGTGAATTATATCATGAGAAGGTTTACTGTGAGAGGGAAATATAGAAGATTCCTTAAGGATAAGAGTTATTAGTGGATGGTATCAAGAACCAATACCATTGAGGTTTTGACCAGCATTGAGTAAACTTTAGTATATTCCTTTTTGATCTTCTAGGGCTAGTATTTTCCATGCTTTTCTTTGGGGTATTTGTGCCTTGTGTTTTGGTTCTAGGATTCATGGTCATCACTAGAAATAGTTCCTAGCAGTTCTTTGATCTTAGTTTTTCAGAGGTGGATAAGTTTAGCACTAGCATCATCAATAATTTCCAGTGAGACCATTTTAGTAGCAGAGATAGAAATATTATTATCTACCATGGGGAGATGGAGATGGTTGAGGTTGACTGTGGGATGTTCCTCATGTTCAGGGACCTCATACCAAGTGAGATCATAGAGTTGGTTATAAACAAATAGGTAGAGTATATGGGAATGGTCAGTTGAATGCAATGTATGTGGTAGTTCTATAGGGGCCATATATTGTTAGAGTTTCGATAAATTTTTTAATACACTTGTTTTCCCTTGTTTGATTCAGGAGACTTGCACTGCTTTATTACACATACTATATCCCATGATCTCGGACTAGATGATTAGAGGCTTTATGTGTCCCTGGTGTTGACTACGCCTGTTTGAGGCTAGAAAAACTTGATTGATGTTTTCCAGGGATGTATAATGATGATGGGGCAACATGAGTTCTGTGGGGATATTTTCTTGCTACAGATTCATCCATACAATTTTATTCTCAGAGTTGGCTAGTTATATTTCTTAGGTTCTATTATCAAATGATTTTGGAGTAGATTTATGTTCTCAGATGTAGAAGTTTAGTGTGTCATTTTCAATGGTGAGTGGGTTTGTTAGGTACAAAATCAGTATGTAGTGCTGATTATTTCTTTAATGGATGAGTTTTCAGTTGAATTAGTGGGCATTGGGATATTAGAGGTTCCCAGGGTCATTAGGGAGTTCATGTATATTTCCCCCGAGAGGTTGTGACACTACCCCCTTAATGAGATGTTGAGTTTGGGATAGACTTAAAACCTAGTGGTTCTCTAGTTTTTTATGGATCCTTATCGAAGGACACCTTATGAGTTGAAGGAGTTGAGGATTTATATAGTTTATCTGATGAATAAGGGTTTTATCCAGAACACTATGTCACCATGGGGTCCTCTAGTGTTGTTTTCCAAGAAGGTGCATAGTAGTCCAATGTTATGCATAGAATACCAGAGTTTGAATCAGGTTACTGAAAAGAACCTTTAACCTCTTCCATGTATTGATGATCTTTATAATATATGAGAGGGGTGATTTTGTTTTCTAAGACCGATCTACAGTCAGGATATCACAAGTTGAGGGTGAAGGAGGGTGATATCCTGAAGACTACCTTTAGATGCAGTTATGGGAACTTAGAGTATGTAGTTATTCCAATCACTATCATGAATTAACTATCCATGTTCATGTAGTTTATGAAATCTATTTTGATTGAGTCTATAGGCTGGTTCATTTTTGTATTCATCAATGATATTTTGATATTCTCAATGATAGTGGAGGAGCATGAAGAGCATTTAATAGCCATTTTTTAGGTTCTTATACTAAACTTGCTCTATGAAAATTTTCCAATTATATGATATGAATTTAAGAGGTGAAATTAATTGGAAATTAAGAATCTTAATAAAGTGTGGAAGTGAACATATTGAAGGTCGATGTAGTTGTTTCGTTGGCATAACCCAAGAACATGGTAGAGGTTCACAATTTTCTTGGTCTCGTTGGATATTATCAGAGGTTTGTACCCAATTTCTCTCAATTTTTAGCTCCACCAATAGTATTGAACATGAAAGACTAGGATTTTGTGTGGAATAATTAGTTCTAGGATATGTTCAATTTCATGAAGTGGATGTTGGTTAGTGGTCCAATGATTCAGTTTCTAGAAGAGGGGTTGATGTTTGAGGTGTTTTATGACACTTCCCATTTGAGTTTGGGATGTGTGTTGATAAAGTTGAGGGAATTGATCTATTGAGGTTCTAGGAAGTTAAATCCTCATGAGTGTAAAAATTACACCAAAGTTCTAAAGCCGAAAGTGGTTGTGTTTTCATGAAATTTGGGGAGGAATTACCTCATTGGAGAGCGTTTTGTGGTATTCACATCTCACAATATCTTGAGGTATATATTTTATTAGAATGATATGAACTTGCGGTAGTGAAGGTGGATATATTTTTCTCAGGATTATGATTTTGAGATATCTTACAACTCAGGAAAAGAGGATGTTGTGGCTGATGCTTTGAGAAGGAAGTTGGGGAAGGATTTTGTTCAGGAGTCAGGGGATGCTTAGAGTGAAATGGAGGAGATCACAACTTTGTTCTTAGATGCATGGGTGGATGGTGGTAGAGGATGTTTTATTTAGATGACGGTACAATATTATACTATTAAGCAGGTGGGAGAGTCTCAGTGGGGAGACTCATATGAAGAGGTGATGTGTGATAATTTTGGCGATGGTGATGCTTCGAAGGCTTGGTTAGAGGATATTCAGAACCCAGTCTTGTTTCATGGGAGGTTGTTTCTTCCAGTAGTTATTCATGAAGAAGTCATTATTATGTTTTATATATCACCTTTGGTGTTAAAAATATATGTTTACAATATGTAACATGGTTTGAGGATGATGTTTTTGTGGACCAGGATGAAATGGGTGGTGGAGGAGTTTTTGGTGAAGCGCTTGGTTTTCTAGTAGGTAAAGGTTTAGAATCATGTTCTTGGTGGTTTTTTTACAACCTTTGTTTGTTAAGAAGTGGAAATGGGATGAAATATCAATTTATTTTTTCATATATGTACCCCAAGTTCAAGGAGGTTGTGATGCTTTCTGGGTGATCATGGATCAATTGATGAGATCAACCAACTTCATAGCGATCAAGGAGTTAGACGCAATGGATTATTTGGCCAAGAGGTATGTGGATGAGGTGGTGTGGTTTCATTAAGATCCAAGATCCATTAAGTAGGATAAGGATTAAAGTTTTAAATCATGATTCCAGAGGGGATTATATCATTATTTTGAAACTCAGTTACGCCTCAGCACTACTTTCTGTCCTCAAACAGATGGGCCGATGGAGTAGACTATCTAGATGTAGATATATATGTTATGGTTGTGTTTTCTGAACTTTTGTGGATCATGGGTATGAAACTTTCCCTTGGTTGAGTTTTCTTATAAAAATATCTATCACTCATCCCTTAACATGGCACTATTAGATTCTTTGTAAGGAAGTTTGTGTCATTCTCTATTGTGTTGGACAATAGATGGGGATGCAACAGTTCTTGGTCCTGATGTAGTGTATATCATGACAGATAATTTTTAACTAGTTTATAAGAGGTTTACATCAAAACATGAGTAGAAAAATACTTATACTGTTCACATGACCCTTGGAGTTTGAGGTTGGAGAAAACATGTTCTTGAAGGTTTCCCCTCGATGTGGGCAGCGTAGGTTTAACAAGGGAGTAAGATTTATCCAAGGCTTATTGGGAACTTCAAGGTTTTGGGATGAGTTGGTGAGACACCCTAATTTTTGGGGTTTCCACCATTTCTAGAGAGGTTCCACGATGTCTTCCACATCTCTCATCTTCATTGGTATCTTCATAATGACTCCCATGTTATTGACTGGGGAGATTTGGATATCGAGGGAGACATGATGTTTGGGGAGAGTCCAGTAGAGATCCATGATCACTAAGATAAGGCACCAAATGGATGGAACATTACATTAGTTCATGTTTTGTGGATTAATATTGTCCTAGAAGATTGTACTTGGGAGAAAGAAATACCTATGTATTCCCAGTACTCGATGTTGTTTTGAGTTTTTATTTTCTCTATTTTTCTTTGTGATTTGATGTTTGGATCCTTCTATTTTATCCGATGAGTTGTTTTCCCTATTTTTTTATTTCTGATGTGTGATAAAGTACATTCATGTGACAAGGGGAGGACCTGATTCGTAATTGATATGAATTAACTATATGAGGGAGAGTTAGTACCACCTAAAGGAGATATTATCTTGACATGGAGGAAGAAATTCCCTAATTATTGTGTTTATAATGGTGTGGTTAATTGGTTTTAGTGGTTGTTAGTTTTGGCTGTGTGTAGGTTGAGTTAGTTGTGTAGTGCTTCTGAGGTTGGATTTTTTTAGTGATGTGGTTATGTAGTGATCAGGTTGTGTGAGATGTTTGTGGTTGTTTGGTTTGGCATGTTTGGTTGGTCATAATGTTTGAGTTATAACGAGATATTTGAGAGGTATGTCGTTGGGTGGTTGTTCAGAACCCTTTATTTAAATTTAAGTTTTTGATTCTCAAGGGAGAGAATCATTTGAGAAATATATGATGTAAAAAACCATGCCTTCCTGACCAATTTATTTTCTAGTTTTTGTGTTATAGGAGTTGTTCTGTTAAATGTAAGAAGATGTTTGAATAAAATATGTGTAAATATTATACACCATGTAAATGTGGTTCATGTCTTATAAAGGTAAGTTCACATGGTGTTACATGATTTGTAGATTTTTAGGGTGAAATAATAAAAAGGCAATGCATTTTTTAGTGAAAACTATACCCTTACATTTACACAATCTGCAAATGGACTACATATAATATATTTAACCTATGGAACACGTTTTAATGGTTTTAGTGCTTTTGTTTTTGTCAAAACTTATGATATCTCTCATTCTAGGTGGTTAATGGCTCCCCCTTCACATGTTTTGAGATTCCTTTCAATGGTGATTGGTTATTATCTTCTTATCTTTGATATGTGGTGAGTTCTCCTCTCATTTTCATCCATTTAGTTCCATTATTATTTGAAGTTTCACTATGGTGGGGAATTTTGGTTTGGGTTCTAGGTTTTTGATGTTCATTTATGATATTTCAGTGAGTGTAGGTTGATCCATGCTTTCCCATGTGTGGTTGTAGCTTGAGGGAATTTCTCATTTAACCTATGGTGCACAATGAGTTGAAAAAGATTATTTTATGTAGGTAATACACCATTTATCTTTATTATGTTTCATACAAGGGTGTCTTTTGTTTAAATATGGTTTGTGGATTTTCAGGATTAATTAAAGATAAGTAACAGGTTTAATTGAAATTGAAAGTGGGAAAGGGTAATGGTTCACAAGGTTTTGCGACTTTTATATTTTTCTCATATGATTGTTTTTATGGGATTTATGTCCTACTAAAAATTGTGGCTGTTGGGGGTTTTGTTTGCACTAGATACATATATGTTTTGTGACTACTTATTTTTTTTTGATTATTGTGTTATCATCCTAAAATAGAGATTGGATAAAAACCTATATTCGGTTAATATAACGGTTTCCCCAAGATTATGGCTTTTGTGATAAAACACCTAAGATAAAGTACAATGTGATAAAATCCCCTTTTCAAATTTGTAAAATGATTTTTAGGTGTTTTCATATGTGGCTGTGATTGTGGGATGTCGATGTATGGTTGGGGGCATGCATGGATGATGGTTTGTTGTCCATGATTTTGGGGAAATGAGGTTGTTTGTTGGCCATGATTTTGGGGCGGGGAGGTGGGTTTTTGCCCATTATATTGGGGGGAAAACACGGTTTATTTGGAAATTCTTTTGGGGTGGTGAGGTGATGGTTTCTTTGTTCTAGATGCCTATATAGTCTTGAAATTTTTTAATGATGTTAATTTGAAATGGATGGGGTTGGTTTATTTAATGGGATGAGAATGGTTAATGAATAATTAAATTATAGGTTTTGTGGTTAAATGTGGTTGATGATAAATAATGAAAAGAAGGGGTTGATTAAATGTAATTGGTTGGAAATATGAAATGGGGCTTGTTTCTTTTTGTGTGGTGTTATATATTAATAGGTAGCATCAAAAGTTGAAATTTTGTATGTTGGGTAGAATTTTATTGTGAATTCATAGACTGGAGTTGTGTGTGGATATTTTTATATAGTATTATATTCTTTGTGACTTCTATATGCACCCTAACCACATCAAGCACTATGTTCCAACACTCATAGAGTCACACATGTGGTGTTTTTCCTAACATTCAGTGAGGAGGAGGGATGGATGGGTACCCAATCTTTCCCACTCTCACTTCTAGGTGAGGTAGGTATTGCACCGTCTTTGATGGATGGTGTTATGCTAGTGCCTTTAATGGTGGTTGTGGTGGCCTATGTGTTTTCAGGTGAGATATGATATGACTATGCTTGTGGGCATGCTTCTGGTGGGGGTCATTCATGGTAGGTGGAAGGCATGTGGTTGATGTCCTACAAGATCACAATACCATAATACTCCTATTTTAGTAGTGGTTGTGATTTTATGGACCAAGTGTCTATGGGAGAGTTGTAATTTTTCAATTCTTGTGGGGTGGTGAGGCCACGTGTTTATGAGCATGATGTGTTGTGACTATGATTGTGGGGTGGTGTGGTATACAGAAGAGATGGGAGAACCATGAAATACAACATTGGATTGTGAGAGCATCATAATAGTGGGAAAGTAGTGCATGGTACCCTTATCCATGTGATTCTTGTTGTATTATATTACTTGATTTTATTTAATTAGTGATAATTCATTAGGGAGGTTTTGTTTGTTTATTATATATCTATAGGTTCTATTTGGTTCTTTTGTCTTCTAGTGGGTTCATTAGTATGCTTCTTTTACATGTGTATGAGAGAATTCATTTTTCCTCTGGAGTATACCTGTATTCTCACCCTACATATATAAAATTTCCATAGGTTTCCATGAGGATTATGTGAACCATATTGGACACTAATATCTCATACCTTGGATAGCTATTGTGTCACTGCTTTATCTTTTCTTTTGGTTATTTACTTTTGAGAATCTTATTTGTATCAGTTATATTTATCAATTCATTCTGGAATGGTTCTGGTTTTTTTATATTTTTTCATAGTGTTTATTATTGATTATTCATATTATATCCTGATCCTATTTTTTTATAGAGAGTAATTCCTCAAATTTCATGATATTTTTATACTCTCAGTGGTTGTCCCCAACCCTGGTCCTACTGGAGTTAGGACTCAAGACTTGGGGGGTCATTATCTCTCTCCACTCATTGCAATATATTTAAAGGGAGGGGGGGGGTCATGACAATGGGAACACCTTTGGAGGGATTCAATGACAAATAGGTAGATAAAATTTACTCCCAAAAGTTTTTTATTAAAGAGAAGCGGGAGGATTAGTGAGAATTTATATAAAATAGAGGGGAATTATTTTTTAATTTATAAAATTAGGTTTCAGAGTCTATATGTTAAAATAACCAAAACCAAAAAACATCCCAGGATTTTTTCCAGTGGTTTCAACCCAATAGCAGTGGTTTTAATTATTTTATAAGGCCAAGAACCAAACTTATTAGAAATATACCATCAGTAATTTGGAAGTGAGTAATGTTCATAAAGAATTAATTTTAAAACCTTAAAATACAATATACGTTTTTAAGGATTCATTAAAGGATTATAAAACTAATAAAATAACTTCAAAAGAACAGTATATTAAATATAAAAATAATTTTAGTCTAGTATACTCCTTATAACATTTATCATATCACTGTTTGAGAAATAATTATTTCATAATAGAGATCATATAATTCTATCGTAATTAATATTCACAAAAAAAATAAGAATATCTTAGATAATTATCAAAAAAATAAACATTGGAAAATTTAGACATTCTTATTTCAAAAATAATATTTATTTTTTCTAAATAATTACATTAATATGAGAATTTTTCATTTTAAATAAAAATCCATACTTACTTAAAAATACCAGCTTTTACAATTCAAAAAAACACTTTTCCCCTTATAGAAATTAAATGGGACTTCATTAAATTATATTATCATTTATATTTAAATAAATTTTATTTAATAATAATTATTTTAAAAATAAAATTTAATTAAAAAATACTGAAAATTTCAAAAGATTTTATTAATTGACAGTATATATTTCCCAAAAATTAATTTTTTATTTGCTCGTATCAACATATTTTTTTTATAATACTCATTATATAATAATTTATAAAGTAATAATTAAAAGGGATAGATATAATCATTATTTTATTAAGAAAGGAAAATATAAAAATTCAAATTACTAGGGTCTAGATATATAACACCATATTACACCAATGTATGCCCTATGGGTAAGTTTTGAGATGGTGGTTCTTTCTTGGGGTTGTTCGACAAACATTGTTTGAGCGGTAATCTTAATAAAATTGAACTTCTTCTGTAAATGGTTTCACTTGAGATTTAGTTGTTGGATCCTTGTTTAGGATTAGTTAAGGGTAAATCCCAGTGATTACATCTCTCTTAGAAGACCTGATAAATGGGATTTAGAGTGTGTGATCCTACAGGTTGAGACCATCACTTCTTTCATTTGTGTTAATTGGAAATTATCACAACCCTTATTATATATTAACCATAAGAGTAACTGTACTATGACTATATTATAAATTTTCAAGATTATTAATAGTATTTTAAATCCTATATATTATATTTTCCTATAGTGAAATATATCAAAAGTAGTGAATGCGTTTTCTATAACAACATTACTTAATAAGGAAGTAATGCATTTAAAATGGAATTTAATTTATAAAAGTTAAAGTTGTTACAATTTTACCATGTCATTTGGAAACTCTTATATTTTGTTAGTAGTTTATTATGAATCAAAATTGGTGGAATCTAAGGACACCAAAACTGATGATACTAACGTTGTGGGTGATTTTATTCAGACTAATTGTTTTTATAGATTTGGGGCACCAATAAAAATAAATAGTGATCTAGGGACTCACTTATATAATAGGGACATGGCAACATTTATGTGGAAGTATGGAGTGAACCGTAAGACATCCAAACCATTCCATTTATAAGAAATAACCAAAATGTTGAATCCAATAAGAAGATAAAAGGAATTTTAAAAGAAACTATCTAACCAAATTTCAAATAATTGAGCCAAAGGTTGTTAAATACCTTATGGTCTTACAAGATAACCGAAAAACACCAATTATAAGGAATCCTTATTAGTTGATTTATGGAAAGGGCTATCACCTACTTATGGAGTTCTAGAACAAGACCTAATGGACTATAAGAGAGGTAAATATGAATCCAAAAAGAGATAATAAGTGGAGATAAAAATATCTTTAGGATTTTCCAAATCTCAAATTTACAAATAAATAAATAGAGTGGTGTTTTGGACTTGGGATTTTAAATTGTAAGGCCAACTTTTGAGCCTTGAATTATTTAAGGATTGAATTAAAAAAACTAGAGTGACTTTTGAGAAGATTATTTAGAAAAAATAATTCAACCCATAGTCCCAAGTGTTTCTATAAAACACAAGACTTAATCTGATTCTAGGTAAAATGTGTTCTATGGTGTAAAGTCCATTTTTAGTCACTCATGTTTAACTAATTGGTGGTTTGATGTTTATGAAATGTTAGTAAAATAAATTTACTATTAATGGGAACAGGATGAAGAAATTATATGGAAATTTACCCTAAGAAACAGAGGAGGAGATCAACCTCCTCCAATCATTCTATTAATAAGATCCATTAGTTAGTACCTTTACTTAAAACTTACTTGACATGGACTTGTTTTTAAATTCTGAGTGAGGGAAATTCATTTAAGGACCACTTAATTATGAATTTCAATCCATCAAATAATATCCAATATTTCAATCAATTACCCAGGAGTCCTATGAACCAATTTTTACATATTCATACAATTCCTTTTTCAGATAATCAATACATCCTTGAATAACTAGAATTTTCTGAATAATCTCATCAAAACCTAGGAACATTAATAACCTTGTTCTATAAATTATTGGAGAATTATTTTGATTTTAAAATATGTTTTTGAATTAAATATTTTTTTTCATATCTTTTCATTTAAATCTTATATAAATTTGAATTAACGAATAATAAAGTTAGTTTTACAAATTTCAAGGGAAAAGGTTCAATCTCCCTTTATCTAGAAGTTGACGCATGATCCAAGTTTAACTCAGGTGTTGGTGAGGGAGAAGGTGGGATAGATAAAACTATTTTGAGAAAATATTATTAAGCTAAATATTAAAGGTACTACATCATTTGGGGTTCTTATTTCTAGGAAAAATAATATAGTGAATAATGGTAGGACAATTGAGATATTCTTCAAAGCTAGGTGTCAAATTATACTACTATTTTTAATTTAAAGATACCCATATTTTTATAAAAAATAAAAACCTTCACTGAATTCAAAATAAAAAAATAGAATGAACTTATTAAAAATGAGTGGTGGTGGGGAGGAAAATTTTGTAATTACTAAATTTATCGAAGGTGGATTTCCAAAGAAACTTAGGTGGAGTTTGGAGGACAATTGCAGTTGTATGTGTGCTGCAATCATCTATAAAAATGATGATGTTTGTTACGTTGTTTTAGAGAAATTTTTTGAAAAATAATTTCTTATTTTGTTTAAAGAAAATCCTTGGAAGACATAAAAATGGAGGGAAATATCTCCGAATATTTAAAAATAATGATCATATAATAACTCAAATAAATCCAAAGTCCATATATTCTTTAAATAGTAAAAAAAATGGAATTTTTTTATTATTGAAATAGGGAGAGGATGTGTTAAATATTACTTATATTCCAATGGTGTGGACTAGTATTTAGAAATTCCAAGGTGTGTAGTTATATCAATGTAAGAATGAGAGAATTGGGGAATCCATTCTTGAAGGAAACTGAAAATAATGCATTGTGTTTTAGCAAAGAAAAACCGTCCTAATTTTCCTCAATATTTTCTTAATAGGACCAAATAAACATAAAAATATTGAACAAAACTATAAAATTACTTATGCTATGAACAAATAAATGAATAATTTGTTAGTGCTGAAAAAATTTATTAATCCTATGAATACCCTTTTCATGAGCTTGGAATGAGATTTCTTATTTAAATACATAATTGAGAGTTGAGTTAAATAATTCGAAAAAAGTAGATATAAATGTGAATTGGTGGATAAAACAAGTGTAAAATTATTGAATTATCTTAATAATGAAGTTGGAATTAGGAAAATCAAGGAGGCATTATAAGAGAGAGAATAATGGTGTTGAAAAGAAAACTCACATTGGCATGTATTTGATTTTTTATGATAATAATTTAGAAGTTTACTTTTCATGGATTCAAAAAATTTTGTGTGGGGGGATTGAGAGAGTCCATCAATTCATCACATTTTGTTTATATCTAAATCATTTTATTCCTTAATATTTATTTATTCATTTATTTTTAATGAGTTTTTGAATTAATACTTAAAATAATTTGATTATGTGAATATTATTTGAAATGGATAAATTAAGAATTTAGTTTACCTATTTTTTTTTTGGGAGAAAAATGAATGGTTAAATACCAATTAGTATTTTTATTTCTATTGTGAAGGAACTGTCCATAAGAGGTAGCTTATGTGTGAATAATTGGAAATGGAAAGAATTCCCCATAAAGATTATTCTGAGTAACTTTAGAATAAATAAATGACTAAGGCATTAGATGTATAAGAATGATTTCTAGTGTAGTGTAAGAATGAATCCCAATAAATATGGAATGTTTAAAATAATGGATATATTAAAATCATGATCTATCCATATGGATTATGGGACTCCTTAAGTGTCATATAGCCACCATAATTGTGTATATAGCCATAAGGATTATTGTAGTAATGAATAACCATGTTATGTAAGCATTAAGGGCATCCATAAGCATTATTCCTTAGCATAGTTAAGAGAAATAATGTTTTATAAGGATCATATAGATCTTAAGATGAAGTTTTCTAGTGAAAAATCAGCATTCTTGAAATCAATCAGAGGTGGCCACATGGATTAAAATGTGAATTAAATTTCAAAAAAGTTCAAAGAGGGAAGATATGGATTTTCTAGGTAGAATAGATTTTGAGTTGGAAATATGGACAATAAAAAAGAGATGAAATATTTTTGAAGGAGTAAGGATCCTAAAGTTATAATAATTTGCCAAAGAAGGGGGGGGGGGTGGCATGGAAATATAAGAAAAAAGAGGCCAAAGGAGAGTGTAGTTTGACCTATACAAGTGATTTCTACTTCTTATTTCTATTTTCATTTTCTACATACTTAATTATAGTAATTACTTCTTTTTACCATTCATATTTTTTATCCCTTTCATAAATTTAGTGATTAAGGAACGAAAGGAATTACTTCTAAAATTCTTGGTACTCTAAATTCCAATGAATAATTGATATTTCTTTTGTTAAATTATGTTAGTATGATTTAAAGGTTTATAATTTTGAATATGATTGTATTTGATTTATATTTTTTATTGTATATATTCTTTGAGATTCCCAATAGACTGGAGAAGACACACATGGTGAGGTTGGGTGGTAAATTAGGTGTTGTACTGTTATTAAAAAATACAAAATAATATATTAATCTAATCAAACACTTTTGAATTGAACATGTTATTTCGGTTGAGACTATTGGACCTTTTAATGTTTAACCAAGAATACACCTATTTGAAATGTAGATAAACAAGTAAATGACACATTTTTTTACAAGGTTCACCCTCTTCTAGGAAACCTAATCCTAGCCACACTAATTGTATCCAAGTCATAAATTCTACACTATAATATTATTATCAAAAAAATTTGAGTTACATAGGTTTTATCTTGAAAATAAACCATATTATATTGGTGAAATATCATTATATTACACAAGTGATCATGTATCACATCCCACCACACTTATTTATATCGATATCCAAATAGTTCCTTTTAAACTCCTCCTTCTCATGAAGTAAAAATTCTTGGTGACATTATACCAACAATATAAAATATTATTTCCCACATAATAGAGTCTCCAACTTCCTTCAAGTCTTCAAGTAAGACACATAAAACTCAACCAATGTCAACCACTTAGCTATTAGTTTCTTCGATAGAAAGATGATTTATAGATTTCTCAACTCCCTCCTCAAGAAGACCTCCTTGAATATATTTTACTATAATTCATTTAATTAAAAAACATAGTTCTATAGAATCCTTATCGATGATATAACTCTTATATTTTGTGTCCACTCTTTCTCACTATTCCTATTCTATATCATAGGAAACTCAAAATATTCAACAAATCTTATCACTTCATATTATTTTATTCTTAAAAAACCACATAATCAAATCTATTACATCTAGATCAACATACTTATCTTCTTCATTTTTATCAATATTTCTTATTTTTTCTTCTCAGATCAAGCTCTTCAATTAAAAATTAGTGCGCATGATAACCAATCAAAATTTTCACATTTTTATACACAAGTGAGATCCCAAAATTTAGAAAATGCAATTTTCTCTCAACTATTATCTCCTAGTAAATACTAGAAGGTCCCTTAAATTTATCTCATTCTATTTTCTTCTCAATTGTTTTAGAGGAATAAAACATTATATATTTTTTCAATATGCTATGTTTCTTAACATTATCATCTTATTATTCTCAAAATACTCATATCATTTAAATATATAGCACATTATCTTCCATGGCTATATGATAAATCACATAGAATTCTAGCTTGTGGTACAAAACATCTTTTTATGGAATGAGAGTCTCTGAACTCTTAGTTAACTCCATAAGCTTCCAACATTAATATCAGGGAACTCCACATATCAATATTCTCTTACATATAATGAATCATGAAGTATTGTGATATTACTAGCATTTTATATCAAAATATGCATCTCCAAAATTATAATTCATTTTTAATATCAAATGATGATTTAAAAATATTCTCATTTAGAAATCACATATCAATTAATCAATGATCCTTCATCTTTAATATCTCTTAATATTTCTCAAATCAGGATTTGATCATGTCTCTTAGATACATAATGATGTTTTGATGATGTTGGAATAGATCAAACAGCAACTTGATTGCTTTCTCTCTTTAGATATTAAAATATGAAAATCCCATTTTCCAATATGTAATTTTCTCAATCTTAGACAAGTGCTTAATAACACTTAAATTGATTCTTAATCACACTAACATAGATACAAATTAAAACTATTCTATATAAAAATCACACTTACATTTAAATCCATATACCAAATTTCTAGCTTCCTAGAATCATACATAAGTAAAATGTAATAAAACTGATGAAGATGTAGATTAACACTTTTATAACTACAAAATGATACATACATAGTTTCTGATTGATATATAAATAGGTCTGAATCAATAATATGAATATTAAAAAAGACTCATCTATATTAAATACTTATCTATGTTCCATTATATTTTAAAAATCATGATTTCTTGAAAGTAACTCATAATCATTCTCAAATAATCTATAATCCATTCTGAATCAATCAAAAACACATTGAAAAAAATAAAATGAATTTTTGGGAATTTATCAAATCTTACTCAAATCAACTCGTTATCATCACCAAGCACAATTATAGCAAATAAACTCAACATTGAGTGCACTGATGAAATCTGCTACCTCTCTTAATTTTAGCTTAACTTTAGCCTTTTTTAAAATTATTATATGTTTTTTCACACTAATTTTATTATAAAACTTCAATGACACACAATAGATAAATTCTTTAACAACTCAACACTTTATATATCCACATAAGATAAAATTTATGTTTATAAATAATATCATCTTCTGTTGTTTAATCCCTCAAACATTACAAGATAGAATTTATGTTTGTAAATAGAAGCATCTTCTAGATATTCATCTAGAAAACCTTTCACTCCAATTATAAATGTTATAGATAAAACTAACATTTTAATTACAAGAATTTAAAATGAGGAACAAAACATCAAACATTTGATTGAATTTTATAATCACCAAGTATCATTTCGCTTTCATTTCTTTACCAAGATATGATTTATTAATTTATATTTCCAATGGATTTATCAACTCTATTTACTTACCCATATTTTGTGTCTATTACTCTTATTATGGTTCATTAGGTGGATAAATAAATCCATCACACATATTATCCAAGCATACATTGACTTCCTATTCATATGTTTTGTAATAAATAAAATAATAATATCACATAATACACAAAATAAATTCAATATACCCCTTTGGATTTATAGTCAATACCACTTATACACCTCTAGTTAATGCTTATATAACAACCTTTTTGAAAGTACATTATCTATACTAAAGCATGTAACTTTTCTTTCCACCTTTCACAACCATGTTAATTATATTAACATGGCGTCATTCCCACATCTCCTATTAAATCCCCACATATTCCCCTATATCCATACCCCAGATTCAATATAAGCCTCCAAAAACATCTCCTCCACCTAGGTGTCCACTTTCGCCTCCTCCTCCACATCATCCTCTGCCACCTCCTTCGCATCCGACTCGGCCTCAGCCTTCTCCTATGTATTTTTTTGTTCCTCCACATCAGCCTCCACCCTCTCCTCTGCCTCTACCTCTGCCTCTACATATTCATTCGAATCCAACTCAGCCTTCAACTTAGCCTCTGACTTCACCTCCTCCTCTAACATATACTTCCTCAAAGATTCTCTGTAAGATTCTTCCTTCTCGAAATATCATCTATCCATGAAATTTCATCCCAACTATGATTTCATTTTCATTTTCATATTTATGGGATATTTTACTTCACATAGAGCTTTATCAGTTTCAAACCCCCTTTTCACAAACCTATCCTTTATCTATCATCAATCTCATTCTAATAATTTTAACATTTTAGTATTTACTTGTTCACATCAGAAATGAACATCTTGGGTAAATCCAAAACTGACATCCCTACTTCAGGTCATCACTTCATTCATACCCAATCCCACATACCAACTTTAAGATATCCATGTTTGAATTTGTTACAAACATCTGGTATGTCTAATTTTTTTTTATTTTTTTCTTAATATTCTCATAGTTAGATGCATATTCATAGCTAGATGCATATTCAAATAATTATGAAAATAAATTTGGTTTTATGAATTTATTTTTATAATTTGTGTTATTATATTTAATAATTTGTGTCAAATAATCTCTAGATATTATAATCTACAATCAATTTATATCAATCTATTTTTTATAATATTCAATTCTTAACAAATTTCAATTGTAATATAATAATATATATAATAATAAATATAAATGAAATTTTGTATATACATTTTTTTCATCATGTTTCCCAAAGTATATTAAACATTTTTTTTTCATTGCATTTCCCCCTGTATATCAAACTTATCAATTTTTTCACTACATTAAAAAATGAATTTTACTTTATGTATCACTTGGGTCATGCTAACGACTCTTATGTATTAATAGTTCCCCCTAATGAAAAAGTACTCTACCCTTACATTTTCTAGGGGATTTCAGAAACGACTTTAGTATTTGAGCTAAAGAAATCATATATATATGTGATATTATCAATTTGACACTATATATGCTCAATTTGGAACCTTCAAGAGAAAAAAACTTAATTTAAAAGAATTATGCATGGAAACATTTTTTTTAAATTAATACAATAAGTAATTACATAAAATGATTACATTTTTTAATAAACCGAAAAATAAACCTATCAACCAGATATGTGATGTTTACCAAAAAGTAATGAATTATTGGGGATATTATTAATGAATTAAAATATAAAAATTAATAAAATATATGATCTATCATTAAAATAGAGATGAACTAAACAAAAATTATCTGATGGTTGAATTTAGACAATAATTTTTCTTGTTTTTAATTGAGATGCAATCACATGGGTGTACCCTCTTTTGTTTGGAGATTTATTTATAAATAACTAGGGTTCACTCAGAAGAAAACTGAAGGCCACATAAAGTGTTGAATTATAGACTGAGCTTATGTAAAATAAAATGATATTTTATAGTTTTTAAATAGAGTTTCAGTTTTATTGTATATGTATTATCTATTTTATTTTGGGTCTCTATATCAAATTATTTTCTATTTTCACTAAAATATAATACATTCATTTTATTATAATTCAAGTGTGGTATGTTATTTATTAATACATATATGACTTACATATCCATGGTGATGGAAAACTAATCATGGAGTTTCTTACATGTGAGATATGTTGAGTCTTTTAAGTCTATATATATATATATTCATCACGTTGTCTAAAATTTTATACTTTAGGGAGTTTCCAAATTGGTGGGTAGGGGTCAATCATTTATTATTCATATTAATTTATTTACATATTCAATGATATAACTAATTATTTATTCTTTCATTTGATATAGTTATTTTTAGATTGAATATTGGATGGATGTGGTTGCATACTAGGAAGTATAGTGGAAATATGATTCAGTTGATGGGTATTTGTACATACTAATCATGAAGGTAATAAGTAGAAAGTGTGATATCAGATACTTCATTATACATTTTATTTATAAACTAAGAACCATGAGAATAATTACTAAAATTTCATTGATAGTTTCCATTGAATATAATTAATATGAATTTGTAAAAGTTGATGAAAAAGGTAAAATATATTCATTTAAGGAAGTTAGAAATTTCATTGTGACATTTTTATTTCAATTCATTATTTATTTTCATCTCATTCCTAATATTTTTCATTGAATTTATAATAACATATTTTATATATTTATTTCCATATAAAAATACCTTTATTTCAATTATTTTACCAATTTTTAATAATTACTAAATCAGTTTCATAATGAAAAGTGTGTGTTAGTGGACTCATATTTAGAACAATCATGAGGATAATTTTATTCTATATTCATAGGGAAAAAAAATTTAAATTAAATTTAGCCCCACAAAAAATTCGTAGTATAAATTTGAAACTCTTACCCAGGAGGCACAATAATTTTATCCACAATTTTACATATATTTTTTTTAAAATTACTATTAAAGAAAAATCATAAATTATTTTCAATGATGAATTTTTTGAATTATGTCATGGATATATATCTATATATTATTCTACTGTAAATGATTTTAATGTGTTAATAAATACTAATAAGTCTAAAAAATTAACTATGGTGATGAGTATATAAAGAAGTTGAAATGGTTAGTGGAATAATGAATAAATGAGTATTTTTCATGCATATATAAAATATAATACTAAATGGAATATATGGAAACTAAAATACAAGAAATAATGGATCAATTTATAGAACAACAAAAAATGGATCTTAAAGAAAAATAAAATCATTTTCCACCAGCTTAATAGAGGGTGGATATTAACATATATAAGAACACCATAAGTATATCAATCTGTTTATTATAATATTCGATTCTTATGAAATTGTTTTTGTAATGTTATAATGTATATATAATATTACATATCAATGGTATTCAAAATATTCATTTTTTCATTGCATTTCCTCAGTATATTAAACATTTTTTTCATTTCATTTCCCCCTATATATCAAACATATCACATTATTTTTCCCTACATTAGGATTTTTGGGTTCATGTAATGTCTGATTCCCTAATTTTATCACTAATATAATGATTTTGATTAATTACTATTTATATCTCCTAATCGCTCAGTCTCCTACCTATTATATATTCTCCATATTATTCTTTTGTACTAAATACCACTAGATTATTACCAATAGAGAGGAAATTGAAAATATAACAAAAAATACTTTAAATATTCCATTTCCATATTTTTTGGTTTAATAGAAGATGGTTGATCATAACACTACATCATTTTCTTGACCTTATTCTTTATGGTTTCATGTAGCTGTGCACCATACATGTTCCCTATCATATTGAGAATGAAATTTTAGAAGTAAAAAAAAAATTCATTTGGGATGAAAATATTCCAAGAAAAAAAAGGCTAAAAGATAGTAAACCAATTTAGGCAATAATAATTTTTTAATCTTTGAAATTTGATTTATTTAATATGTATTCTTGTATTTTTTCCAATTTTGTTATTTGATTATGTATTATTTTTTATTTTGGAGAGTGAAAATTTTCCATGATATTATTTGCCTAAAACTTATGTTTTATCTTCACAATGAGTAGATCCAACTTAATTCTATATGATTTTATTTATTTAATTGGTGTTCACTAAATGGTATTATGGTAGGGTTTTTATTTCCCATATTTCATTGTGAATTTGAATTAGTTTATAAAAAAAATAATTCATTTGTATTAGAATGCATTTATAACAGCATGAATTTGTATCATATGTATTTTGAGCTCATTCCAAATGTGTATTATGCTAGAACATGCATATATATTTTCACCGAAGTGAACTTCTTTAGATAACCTCGTATCTTCGACATTAACATCTATAAACCGGTCTAAATGGTAACATAGATTCACATATATGAACGTGTTACAATGATAGTTTATATGAACATATTATAATGATAGATTATAATATGATCATGTTAGAATGATATAAAAATAAATTCAGAGATGAAAACATGTTACAGTAATATGAACATGCTGCGATGATAATTTATATGCATACACTTCATAAAATGTACATTTTATGAACTGATTAGTGGTATTCACCAATATATTAAATATAGAGGTATACACTGCTACATATATCATTAATAATTTTTATGTACATACTAGCCAACTGATTATGTAATTAGTATTATCCTGTTGAGTCACATCTTTTTCATCAAATAATTTTTTTTCTACTGTCATTTTTAATATAAAATAAAGGTTACATATGTCTCATGGTCTAATATTTGCTACAATTACTATGAAATTTTAATTTTTTTTATAAATGATATTCAGAGTTTGAAAAGGAACATTTTGGCTCCTCATATTTCTCATTCCATCCATTAACCATCATATTTAATATTTTTGGAAGTCTCATCCAGCGATTGACTATTTAATCGATGCCTTTTAATTATTCAATTTTCCCTATATAAATTCTTTATAAATACATACTTTTTCATGAACATATGTGGAATTACGCTATTTATATCATAGAATAAAAAATATTTCCATCAAATTTCCTTCTATAATCACTATGATAATTATAGAAAACCCAACACACTACGTAAAACATATTTTTTTTAAAAAAAAATAAAACTTATTTTTATTTCAGATACCATCTTATCAAAAATTATAATTTCATATCAATTTAAGAAACTGGTATAAATTCTATTTCATTTCCCATATATTGGTTTATGTTGCATCTCATGGACTTTTTTACACAGTCTTCCTTATTATTCTTTGTATATTAGTTTTATTTTTTTTATAAAATGTATATATATTCATAATTTATTCATATATTATAATTTTCAGCAATGAATACCTTTGAAATAGATCAAATAACAAAAAAAGTCTCTTGTTTCTTTTATTTTATCCACTTTATGCTCTTGATTTATCTAAAATGGGTTATTGGGGAAAAATATTACTACCACCTAGCACATTATCTTACGTAAGAATATTACTATTCCAAAAATTAATGTTGGTGAATTTAACATCTTTGGAATTATTGAGTAGGTGTTTGTATTTCTATTTATCTTGAACTAGGGATTATTAATTTATTATTACATTCATTATTCAAAGTGTAACCTACATGTTTGGTACCTATAATAATTAGTTTAACTGTGGAACATGACCATGGTTTCATGCTACTAATTAGCGCCATGTAACTAGAATTTTTTTCATGACATGAATCCATGATTGATTTTTTTAGAATGAACATATGAGAAGATCTTCAACAACTGCAGGGCAATAGAAGTCATAACATGATTATGAATTTTTTTTTACAGATTCATTTTGAGTGTGAGTTTTTAGAATAGAGATGATATAATCATTTTTTATTAAATGTATTTATTTCCGGTTGGTATATGAATTCAGTATCAAAATCCAATAGATTATTTATATCATTATTCTATTATGGAATCTAAGAGACTTTTTTCCCTACCACCCAATTTATAGTAATAATTCAAATATTACTTATCAGAATAATGTATTTTAGACTTTTATTTCATTACATCATAGGTGTCCTTAATCTAATTTTCTTTCAATGGTTTTCATCTTACATATTACATTAAAATATTCTCTAATTTCATTAAAACTATAGCTAGAAGTTATGGTATCTTCATACATAAAAATTATTTTCATCACTTTTTTATGAAAATCTATTTATCTAAACTGATTTCAATTCTATTATGATGTTTTTTTTTCTTATTGAGATATATTTTCTTATTCTTTATAACCACTATTTCAATTTTATATGATTTACTACAATCCAAAGTCCTATATTTCACTTGAATCTGACAACATCCAAACTAGGATAGTTCTACATTCTCACATGCCATCTGATTTCTACAAGTGGTTGGGGTTTCATTGATTAAAAATCCTTATCCTCCTCTAATTTTTATCAGGTATGATTTATTGTTTTCAATTTATTTTCTTCATTATTTTCATATTTTCCTTGTTTATGGTTTATTTATTTTGACTTATTCCATATCCTATGGTTTATTTGATTTGTTACTTATTTTCATTAGATTTCATTGTTTCAGTCATTTAGACTTACCTAAATCCCTTAAAGTAGTACCTTATGATAGTGGAAGTAGTTACCCAACTACTACACATAATTTATCTCTATTTTGGTTAGCATCACTGAGAAGAAATTTCATCAAGAATACCAGATATGTAATTTTCATTATGTTATGTAACTATTTACCACATTCAAATACTTTGACATCCATATGATTTTTCTTCATTTACTTCTTTACAATGGGTAATTTTGTTTACAATCAACTTAATTTCTTCAATCCATTATTGAGTATTATATTTGAATATGGTTTTTTTCATACCAGTACTCAAAAATTTTACAACATTTACTCTAGAAAATGTTACTCTTCAACATATTTATCTTATTGATGAATATTTCTAGGATTATTATGTAGTATGATTGATGTAATCTATTATTTAAACTTTATCATTCTTTGATTTACCATAATAAAATATTATATTTCATTATATTTTTACAAAACTATAAAAACCCTTACATCACATTATATTCATAATAAGAAATAATAATATATCATACACTATGTTTTTTATGAAATAACTATAATAGAATAAACATAATATTGGGTTATGATAGTTCATGTATATGCATAATTGCATAACCACCTCACTAATTCATTACTGAACATCTTTTAAGAACTTTAATCGAAAATAAGGGCATAAGAATTTTGAAAAGAATACACATAAACACTGCTAAGGAAAAGAGACAGATTAATAATCAGAGTTTTCTACTTTCCCTTAATTTTACCTTCATTATGTTAAAATAATTTAATAATTTAAAATTACATCTCCATATTTATATATACATTGATCACACATAAAAAATAAACTCCGGAGGATGAGAGAAAAGTTTTTTTTGTCCTGTGTAATTAAAAATGAACACATTGAGTAAATTTTTTCCATCAAAACAAAAAGAGACAAATTCACCTTGAAAACATGAAAACTCTTATTTTTGTCACTTAATCATTAAGGGATAGTAAGATTGTACCTAGGTGCATAAAAATTTAATATGTTTGTATTACCTTGATAAAAATAAATCTGATAAAATTATTTTCTATAAACATGATAAACACATCAATGGGTGTCCCTAAATGAATAGATAAATATTTTTAATTGGATTAGTGAGATCAAGTAGGATCCAAACCAAATCATCTTAAAATTACCTTTTTGATGGTTTTTTTGTGCGCGAAAAATCAAATCCATTAATATGATTAAGGTAAAATCTAAGAGATGACTATTTTTCCCTGTTTCCATGCCCTAGCTATTCTAAATAGTTATAAGGGATGCCTTTTTCTTGGGATTTATTAGTTCCAGATTAGTCCAACATCATTAGTGAATAATTTAATTTCATATCTCATGGCTCAAAGTGGGGAATGTTCCATGTTGTTTTGAGGGCTAAAAGAAAATGTTAATTTTGAATTCAATTGAATAAGAGGAAAATATTTAACTGGTTGTATAGTAGTGATGAGTCAATGATTAGGTGAAATTGTGAAGTGAGATTATGATCTTAAGTAAAGGGGATTAAATATATGCTTCATTTCCACATTGGGATTCAGATTACTTCTTATAAATTCAAATTCAATGATTAAGGCTCAACTTAAGAGGATATGTATTCTTAGTCAGATTCTTTGTTGATAAGAATTACTAGATGATAAATAATGATCAATGTTGGGGGAATGTTATTTGATAAATTTTTTCATTGTTTTTCATTAATAATTTTAATATAATCTATTTAGTTTTATTCGTTTTATGCATAAATAAATTTTATTTAAGCGTTTTTAGTTAATTTTAGAATAAGAATTCTTTTCCAAATATTTTATACCTTAAAATCATTAAAATAGGACTATTCTTAAAAATCTGTAATTTTAAATTTTCATTTTTGACACTAATGTGGATTATTTATCAATTTATGATGGAAAAAATGTGATATATGATATATGGTGCTATCTACTAATGGTTTTTTCCTGGGAAAGTCCTCTTCCAGGGAGATCACATTGAAAGAGTACGCTCAAGCTGCTAAGTATGTCAACCCTCTCCCTTATAAAATTTTAGTGGTGAATTGTTGATATGAGTATTGGATTGTAAAATATTTTTCCACCTAAATCTTGAAAAACATTTTGATGGAACTGTGGGAACTTTATAAAAATCATTAATCCATACAAAAACACTTTACCATTTTACTCTAATAATATATATATATATATATATAAGGAATTAATTTTATAAAATATTGCACTTAAAGTATTTGTAACTCCCTGAGATTTTATGATAAGTATTCTTTTTAATTCATTTGATGTCATGTGTTTTCTACTACACCAAGATTATCTTGCACTATACGCAACACCGTATTAGCTTGTAGTATACACAACACTAATCTTGGACCGCGTTACACACAATTTCATGTTTGTTTGATAGTAGTTATTCTACAAAACATTGAGTATATATATATATATTCAATGTATTTTGTTGTACGCAACAAAAAAGGAGTCGTGCACTACATGCAACCGTGACTTGGCTTGTATTACATGCAATCACGACCTTCCTCGAAAGCGTGTGTTGTACGCAATATCAGGTTTTACTAAACAAAGATATATTATTATAATATTATTATGAACTAGTTGTTATGAATAGTATTAACTAAATTTTGAATTTTATAACATTATGATTCATCTTACACATTTTCTAGAACATGGTATAAGAACAAAATAAAATTTTCAGGTAAAATAAGTATTTTTAAAAAAATGCAGTTTTGCCGCCTTTTGATGGCGTACCCACTTTAAATCTAGTTTTTGACATGTTTATAAGTTTAATTTGACAAAATAAATTCTTCTTTGGAATCAAGAAATAAAAATTTACTTTGGGTAAATTTTTCATATTATTCTGGCAACTTTCATATTTTGATGAATAGTAAAAACACGCTATATTTTAATTAAAAACAAATTTTTTCATCGCAATAATTTATATGGTTAAATTATAATATTTAATGGTTTTAAATTATAAATAGAATATATTTTTACCATTTAATATAATGTATGTCATTATCATTGATTTTACCTTGAATTCGTAGGTTAAATCAATTAAATCTTTTACAATGTTTTAAACAAAAACCCGTTTTCTTTCAACAACGAGATTAATTTTAATTTAATTTATGCAACTTTTGTGTATTTAATTTGGAAAAATGGATTCCATATTAGAAATAAGTGGGTACAAATTATGTTAATAAGCTACTTTTTATTTTTGGGCATTATGAATAGTAACTACGGTAAATTTTATTTACCATAATTAAAGGTAAATCGGTAATTAAGGGTAAAAATAAGATTATTAAATTACCCTAAAACATGCCAAAATCCTATTGGATGAATAAAATTCGACCCATATCACCTAAGGGTCGGACTATATTCATTTCATGGAATTTTGACCATGAAATAATATAATTATTATTAAAACCAAAGAAAGTGACAACATGTCACTCTCTTAAATCTTATAAGTATATTAATTTTAATTTAGTGATAAACTTCATGAAACATCGAACATGAATAGTCTCCAGAAATCTAATAAAATTATCTACATCATATGAATTTATTTATAATTTTTGGGGATTAAATAATTATCATTAATTGTTACACAATAGTGGTGCAGAAATTGTTTTCTAGTGAAAAATCAAGAATATAGTTTTTATTAAACTAACAGTGACCATAAAAGGCACCAAAACCCTGACCAAAACTTATTTTTAATGTAAATGTAAACCATAATCATCCAATTGTAGAATAGTTGACCGTTTGGAGCCTTATAAAAGCGATTATGACACTTATATTATTTTATTTTAAATGATGCCAAAGTTGTCACCTTCATAATTTAATAAATATAACATTTTAAATATTGTGATTTTAAGATGATAAATTCGAGTAAAAGTATTAATGGGAAAGTTAACATACTTATCTTAATCATTGGATTTTATTTTTAATTTTTATGCAACAAATAAGTATATTAAATAATTATACAAAAATTTTGTAGTAATTATTTTATTAAGAGATAAACCAAATAAATGGTTTTAAAAATAATAAAATAAATATTTTATGAACTATTTAATGTTCTACACTAATTTTCTAGATACATAGGACCTTTTATTAATCTATTAAAGCTTTTATTTTGAACATATATTATGTATATATTTTATTTAAATTCAAATAAATGAATAGTGTCAAAATTGACACTATTGTTATTTTATGAAGATATCATAGTATAAAAGTGTCTAAAAATCACAAAAATATTTAAAAATTATAAATTAAAATTTATATAGTATAAAATTTCATAAGGTATCCAATTATGGAAGATTAACAACACATAAGTGATTATTTATAACCACTTAAAATTTAGAATTTTAATACCACAAATAAACTTAAATAGATTAAATAAGGATAAATCAAAATTATATGGTTTAAAATAAGACCAAAACATGTATATATTTGATTGGTTTATGCATTTACAACCCTATCTCATATATTATTCTAATTGAGTCATTTTTTTAGGTTTTTATGTGGGGTTTAAATTTATATTAAACTAATATTTTTGATGATTCCAAAGGTGCCCCTCTCCTCCCTTATAAAAGAGAACCTCCTCCCTCTCTTCCTCACACCACTTTTAGCCTTCAATCTCGGCCAAACCCTACCAAATTCTCTTATAAACTTCCATATAAACATCCTAGTGGTCCTAGTCTTCTTCAAAGACCAATTTTAGTGCCCAAAGAGGAGGTCTCAAAGAGGCGCTTCAAAGAAGAGGTAATGTCGGATACCGATTATTTCAACTTTATTTCTTATTCCACTTCTTCTTTTTTAGTTGTTTCATTATGAAGTGATAAAATCAGTATCACTCATACACTGATATGTTATTATAAGTATTAAAAAACCCTATTTCACCATCTATCCATCCTACGGAAAAGAAAATCACTGCGCGTGCGTACGTACAGAATACCGTCTCCACGCTGTGGTGTAATCTGCTTTTCCAACACCACCTTACTTGGATGAATATAATGGAGTAAAGAATAACTATACATATTTATTATAACATCATAATGATTCTGACATATTGTATCATCCACTCCAATTCAATTCAGTAATTATGGGAATGATATCATCGCTTGTGCGTACGTACAGACTACCGTCCCCACGACGCGATGAGATTCATTCTCATTGATTAACCATTCATGAATGATTATAAGGTATATATAATAAATAATCATGAAATATATGACATAATAATTATACTTGATTTATGCATATATATATGTATGTCATCTATTTAGTTTCATTCAATTCAATAAGGAAGCGAAAACACCGTTCATGCGTACGTACGGCCTACCGTCTTCATGAACGGTGTATTTCTTTCCTTTTATTGATCTATTATATATATGTATATTATGAATATATATTATATATAAATCATGTTTTATATTCTGGAATTAAGTAATCATTCTCTAATTAATCATATGAATAATTACAAATCAAAACACGGACGACAAATGAAACGATTTTACCTAAAACGCTCTTTAACATGGAATTTACAAAAGAACGGGTAATATAAAGTCATAAGGGAACCATATATAATATCATAACAATAAATATGATTCTTTAATAAGTCAATGACATTATTTAAATCATTATAGAGGAGTTTTGGATACATACAAAGCATATCAGACATAAGGTAAGGGATAATTTTGCAAATGTCATTTTTCTCCGAGATTGCTTATTCGTAAGTATTTACTGGGGTTATTTCTATTATCCATGTCCATGTTTTATAAAAGTGTTTTCATGTATGTTTAAATTCCTTTTTACCCATTTTGTCTTTTACTACATGGTATGTAAGGAATATTTTTTTTACGTTACGAGATACTTTTTGACTTTTTCGACAAAAGTACGAGGAGAATGTTTTTTTTAACTTATACGACGTGAATGGATTTTTGCAGTTTTATAACGCATTATTTTCATGAATCATACTCTACATGATTTCATGGTTATTTTCAATAAAATTTTTTTCTTTTAAAATTGTGTGGAATTTTTCTGAAAAGAAAATGATTTCGAAAAAGAAAGGGTATTTTCCTCAAGAATTCATTTCAAGTGTTTTACCAAAACCATTTTTTATCTAAGATGACATTATTTCATTTGTGTATGTTTAAAGTATAATGTATCTATGTTTTACATGTTTTAATTTTTCTTATGATGAAATGATATCCATTTGTTTTATACGGATTGTGTTATGATGGGATGATGTTTATGAAACCCATTTTATTCTTTGGTTTATGATGAATGATTTATGTTTATTTTGTGGCACAAGTAATAATGTTTTAAATATGAGATGTGAAGGGCCTATATATACCTCAAATGCATTGGGTAAAGATTTATATCTCATGAGATAGACATGGATGGAATGGTATGTTAATCCGGTTCAGTAATATAGGACTGAAACGAGGAGTGAACTCGATTCAGAAAGGGACTTTGTCCACTAAGATGGTCCTGGAAGCAATGCCTTGGCTACTATGGAAATCATACCATGTGCTGAATGGTTTCCACAATTACATGTTTTAATCCCATAATATTTTATCATGGTTGATGTTACATTATGATATATTCCTTACGTACTTCCACGATTTATATATTTGCTCAGGATTTTGATGTTTAAATTTCATTTCAAGTTTTTCCTTTAAAATGTTTATGGATTGTTTTATGTTCTCTATGTTTGCCCTTAATGAGCATTTGAGATCACCCTTTATATGTTTTCTCTTCCCCAGGATTTAAAGAAAGGTTTTAGGTAAGGAAGCGAAAAGGGGAAGATCGTTATGGGAGTTGTTGAAAATATTTCAACATGATTAGAAGTTTATATTCTGAGTTTCCAAAGACACTAAACTATTACGATCCTTGTGTGTTTTTTTTGTTATGTATTAAGTATTCCGCAAAAGTAATGTAATGTCCATGTAAATCAAGATTTGGGTCTCTACAGTTGGTATCAGAGGAAAGTTTTAGTCAACCTTTGGAAACTAAAATGTGAAAACGTTAGTGAGATCCATAGAGATATTTTTAAGGTATGTCTAGGGATGTCCCAAAGGTTAAGTATACGTATAGGTTATAGTCCTAGAATTACACTAACGATATTAGAATTAAACCTAAGATGTTAGATGTCGGAGGTACTCCCCCTTGATTATGTTATTTTCCTTGTATGATTTTTGCCTCTCACAGAATTCTTTTTGTGTTTTAGTCAATGGAGAGAACCAGAAGGAATTCAGTTAACATTGAATCCAATGGACAAATTGGTGACTATGAGCAACAAAATTTCGTAATGCCTAGAGAGAATGATATTGTGATTATGCCAAATCAGTCATCACGATATATGATTAACAAGGTGAAATTTAGTGGTATGCCTAATTCATCAAATAAGAGGAAGATTGACTTTTATGCATGTTCGCATATTGAGGAGCATCAAGAAAGGAAGATTGAGATTTCTAAAGAAGGGATGAAGAAACTTGAGGAATATGTCAAATGGAAGGGAAGATGTTATCTATGTGGAGAAAAGGGTCATAGAGTGACAAACTGTTATGGAGTCCAATGTCTTATCTGCGGAGAACATGGTCATTACCCAACTCAATGCCCTGACCTAAAAAGTTACTTCTAAATCAAGGAAGGACTTATTCCAGGAAAATCATTGAAGAAAATGGATTGAAGTGTTTATGTATTGGTATTCAAGAATAATGTTGTTGAGGTACTTTTATGGTGTATTAGAATATTTTTGTATTAGTCTATTGTGGTTTTCAAAAATTTTATGGTACTGGTAACCATGAAAAGTGATTCAAATATTTTGGAAAGAAGATGATATGCGCATAATGAAGGGATAAGGAGAAAATGAAATATTTGACAGTATTCATGAGCTCAAGATAGATATAAGGACTAAGTGATATCATGGTTTGAGTATATAAAATTTTGAGGATTTTGGTATGTGGAAAGTGTTAACTTTTAACTGCATTCATGTTTTCAATAAGGTTCAATGGGTATTCATTTTTTTCAAGATAATACATTATTAAGGCCTTCGAATGTTTGGAATGTGACCAACAAGACATATCTTATGATATATGGGGATCAACGATGGTATTAACATGATTTTTATATGAACTCTTTGGTAGTTTTTTTCACTATAATATGAGATTGGACAGTAGTATTTTGGATAAGCCTAAATATTGGAATGGATTATGTTGGATATAAGTTAGATTGTTTAAGCCTAGAACTTTTTCGAAATTATTGATGGAAATTTATAATAATTTATTTTTGGAAAAAAGGACAACCTGCAGGACAGGCGACAGCTCATCACGTCAGACAAGGCTGTGGGAATCGAACCCACAACCGAAGTGCGACTGGCCTTTATCGCATACCACTGGCCTACAGGAAGTCCCTAGTTAGTAGAAACTAGTTTTATTTTATTAAGAGGAATGATAGATGAAGTATAAGTTCATTTTTGGAATCGTATACGATTAAACTCACCATAGACGGACTTATGTATATTTGATAACTTTTTCTAACTTTTTTTTTGAAACAAATGGAATGACCCATCATTCTATCACATGATCTGTTAACACTTCACGAATAACAAATTCAACTTCATTTCATTAAGAGATGAAGTATAAATTGTTCAAAGCATGAACAATAGTGAGATTGTACCAAAATCAAGTAAGTATTTCTTCTAATTCAAATTTTTCAACTTTGGGGAAATGATATTGAAAAAAATGTTGTCCTAGTTCTCTTATATCATATGAATCAGATGGCACCTTATATAATCACAAATCTCTGGCTTTGTGATTGTTGTCTTTTTCATAGCCCTGTTCTCTAAAACTCTCCATCAGATCTTGATGGTTAGATTTCTCCTCCATATCCATATTTTCACCTATGATCTCCTATGTGGAAAACTAGTGACGAGTTAATTTGGATTACCATTATGTTTCATACTTCACTTTTTAAAATTATGTTTTAGAATTTCGTTTTATGATGTGTGTTTCTATGAAATAAATTCTCAAGTAACAAACCATTTATAACCCCGATGAATTTCAATGGAGAAATTCATTTTAAGGGGGGTAGAATGTAACGCCCCGAGATTTTATGATAAGTATTCTTTTTAATTCATTTGATGTCATGTGTTTTATACTACACCAAGATTATCTTGCGCTATACGCAACACCGTATTAGCTTGCAGTATACGCAACACTAATCTTGAATCGTGTTACACACAATTTCATGTTTGTTTGATAGTAGTTATTCTACGAAACATTGATTATATATATATATATGTTAAATGTATTTTGTTATACGCAACAAAAAAGGAGTCGTTCACTACACGCAACCCTGACTTGGGTTGCATTACATGCAATCACGACCTTCCTCGATAGCGTGTGTTGTACGCAATACCGGGTTTTACTAAAGAAAGATATATTATTATAATATTATTATGAACTAGCCGTTTTGAATAGTATTAACTAAATTTTGAATTTTATAACATTATTATTCATCTTTCACATTTTCTAGAACATGGTATAAGAACAAAAAAAAATTTTCAGGTAAAATAAGTATTTTTCAAAAAATGCAGTTTTGCCGCCTTTTGATGGCGCACCCACTTTAAATCTAGTTTTTGACATGTTTATAAGTTTAATTTGTAAAAATAAAATTCTTCTTTGGAATCAAGAAATAAAAATTTACTTTTCATAAATTTTTCATATTATTCTGGTAACTTTCATATTTTGATGAATAGTAAAAACACGCTATATTTTAATTAAAAGCAACTTTTTTCATCACAATAATTTATATGGTTAAATTATAATATTGAATGGTTTTAATGTATAAATAGAATATATTTTTACCATTTAATATAATTTATGTCATTATCATTGATTTTACCTTGAATTCGTAGGTTAAATCAATTCAATCTTTTACAATGTTTTAAACAAAAACCCATTTTCTTTCGACAACGGGATTAATTTTAATTTAACTTCTACAACTTTTTTTGTATTGAATTTGGAAAAATGGATTCAATATTTGGAATCAGTGGGTCCAAATTATGTTAATAAGCTACTTTTTATTTTTGGGCATTATGAATAGTAATTACGGTAAATTTTATTTACCATAGTTAAAGGTAAATCGATAATTAAGGGTAAATATAAGATTATAAAATTACCCTAACAGTTTCCAAAATATTATTGGATGAATAAAAGTCGACCCATATCACCTAAGGGTAGGACTAGATTAATTTCATGGAATTTTGACCATGAAATAATATAATTATTTTTAAAACCAAAGAAAGTGACAACATGTCACTCTCTTAAATCTTATAAGTATATTAATTTTAATTTAGTGATAAAATTCATGAAACTTCTAACATTAATAGTCTCAAGAAATATAATAAAATTATCTACATCATATAAATTTATTTATAATTTTTAGGGATTAAATAATTATCATTAATTGTGACACAATAGTGATGCAGAAATTGTTTTCTAGTGAAAAATCAAGAATATAGTTTTTATTAAACTAATTGTGACCATAAAAGGCACCAAAAACCTGACCAAAACTTATTGGTCATGTAAATATAAACAATAATCATCAAATGGTCGAATATTTGACCATTTGGAGCCTTATAAAAGTGATTATGACACTTATATTATTTTATTTTAAATGATGCCAAAGTTGGCACCTTCATAATTTAATAAATATAACAATTTAAATATTGTGATTTTAAGATGATAAATTAGAGTAAATGTATTATTGGGAAAGGTAACAGACCTATATCCATCATAGGATTTTATTTTTAATTTTTATGCAACAAATAAGTATATTAAAAAATTATACAAAAATGTTGTAGTAATTATTTTATTAAGAGATAAACCAAATAAATGGTTTTAAAAATAATAAAATAAATATTATATGAACTATTTAATGTTATAAACTAATTTTTTAGACACATATGACATTTTATTAATATATTAAAGCTTTTATTTCGAACATATATTCTTTATATATTTTATTTAAATTCAAATAAACAAATAGTGTCAAAATTTACACTATTGTTATTTTATGAAAATAACATAGTATACAATTGTCTAAAAATCACAAAAATATTTAAAAATTATAAATTTAAATTTGTATAGTCTAAAATGTCATAAATTATCCAAT
This sequence comes from Viscum album, assembly GCA_963277665.1. Taxonomy (NCBI): domain Eukaryota; kingdom Viridiplantae; phylum Streptophyta; class Magnoliopsida; order Santalales; family Viscaceae; genus Viscum; species Viscum album. The sequence goes on along the minus strand of OY728151.1, from coordinate 64,645,731 downwards.
TATGGAAAATTAAAAACACATAAGTGATTATTTATAACCATTTAAAATTTAGAAGTTTATTACCACAAATAAACTTAAATAGATTAAATAAGGATAAATCTAACTGATAAGGTTAAAATAAGACCAAAACATGTCTAAATTTTATTGGTTGATTAGATTACAACCCTATCTCATCTAATATTTGAATTGTGTCATTTTTGGAGGTTTTTATGTGGGGTTTGAATTTATATTAAACTAATATTTTTGAGGATTCCAAAGGTGCCCCTCTCCTCCCTTATAAAAGAGCACCTCCTCCCTCTCTTCCTCACACCACTTTGAGCCTTCAAGATCGGCCAAACCCTGACAAATTCTCTTCTAAAATTCCATATAAACATCCTAGAGGTCTTGTTCTTCTTCAAAGACCAATTTTAGTGCCCTAAGAGGAGGTCTCAAAGAGGTGCTTCAAAGAAGATGTAATGTCCAATACCGATTCTTTCAACTTTATTTCTTATTACACTTCTTCTTATTTAGTTGTTTCATTATGAAGTAATAACATAAGTATCACTCATATACTGATATGTTATTATAAGTATGAAAAAACCCTATTTCACCATCTATACATCCTACGGAAAACGAAATCACCGCGCGTGCGTACGTACGGAATACCGTCTCCACGCCGTGGTGTAATCTGCTTTTCCAACACCACCTTACTTGGATGGGTATAATGGCATAAAGAATAACTATACATATTTATTATAACATCATAATGATTCTGATATATTGTATCATCCACTCCAATTCAATTCAATAATTATGGGAACGATATCATCGCTCGTGCGTACGTACGGACTACCGTCTCCACGACGCGATGAGATTCATTCTCAATGATTAACCATTCATGAATGATTATAAGGTATATATAATAAGTAATCATGAAATATATGACATAATAATGATACTGTATTTATGTATATATATATGTATGTCATCTATTTAGTTTCATTCAATTCAATAAGGAAGCAAAAACAACATTCATGCGTACGTACGACCTACCGTCTCCATGAACGGTGTATTTCTTTCCAATTATTGATCTATTATATATATGTATATTATAAATATATATTATATATAAATCATGTTTTATATTCTTGAATTAAGTAATCATGATATAATTAATCATATGAATAATTACAAGTCAAAACATGAACGACAAATGAAACGATTTTACCTAAAACGCTCTTTAACATGGAATTTACAAAAGGACGTGTAATATAAAGTCATAAGTGAACCATATATGATATCATAACAATGAATATTGTTCTTTAATAAGTCAATGAAATTATTTAAATCATTATACAGGAGGTTCGGATACATACGAATCATATTGGACCTAAGGTAAGGGATAATTTTGCAAATCTCATTTTTATCCGAGATTGCTTATTCATAAGTATTTACTGGTGTTATTTCTATCATCCTTCTCCATTTTTTTATAAAAGTGTTTTCATCTACGTTTAAATTCCTTTTTACCCATTTTGTCTTTTACTACATGGTATGTAAGTAATATTTCTTTTTTTTACGTGATAAGGTACCTTTTGACTTTTCCGACAAAAGTACGAGGAGAATGTTTTTTTTAACTTATACGGCGTGAACGGATTTTTATGGTTTTATAATGCCTTATTTTTATGAATAATACTCTACATTATTTCATGGTTATTTTCAATAAAATCCTTTCCTTTTAAAATTGTGTGGCATTTTTCTGAAAAGAAAATTATTTTGAAAAAGAAAGGGTATTTTCCTCAAGAATTCATTTCAAGTGTTTTATCAAAACCATGTTTCATCTAAGATGACATTATTTCATTTGTGTATTTTTAAAGTATAATGTCTCTATGATTTAAATGTTTTCATTTTTATTATGATGAAATGATATCCATTTGTTTTATATGGATTATGTTATAATGGGATGATGTTTATGAAACCCATTTTATTCTTTGGGTTATGATGAATGATTTATGTTTATTTTGTGGCACAAGTAATAATGATTTCAATATGAGATGGGTGGGACCTATATATCCCTACAATGAATTGGTTAAAGATTTATATCTCATGATATAGACATGGCTGGAACATTAAGTTAATCCGGTTCAGTATTACAGGACTGAAACAAGGAGTGAACTCGATTCAGAAAGGGACTTTGTCCACTAAGATGGTCTTGGCAGCAATGCCTTGGCTACTATTGAAATCATACCATGTGCTGAATGGTTTCCACAATTACATGTTTTAATCCCATTATATTTTATCATGTTTGATGTTCCATTATGATATATGCCTTACGTACTTCCACGATTTATGTCTTTGCTCAAGATTTTGATGTTTAAATTTCATGTTCAAGTTTTTGCTTTCAAATGTTTATAGATTGTTTTATGTTCTCTATGTTTTCCCTTACTGAGAATTTGAGCTCACCCTTTATATGTTTTCTCTTCTCCGGGATTTAAAGAAAGGTTTTAGGTAAGGAAACAAAAAGGGGAAGATCGTTATGGGAGTTGTTGAAGATATTTCATCATGATTAGAAGTTCATATTCTGAGTTTCCAAATACACTAAACTATTATGATCCTTGTGTCTCTGTTTTTTTTATGTATTAAGTATTCCGAAAAAGTAATGTAATGTCCATGTAAATCAAGATTTGGGTCTCTAAAGTATTCATAATTCTTTAGTGAATGCATCTACAATTATATGAATATTTTTATAGTTTCATTCATACAGTTACATGATTACATTTCAAATGTATAGGTAATTGTATAGTTACATGAATACACTTTACTGACTTTGAATAAACCTATATTCATTTTTTATAGTATGATTTTACACTTATCATGACAGTATGAGAGACTGAAATTTAGTTTTTCTATTAAAATTATTCCATATTAATTATTTTTATTCATAAGGATTCACATAGAATAATTATAGTATTCAATATACATGTGTTTCAATATTTTTTAACTTACTTATTATGAAATCAACCATAAATTTAAAATATTATGAGGTTTGTTTCCTAAAAACCTGCTAATTCTCTTTAATAAATATTAAACTATAATAAAAAATTTATTTAAGTACAAGAAAAAATTGTTTGGGAATCATATCAATGAATTTAATTGAGCTATTATGCTGGTTAAAATTTTAATTTTCATCCTTAATATTCTATTTTAATTTAATTTAATCTTCATGCTGTTTTTGTTTTTTAAATGACAGAACTCTATTTTAAAATTTCTATTACATTTATTATAACAACATTAGTTTCTAAACTTCTTCCAATTATTCATCGTCTGATGATAATGAAATTTTCAAATTTTAGAACTCCATTCTAATTCATGGATTTCAATGAAAATTTAGTTTTTAACATGAAAATAACTAGTTACATCTATTTTGTATTCCATGATTTGTATGATTCTATTTATTCTCATGAATTTTAATCTATTGGTGTTTCATGGAAAGCCTTTGAGAAATTGTTTTTTCTGGTTATAAATTCTCAATTCCATTAAAATCACTTCTCCGATTTATTTATGGTAAACAAATGAATGGCCTGCCCATCAGTTTATTGGGATACTTCAATTAATAATCATCACCAAGGATATTTAGGTTATCCACTATAAATGTCTCCCACTTTTCATCCTTATAGAAATATTTAGCTGTCCAATAATCGATTATCACAGTAGTTTACTCTATTAAAATTACTTATAACTCATTTTTAGATAAAATTTTTTGGGTTCTGTTACACATATTATGATTTGCAATCATTTTATGCTATCTATATTATAGTTATCAGTATTAAAATTATATCTTTTTTGAAATTCATATTATGGAGAACATTGATATGATTGTATGGATATCATTGGTTAATTTTCACCCAAATAGGTGTGAAGATGGTTTCAAGCATACACGTCTTAAAAAAATAGATATTGGAAGGTATTCTAGTATGCTTTAGTAGTTTCAGACTCACTGTAGGTGGTTAAACACTGGGGGTTTTTGGGTATTATAAGATAGTTCACTAAAGGATTTAACAAGTACGAATTGTTTTATATTATCTCTTGTGGTTTATCCCCAATTTCTTTCACCCATTATTATGGGATTTACATAAACTTTTTCAATAATGAGATAAATTTTATATAAAAATTCTATTAATTAAAATGTTTTAGTTCAATATTCATAGTTAAAATTGGTAATATTCATTATTATTAATAAAACATATCTAAAAAATCTATACACCTTTTCCAATGTATAAGTATTTATATTGAAATATAGAATATTATATATTATTTCAATCCTATATTCACCATTTTTTCAGCAATATATTCATACATTACATACTACATTCAATTATTGTGTGGAACACTTCTACATTAATTTTATTATTCCTCCCATGCCTCTTCTACATTAACCAATTTCATATAGTATTATGCATATAGTATTCAAAATTTTTTGGAAATCACATACACCTAGATATATAATTTATGCATGCATTGATTTAATTTATATAATCTTGTGAGCATAAATGAACATCTATAGTAATATATAATGACCCTAGGTACACATGTCACCACTAGCCTTCACTCCATCTCCATGTGTCATGAGTAGCCCCCTCAATTCATTCATTCTTCCAATTTTATACCACAAACCCAATAAGTGAATGATTCCATATATCATCACCACAATTTCATGATCATGTTTAAGAAAAATTATAATTAAATTCTCATGCCATGAAAATGCATGGGTTGGATACTAGTTAATACAATGTGAAAAATGTTTCACCCCATTAATTTATAGGATCCATAGAGGGAAAATATTTATATTCTCATTAATTTAAAGAAACTTCTTTTCCACATGATCATCCACTTTCCTAAGATAAGAAAGACAACATGGAGTTCCTAGAAAATAGAAATGAGTAAGTAAAATCTATATTTTATGGGAAATCTTAATATATAAAATAATAGTGATTTTACCAAAGAATAAAATTTTCCTTATATCTCTCTCAAAATTCCAACTTAAGATATCATAATTCAAAGGCCATTAAATAGTTTTTTAGAAAATTTTATTAACCTATACCCAAATATAACTTTTGTTTTTTGTGGAGCTGTCTAAATTTCATAATTATGTGAAAATAATAAATATATTGATTCATTATATTCATTAAAATCTCCCCATCATGGGATGCTATCCAAACATTATCAGCTTCAATTCCAAAATTTGGAACATAAGCACAAAATTCTTGGGAATAATGTGGAATACCCATCAACATCAGTTGTAGCACTAGGGATGAGAATTATTTTTCAACCCAGTAACACTTTTATTTTGTGTTTTTAAATCTCTAACATTATTCATGAATTATTAATTATTCAATTTCTATATTTGTACTTCATTGACAATTATAGACTTCTTATCATTATTATATTTCTCCTTCGATAGAATGTTTGATTTTATTATGCTAGAATTTTTTTAACTCTTTGATGCTTGTTTGAATTTCCTAGTTTCTTCTATAATTTATATCCATATTATTAATATATCAATTGTATTATTCTATACCTTCTCCTTTTGTGTTAATTCACTCTTTATAACAAATTTATTATTAAAAAGAGTCATAGGATCTTTCCTATTATCTCTTGAAAACTCTATTTGACAAAAAATCCAAGACATGAAAATTTCATGAGTGTGTACTATCATCTTACATATTCCGTGAACAACATCATCTTTTAAGATTTAGTTTTTAGGGACCCTTCAAACTCACCAATAATGTTTTATACCATGATGTCAATCTTCTATTGCATATCTTTGATTGACTTCCCTTTTTGATCAAGATAGCTCCCACAAACATTCTAGATATTTATAGAAATTATGAAATGGTATATGATATGGAATTTTATACAAAAATAGAAGAAAAATATTCTATAAGGTGCAAAATCTTTTTCAATAGTTATCTTCAAAGACTTCTTGGGAGTTTCTTTCCCAGATCTATTCTTTAACTCACTCCTCAATGAAAACCTGTTTCTCTCAATATTTTAAATATTACATTGTGACCTAATATCTAAATTAGTATAATAATTTAATATAGTTTAGAAATATTATCATTCATCATACATGTACCCATATAAGATATATTACTCAAAAAATTATTGAAGTCTCTAAATTTTTTCTCATAGGTCGATTCTCTCATTTCTATGAGTCTTTTCCAAAAAGTTTCTTTTCATCTTTACCTATATTCCCCTTTAATAAAGACCTTATAAAACATTTATGGATTTATTTATTATTCCAAAAATTGATGGATATATACCCAAAACCTTATAAACATTAGAAAATTCAAAAATAGTCTATATTTTACGTGATAATGCAATCAATCCAAAATTATCTACTTGTCTGCCTTGGTATTTTGGGTTTGTATAAACAATATTTTAGGATATATTTTTGGAGGATCAATTCTCACACTTAAAAAAATACACATTGGATACTTTTTTGGGTTTCTAAGATTTTTTAGTTTCCCAAATTTGATTATTAATTGACTTATCGCTAGTAGTTATAGATAAGATAGTTTTAACACTCATAGATTTATCAGGGAAGTGGGTAACCTTTTTCAATGTGCCTAAGGTGTATTCTTTTCTTGATGATATCAAAATATAATTACTACAATTATTAATAATTTTTTTTTGGAAAAATAAACCTCTAAAAATTTAGTAGAAAATTTTTTCTTATTAGAACCCTGGGAAGTTCTAGGTTCTGTTACATTAAGGTTCTTCAACTTTACATGCAGATCTAGTGACTTTAAATTGAGAAAATTATTACCAGTTACAACTAAGCTTATCCTACCATTATGCTTTGTCTTCATCTTTAGAATATATTCTTCATGAATCTAACTTAACTCTACAAGATAATTATCCATCTATTTAAACATTTATTATTTAATTTATAATTGGGTATACTTGACATCCTAGGAGACTTTATACAAACACTCAGATTTATGGAATACCTATTTAAAAACCTTTTAAAAAATATATTTCTCACATAAAGTTATTTTAAATTATTAATTATCTTGAGATGATATTTCATTGTAAAGTGAAATAATTTATTCTTTATATTTTAATATATTTTTGAGAGTTTCATGAAAAATCTTCTTCTTTTCCAATGCTTCTTCCATAACATCATCTATATCATCGATCTATGTCTTCTAATCATACATACCGTGATAAATTGAAATTTATAAGTCACTTACTCAATAGGGATAGTATTAAGATAATAATTGACCTCATGATAGAGGTATTTAGTATTTTTAATGAACTCACAATAAATACTTGATATTGTTTTACATAAGGAATTATAAGTAATATATTCAACTCATAATGTCTTATAATTCAAATTAATTTCAGAAAATGGTGTATCCCCCTCATTCATTGAGATTTTTCTAAGCTTTTTGGAATATTTATTTTACATATTTCTTAAGGATTTTTCTAAGACCTAAAAATATATATTAATTGGGACCAAATAATATTCTTCCATATGCATCACTTCAAACAATAATATACACTTCATGCATATCAAGTAAAAACTACATATAAAATTTTATAACCAATTATACGGAGACTTGTGATTTTGATTATAGTTTTGATAATTCAATAACAACCTAATTAGAGGAAACCAATCATATAATACCCATTGATATTCCTATTATACTGGTGTAGAGAAACCTAGTGGGGGGTGGGTGGGTGGGTGTGAATAAGGCACTGTCCAATTTTTACCAAACCCTAAATAATAATTTAAAATTATAAACCCATTTTTAATTGAACCTATAATACTAGTTTAGTTAGTTGGATATTTTTATTTTTAACATATAATAAATATATATAAAATGAAGATAAATTAGTAAATAACATAGGTATTTTTATAAGTTTTCACCCTAGGAATCCTACTCCTTTCCAAAATTGGGTTGTCCAAGTTATGAATTCTATACTATAATCTTATTATCAATATAAGTGGAGTTGTCTAGGAATCATTTTAAAACAAAGAAGAATATATTAAAAGGTGTGAGTTGACTCTTTTAAAAATGAGTTCATATAATGAATCCCACTACATTGGTTTATAATGACATCCCGACAATTCCTTTTTAGCCCCTCCATTTACTGAAATAGATCTGTCAAAATACACTAGGTGACACTACACCAAAAATATTAGGTATTCTTACTCACCATAGAGAGTCTGTAATTTCCTTTATGTCTTCAACAAAGATACATATAACTCAAACTATACCAATTTCTTAGCTCCCAATTTCTTTTAGGGGAAATGAATACTTTATTTCTCAAATCACTTCTCTAGAAGACAACCTAAAATATATTTTACATGTATTTCATACAATTAACAATATAGTACTATAAAAATTTTCTTAGTGATATAACTCTCAACCCTTTGGAAAATCTTTCCCGCTATTTTCCTTCTTATGTGATAGAGTCTCAGGATCTTCATTGAATCTTATTACTTATTATTATTTTATTCTTTTAAAACTAAAGAATCCTATACCTCATAACTAGATAAATATTATCATTTTATTATTTGCCTTTGAGAGTTTATAGTTTTTAATCTCAGATCAATCTCGTGGATCTCATAGGTCTGAACTTCTATACTCTCTCTCATTAATTTTATTTTTATATATAGGTCAACAAAAATTTATTTTCCTATATTTTTGAATATGGAAAATCTACCACAAAACATGGTTCCCATGATCCCCAATGAACTTTTCACTTTTTATATGTGGGTAAGAACACATAATCTCTAAATTCCATTTTTCTCTCAACTATTTGTGACTTAGTAAATACCATAAGTGCCTTTAACTTTATCTCCATTCATTTTATTTTCAATTCACGTAGTTTAATGTAGTATTATATATAAATATAGTAGGACCAGGTTCATCATCTTATTCACTTATTCTTCTACAAATAAAAATCCCATGGAAATACACATCATATAATCTTCCATTGCTATAGACAAATCACACAGAATTCTTGTTTGTGGAATAATGCATCTTTTTATGATGTGAGAGTCTATGAAATCTAAGTTAACTCCATAAACTGCCAAACTAAATATCCTAGAACTACACAACTCAGTTTTTTCATACATAGAATGTATCATAAAGGATTTATGATATTACTAACATATCAGATTTATATATGAATCTCCAGAATTATCATTCATTTTGATAATCAAATGATGATTTTAAAATATTCTCATTTGAAAATAATATATTTAGGAAACAGTGACCCTTTATTTTCAATGTCACTCAAAATTTATAAAATTTGATTTGGATCAAGGATCTTAGAATAACAATCACATTTTTATCATTTTGGAATTGATTAAGTATCATCTTTATTGATTTCTCTATTTAGATATTAAAATTTGGAAATCTAATTTTCCATTACGGAGTTTTCTTAATATTATATAATAATTAAATAAAATTTATGTTAATTCTTGATCACACTTATATAGGGTAGAATCACACTTATGAAAATCTAAATAAAATGTATGATAGAGAATAATAAAACATACATAGAATGTCCCTTTTAAATTTTCTGAATATTCATATCATGACACTTGTATAGGATGAAATGACAGTAATGGAAATATAGATTCAAACTTATAAATATAAACAATAACATTTATATATGTCCCGTTTGACACATATATAGGTCTGAATCACTCATGCTCATAATATGAAATACACATACATAGCCAGTACTCATCCATTTTATACAATATTTTAGAAATATTGGTTTCATCAAAGTAACTTAGAATCATTATCAAATAGTTTCAAGGACATTTTTAATAGCTCAAAAAAAACACTAAAACACCCTTAATAAATTTGGAATTTATTAAGACTAATCAATTCAACTCAACACTATTTCAAAGTAATCTTGCGATAAATAGACTCAACACTGAGTATACTAATGAACTCTCCAACCTATTTTAATTTCATCCTCACTTTATCATTTTTTAAACTTTATCCAAGATCATTCTCACACTTATTTTATCAAAGAACTTCAATGACGCACCTAGTATGGATTTTATAAAAACTCATCACTTTATCTCTCCATAAAGATAGCATTTATCTTTGTAAATAATAGTGTATTATAGTAATTCACCCTACTATATTTGCATCCCACTTCTAATTGTTACAGACAATAATAACCTATTAAGTACATGTATTTCACATGAGGACTGGCACATAAATATTTTTATTTAATGGTCTAATCACAAGATAGACTTGCTCTTTCATTTCCTTCCAAACTTATGAGTTGTTCACGTGTATTTCCAATGGCAACACAATCTCCAATTATATACCCATAGTTCATGAGCAGTCCTATTCTTATTATTAATTGGGTGTACTATTCAATACATCACCCATATTATCCAATCATGAATTAACTTACACATCATATGTTAAAAAAATACAATAATAACATCATATAATCCACAAGTGAAGTTTTTCATTGTCTGATGATCCATTATCTCCATCCATTGAGTTTAAGATTATATATATGAAAAAATATATTTAGATGAATAGTGAATAACTTAGTTATTACTATCAAATTTGGAAGGCGTAGTGGTTAATATTCTATTTGGTGGGATAAACACAATCTAACCAGGTATTTCTGAAGTAAAATAAGAGTGATATATTTATCAATTACACACACAAGAAATAGTTTATAATGAATATAGTTATCTATAAAGTTAATCTTAACCAAAACCATTCAATATAGGGTGATATATGAACCAATTTTGGAACCTCCCATTCATCATTTAATAAGAATAAGAGCTAAGAATTTAAAGTCTTGTACAACATTGCAAGTGGATGACCAACCCTGAACCTAATCACACTTTTATTCTTTTGTCTTCAATATGTTTTTTTACTGATTTTACTTTGATTTTAAAATCAATAATTAAAAACAACCCACTTTTTCTAACTAAAAGTGAAAATTGATATTGAAAACACCTCTCTAGGTACAACATTTGGTTACCATTAATACTTCATTTTAACATAGGAAATCATTTTGGTTTTCACACCCTATGATAAGGTACTGTCACTTTTCTATATTTTATCATTGATATTCCTTAGGAGATTTTAATTACTAAGTATAATTCACGTGAAAAATTAAATTTTAGCATTTAAATTATAATTAAAACACATACATGATGTTTTATATTATCATAATTTAAAAAGTACATCCATGATGAATCTCATGTGAAATAATGGGTCAATATGGTTCATGTGGACGACACAATATTTATAGAGAATCCTACTTTTTTTGAGAAACATATATGTTGAAGACATTTAATGTTACTGGGTATAGAAAACTTTGGAAATGATTGATAGCATGGTTGGTCCATTTTCATCATTCCATTATTTTTCAATCACAAAAAATTCATCTTTTTCACTCTACATTATTGAGAGGGAAGATGAGAAGATTTTATTTCCACACGAGAGAGAAATCTTGAGGGATGTTATTTTTTATAATAATTCTACCTCTCTCTAAAATGATATAATTTATTATATATACTTAGGGTTAACTATTGTTAATTTCCTTAAATCCTTTTATAAAACTATTAATTTTAATTAATCCCCATGTTTTATAATAATAGTAATAATATTATTTTCACAACATGCATTTATTTAAGAATAATTTTTTAAATAATTAAACTAACATTCACTTAAATGATATTAAATAAAATATTTCATTTTCATTAGGTCTTTAACTAATCTCATTATCCTCCCATGCGAATTATCAAGCATTGAATAATAAAATATTTATTTAAATAAATATTATTCTTTTGATAAATAAATAAATATTATATTCACTAAACCCATGAAAATGTATATATTTTAATATTCAAATAAATAAATAAATATTTATATTAATCTATTCATGTAATTGATTGATAAATAAATATTTACTCACTACCCTCTGAATAATAAAAAAGAGATAAAATTCTACTCATATATTATAAACTTGAATATCTCGTGATTGGATTAACGTGATTAACATTTCTAGAATAATGATTATTCAAAAATTAGAGAATAATGTTTATTATTAAAATTAAATTAAATATATTTTAGTGGGATTTTGGATACACTTACCATGTGACCCTCTAATCCACTTTTTTAGTGGTACCTAGTGAACTTAAACAAAGTTCAAGGTCAGTGTCTAACAACATGTCAAGTAACCCATAGAAAAATTAATCATTTTTAAAACAAGAAAAAACCTTCCTATAAATAATAATATAAAATATAATAACATTTCCTACTAATATATCATTAATCCATTTGAATACATGAATCATCATCCTATATGCATGATTTATATTTCCTTGACTTTCTGAAATGAGCTCGTCTATAAACTTCCATGACTATGGACTTAATCAAATATATTTATTTCAATAAAATAGATATATATATCTACTTTTATTAACTTGGATATTAAAAATACTTTCTCAAAGTATTCAACTAATTTCATATCACTTATGACATGTAAAATGTATGCTACTTCTCCATGAGCACATGCTGTCACAATTTTCATCTATACAATAAAGTACATGATTCATGATGTGTATTAATAATAATCACAATTCTATGGACAATACACATTTTCATAGATTGGAATATCTAATTACACATAAACCATGTGGAATTCGTATCAGCAAGTTTTCTTTATGGCCTCCCTTATTAAAGATAACCAAGTGAGAGCTTCATGAGAAATAAGTATCAATGTCTTATGAGCACTCAACAATTGATAGTAAAAAATCATATATGCACCATTATACTGATGTTATCTTGACCATATGATATATATTGAAGTACATTTTTATATAATATTTGGGTTTTTATTATAGTAGGGAACTTTTATAACCTTTCAACATCAAGAATACTCTATGGTCATTATCATATTAATGTTACAGAGAAGAATAATCATCATGTGATACGATGTTTATTAGTATATCAGTAATAATAAGTAGAAAAAAAAATATTCTAAAGTACCAACTCCAATAGACTCCCATTTTCACTAGATAAAACTTTTAATAACTTTTAATCCAATAACACTAACATTATATTCATGGTTCTACTAAGATAAGGACTTAGTCAACAATAATGACACATTATTATGTGTGGATACTCTACTTGTCGGGACATCACAACTTTGATAGAAATCCCTCAAGCAGTGATACTTTTAAGTATGTTCTTAATCAGTTGATGTGTCCTAGGATATTTTTCCCGAACCACTACTATTGATTCATCATACTATTGAGTGAAGAGAAAATTACTTCTAGGTACAACACTAAGATCTTGGATAATGTTTCAATCCATACTGATTCTCTAACAACACCATATGCCACTATGTACTTGGAATGTCTTATAGAATCAGTGACCATTGACTTCTTAGAACTCTTTAGGATCATAAGTTCTCTATTAAATAAAAACACATATCACAATTTTGATTTCAGATCATTATGATCTATTTAAAAACTAGTATTTATGTATCTCCTCATAACATGTTCCTTATATCCTTTATAAACTAGGAAAATATACTTTTCACACCCGAGGCACTTAAGGATTGTTTTTCAATCCAACCAATGTGAAACTCTTGTGTTTTACTCATATCTAATCTCCACGTATAATGAAAAATAAACATCAATCTCGATATAAAACATAAAATACATTCTATATCCAATTATTGACGTGTAAGGGATTTTATTCATTATTTATTTTTCTTCTTGTTTATTTGGAATCATTTTATTAGAGATATGTATAATATGTGACATATAAAAAAATCCAACCTTGTATTATTCTATAATGTATCTTTTCAATATCTTATCAATTTATGTACCTTTAATTTGTACAAGATTCTTATTAAATATGTATCTATAGAAATTGATTCCTAGAATGTTGGATTCTCTAAATAAGTCTTTCTTGAGAAAAATTTATTCAAACATTTATTAACTAACTATAAGATTTATATCTCCGTTATCATCAAAGATATGTTGATAATATATACTATTTGGAAGATAAAGTTCCTTCCACTAAACCTATTATATACATAGTTCTCACAATCATACTTATTAAAACCAAAATATCTTATGAACTAATTAAAATGAGATTTATATGATCTTGATGTTTATTTCACCCAAGTATAGATATCTATAACTTTCATAATTTTTTGGCATCCTTTGATGTTAGAATGCCACCTAGTTGTGTATTTTATTTATCTACCACAAGTTTTCCATTAAGGAAGTTGATCTTGAAATTCATTTTACAAATCTTATTATTAGGGTAAGATATTATGGAATGTTAAATTCCCAAGGATTTTAGCCTGTAAATTGGTAAAATGGTTTTTTCATAGTATATTCTATGAAGTTATTGTAATATTTAGAAACCAATTGGGCCTTACAAGTACTATGATGTTTTCCAGTTCACACATATACTTTAATCTGAGCTTGGTTTATATCTTGGGAGGTTATAGAGTTTTTTGGTAATCAAGGGTCAAAATTTTAGAGTTGTTGGAAAAATAGTCCAGGAAGATAGTTTAGGTGAATAGTTAATACGAAAAACGTGGTAATCATGATACATTAAACTAGAAGTTTTTTTGGTGTTTGACATGGTTGGATCATGGGTTTTCAAAGCATGGGAGTCTCAAAACAAACCATGTGGTTGTTTGAGATTTGGTCTAGGAGCTGTCACAATACTTGACCATGGTTTTTCAAACTGTGTGGCTCCCCCAGGTCATAGTGCCCCTTTATTTTTAAATGGAAGATGAAATCACATGGTTGGAACATTTTTTTTATTCGATGAGATCTGACCATGATCCTAGACATAAACCTCTTAAAATTGAAATTTAAATCAGTTCCCTTGGACATTTTAAATTCTAAAAATCTCATAATCTATCTTAGGACTAACTTAAACAATCCTCAATTCTATAGATAGTTATCTTCTTTAATTTTTGATAATTTCCTTTTCTTCTTGGGATATATATTCAAGGTATTTATTGTTTTTATTCAAACTCTTATCTTCTCTCTAGATCTCTCCTTGATCTCCTTTCCCCTTATCCAGTTAGATCCTGATTGGGATACGATTGTTGGATATTGTGGGTTTTATAGGGAATTGGTGATTTTTATTATAGAACTAGGCCCGGAGGATAGTATCTTCTTTTTTCTAATCTCTGTTATCAAATCCAACTAGACTTCCCCCATTAGTGAGGTATGTGTCTTTATATAATGGTGCTAATATATGGATCACAGAATTTTTTTTGAAATTCATTTATATTGGTTTGTGAAATTAATTGGTTTGATATGAAAGATAAATTATTTTATGAAATCAATCTTCAATGGAATTAAAATATTGTTTTAATGGGTTTATATATTTTTTTTCACTTTATGTGATTGATTAATGGTCTCAAAGATTATTTTTGGTACTAAAATGGATTTTTAATCCTAGGAGAGGTGATTCTTTGCAGTGAAAATGTTTATAAAGATATAAGAAAGGTAGTTTATATATTTTAGAAAAAATTTCACATTGAGAACCTTGGGTGTGTCAGACTATAGAAATAAGACAACATTAGTGAGAGTAGCACCACTAGGGATTATTTATATCCATATAATTTATAAGGACTCAATATCAATAGGATTTGTGGTCTTCCTTGATTAGTGTTCATTATGAAATCCTAGTAAATATTCCCATAGGCTGTAGTCCAACTTAAGATTGGTTTTATAAATGATGTTTTTGGTTCACGCTTAATTTATATCATGTTTATAGTATGGTAATTTCATTTATAATTATTTTTATACCCATTTTAATATCTTTTATATAAATATCTTATTCTTAGTTTATATGAATATGAAATTATATAAGAGGAAATATGTTTTATTATAAAATTGTTTTCATTTTAAATATATTTATAATTTTTTTAAATTTAAAATTAATGGTTTCATTGTGATATATAGTATATAGACTCTTTGGAGGTATCCTACTGAGCATTAGTTCGAACACCATAATTTTTTCTTTTAGGAGTTTATAGTATTTATTTTGAAGGATATATGTAATGGGAAGGGTGTCATGTGGTATGAATACTTCTCATTCATAGTATCAACTTCATAGTGGTTTTGGATAGTGGTTATGAATTTTAATATAGATATTTGGTTTTTAACCTTGGTTAGTTTTACTTATAGTTTTATCCCATTCACTTATTTTTGAATATCACATGGTTTTGTGTTTATTTTGACAAATTATAATTAGTTTTTTCTATTTAATTTTTTTTATAAATCTGACATGAGGTGTTATCTTTTAGGGTGAAATATTTTCGAAGGTTTTTTTCTTTAATACCCATGTGATTGTTTCTGTCACATAGTGATTGGGAACACACTTTGAGGCTTGTTTCAATCCATATTTAGTGAAATTTTCAGGTTAAAAAAAGTTGGTTCCCTATTAAATGGTATAAAAAATACCTATCCTGATGTATGATGACACTAATTAGGTTTGGTTCAAGGTTTAGTGGATTAGATCGAGGACATTTTTGGGAACAAGGAGTAAATTTGGAGTAGGTTCTTGATCACAACCTTTCGTGATGACACTTGAGTTACCATGGGAATACAAGGTTTAGTTTTATATGATTTTTTCTATGAGTTGTGGTTTGATATAACGAACTATGGTATAACAACCCTTATTTTTATTACACACATAACATAATTTATTACATTAAACCTTAAATTGGTAAAACATAGAAGATAGAGAGTTATAGTGTCTTTGGGGCTTAGTAACACTACATAATGACTTAAAACATGAAACATAACATCTTTATTGAAAACTTCCTTTAAATGACCATGGTATTCCCCCATACTTAGCATTGAATGGGATAACCTGAGGACATTCATAAGAAAATGGTGAGTTGTAAAGACCATTAAGGGATTAAAAAAGGAATATCATGAAGATTACAATACATGTTAGGAAATATGCTATCAATTGAGTGAAAGGGAAACATGAACATAAAGGCATGATATAGAATGATTATCATAACAAGAAAATGTAGAAACAATACATAACATGGTATTAGCATGATAAAAGGATAATTTCAAATGTAGCATGAGTAAACCCTAATTAAAAATTAATTATCCTCAGTAAACCCTTATTGCACTTGATGTATCATGATACTAATCTTTAACCAAAGAATTGGAGTTCTGTCAGGGCGCACCCTTCTTAAACATTTCATTTCATGCATAAGTGTTCCACATGGATCATACAACATGGAATCATTCAACATTATAATTTAATCCACAAAAATGGAATGTGGAATAAATACATGAAACTCATTAAACAATAAGTAAATGTGTATAAAGTTTAATACCCTTGATAGATAAATGGGCATGGTATTCACTACACAGTGACTTTGGCTTGGAAAATCGCGATGCAATTTCAGAAGCATAAAGACATGAAATAAAAATTCATAAAAATGGTTGATGAGAGAGAAAGGGGTGTCACATAATATGTACATGAAATGGAAAGTAAAGGGATCATATGGAATCATGTCCCAATAATTGTAATGGAATTTAGATTCATGATACAAAATAATTTCTTGAATGTAAATGAGGAGTGAGAAATTCCATACGGAATTTCGGCATGGTAATATGTGTAAATGGGAGGCATTAATAAGAGATAAATGGGTCTATCATCATTTAAACATAAATAGGTAAGTATGGGGGAGGTGAGAAATCATACCCCAACATATATAGTTGAAAATAAAAGGGCATAACAATATTAAGAAAGTTGGATAAAATGAGAAAGGAAGGAATACCTTACAGAATTTTGGCATGGTAACAGATATACATGGAGGTCATAGATGAGATGGAAATGGGTTTCTAAAAAATCAAACATAAATAGAACAATATAGGGGAGGTTATAAATCATACCCCAAAATTTATAATTAAAAATAAAAGGGCATAGAAATATTAAGAAACTTGGATAAAATGAGAATGGAAGGAATCCCTTATATGGAAGTGTGAACCCAAAGGCTTTGGAGAGGCTTGGGAGAGTCTTCATGGGAACTTCAGTTGACTTGGGAGGGTTATAGAGAGAGGAGGGAAGAGGATGGATGAATTAAAAATGATTTTAGTGAAGAGGAAGTGGGAGCTTGGGTGGGTTTATATAGGAAAGTAGAGAGAATTATTTATTATTTAGGTTTGGGACACCCGACATTAAAATAATAAAAAACACAAACCAGAACATGGTTTTTGCCCATGGTTTTGGCCAAATAGGAGTGTAAAAAAATATTTTATAAGTCCAATGGCCAAAATTATTAAAATAATATGGTTTCTTATGTGGAGGTGAGTCACACTCTCAAGGAAATCAATTTAAAAAGCTAAAATGTTTTATAAGTCTTGAAGGGTCCACTAAGGCTTGGTAAAATATAAAAAACAAAAAAAAATAACATTATTTTAATGGTAAAACATATATTTTCTGAACATGATGTTTATAATATTTTATTATAGCACTGTTGGGTCATTATGATGTCATAAAACACTTTATATATTTAAATGGTATTTAATTTTTACCCAAAAATTCAACTATCTAAGAAAATTATGGCGAATTTACCATTGGATAATTTTGAAATCATAATTCCAAAAATAATATTCATTTTATCTAAATATCTTTCTAAATATGTGAATTTTGACTTTGAAAATAAAAACCAACATTTATCAAAAATTCGTGGCTTTTGAAAAAAATGATTTTCAAACCACAATAAAAATTACAATTGAATTCATAAAAAATATATGATCATTTATATTTAATAAAAATTAATTTAGTAATAATATTTTATTAAAATATTATTTAGTTCAAACATCCATTAATTAATCAAAATAGATTTCTTAGTTGAATATTAAGTAAAAATACTATTTGTGCTTTAAAAACTATTTATAAAGTAACAATAATAAAATGAACGTATATTCTTTATAAAAAAATAATGTTCATGGTCATAGTACTAGGGTCTTGTTACATAACTCCTTAAAACATCCGCATAAGACCTTAGGGTAAGTTGTGCAATGGTGACAAACTCTTGGGGTGTCTCAGATAACATATCTCGAGTGGTAATCTCTATCAACTTCCACTTCTCCTGTAGGCAATTACGCTCAAGATTAAAATATTCAATCTTGTATTGGGCTTGGTTAAGAGAGAATACCAACGACACCACCTCCTTTACGAGATCTAAAAAATGGGCCTCGTAAAGAGAAATTATACTAGATGAGGCCATCGATTCCTTTTTCTGAGTAGATTGGATTTGTTATGGCCCTATATTTATAGTAATCACGTGATCATTGTTCAACAACTATATTAGAAACAGTCACAATTCTTAAAGGTATCTTGAAATCCAAAAACATTAAACCAAGGAAGTTCATATGTTTTATATTATCATTCTACATAATAAGACATTTAATTGGATCAAGAGGGATCTTCATTAACAAAAGTCTGGGTCATTACAATCTCCCCCCTTAAGAAATTTCTCCCTCAAAATATCCTTTTCCCACACTAAAATAGATGTGGGTAACTCGGCTTCATCACTTCTTCCAATTCCCACGTTTCTTCTTCAAACATGTGGTTTCTCCACAACACCTTGACGAGGGCCATTGTCTTATTTCACAGAACCTTTTCTCTATGATATAAGATTTTAAATGGTTTCTCCTCATAAGAAAGATCATCCTCTAACTGTACTATCTCTAAATAGTGTACATGTGAAGGGTTTGGTATTTACTTCCTTAAGAGTGATACATGAAAGACATCATGTACATTGGCCATGGTGGGTGGAAGTGCTAGTTGATAGGCCACAACCCCAACACGATAAAGAATATCAAAGGGGATGATGTAACTTAGAATTAACACCTGTTTATTTCCAAACCTCATGACCTTCTTCCACATATATATTCATAGAAATACCAGGTCTCTAACTTTGAACTCAAGGTCTTGTTGATAGTTATCTACATAACTCTTCTATCGAATTTGGGCTGCCTTAATATGCTGGTGAATGGTTATCACCTTCTCCACCATTTATTCAACCATTTTAGGTCCAAACATATTACACTCACTGACTTCATCCCAACATTCCGGTGTTCTTCACCTTTTCCCATTAATGTCTTCATATTGTGCCATTCGGATTCTCGAGTGGAAACTGTTATTATAAGAGAATTCAACCAGTGGAATATGATTGTACTATCCTCCTTTGAGGTCCATAGAACATGATCTTAACATATCTTCCAATGAATGATTAGTTCACTCATATTGGACACTAGTTTGAGGATTATAGGCCATAATGAAGTTCACTTCAGTTCTTAGAGCATGTTATAGACTTTTCCAGAACATTGAGTTAAAGCTAGGATCATGATCAGATACAATAGATAGTGGTAATACATGCAGCCTTACGACTTATTTGATTTAAATCCGTGCAAGTTGATCCAATGAGAAGTCCTCTTGAATCATGATAAAGTGAGATGTCTTTGTGAGGCGATCCACAATGACCCATATAGCATTGTTTCTTATGGATTTCCTTGGATGTCCTGTGAAAAATTCCATGGTAATGTTATCCCACTTCTGTGATGGTATGGGTAGTGGTTTCATCATCCACTTAGACTTTTGCCTCTCATCCTTCACTTGCTGACATACGAGGAACTTTGATGTATATTCAACAATCTCCCTTTTTATATTTTTCCACGAAAAGTTTTCTTGGAGATCTCAATACATCTTTTTGCTCCCCGGGTGAATAGAAAATGTTGAGCTATGTGTGTCATTTAAAATATCCTTCTTTATCTATGGATCATATGGTATATATAATCATGAACAAAATCTCACAATTCTATCCATGTCAGCCATGAAATCTGAGGATTTACCATTTTTTATAGCTTCCTCCCCTTTCAGAATTTCCAAATCCTTTCTTTGAGAATCCTTTATTTTCTACATGAGGGACGGTTGAGTAATCATTTGTGAAGGATTTATGATGTTCCCTTCTTATTATTCCCATGTCCATATTCGTCAAATATAAGAATATTGTATCCTTTTCAATTCTCATCAATGATAGAATTGTTGGGTCCTTTCTACTTAGAGCATCCACCACCTTGTTCGCTTTCCCAGGGTGGTAATGGATTGAGAAATCATAGTCTTTGATCAGCTCCAACCATCTTTGTTGGTGAATATTCAACTCTTTCTATGTGAATATATACTTGAGGCTTTTTTGGTCCGTATATATTTCACACATCTACCCAAAGAGGTAATGCCACCAAATTTTTAAATCAAAGATCACCATTGCCAACTCTAGATCTTGTATTGGATAGTTCTACTGATGAACATTAAATTTACTTGAAGCATAGGCAATGGATTTTTCATTTTTCATCAACACACAACCCAATCCATTCTTCTAATCATCACTAAATACCACAAAAAGTTCTCCACTTGTGGGTAGTTTGAGCACGAGTGCAGTGATAAGACTCCTTTTCAACTCCTTGAATCTTTCTTCGTATTCATCACTCCAAGAAATATTTACTCCCTTCCAAGTTAGCTTGGTAAGAGGGTAGGAAAATCATGAAAAATTTCTCATAAACCGGTGATAATATCCAGATAACCCCAAGAAGGTACATATATCCATTATCGATGTTGGCCTCGACCATCCCTCTATTGTAGCTATCTTCGAGGGATCCACAGATATCCCATTTCCTGGGATGATATGACCAAAGCATGAGACCTCCTTCAACTATAACTCACACTTTCTATACATTTCATAGATATTATCCTTTTTCAAGGTCTCTAGTACAGTTCTTAGATACTCCTCATGCTCCTTCTTATTTTTGGAGTATATTAGAATATCATCTATAAACAGAAGCACAAATTTGTTGAGGTATTCTCTAAAGACTCTATTCATCAAGTTCATGAGGATTTCTAGAAAATTAGCGAGTTTGAAAGGCATTACTATGAATTCATAATGCTCTTATCTTTTATGAATAACATTCTTTGGGATATCTTCCTTCTTCACCCTTACATGATAATATCTCGACTGAAAATCTACATTGGAGAAGTATTGTGCTTCACACAACTGATCAAACAAGTCATCAATTCATGGAAGAGGATAATTATTCTTCATTGTGATTTTGTTAAGATCATGATAATCAATGAAAAGGTGCATTGACCCATCCTTCTTCTTGATGATGATGACATGAGCAACCCATGGTGAAGCACTTGGGTGTATAAACCATTTATTTGAATTCTACCGTAGTTGTTTCTTAAGCTCCTTAAGCTCCAAAATAACAATTCTATATGGATTCTTAGGTATTGGAAATTCACCAGGTATAAGATAAATTCATAATTCAACATCTCTTCTAGGAGGGAGATCAGAAAATTCCTCAAGAAACACTTCACATAATTCCCACACAATGGGCATGTTTTCAAGGATGGTTTCTTTCTTAGACTCAATTATCTGAGCCATATACGCGTTATCATAGGCTAGTAATATCTAGGCTTGAGATGATGGAGGTAAAGAAGAATCATCCTCCTCCTTTCACTTGTATATAATCAGGGGTTGATTCTCTATATAAAAAGTGTTTGCTCTCTCACGTCAATTTATTTTGACTCTATATAAGCAAAGACAATCCATGTAGAGAATTGCATCAAATTCCACCAGAGGGAGTATAATGAGGTTTTCTAGGAATTTCAATCCATAAATTATGATAGGTGAGGAGTTATATTCATGGTATGCAATGATTTACCCATTTTCAATAATCACCAACATCTATACTTTCAGGATTTATGGTGTTGTTGGGATTGTTCTACTAAACTTTAGGGATATAAAAGAATGCATAGAACTATGGACGATAACCATACCTTTAAGTTTTTGATTATATTTCTACTCTATCCAGTATATAATTAGGGATGATTATCTTAAACAGTTAAATGTATAAAGGTAAATCCAATGACCTTAAATGGATATGTAATGCCCTGACCCCAGCTACCTAGAGTGGGTGCATTATTACATAACATTTGCATGATCACAAAAAATTAAGTCTCGAAAGACCAATTAGTTTAGTATTATAGGAAACAAGATTCATACATAAGTTCAACTTTACAACTTGAAAAGAAATACAACACAAATTTATTCCATTGGAAACATCCAAGCCTCCTAAATAATGCCTGGAAGTCACTCATAACAAACTTCTTCATATCCTGGGAAAATGAAACATAAGAAAGGTGTGAGCTCAAACGCTCAGTAACGGTAAGAAAAACAGCAGAAGATAACATAAATATTAAGCATGGTGAATAATTGAAACCACATGCCTTTACCAATAATAAACATGAATGATTTTATGAGAGGAATATGAACTGAGTAAATAATGCCATAATAAAACATAATCATTGGTATTCTACTAGTCGAATGAACACATGAACCATCGATATTATTTTCATAATGAGGGAATGTATAATGCCGGAAATTATGAAACATTTTTTCAAGGCCTTGACCAAGACATCTAAAAATTATTAAGGCCTCGACCAAAACCATATATCCAAATTGGGAAAGGGCCTCAGCCAATTCCATGTCTAGTTGTCTCATGATACCTACTGATGCATCTAAGAGCTATAGCGGGCTCCACCCATTACTTACTAAGTCCAATACATTCCTCATATGAAAAGGTTTAAACATATCATAAATATTCGTATTAAAACTAGAATAATAAATTTCAATACCTTAACCATAAACCATGAATGGTATAAAAATAGCACATCTATAGTTAAACATATCACAAAAACTTCAATACAATATGGAAGTTTTGTATCATAATAAATCAACTTCAAATAAACTTAAGATCCATAAAAACATGTTGACATAGATGAAATCAAAACCCTTTTTAGAGAAATACCTCTTTCTATTTTGAAATAATTTAAGAGACATATAATTATTACGAAAATATTTATTTTAAAAATATTATTATAAGATTGTAAGTGAAGCTTTGATGATGTTATAATGGCAGAAAATAACTGCACCCAATGTATAAGTTAAAAAAACATTCTTACCTTAAATTTGTCGAAAAGGTCAAAAAGTACCTTGTTTAAAAAATGACGGAAAGATTACTTTCAAAACACATAAGGGTATAAATTAATTTAATCCATTTTCTATTAAAAATTAAAAATGTTTTTAAATACATTTTTAAGAAACATGGATGTGGATGATAAAGATGTCCTAGTAGATAATTACATATAAACAACCTCAGATAATGAAATGATTATGAAATAAACCCTTACCTTGTACTTTTCCCTGGTTGATGGTAGGTTAAACTTCTATATAATGGTGAAATAATTTTTATTAAATTATACAAGAATCATATACATTAATATGATATCATATATGATCTTTTATCATTTCTTTGTTAATAATATCATAGTATTATCGTTGTTTTGGGTGTTGACTGAGTCGTTTTCCTTTATATGATTTGTTACGTAAGCTGTGCTTGTTATGGATAGGTTGAATCTTATTGATATCAAGAATTATATCAAGTCTTTACACATTACTTTTAATCATCAAAGGAGAATTAGTCTTGAATGGATATGATGGGGAATGAATCTCACTGTGTTCGTGGAGACGGTAGTCCGTACGTACAACCGAGCAACAATATCATTCTTTTGATATTAAAATAATATATAATTGGATGGTATATAATATATAAAGAATCATTATCATGTTATATTTATTATTTACATCAATTACACATCATTATCATACCCATCCAAATAATAATGTTTTGAATAACAATTACACCACGACGTAGAGACGGTAAGCCGTACGTACACACGTATTGTGACATGTCATTCAAAGGATAGATAGAATACTGAATATGGTTGTACCAACATAATAGTATATAGAAGATACTAGAGTTATTATTTTATAATCGAAATAACAAAGAAAGAATAAGTAGAAGAAGAAAGGAACATGAATGAGGGTGGTGAAAATATTACCTCTTCTTCGAGTTCTTCCTTTTGATTTGATCAAAAGGGCTCATTAGGTTGGCTTTCTGATCAAACTAAGGACCCTAGGTTAAAGTGAGGGATATTTATAGGATATTTGGGAAGGTTTTGGCCGAACCAAAAGGGTTTTAATGTATGAAGAATTTGTTAGAAGTGGTGTCCTTTTATAAGGGGGAGGAGGGGCTCTTTAGGAAAAACATAAAGTATTATTTTATAATAAATTCATATTCAGTCTATATTAGCTAAAAACTATATTATTTAAAGTATAAGGTGGGGAGGGGTAGAAAACCACTCAACAATCAGGTTTTATATAAGTTTGGGTCACTATATTAAACTTATCTTTTAGATTTAACTCTTAGTTAATTAGTTTGACATTTACCACGTCTCTCTGTATTTTTATATTATTTGGTTAATAAACTTACTATAAACTACCAATCGAACCCCGAGTGGTTTATTAATCACATACCTATCATAATATAAGTCCTTTGGCCGAACCTTAGATTTTTAGGAATATTATATCAATTAATAATATAATATTTGTTTTGAAAACCCCTTTATGTCAATTTTGAAACTATTTAATAATTGATTTTTGTTAAAGTCTTAATAACTTTATTAAATTCAAAACAAAATAATTTAATCAATCCTAAAATGTCATATTAACCAATAAAATTCGTTTATGGAATAAAAAATTTCAAATTATATTTATTATAACATTTATAATACCAATTATTTGATTATTTCATTAATAAGGAAAATACAACATCATCATTGTTTCATAAATAAATTTAATTATTAAATGTCTAAAAATTATAAATAAAATAAAATTATGTAGGAAATTTTTTTAGATTTATAATTAATATTTATTGTTGAAAAGATAACATATATAACCTTATGTAAAAATTATTTTTCTAGAAGAGATATGCTTATGGCATTTTTGTATTTTATTTAACTTAATTAATATAAAGTGTCATTATCACTTAAAAGTGGCTCCATGGGGGTCCTAAAATCGACAAAAAGTTGCCCATGGTCGGACATGTATCAACCAATAGGGTTATCACATGTTTTAGGGTAATTTAATATTAATATAATATTATTTTTTTACCCTTATTTACCGGATTTACCCTTTAACCATGGTAAATAAAATATTTACCGAAGTAATTATTCAAAATGTCTAAAAATAAAAGTTACATATTTAATTTTTTTTTAATTCTTGATTATAAATATGGAATCCATTTTTATAAATTCAAAACATAGAATTGGCAGAAATTAATTTAAAATTAATTCCTGTTGTCAAAACAAAATGCGTGTTTTAAACAAATAATAAGTATTAAAAGATTAACACTTTATTATGTCCAGTTTAAATGTGAAATTATGTCCAATGACCAACATTGGATTAAATGGTAAAAATATAATCTAATTATACTTTAAATTAACTAAAATATATAATTTATCAATATTAATTTTTTTGATTAGAAAAGTTGTTTTAATTAAAATTTAGCAATTTTCACTATTTATCAAAAATTGGAAGTTCTCAGAAAAATACCAAAAAGTCATCTTAGGCGAATTTTGATATTATGAATCCAAAAATGAAGTCCATTTTGAAAGATAAAATTTATGAAACTTCAAAAAGTGGGTACTATTATTTATAAGGGCTAGTTTGATTGGCTGTGGTGTGTATCAGAACTCGAAGTTGCGTAAAACACACACTACTGTATTATTCAAAGAGAAGTGTATCGTGGAAGCTTGGGGTGTTACATTATCCCATAATTCAAATAATTTTATCCTCGAAATTTCTAGAATACTACCGCATGAAAAGACTTGGGTGGTTCTTCATCATAAGTTCCTCAGGTTACCATGTTGACTCTTCCATCTTATTGTTTCTCCATAGAACTTTTATCAAACGAGTCGTCCAGTTTCTTAGCACTTGTTCTCTTGTATCAATAATCTTGAAAGGATCTTCTCAATAAGACAAATCAGGTTCCAGTTATAATTCCTCATAAGTGAGTACATGCGTTGGTTCAGGCATTTATTTTATCAACAGTGATACGTGGAACACATCGTGAACTTTGGAGAGATTTGGAGGCATTGTCAAACGATAAGCTACAAACCCAATTCATTCTAGAATTTTGGAAGGTACTATATACATGGGACTCAATTTACCTTTCTTGCTGAAACGTATAACTCCCTTCCATGGAGATACCTTCAAGAAAACATGATCTCCATCCTGAAATTCCAAATCCTTCTTTCGGTTGTCAGCATAACTCTTCGGCCTACTTTGAGTTACTTTGATGTGGCTTTGGATTACCTTCACCTTTCCATCGTTTCCTCCACTAGCTCTGGGCCTGCGAGTTTTATTTCACCAATATCATCCCAACTGGTTTGTGTGTGACATCTCTTTCCGTATAACACTTCATACGGTGCCGTATGAATACTTGAACGAAAGCTGTTGTTATTGGAAAATTATACCAGAGGTAAATATTGATCCCACATACCCTGAAGTCAAGTGAGCAAGATCTCGACATGCCTTATAATGTTCGAATAGTCTGTTCTGATTGTCCATCTGTTTGAGGGTGGTAGGTAGTGCTCAAATGAAGTTCAGTATCCAAGCCCTTTTGATGTCTCTTCCAGAATCTTGAAGTAAAATGGGGATCACGATCAGAAACATTCGATAGGGTTACTCCATGAAGTCTCACAACATTATTAATATATATTCTTTCTGAACTTTCAAGTGATAAATCTTCCCTGATAGCATGAAAATGTGTTGACTAGGCAAGACGATCAATAATGACCCATACTGCATCATTCCATCTAGGAGTATTTGGTAGTCCCATGACAAAGTCCATCTTGATATTATCCCATTTCTACTCCGGTATGGGAAGAGGATGCATGACTCCTCTAGGCTATCTCCTTACATTTTTCACTTGTTGACAAACCATACATCTTGACACAAAATCAGAAATCTCCCTCTTCATGTTGTCCCACCAAAAATGTTTCTTCAAATCTCTATACATTTTGGTTCTCCCTAGGTGTATAGAGAAATTGGAACTATGAGGATCGTCCAATAATTACCTTTTTAGATCAGGTTTATCAGGAACACAAAGTATCTCCACAAATTTCAAAATTCCTTCTTCATACACAAAGTCACTCAATCTCCCATCATTGACAGCTTTAATAATTTTTTGAAATTCTTCATCATCAGTCTAAGAACTCTTTATCCTCTCTAGTAAAGATGGTTTTACAACCATTTGAAAAAGTATCGATGTTTCACCTTCCATGGTAATTCCCATATCTATCTTCACTAGATCCCTGAAAATAGGATCCATTTTAATTCTCATCATGTTCAAAACTCCATAATACTTTATGATCAAAGCATCTGCCACCTTATTTTCCTTCCCCTGGTGGTAGTGTATCGTGCAATCATAATCCTTGAGTAGTTCAAGACACCACCGTTGCCTCATGTTGAGTTCTTTCTGTGAGAAAATATACTTTAAAATATTATAATCGGTATATATCTCATATTTTTCACCATAGAGATAATGTCTCCATATCTTCAAAACAAAGATTACAGCATCTAACTCAAGATCATGAGTAGGATAGTTTTGCTCATGAATTTTCAGCTGTCGTGATGTATAGGCAATAACCCTATCATTTTGCATAAGGACACAACCAAGTCCTTTCTTTGAAGCATAACTATAAATAACAAACCCATCATTCCCTGAAGGTAGATTCAATATAAGAGCATGGACTAATCTACTATTCAGTTCTTCAAAACATTCTTCACACTATTTTTTCCAAATAAATTTAACCCCTTTATGTGTGAGCTTCGTTAATGGGTTAGCCAATTGGGAAAAATTCTGGACGAAACGCCGATAATAACCTGCTAAACCAATAAAACTATGTACCTATTTTATACTCATCAGTACTGGCCATTCTTGGATTGAATTAGTCTTAGAAGGATCAACAGAAATTCCATACTTAGAGACAAAATGACCAAGAAAAGAAATCTTCTAAAGCCAGAATTCACACTTGCTAAACTTCCTATATAATTCATGTCTTCTAAGAGTCTTCAGGACAATGAGCAAGTGATTTTCATGATCTTCGTAGATTTTGGAGTATACCAATATATCATCAATAAATACCACTAAAAAATAATCGATATATTCCTTGAAAACTCTGTTCATTAGATCCATGAAGACAGAGGGTGCATTAGTCAATCTAAAAGGCATTACTGTAAACTCATAATGCCCGTACCTAATTCAAAACGCTATCTTCGGAATTTCATCCTTCTTCACACACAACTGATGGTATCCAGATCGAAGGTCAATCTTTGAAATGTATTGAGCTCCATGCAGTTGGTCAAATAAATCATCAGTGCGAGGTAGGGGATACTTGTTCTTTATTGTTATAGCATTGATCTCCCTCTAGTCGATACATAACCTAATAGTTCCATCTTTGTTCTTAACAAAAAGGACAGGGGATTCCAATGGAGAAAAACTAGGGCGAATAAATCCTTTATTACTCAATTCTTCTAGTTTTTTCTTTAGTTACACTAATTCCACAGTGGCCATTCTATAAGGGGTCTTAGATATGGGCCTTGATCCTGGAATTAGGTCAACAGAAAACTCAATTTCTCATTCTGGAGGATTTATAGGTAAATCCTCTAGAAAAACATCAACATATTCTTTCATAATAGGTACATAATTTATTTGAACATTCCTTTCCTCACCCACATTTATTTTATTCTTTTCCTCCATAATAATTAAATTTAGTTGAGATACTAATGGGTGGATCTAGATAATAATTAGGTGGTGATGATTCTTCTCTAAAGATAAGGTTTTCCTTATCATCATCATAAAATATAGTAACCTCCATATTCTTAAAATAAATTTTTGCATCATGGTCCAAAATCCAATCCATACCGAGTATTATATCAAATTCAATCATAGGTATGATGATGGGATCAGCAGATAAAGAACATTTATATTCTCTAATGGGGATTGATTCACAAAACTTTATTGCAATGATACTTCCCTTAGGAGTTTTCACTGACAACTCCCTTGTTAAATGAAATTGGAAATATATAATTTTCTTAGCAAACTGGGAAGATATGAAATAATGTGATGATCCAGAATCAAATAAAGCATTTTCTAAACTTGATGAAACTATTAAATTACCTATCACCACATATTTCCGAGCTTCTAACTCAGTAGTAGTGATAACATAAGTTTGTCCTTGATCCCTTGGCCTTTTTTGAGGTTAGTTTCCATGACTCTTAGGACATCCATTTTCATAATATCCCATCTCCCTGCAAATTTAGCATTGAACATTGATATTGTCTTTATTTCCCTTTCAATCACCAGTAGGATGGCCTTTTTGTCCATATTTGTAGCATACTCCTTTTCCTTTTAGACAGGAACCAGGGTGATTCCTTCCACAATTATCACATGGTGGAAATTCAACTCTTCCCTTTTTCCCTGTTTCTTTATTTCCTTTCCCAGAGTGTTCAGTAGATATCTTCTTCTCTTGCTTTGCTTTAAAGCTGTAAGACTTAGAGAATTCTTTTCTATCTTGATAGAACATGATACAATATCTTCATATGATGAGAAGGAATGTGATACTAAATCTCTACGAAGAAACGGGTTTAACCCATCAATTAAATGATCAATCTTACTTCTTGGGTTTCTTATATAATCTGCAGCATGCCTTGCTAACCTGGTGAAGTTAGCCTTATAATTTGCAACATTCTCGTCCTCCTTTTGCCTCACACTGAGAAATTGCCTTTCCATATCTTCTCGATGGTCACGAGGAAAGTATTTCTCTAAGAAAATATCTTTAAAATCCCTCCATTCCATATTTTAAACTTCATCATCTTCCTTTGTGTTTTTAGTCAATGACCACCATTGATCAACATCTCTAGTGAGGTGATAAACTACCATAAAAACTTTTCCCCTTTCACTACTCCCCAAAGCCTGAAATATTTTCTCTAGGGAACTTATCCATTACTCAGCTACCAATGGAATTGTTTTCCCATTTAATGTCGGTGGTTGTTTCCTCATGAAGCAATCTAACATTGATCCTCCATGCTGTGGATCAGGGTGATCCATATGGGGAATGTTATTATTCATAACCTGATTGAATTTTCCTAGTATGGTGATTAGCTAATCAGCACCAGTTACATCACCAGCTCTACTATAATTATCTTGAGAAGGAGGGAAATCCCTACATGGAGTGTGTGAATTGATACGGTTTCCCTTTCTTCCACTAAGTACCATTTCTAAACAATGGCATACAGTAGATTAGTTTCTGAATCGAATTACATAATTATGAACTTCTAAAACACTTAAAATAAATTAAACAGTTTATGGATATAATCCATAATCATAAAAATGTTTTCTTTGAGGAATTATATACTCATAAAACCTTCATAATAGTTTGTAAATAAAATGAGAATTATTCTATGCATATCCCCCAGGAGTGTCGTAACCAATAGTGCAAAATAATCCATTGTCGTGCACCAGTTCCCGTTCGAGTCTAACTCAAAGTGGCGTTTTTGGGTTTTACCCCTAGGCACATCTATGCCAGATCCACCTCTACCTGCTCATATCCAGATAGGGATGTATTTCCCGTAAAACTCACAGAATCTCTATAATACCAAAATTCTAGGAAGTTCTTCTATTCTAATCCTCAAAGTCTATCTTAGGGTTATGTGCTCTAATTAGAGTTTATCTAAATTTAGCTTCTAAGGTTTGTACTAAACTTCCTCTGATACCAACTATAATGCCCCGACACCAGTTACCCAGAGTCAGTGCATTATTACATTGCATTAGAATGATCACAAAAGATCAAGTCTCGAAAGACCTATTAGATTAGTATTATTTGAAACAAGATTCATACATAAGTTCAACTTTACAACATGAAAAGAAATACAACATGAATTTATTCCATTAGAAACATCAAAGCCTCCTAAATAATGCCTTCAAGTCACTCATAATTAACTTCTTTATATCCTAGGAAAATGAAACATAAGAAAGGGGTGAGATCAAACGCTCAGTAAGTGTAAGAAAAATAGCGGAAGATAACATAAATATTAAGCATGGTGAATAATTGAAACCACATTTCTTTACCAATAATAAACATGAATAATTTTATGGTAGGAATATGAACTGAGTAAATAATTCCATAATAAAACATTATCATTGGTATTCTACTACTCTAATGACCACATGAACCATCAATATTATTTTCATAATGAGGGAATGTATAATGCCAGACATTTTGAAACATTTTCTCAAGTCCTCAGCCAAGATGTCTAAAAATGATAAAGGCCTCCGCCAAAAAACATATATCAAAATTGGGAAAGGGCCTCATCCAATTCCATGTCTAGTTGTCTCATGAGACCTACTGATGCATTGAGGAGCTATAGCAGGCTCCACAAGTCACTTACTAAGTCCAATACATTCCTCATATGAAAAGGTTTAAACATATCATAAACATTCATATTAAAAGTAGAATATGAAATTTCAACACCTTAATCATAAAACATGAATGTAATTAAAATATCACATCCACAGTCAAACATATCAAAAAAACTCCAATACAATATGGAAGTTTTGTATCATAATAAATCAACTTCAAATAAACTTAAGATCCATAAAAGGATGTTGACATAGATGAAATCAAAACCATTTTTATTGAAATACCTATTTATATTTTGAAATCATTTAAGAGAAATATAATTATAAAGAAAAAATTTATTTTGAAAATATTATTATATGCTTTTAAGGGAAGATTTGATGATGTTATAATGGTGGAAAATAACCGCGCCTTCCGTTTAGGTTAAAAAAACATTCTTACCTTAAATTTGTAGAGAAGGTCAAAAAGTACCTTGTTTGGAAAACGAAGGAAAGATTCATTTCAAAACACATAAGGGTATAAATTACTTTAACCCATTGTCTAGTAAATAGTAAAAATGTTTTGAAATACATTTTTAAGAAACATGGATGTGGATGATAAAGAGGTCCTAGTAGATAATTACGTATAAACAACCTCAGATAATGAAGAGATTGTGAAATAAACCATTACCTTGTACTTTTCCTTGATTTAGGGATGGTTAAACTCTTTTATAATGGTTAAATAATTTTTATTAAATTATAAAATAATTATATACATTAATATGATATCATATATGATCTTTTAACATTGCTTTGTTAATAATATCTTAGTATTATCATTGTTTCGGGTGTTAACTGATTCGTTTTCCATTATATTATTTGTTACGTAAGCCATGTTTATTATGGATAGGTTGTATCTTATTCATATCCAAAATGATATAAACTCCTTAAATATTAATTTGAATAATCAAATGAGAATTAGTCTCGCATGGATACGATGGGAATGGATCTCATCACGTTCGTGGAGACGGTAGTCCGTACGCACGCACGAGCGACAATATCATTCTTTTGATATTAAAATAATATATAATTGGATGGTATATAATATATATAGAATAATTATCATGTTATATTTATTATTTACATCAATTACACATCATTATCATACCCATCCAAATAATAATGTTTTGAATAACAATTACACCACGACGTGGAGACGGTAAGCCGTACATATGCACGTATGGTGACATGTCATTCAAAGGATGGTTAGAATACTGAATATGGTTGTACCAACATCAAATTATATAGAATATACGGTATTTCTTATTTTATAATGGAAATAAAAAGAAAGAATAAGTGGAAGAAGAAAGGAACTTGAAAGAGGGTGGTGAAATCATTACCTCTTCTTTGGGTTCTTCCTTTTGATTTGATCAAAAGGGCTTCTTATGTTTACTTTCTAATCAAAATAAGGCCTCTAGGTTTAAGTGAGGTAATTTGAGAGGATATTTGGGCAGGGTTTGGCCGAACCAAAAGGCTTTGAAGGTATTAATAATTGGTTAGAAGTGGTGTCCTTTTATAAGGGGGGGGAGGGACTCTTTAGAAAAAACTTAAAGTATTATTTTATAATAAATTCATATTGGGTTTATAATGTCAATAAACTAGATTATGTAAATTATAAGGTGTTTATGGGTCGAAAAAAACTCAACCAATAGTTTTTAGACCAGTTTCGGTCACTATATTAACCTTATATTTTAGATTTAACTCTAAGTTAATTAGTTTGACATTTACCATGTCTTTTTGTATTTTTATTTTATTTGGTTAATAAACTTACTATAAACTGAAAATCTAACCCCAATTGATTCATTAATGAAATACCTATCGTAGTATAAGCCCTTTTCCCGAAACTTAGATTTTTATAAATATTATATTAATTAATAATATAATATTTGTTTTAAAAACTCCTTTATGTCAATTTTGACACTATTTAATAATTGATTTTCGATAAAGTCTTAATAACTTTAATAATTCCAAAAAAAAAACATTTAATCAATCCTAACATGTCATATTAACCAATAAAATTATATTATTGCATCAAAACTTTCAAATTATATTTATTATAACATTTAAAATACTAATTATTTGATTATTTGATTAATAAGGAAAATATTGCATCATCATTGTGTCATAAATAAATGTAAATATTCAATGTCTAAAAATTATTAATAAAATAAAATTATGTAGTAAATATTTTTATCTTTCTAATTAATATTTATAGTTGAAAATATAACATATATAACCCTATGTAATTTTTTTTCTTTCTAAAAGATATATGCTCATGTCATTTTTGTATTTAATTTAACTTAATATATATAAATTGTCATTATCACTTACATGTGGCTTCATAGGGTCTCAAAATCAACCCAAATATTCCCATGGTCGTAAATATATCAACCAATAGGGTTAGGACACGTTTTAGGGTAATTTAATCTTATTATAATTTTACTTTTTACACTTATTTACCGGATTTACCCTTTAACCATGGTAAATAAAATATTTACCGAAGTAATTATTCAAAATGTCTAAAAATAAAAGTTAACTATTTACACAATTTGGACCTCCTGATTCTAAATATGGAATCCATTTTTCTAAATTCAAAACAGAGAAGTGGCAGAAAATAATTTAAAATTAATTCCCGTTGTCAAAATAAAAAACGTGTTTTTAACAAATAATAGCGATCAAAAGATTGACACTTTCTTATGTCCAGTTTAAATGTGAAATTATGTCCAATGACCAAAATTGGATTAAATGTTAAAAATATAATCTAATTATACTTTAAAATAACTCAAATTCATAATTTATCACTATTAATTATTTCGATTAAAAAAGTTGTTTTTAATTAAAATTTAGTAATTTTCAGTATTCACAAAAATTGGAAGTTCTCAGAAAAATAACAAAAATTCATCCTAGAATATTTTCAATATTCTGAATCCAAAAATGAATTCCATTTTGAAAGATAAAATTTATAAAATTTTAAAAAGTGGGTATTACTATTCATAACAACTAGTTTTATTGGTTGTGTTGTGTGTTAGAACTCGAAGTTGCGTACAACACACGCTACTGTGTTATTAAAAGAGAAGTCTACCGTGGAAGCTTGGAGTGTTACAAGTTAACTTATAAATTACTTTTATTTCATTAACTTATGAATTTATAGGCTTTAATCTATGTTATCTATGATCTACTTCAAAACATATATTCTTAGGGGCATTTTTTTAAATTACCTTAATAATGGTTTATACTAAGCTTATGAATTTACCAAAGCATATCCCCTGGGAGTTTTGTAACCAAGAATGCATCAAGGCCCGTTTTCATGTACCAGGAAACCCCAGGTCATGCCCAAAACTCCTTGTCAGAGTTTTCACTCCTAGGTATATCTATGCAAGAGCCGCCTCTACCTTCTCGTATCCCAACAGGGATGTATTTTTTGATAAACCACTTACTCAATATTCACGAAAATTTATTTATTTATTTCTTATACTTAGTCTTATCTCTAAGGCTTCACTAAGGTTTTTAATCGTAATCCAAAAATAACTAAACCTCCTCTAATACCAACTATAACAACCCTTATTTTTATTATACACTTAAACATGATTTATTATATAAAACCTTCAATTGATACAACATAGAAGATTGAGAGGTCTAGTGTCTTTGTGGATTAGGAACATTACCTAATGACTCAAAACATGAAACACAACATCTTTATTGAAAACTTCCTTTACATGACAACTACATTTTCTTGTACTTAGCATTGCATGGGATAACCTGAGGACATGCATAAGGAAAGGGTGATATATAAATCCCATTAAGGGAGTAAAAAAAGAATAGCATGAATATTACAATACATGTTATGAAATAGGCATATCAATGGAGTGTAAGAGAAACATAAACATAGAGGCATGATATAACACGATTATCATAACATGGAAATTTGGAAACAAAACTTAACATGGTATTAGAATGTTCCAAGGATAATTGAACATAGAGCACGAGTAAACCCTCATTTCACTTGAATTAGAATGAGTAAACCCTAACTTAACTTGATGTATCATGATACTAATCTTTACCCAATGAATTGGAGCACTATCAGGGCGCACCCTTCTTAAACATTTCATTTCATGCATAAGTTTTCCACATGGATCATACAACATGGAATCATTAAACATCATCATTTATTCCATGATAAAGGAATGTGTAATACATACATGAAACTATTTAAAAAATAATTAAATGTTCATAAAGTTTAATACCCTTGATAGAGAAATGGGCATGGTATTCACTACATAAAGACTTTGGCTTGAAAAATCGCGGTGAAATTTCGGTAGCATAACAACGTGACATAAAAATTCATAAAAATGGTTGATGAGTGAGAAAGGTGTGTATAATAATATTTACATGAAATGTATAGTAAGTTAATCATATAGATACATCTCCAAACAATTATAATGGAATTTAGATTCATGATACAAAAGAAGTTCTTGAATGTAAATGAGGAGAGAGAAATTTCCTATGGAATTTCAGCATGTTAACAGGTAAAAATGGGAGGATTTAATGCTATAGAAATGGGTATATAATTATTAAAAAATAAATAGGGATATATGGGAAAGGTTATAAATTATACCCCAACATTTATAATTTAAAATAAAAGGACTTAACAATATTAAGAATCTTGGATAAAATGAGAAAGGAAGTAATCCATTAATAAATTTCGGCATGGTAACAGGTATACATGGAGAGAATTGATGAAAGGGAAATGGGTCTCTCAAAATTCATAAATAAAGTGTAAAATATATGGGAGGTGAAAAATCATACCCCAATATTTATAATTGAAAATAAAAGGGCATAACAATATTAATAAACATGGATAAAATGAGAAAGGAAGGAATCCCTTATTTGGAAGTGTGATCCCAAAGGCTTGGGAGAGGCTTGAGAGAGGATTAATGGGAGATTAAGGAACCTTGGGAGGATTATAGAGTGAATGGGTTAGAGGTTGGACATACTGCAAAGTCTTTGGTTGAAGAGGAAGTGGGAGCTTGGGTGGCTATATATGGGAATGGAGAGAGAATTCTTTACTATTTTGGTTTGGGACATCACACATTAAACTAATAAAAACTACAATCCAGCCCATGGTTTTTTTCAAAGGGGAGTGGAAAAAAATATTTTATAAGGCCAATGGAATAAATTATTAAAATAATAGGGTTTATTATGTGGAGGTGAGTCACACTCTTAAGGAAATCAATTTAAAAAGCTAAAATGCTTTATACATCTTGGAGGGTCCACTAAGGCTGTCTAAAATAAATAAAACAAACCTAAAATCACATTATTTTAATGTTAAAACATATATTGGACGAAAATAATGTTTATGGTATTTTATTACATCACTATTGTGTCATTATAATGTCATCAACCACATTATATATTTAAACGGTATTTAATTTTTACCCAAAAATTCAATTGTCTCAGAAAATTATGAAAAATTTAACATTGGATAATTTCAACATCCTAATTCCAAAAATAATATTCATTTTATCTAAATAATTTTCTAAATATGTGAATTTTGACTTTTAAAATAAAAACTGTCATTTATCGATAATTCATGGGTTTTGAAAAAATGGTTTTCAAACCTTAATAAAAAATACAATTGTATTAATAAAAATTATACTATAATTTATATTTAATAAAAATTAATTTAATAATAATATTTTCTTAAAATATAGCTTAATTAAAAATCCATTAATTCATCAAAATATATTTCTTAGTTGAATATTATCTTAAAATACTATTTGTGCTTTAAAAACTATTTACAAAGTAACAATAATAAATTGAATGTATATTCTTTTAGAAAAAATATTGTACATGGTCATAGTACTAGGGTATTGTTACATAACCCCTTAA
Source organism: Viscum album (assembly GCA_963277665.1). NCBI lineage: Eukaryota > Viridiplantae > Streptophyta > Magnoliopsida > Santalales > Viscaceae > Viscum > Viscum album. Next base: position 64,607,357 of record OY728151.1, on the reverse strand, counting down.
AACACTTTTATGAGACCTTAGGGTAAGGTGTTCAATGTTGACAGACTCTTGGGGTGGCTCGGATAACATCACTCGAGTGGTAATATTATATCAACTTCCACTTCTCCCGTAGGCGGTTCTGCTCGAGCTTAACATATTCATGATTGGCTTGGGCTTGGTCAAGAGAGAAGTCCGAAGACACCACCTCCTTTCTAAGCTCCAAAAAATGGGCCTCACACAGAGAAATTCAACTAGATGAGGCCATCACATCCTTTGTATAAGTAGATTGGATTTGTTAAAGCCTTGTATTTATACTAATCATTGATCATTGTTCAATAGTTATATTAGAAACTGTCACAATTCTTAATGGTATTTTGAAATACAAAAACATAGAACCAATCAAGTGAATACACTTTATATGATAATTCTATATAATAAGACATTTAATTGGATCAATAGGGATTTTAATTTACAAAAGTTTAGGTTATTACATATGGTCTTCATTGGCATGTTTTAGTTTCCAACGGGCTAGTTCTGTATTTAGGGTTTAAAAAGAATGATGGATCAAGTGTTGAGGCCAAATTAGGTGTCTTGAAAAACTCTACTTGATCAAACAATTTATTTTGGGAATTTTAATGTGTTTTTGACAGTCATGGAACCTAGGAATATTCCATGTGGTTAGGTCAAGAACATCTTGACATATCTTCACTTTTATTATTTTCAACCCATGATTCTTAATTCTTTGAGTGAATCTCATTAATAGAAATTGAATCAAGGTGGTAACTAAAATATATTGACATCATGAATTAGATTAATTGATTGTTATGACATTATTTTTTTATGAAAGTGTGTTCAAAATATATTATGTTTTAAAAAATTATTTTTTATAGAAAATGTTTTTGGTTTGAAAATTGAATGTTTGATGATTTCTTGTAAAATAAAACTTGGTTTATAGTGCATGTATTTTGAAACAATTATTAAATTATGAAAACCTAGAAAAAGTTATGGATTACAAACTCAATAATAATATACATAAAATAATTTTACATTCTTGAACATGTATTTAATAAGGCTTAATTTTTTTAATAAAAATGGTGTTTACTATAAAGTTATAAAATGTTGGTTTTTAGTTTTAAGGAAAAACAAGTGGTTTTTTCACCATGTACTCTAGAAGAGAAAAATGTTTTGAAATAGGAATGATAAATGAAAATAAGATTCCTATTTTTTATAAAAACAAGTTTTCTAACTTCAATGGTTCATAAACACATTGGGTGTTTGAATGGAGGGATATTTTAAATAATTTCAAACAAGGATAAATTAATTATTGTGAGTTTGGAGGATTTCACCCCACTCTCTCATATTCTGCTCTAGTCTCTATGCCTCATCCTATATTTAATCTTTTAGGGTTTCTTGTTCTCACCTACTTTGATGGGTTTATCATCCTCCTCCAACTACTTCGTTGTTCCTATTTCTATGGTTTCATCACCCATGCCTCCATTTTGGCTTCAACTTCTCCTTCCTCAGGTATTTCTGTCTTCTTGGTAGTGATGGGTCCTTTTTTGGATTCTCCTACTTCCTTCTTTCAATGTTATTTATCTTTTGGTTCTCTGGAGTTATCTTGATTTCTCCTCTTCCACCTCTGCTTAGCCGATATGACCCGACACACAAAACACCATATTTGTTGGGTGTGTAGGTTCCTTAAATGGGTTTGGGATAGTGGTGGTGGGAGTTGGGGTAACACGGGGTTCTTTTTTTCTAAATCTTTCTATTTTGGTTTATCTCGATCTGTTTTGGGTTAATTGTTATGTTTTCAATTCCCAGTTCCTTTCAGGGATTCAGTTTAGTTTTCCTCTCCTATGTTTAAATTTCTTATATTTATGGGTTTATTTCTCTAGATGGTTTCTTGTTCATTTGTTAAGACTCTTATCAGATGGGTTAGTTTGTGTTTTATTTTTGGCTATGGTTTTTTGGTCTGCTAATTTTTTTTGGGGTGAAAGGCTCATTCCCCCAGAATATTATTGTACATTAACCCTACCCAAGCCCTGAGTCCCATTTCCCCTATCCAAGTCAGTTGGGAGTAGTGTATCATTAGAGGTCTAGGAGTTGGAATTAGGGAAGTCATCATTTCTCCAATGAATGATCCCCTTTTTCAGATGTTCAGTGAGAGTGATGTATGTATTGTTGAGTTTTACATGGTTATTTTGTCTCTTTGTTTTTAGTTTCTCTTTTTATTAGCTCTAGTAGTGATAGGATGAAAACAATGTCAGAGTTATTTTCTCAAAGTGTTGATGAATACGGTGAACATATTGATGGGGAAGATGGTGTAGGTGATGAGTCATAATGGATGTCAGACCATGAGAGGTTCATGGTGTGAGCTCTATGTATCTAGTCACGACATTGTAAAATTTTAATTTTTTGGCCATGTGGAATCAACTTTTGAAGAGTTTTAATCTATAGGTTTTTTGTGACATACTTCGTATTTTGAACATGTAATACAAGAAACTAGGAACACAATAAGAAAATGCTTCATATGAGGTTCAAAGTAGGAATTTTGAATGTGAAGGAAACCAGATACACTACAAGGAATAACTCCAGATGAGGATTTAGAGTGGGAAATATTCACCAGGGCATAGACATCTGAAGTTGGATAAATGAGAGGGTATGGAAACTACCATCGATACCAGGACCATGGAACCCTTCAAATGATATATATTTGAGAGGTCATGCCAAGGTGTAGGATTGAAAAAATTATGTAGACACTGGGGAGGGGTGGTTCCAAGTATTCTGGATCTGGAATGACTTCTTTTATGGTTTTATTTGGATGAAAATTTTAGGGTTCAAACTTATCCTCTAAAAGTGTCATATGAAAATACAAAAAATGTATTGAGGATGATAATATAATTATAGTTGAAAATAAACCATGTTTAATGATTTGGATTGAATAGTAAGAGGTTCCATCTTGTAACTGAAAATTTGTGAAATGTTCCTCTTTTTGTTTTTTCTAGGGTAATAAATGTTGTTTAACTATGCAATGGTTTGTTTGTGTAACTCCTTTACAAATATTGTTTGGAGGTTTTCAAAATGAACATTCTTTGAAACAATTTTTCCAATTTATGTGGTTTTTTTAAAACTTCTCTGAAAGTGTTTTGTTTATTTGAGGATTTGTATGTTTAGTTTAACAATTTATTCAGTGTAGGGGATATCTGATATACTTTTAATGACTTGAATAGATTGATTTCTCATCTCATGTGTCATGATTAAGTCTTTTGTAGAGGTCATGAGTTTAAGTGAGATAATTTCCTAAAGAGTGGGATATTTATCCTGTCTTCAGTTTTTTTGCTCCAAATGGAGTTTCAACTGTCATTTTCTCTCTCAATGTTCTTCAATAACATGGATAAATAACCTTATAGGTTTATCTAGGTATTAATGTTGTTAAGGACTAGTTTTCTTGGATCTCTAGTGTTTCTTTAGAAGGAGTGGAATCTTGAGTGCATCAAATTATCTGGATGATGATCCTTATAGGTATTCATTCCATAGTCTTAGAGTTATTGTGGTTTTGGGATCACATTTTGTAGGCATGATCTTTGATAACTTTTTTAGGTTTCTTCGTTGAGATAAGTGTATATATCGAGTTTCTTTATGACTTATTGATTTGATTTTTTTTAGATCCTCAATTGTTGGGGTTATCTTTGTGGAAAATTATATTGTAGGAGTTTTTAATTCACATTTTAAACATGGTGATACTTGAGTATATAATGGGAAACTAGGTTTGGTTTGGTGAACAAACAAGCTATGGAATTCATCAGAGGTATATTTATTATTAGTTGTAATGAGAGAGCTATCAAGATGCATTATCTAAACCTTAGTTACCATGAATGTTGTATCCATTTCATTGAGTAATGTCTTCATTGGAACCACCTATTTGTTATGAGAGATGTGGTAGATCCCATATTATATTTTGTGACTTCTTAATGATCACTGGGATGGTTCAATGTAATGATATTTTGAAATTTTTTTGGGGGATGGTTTCTTTTTTTATTCTTGATCAAGATTACCCTTGGTTAGTTATATATTTGGATTGGTTATTGGCTTTCCTTGGATAGGGATAGATATATTAGGGGTTTCTTTTGAATGGAATGTGAAAACTCATTTAACTTGATGATTCTATCTTGTATCAATAAAATTTCTTATTGTTGAGCTATTTTATATTGAATATAAAAGGTAGGGATACCCATGTTAGGTCACTATTATCTGTAGAGACTCGTGATAGATATTCTGAAATGTATGAATTCTTTAAAGAACTTGATGTGATGTCTTTTTGAGTTATTGTTCTAGAACAACATTTTTTTACTTTATATTATTTATATATTCTATGTTTTGAAAAATAATAAAACAAATTATTAAATACTATTCATTGGTCCACATGAATTTAGTGTAGTGATGTCCTAGAGTATTTATCATTTCCACTCTATGATAAGAATAATGAAATTCCATGATTGTGTTACTAAATATGGTACTATGGTTAGATAAAAATGTACAATGGGGAACATAGAATGTTTTATGTCACATGAATGTACTCGTAAGTGGATGATCCTTCATCTAATGAAGTTTTCACTTTGTAATCTTAAATATGGAAGATTATGAGAAAATACCCACTGTAGGAATTCCATATGTTTATGTGTCATTGAATATTCCTATATGTGAAAATGTGTAATGGTCCATAAACTCTACAATTATTATTATTGCATGGCATGACTCATGAACTTAGATTTACTAGCCAAAACCATGATGCCGTATGTTCGTGGGATGTAGAGTATGTTGGTCATGTCACAAATGATGTATATTTAATTGATAAGTCTATGAAATATTTATCCCTTCTATACATATGAAAGTTGATATCTTAGAACATTGATTGAAATGTAACTGTTGCTTTAAATTACATGGACATGGTGTAAAACTTTTTTTAGTTTAGATAGTAAAAAAAGGATTTATCGAGCATATAGGTTTATGACAGATAGATATTGAGATGAAGGGATTATATTACACAGTATGTGTTAATTTGTGGTTATTTTTTTTTGATATTAACCCTTTATCTTTCGTACCATGAAAATTTTCTAGATATAAATCATGGACTCCAGGCAATCCCACCTAATTCGAATGATAAAGAATCCTAGATGACCACACATTAAGGGTTTCCATTAATCTCAATTATGTTTTATTTGAATTTAATTATTTTAGTAAATATTTTTATTCAGACCGAGGACTAATTTTATTCAATTTTTATTGATAAAAAATATTAAATAAATATTTATTTTCTAGATTTTGGGATAAATATCTATTTTATTTATTGAATATTAAATAAATTACTATTTACAAGTTTGTAAATAAAATATTTAGTTATGAATAAATATTTAATTAAATAGTAATTTAGGTATTAAATAAGTACTAAGGAGGACGAAATAGACCAGGGTTGTGTCACATGAGAAATACTAATTTAAAATTTGGTAGAATAATATTTTTCGATGCTCCAATTAGCACACAACATAAAATAATAATAATAAGAATAATAATATTATTATGATTATATGGTATGTGGTTTGATATGGTTTACTATATTATTTAAGGTAAAATAAATAATTAAATAATATTTTAACCTAAACACTAAATATATAAATAAATGGCTATGTACATTGTGTAGGGTTAATCAAGAATTGAGAATCATTTCACACAATAGACTTCTCTATAGAGTTATCCTTCCTCCACACATCCTCTCAAGAATGAGAAGAACATATTTATGATTAGAGAAAGGTTAAGTGATCCAGATGAATGCCATAGGATGATAGATCTACCATGCTAGCACTTTGTAATTAATCAACATTATTTGAAGATCAAAGGAGTAGATGTGGGATTTTACACTTGGATCCTCCTAACATAATGAAGGTAAACAAAAAAGGAATTTTTGGATGATGAAAGAAATATTCAAAGAAATATCATATGACCAATTATTATTTATTTGGATATGATTTAAATTAATTATAAATTTAATATGAATAAGATTCTCTCTAGGATCAAGGAATCCTTATGTAAATATTCGATAGAAAAATTCCATGGGGCATAACGTTTACATCTTGTAAAATTAGTGAATGATAAATAAAATAGATAAAAAAATTTATGGTCCTTAACCCATTAGGAGTTTCTACTATGCTCAAAACCATCAAGTGGTATTATTGTGGTCATGTTTTAAATTTATAAATATTTATTTTATTGTTAAACATGCACAATAGTGGTTTGATCATTTATTTCAATATTATTTATTATTCAATCCGATGTTTAATTAAGTTGATTTTTAAATTTTAATTTCAAAATTCAAGATTAATATTTTATTAAATGAATATGAATATATTAATATTGACCAGAGATACCATTAAGAAGTGAGATGGATTATGGATGGTGATATTTGGTTACACGATGTGTAGTGGGAGTACGTGCCATATACCCAAGGGCACCGTTGCAGGACATGTCATGATATACCTGAAAAATGAAGAATTTATTACATGTAGTGAATTTATTTCACACAATGATTAGACAAATACATAATATAATATGCATTTTCTAAGTACATAGCAATCTAGTGTATTCATGATATAGTCTAAATGGTTTAGTGGAAAAATCGATGCTATCCTTATGGTAAAATACTTGGTTCTTGACTACATGAGGCTAAAAACCTATCTAAATAATGAAACACATGGTGTGTAGATGGAATAAAAATGTTTAATTTATTAATTCCTATATTTAACGTATTAAATAAGTAATTCATCATGGTAAAAAGACACATGGAAACAAGAAAAAATGGAATGTATCTGGCGTATAGGTCATGCACTTCTATGTGTGGAGAACATGTCGAGTTGATTGGTGGGTCACATGTACAAATGGTGAGTAGAATACATAGAATGTATCTAGTTAGTATATTCTATGCGGTCTATCCAAGATACATTCTGAAGCCCCATGTGTTTATCTCTCTCACATGATAATCAAGGAACATGATGTGTAGCTTGTAAGCCCATGTCGTGTAGCCTACTAATAAAATATAGATATAATTACATTCAAATAATTAATTTTAGAATTAAAAAATTATTACAATGATTAGAAATAAATGTGTTTGTGTAACATCCCACCCCTTCCCATAGTCTTGAAAAGGCATAAGGATGCTACATGGACTTAAGAAACATAACCAATATGCCGAAGGCTAGAAAAAAAATCAAGGGCTTCATTTAAAATTTGCGGGATGATTTTCCCATTGAAGATAAAAAACCAACCAAAAAACCATAACCATAAAAATCACAACATGATACATGATAAAAAATGAAATAAAAATCAAACATTTCACTTATATCAAAATAAACCAAATAGTACTGTAGTGGAAGATAAATTAACGTCAATGTAAACAACGGAAGACTACAAAGGAAAAAAATCAAAGAGGACCACAACTACAAAGATCCACAGGCTCTGTGATCCAAGTCCATCAGAACAACCCAAGCATCATGAAGTACTTCTAAACATGCCTAATACTTTACCTTTTCCTGAGACTTGATATGTGACATCTACAAAATAAAAAAAGTTTCAAATCACGTGTGAGTAATAAAACTCAGAATATTTTCCCTAATGATTTCCCTACTCACTCCACTAGGATAAAACATGTTAGAGACATTTATATAACACATTTTATATAAAAAATTTCCAAAATAATTTGTATCAAAATATAAACAAGTTCCATAACCAAGACATTTTCACAAAACAATATCAATTTCAAGTAAAGCAACAAAACAATGTTTTAAACCATATCAAAAATCCCATTTTTTTTAGAACCCATTCCTTACCACATAACCACACATCCAACCATGAAATAAATATATGGACCTCTTTATACACATGAGTGTTGAGTCATCCTTCTAATAAAATTTAATTTTGTGGACCAGTTTGATGGGTTTACTTCATTCCCATATCCATCCCAACCTTTTTATGGGGGTACATAATTCCCTTTTGCATCTAAATTCATATAATATCACACCACAAAACCATTCAAAACCCATGAAAAATTAGATTTTGTTGAAACCATTTCAATACAAATTCATTTTTTTATTGAAAAACATTTTTCATCCCGAAAAATAGACAATAATTTTTAAATCATCATTTTAAAATCATGTTATCAAAAATAATTTCAAACAACACACCAAATTTCCAAATTTCCACAAACCACCACTCAAGATGGTCTTAAGAAATCATTTCTCATTGAATATAAAATAAATTTCAATCAATTAAATCAATTTTAAACTAATCCTTCCTATTCTAAATAGATGATTTGAGAGTGAAACACCGTACCTTTTGGTTTATAGTGAAAACAAAGAATGCAACTCAAATGAAAATAAAAGGGGTTGAATCTCCAAAAAATATCCTAAGATCTATTCCAATATCAACAAAAAATCAGAATATAATAATATTTTTCATCCACTATATTAGATCTATCCATATTTGATGTAGATCTAAGGAAAACTATAGAGAACAACCAAGAAAGATGACTTACCGTGAGAATCGAGATTCAACACACTAAGAAATTCCTCCAGATCACTTTCAAATTGATTGAGATATATTCTACCACATTTGAGAGGGAAAAATACCGAGTTAGGACCATTTTGGGGGAAAAATGAGGCCTTAAAACAGAAGGCGGACCTCTATCCAGTTGTTTTGGATATAGTTTTCTAACCATGAATAGTTTGGAAACCATGCACTAACTATGCACTAGACACTACCTCAAGGAGGAAGTTTTCATGTTCTTCTAACACAATTTCTAAACTGTGCGCCAACTGTGCCAATTCCATAGTCTCAAAAATCCAAATACACTTTCAAAGTGCATTGTTTATCATTGGTGGATGCATAGTTTGAGAAAACTGTGCACTGCCCATTCAGATTCTATTTTACCCCTATCTCACTATGCAAGATTTTATATAGGTTTCGTATGGTTTTACCAAACTACACACCAACTGTGAGAATATAAAAAATCCACAAAACACACCAAAAGTTCTCTAAACAATCCCAAACATTACCCATTTTCATTAAATAATTAAAAATCATAAAATAAGGGTTACTTAATTGAAATAAGGGTGGTTCCACATTCTTTCCACCATTAGCCTTTCCATCCCTGGAAAGAATAAAACCATCCATGCACTAAAAGAGTTTCATCCATTGTTCTTTCATTTCCTTACCTTGTTCCCAAGTATCTTACTAAATCTGACCATGTTGTAAAATACATACACTAGACCGATGATTTTTTCAATCCATAATTTCTATTGCCTATCCACAATATACACTCGCATGTGAACCAACGAAGCATATGTTTCTTGGTCAACATGATCCCATCCGATCACATGGTCTAGATCAGGTGGGTACTTCATTAACTGATTTACATGAATCATATTGTTCACTGTAATAAACCATGGTAGAAATGGAAACTAACATTCCACCTATCTAAACAATTCTAGTATCTCAAAAGAGCCCATGTATCCAGAAAATAACTTCCCCTATTCCCCAAAAAGATGATGTCCAAGCCTTGGATAGATCTTCAAGAACACATGATCACTCACTTTAAACTACAACCGTCATAAAAAATGATCCACATATAATTTATAATGACTCTATGCCATCTCGATCCATTTACTAATCTACTAAATATTCGGTGTTGTTTCTTGTAAAATACTTGAACCAATTAGTGAAGTCTCACTTATTTCCACCCAAAAAAGTAGAGAACAACAAGGACATTATTATAATATTTCAAATGGATCCATATGTATTGATTCTTGATAACTATTTTCATATGATAACTCCACTAATGAAATGTTCTCTTCCAATGAGCCACAAAAATCCATTGCATAAGCCCTCAAAATATCTTCCAACATTTTTATCATCCTTTCAGATTTACCATCCATACGAGGATGTTACTCCATACTCATAGTCAACTATTCCACAAGGTCTTCCCATTAGGATTTCTGGAAATAAGATGTATACCTTGAATCTCTGTCTAATATGATTGAAACTGGTATTCCATTCCTCTTCACCACTTCTCAGATATATATTTTTGAGAAGTCCTCCCCCATCTAAGATTCATGAATAGAGATGAAATGAGATAACTTTGTGAGCCGATCACCTATCACCCTTATGTAATCTTGTTCTTGAACCATTATTGTGAGACCCATTACAAAATCTATAGCTATCTGCTCCCATTTCTAAATAAGGATAGGTAAATACTACAACATAGATTTTGGTAGATGATGATCTACCTTCAATTACTAACTATTTAAGCACCTTGAAAAAAACTCATCCACCATTCATTTCTTACCGATCCACCAAAACTTTTATTTCAATGCCTTATACATATTATTTATTCCTAGATGAACATCACATATTAAATGGTGGTAATAATGAAGAAGTTGTTATTAAAAAGAGATAGGTAAAACATATAGTTTTTGAATTACAACACTGGAATCTCATCTAGATTCCACCCCTCAATGTTCTCCCCATCATTGAGTTTTGAACACATTGCAGGTCATTCTGAATCAGATACTTATGCCTCTTTAACTGCATTTACCAAATCTAGAACCACCAAAATAAGAAAGAAAACTACAACAACAACTCAGTATTCACATTAAACAAGCATCTTATTTAGGACCAAAATGAACTACGACTCATCAAAATAATCATTTTCAAACAGAGGATATAACTTTATGTTTAATTCATTGGCCACCGAATTTACTTTAATTGGTATATAAATCATGTAATTTTCAAAAATTTAGAGATATTACATCCATATTATTTTTAACAAATTCAAATCCCTTTGTGATAAAATATTTTTCAAGATCTTATGATCCATAAACAATGTAAATTTATCACTAGAGGTAATGATATTATGTTTTAAAAGAATAGACTATGCCAAAAAACTCCAAAATCTAATATTGGGTGGTTCTTCTCATGCTCCCTTAAATTCCTCAAGCCATAAGCAACAACATGATCTCCCTTCAGGATAACACATCCAAACCCTAATACCGAAGTATCACAATACACCACATACCCTTGTCATGATTTTGGAAAAATAAATATTTGTGCGGATGGAATGTGAACTTTCATTTATTCGAAGGACTTATAACATTCCTCACTCCATTGGAATGGAACATTATGATTTTTCAAAGTTATCATAGGTGAAGATAGTCATGGAAAATCATGAACAAAGCATCATTAATAACTAGGTAGTGTAAGAAAACTCTGTATATCAAAGACATTCTTTAGATATTTCCATGAGATAACAACTTCTATCTTCTCTAGATCCACTAAAACACCCCTTTAATAAATCACATGGCCAAGAAGGTGCACCTATTATATCCAAATATCAAACTTAGATAGTTTGGAATACAAATGATTTTATCTTAGGATTCCCAACACATTCATTAATTATTTCTCATGATCATACCTTGTTCTTGAATACACCAATATTTCATCCACAAAAACCACCACAAAGGGATCCAAATATTGCTAAAATACCCGATTCATAAATTCCATAAAAACCACTAGTGAGTTTGCAAGACCAAAAGTCATTAACACATATTCATAATGGCCATACATGATTCTAAAATATATCTTGAGAATATCCTCCATCTAAACTGACAATTAATGATATCCTAATCACAAGTCAGTCATAGAGAACCACTAAGAACCCATCAATTGATCAAATAGATCATCAATGCATGGAAATGGATACTTGTTCTTTATCGTAACTTAGTAAAGATTATAATAATATAAATATAGCCTTGGAGTTCCATATTTTTTTAACAAAAAATACGAGTGTTTCCCACAGAGATGTACTAAGATTAATGAAAACATTACATTCCATATATTCTAACTACACTTTAAATTAAATTAATTCAGTTGTTTCTATTTGATAATATGAAATCAAGGTAGGAATGATCCCTAGGAGGATATCAATTGTAAAATTCACATCTTTTATAGGTGTAAAACCTGAGATAATATTGGTAAAACATCCAAGAAACGTTCTATGAATTTTGGAAAACTTCTATTTTTTTTGTCTTTCATACATGCCAAATTCAATTCCAAAAAATCTTAATATATCTTTCCCACTTCTTATTCCAACAAGAACATTTCACCAGTTATTACACTTATTTCTTCTCTAAATAGATACCCAGTGTCATTATTAGTCACAAAACCAATTTTTCTATTATAACAATCGATGTAATCCTTGAACATTGTAATCCAATCCATTCCCAGAATTACAACATAGTCTTCCATCTCAAGCGTAGAGAAATCCCACAATATCTTAGATTCATCAACAATTTTAGAATCTTCTTTACATAAAGGCTCTACATTCTCTTTTTTGAAGAGGATCTTGATGTTTTATCACATAAGGCATTATATAAACATTTAAACATAGAAAATCAACAAAATGAGAAGAAATAAAGGAATGAAATATACCAGTATTGAACAAATCTTTCATAATGGTAGAAATCAAAATAATTGTACCTCTCACTATTGATGGTCCAACCTGATCATCCAAAATCACCTGATCAGTTATATATAATTACTTTCTTTCCATACTTGGTTCCTTGTTACCTTTTTGAGATTTCCCTTGCTAAGGAGTCATGTAATTCCTAGAATCACCATATCTATCTCAATTATACTGGTGAAAGGTATTCTTTTTCCCTTATCCTATCAAAGAATATGACACCTATGACACTTGAGAAGTGTCCTTAACATCATACCTTAGATAACTAAGACAATAACATGTAAGATTCCTTATTTGAATGCAATTATGGAATGTTTGAAGTGGTTTTGTATGTTCCCCCTTCATGTGGTCAAGATAACCACATTTGAAACATCCCACATTACTCTTGGTTCATAGATGAACATTTACTAATCCTGCGGTATGATTTTGATTCATTCTCTGACCCTGGAAATATTTTACCCCTTTTTCTTTCTTACAACATTAGATTTACCACTATTTCCCATATCTATAAACAAACTTCCTCCTCCCATAGCTCATGCGATGTCTCATTTATCCACTTTATCTCTATTCACTATTTATTTATAATCAATAATATAGAGCACATCAATTTTTGAGTGAATATCTTACCTCATCCTTAATTCAAAGTCTCATTCCTTTAATGATGCACTAATGATAACCTCTGGTGAAAAGTGCACTAAATTAATGAATTTATCTACATACTCTATGATAGAGATATATTTTTGTTTCAAGATGAAGAATTCCTTCATTGTTTTAAATCTGTATGTGTTAGGATAGAATTGTTTATTGAAAAATTCTTCAAAATCCTCCCCACCAAGCCCTCGATCCACTTTAGCCTTCATAGTTAAATCCCACCACTTGTATATAAGATCCTCTAGCATGTATGTCACCATATTGACTTTTAGCTTTACTAGTGTGATGATGAAATCAAAGATACTATTCATCCTGTTCAACCACTCTTCTACTTTTCCCGGTTTTGAATCTCCCCAAATGATGGGTGGATTCTATTTCTGGAACTAGACAGAACGACTCAGTTATATTAGATCGTCCTTCTAGTTCCCTATTTCCAATTCCAAAAACTCTTTTAAAATACTCTGAACCATAAGATAGTTCACCTGTGGATCAGGTGAAACCACATTCTCTGCAGCTTCTTCTGGTTAGTTTATACGATGCCTATCAGGTGAAATTTTCTATAGAAACCACAAACTCCAAAAGTCTCACTCTCTATCAACTAAAGACATATAATTTCAGAATCTACCACATCATACTATCACAATAATTCTTTCTGAAATCAACCCTTACAATGTTCTATCATTTTTTAAAAAATTCAACTTTATTTTAAAAATAGAACCATTTTAAAAATACCACAACCATGCTCTTTTTCCAAAAATCTTTCATTTGAAAAGAATTTTAAAATTTATAAAAAATTAAAAAATTAAACCAAATCATATATCATTAATCAAAATGAGATATTCACTCATAGTGGGAAGTCACTCCTTTAATGTATGTCATGATCGTCTCATTGGCTAAACCCTTGATAATGATATTACAAATCTTATAAGCGTCTCTACGACACTAATGGACCAAACTCCCTAGTAACTTGATGTTCAACATAAAGATTTTAGCTATGTATTTTTATGATCTACAAATAACTTCTTGAAAATCATAATTATTTCTATTATCCCAACTCAAGAAATAGACAATAACGAATTAAACTTTATGATCGACAACCAATACCAAGTAAAAGGCCACATGTTGTTGAAAGATATTCTTAAGGGAAAATATGATACCACTTTTAACATCCTGTCCCTTCTCATTGGATTTAAAATGAGTACAAATGATACTTTTCCTTAATTGAAATCCCCAAGATTCTAAAGACTGATAATAAATGCTTTGGAATTAATTTCCAATTTGGGGGATGATTTTCCCTTTGAAGATAAAATAACCAATCAACAGACCATAACCAAATAAAACAAAACATGATGCATAATAACGAAAGGTGATACAACAAAAACCTTTCATTTATATGAAAACCAACAAAAAAGTACCACAATGTATGACAAACTAACATCAAAGTAAATAGTAGAATACTATAAATGCAACAAATCTCAAAGATGAAAAAAAATGCCAAAGATCCCATGCTCCATGCTCCAATTCAACTAAAACATCCTATCTATCAGGAAGTACTACTAAATATCTGTGATATATTACCTTTTACTGAGTCCAGATTTGCAACATCTGAAAAATCACCAATGTTCCGAAGCAGAGTGAGTAATGAAAACCAGTAGACATTACCCAATGACATCCCTACTCAATAACCTAGTATAGAACATATTATCAAAATTTATATAAAATATTTTATATAAAAAAATTCCAAAAAAGTTTATATCAAAATATAAACAAGTTCTATAACCCGGAAATTTTCACAAAATAATATCAATTTCAGGGAAAGAAACCAAACAATGCTCTAAACCATATAAAAAAAATCCCATTTTGGCATAACACATTCCTCCACATTACCACACATCCAACCATGCATGAAATCCATGGACATAACTTTAATCATGAGTGGTGAGTCATCCTTACACTAATCCATCACTTAGTGGACCACCTTGACACGGGTACTCTATACACATATCCTTCCCAAGCTTTTGATTGGGGCACTTCACGGCCTTATCCATCCCAATGCATATGAACACAAAATAAAAAAGCCTTCCAATCCTATTCCAAATCCAAGTGTGTGCTAACAATTTCAATAAAACAACATTTTTTTATTTAAAACCTTTTCCATGTAGGAAAACTAATAATTATTTTAAAATCAACATATTAAAATCATGTTATCAAAAACAATTTCAAAAAACAGAGAAAATTTCACAATTTCCAAAAACTGTCACTCAAGAGGGTTTTCAACAATTAATTCACATGGAATATACTATCAATTTTAATAAAAGTAATAAATTTGAAACTAATACTTAAAAATATAAATAGAGGAGTTGAGAGTGAATCCACTTACCTTGGGATTTATGGAAAAAACATTTAACACCACTCAAACACCAAAGAAAATGGGTCAAATCTCAAAACCCACCTTAGTTATCTTCCCATATCAACAAAAAATAAAAATATATTCATATTTGGAATCCACTATCATAGATCTATCTATAAAGGATGTATATATATATATATATATGAAATTGGGAGATATATAGATTTATATATAAGGAAAACTATAAAAAGCAACCAATAATGATGACTTACTACAAGAATTGAGCTTCGACGCACCAAGAAACACCTCCATATCACTTCCAAATTGTTGAAGAGAGTCTCTAAAACCTTTGGGAGGAGAAAAATAAGTTATGGGCATTTTGTGAAAAAATGAGGCATTAAAAAAGTCCAAACAAGATCCACATATTTATGATCTAGATTTCTAACCACACATGGTTTAGTCAGAAGGTTTAGAAAACATGTGATAACTGTTTTCTAGCCACTACTTCAAGGATGAAATTCTCACAGTGGTCTCTCACAATTTCCAAACCATGTGTTAACCATGACGATGACACTATCTCAAAAAGCCAAAGCCACAATTTCAATGCTCACAGTTTATCCTTGGTGGAAACATAGTTTTGGAAAACTATGTTCCACCCATGTGCCTTCCCTTTAGCCCCTATCTCACTATGGAAAATTTTATATAGGTGTTTCATGGTTCCCCCAGATTTTTCACCAACCATGAACCTATTGAAAAGCCCAAAAAACACTCCAACAATTCTCAAACTCTCCCAAACATTACCCATAAATATTAAATACTTAAAAAACATAAAATAAGGGTTATTTACTTGAAACTGGGGGTAATACAGTTGGAAAATGTAATAAAGGTTTTAAATAATTAAAAATTCTCAATTTAATTATTATAATTATCTATAATTATTGGTTAAACCATTTATTTTTAATTAATGTATTAATGATGGGTATCTCCAAGAGACTTCATGTGGTCATTCAATAAAGGTAAATAAATAATTGATTAATTAATTAGTTAATGAAAACATGTTTATCTTAATAATAATTAATGGAAAGAAAGGAATTGTTACTAGTGCACTTTTTCATATTTTTTTTCATGTGTATGACTGTTCATGATAATTAACCAAAACCTGTGTATGAATTGGATTTGTATAATTTAATTTATTTAATGTTTTTACTATTATTAATTATTGAATTAAATATGATTCACTACATGTCATCCATACTTCATTTATTATGAGGGCCCTATGTGTCAATGGATATTTATATAATCACCCTTTATCTAATCCTTTAGTTCCCCTCACTTGTGGGTGAGTAATAAATATATGTAATTAATAAAGTATCCCAAGGTATATGAAGGTGGTTTAAGATGGAATTGAGATAACACCAACCCAGGTGATACACAGGTGGATATGTGTAATGATGTAACTCATTCCATGAATGAAACAATTTTTTCCCTTAAGTTGTAGGTTGATTTATTTTCCACTAAATAAAAAAACCATTAGACAATCCCATGGTCGGTTCATATTTTTATTTCTGTCTTATCTATTATTTATTATATTTATGAATGACTAAAATCACATAAATAAATTAAAAAAAATATGAAAATATAAAATTTAAATAAAAGTATTAATCATAATTGTTTTATAAAAAATTGTTAATAAATTAAGTAATAGCCAGTTAATATTAACAATACAAGTAAAAGATAAAATAATAAAAAATTTATGAATAATATACAAAATCTATAAACATAATATAAACTTATACTTGAACTTCCTATACTTTATTAGGAATGAAATCCATATCATTTCGTGTTTCAACAACCCTCATTGGGAGACATACTTTTATCATGGACTTTTTAGGATGGTTTTCAGTTGACTTAATCAATTTAAATCAAGATATGAATCCCTCACTAGACATTATGTATCTTTGGGAAAAGTGTTGAGGAAATCCATGTCAGGATTTTTGGATTAGGTAGTCCACTCACCAGATCAATGACTAGCAAGATCACATATTTCCAAGGCCTTGTTACCAAAATACCATCAAGTAATTGACTGATCCCTCTATGGGGTTATGAGAAGTGGTATAAGGATCGTTTCCACAACAATTCTTGAGAAAATAGACATTTCATGTTCAATGGTGAGGACTATTGAGAATTTATAAAATAATGGGAGACTTAATAAAATTAAATTCATTATGTCATACATAAATTTCAATCAAGTGAAGTAATAATAATATTCTATTTTATAATTTTATAATAATGGAATGTTAATTATCCACATTATCCATGTGATCAATATTGTAGAAAGGCTATATCCTTACTAGTAGTAGATTCGAGGAGTCATTAAAAAACCTTAGGACAGAGTTTCTCCATAAATGTAAATATTATGTGCTAAAATCATACATGCATGATCCATATTCTAAGGAGCCGACTGATGATGATTTCTATCTTTATGAAAAATGTGTGAGTGATGTGGTTGAAGTTCAATTGTTAATGATTTCAACCATTTCTAATGAAATCAAAATGTCTCATGAATAAAGAGATTCATATAGAATGATTGTGCATATAATGAACCTGTATTTTCATAAATAGATATTTAAACTTAATAGATGAATATTTAATACATCTAAAAAAATACATGCTACGGGACCATAAAGGTTTGGTGTATTTGGAAATTGGGACACACGAAATTTTTTTTCATAAGTGAACTACATCATCTCACACTATGTTCTTCATAATGATAACCCTTATTTGAGATATAATACATAATACATTTCTTTATAACCTTGAGAGATGAAACATATGAAAGGGTGATATCATATACTCAGTGAGGGTAAACAAGACATCTATTAATGATCAGATAGTCGTAAAATGAGAATAATGGTGTGAGAACATGATATTAGCATTTTAAAACACTAAACTCTATAAAAATGATCATAATATTGATTTATGGAATAAAGATTGGTTACTCATAAGACATGAATCCCAAAAAAATCAAAGAACATGATCCATGAGAGTATAAAATTGTCTTAATACATGGAATTGTGGCATACAAAAATGTATAAAAAATCATTTCCATAGTATCCATGACTCATTTATTGTATTATCATAGTACATTGTGTCCACTACCCAAACCATATTTGTATTCAAGGTTCAATCCCAATATTATCTTAGTGGATTAAGTTCACTCCCAAACAATTGTAGTATTCATGATTTACTCCCATTACTATGATAGTGGATAATGTTCTGTACTGAATTGGGTTTACTCCCCATTCTGGTCTGTTTATCTAATTAGATATCAATTTTAACTTATGAATTTAAGGGAGATATAGGTCTTACACATCACATACGTAAAATTATATAGATTTGGGAAACCATATGATAAAACATTAATCATATTAGAAACCATAAAAGGAAATGGTTTTCCTAAACATTTTATCATAGAATAACCCCATGAAATGAAATAGTTTTCAAAAACATTTCATCAATTCATCACATCATAACCCGGTTAAAAGGAAGGGGTATCATAAAAATATTTTCCAAATAATTATAGACATAAACCATAAAGTTAAAGAATAAACATAGTACCATTGGATCATTTCCCTAGTAAAACATAAGCTACACCAATGGTTTTTTTCAATGATGAATTGAAATTCTATAAAAGATAATTGAAACATTATAGAGGAAAATATACTTTCCATTTTGAAATCACTTTTTTAAAATCCAAATATTTATAAAATATTAAGAAAAAAAATTTATTTAAAAAGATAATTTAATTTTTTCCATGTAATCTTCAAATAATGGATTTTTCAGGATTTTGAAAAATTATATTCATGATGTACACGTTAAATCAAAGATTCCGTTAATATTTTCGGTAAAGATTTAAAACAACCTCATCTAGAAAATGGAAAGAAGATTCATTTTAAACCAATTTTTAAAAATTCAAACATGGATAAAAATTTCTTTAAACAGTCATTATAGAATACTAAAAACTTAATTAAAATCATTTTTTGAAAATGGGGACATGTAATAAAAAGTATTTTTTACTGAAGATAGAAATAATGTCGTTTTTCTAAAAAACATTCTTTTTTTATTTAGTTCTCAAAAAAAAGTAAAATTAAATGAGAACATGTATTCTATAAAAAAACATAGTATAAGAAAATAAAAGAGTTTACTTTTTAGGTATATCATAATATTTCATCATCGTAAACTTAATCATAAACGATCCTAAAAAATAGTGAGATAACAATTTGAAAATTTTCCCAATTTGGAATCTTTAGAATCATAAGCCTAATTAAATAATGAACCATATATGGATATGTATATCCATTATATTTTATGATACTATTCCTAAAATAAATTCATTTAAATTATATATATAAACCATAAAAAATAAACTACTGGTGTATAAGACTTGTGTACCCGATTAATTAAAGTGAGATGGAATTCCCTTACCTCAAGGATCAAGTTCCTTCATACACATTAAGAACTCCAATATAATAAATAGAAGTTTTTTATTTATGTATTACATTACCATAATAATATATATCATACAATATATGATTTAATTTTGATCTTTTATTACCCATTTATTTAAAATTTCACGTTTAAATCTTATTTTGGGTAACAATTACTTCGTTTTTCATGTATGTTTTGGTTTGGTAGTTTTAGTCATTTTATTTTGAACCTGGTTAAATAATCTTCATAATTCTAAAAATTATATAAATATCATATATGATCATAAAATATATCCTTATTACTATCCATGTTAAAATAAAATGAAAACAATTTAACATCTCTTTGTGGATGTAGGAGTCCACATGTATGCATGAGGGTCATTGTCATTTTCCAATATATTCAAAGGTAATAAGCTAGATGTTATATTATAATTAAATAATTATAATTATTTCATAAATATCATATAGATATGTTAAATCCATAACAATATCCAACCATGAGAGGTTGTGATGGAAATTGAATTATATCGGTATGCGAGGTGGTAGTCTGTTCTACACATGATTGATTGTTTCATTTACCATTTTATAGAAGTGGAGATTCATATATGTGACTCCACGAATATTATAACATATCATAATATGGGATATACATATGTTATTATATCATAATATTTTTGGAATATTTTAAGGATGGGTATAAATAAATAAAAGGATAATGCATATTTAAGAGATATACCTCTTATTAAGATATCCCTTTTAGGTTTACACCTAAATACTTCATAGGAGGGTTTACTAATCAAACCAAGGACTCTAGGAAATTGGTATGTAAGTAAGTAAGGGATTTGGCTCATGATTTTTAGAACCAAAAGAATTTTTAATTGTTAATAGGAGATGAGAGGGGATGTCCTTCTATAAATGGGGAAAGGAAACCACTTAGAAACTACTTAGAAATTTCCAAAAATAATCCAAAATGATAAAGTAATTCATATGAAAAATGATTCCAAATTATCTCTTATTAGAAATTGGCATAATATAATGTTAAAATATATCCATCAAATATAATCTTTCTAGGTTTAATTTTCAAACACACCCTTTACTTTTGGTTTAACCCTCATTAAATCCATTTTAACCGTAACTGTGATAATTCATTTTTATTATTTTTACTATTCATTTTGAAAAAATTAATTTAACCTTATTATATAAAATTAATTATATTTATTCCAAATATGGAATCTTTTTTTTCTAATTTAATTCACATAAGTGGTGGAATTTAATTTAAAATAAACCCCGCAGACTTGATGAAGAAGTAGTTTTTTAAAGAGAAACATTTCATAAGTATAAAAAAAATTATATAATAATTGAAAAAAATTGATTCCAGTTGTATACTATTTTATCTTTAAAAGTTAATCCTTATTTATTTTTTTAACTCTTTATTTTGGTATTATGTTTTTCATTAATCCTTGGCGATTGAGACTTTTCCTTGGGGGTGGAGATATTTTTCCTAGGAAAATGAACTAAAGTTTGGGGATATTTTTTTTTGAATGAATGGATTCAAAGTATGAATGTTTTAAAGGACTATGAGGGCTATCCATGGGTTTAGAAAGCTAAAATGGTGGTTTTAGTTGTTTTTGTAGGATATGGGTTGTGCACTATCTTCCAGACACTATCACATCTTGAACACATGTCAGGATGTCAATCTATTGCTGAGAAAAGTTGTGAACTGGTTCAGAGCATGAAATGTTTACACACCATGAAACTAGTTTACATTGCAAAAATGTTGACTAGGGTTATTTTAAAAATTATTGATTCATTTTTTTGGAATATTTAATAAATAAATAAATTCACAACATGAAAGGGGTTCATGTTGTGAATGTCTCAGAACTCATGATTTCAAACCATGTTGTAAATATGATTTTAATTAATCCACAATGAAACCTCCTCTCTAAAACCCTAGGGAGTCTACAAGTGACTTCAGAGTGATTCATTCCCTTTTGGGTGGCATGATCTAGAGTTTAATCACTGATTTTCTTTATAATTTTCTTCACCTTCCTTCTTCATTGGAATTCTTGGTTGAGAGTGTTTTTTGGTCATAGGATAATGGTAATTGGTCTATAAAAAAGTCCTTTGATATTTTTATAATTTGTTATGTATGTTCAATATCATATGATTGTGTCAACACAATGTGTCCATTAACTAATAGAATAATGGGTGATGATGATCATGTGTTTGGAAAACTCCTTGGATACATTTAGATCTAATAGTGTTCAGACAAAGATTGTATCTACCCATAGTTTGATCCAATCTTTGATCAATAACTAAATAGCTATTGGCAGAAAAAATGAATTATAATGATATGAGACCTTAGGTGATTTATTGTGATTGGATCGCTTTTGAAAATGGATTACTTTTTTATTAAAATTACTAGTAACACATTTATAATTTGTGGTTGTAACAATGGAATGTTAATGGTTTAAGACATAACATGACGAATGAAATAGAATTGAATGATAAAAAATTAGTTGGCTGAATAGAAAATTGTGGCTCAGGATGTATGTTGTGTAAATTTCTTGCCATTATGACCCATGATTTTTCGTATGAAATAATTATTATAAGGCTCTTCCCAGTTATAATGAAATTATTATCATGATTTTATCCATTATGTTGAAATGATTATATAAAGGGATTGAACCAGTTATTAATAAATTATTATGTAACGGGTTTGGAATAGTTATGATAAAATGATTATATAAAGGGTTTCGCCCTATTATGCTGAAATGCCTATATAGAGGGCTTGGATAAATTATGATGAAATGATTATATATATGTATTTTTCGAGTTATGTTATAATTACATGTACTTGGGATTTCAATTGGTAGGGAAATACTATATGCTAAGAGTTATTATAGCATGGTGTTTAAGTAGTTTAATTGTATTATTGTATTAATTGTTTAATTAATACTACCATTTATCACTTTATTGCATGATTTTACTATTAGAATAGATTTGATTTGACAAGTGCTGTTAACCTACTATGTTATACTCACACCCTATTTAGCCCACATTTTGGTACCTGAGAATATTACATGGATGTAGGTTTAGATAAGGTAAAAGGAACTTTTTATTGATTGTTTCTTGCTTTATGGGTTGGATCTTGGAGATGGGAAAGACCAGGGATTGCAGACCAAAGTATTTTGAGTTTATCTGTGATAGCTTGGTCATTTATCAATATGGTTTCTAGAGTGTAATTTAGTAACATTTCAGCCTAAAATTACATGGTTCATTATTATCTGGTTTACTTGGTTCATCCTTTAGCTTCCAGTAGTATGATATAATGTATCTTATATTTCTGATACTATGATATTTGTTTATTTCTAAAGTATTTCGACAATGTACCAGGTGGTATAGTCTCCCACATCTGTTCTATACACCCCACTACTAGTAGGAAACATTTGGAAAATGAGGAGGCATGCTTGAGGTCCACTAGCCAACATGATTTTTCTATGTGAGAGAGGGGTAGACTGAGCAACGTTACAAAGTGGTATTAGATGAGATTTTTCTTTTCTGTTTCATTACTATTTCAGAAAGGTACAAATGATAATAGTATGTTTCAAGATTTGGTAGGGAGATAGTGCCTGGGATTTGATAACCTATATTTGGGGCAAATATTTGAGTGCCTAGGTATTGCATAAGTTTTCATGATGTTTACTTGTTACAGTTTATATTATTTCACCTTGGGTGATTTACTTATTGTGTGATGTTATTGTTCTTGAGATTTATAATCATGTCAAAGTAGGGAACAATATGTGTATGAATACATCATCATAGGAACATACTGATATATGTTGACATGAATTTTTCATGATATAGAAATATTTATTGCATGTGATATATTTTCCTGTATGAATTGTGAAATGAGATACCTCTTATATCCAATAAAATAAATGAATGAACCATTTCATCATTCCAATTCACATGTTAATCGTTATTTAGAAAGACTATGATCTAGTGGCTCTCTGTTGTTGTCACCTAATGAGTCTGACTTTGACGTTATCCAATGTTCTAAGGAGTTCATTTTTCTTGTTGAGAAAATGACTCATTTTCGTCTTCAAATGGAGCATCAGGAGAGAAAGAATCAATACGCTCCTAACATAGGTAAAATTTAGCATCATGTAGCTCCTAAGGATCATATATAAATTCAGTTTCATGAATGTATCGTAAGGGTCATACAAACCTTGTAAATGGAGAATTTTTTCCCTATACCATCGATGTTTAGGATAAAGAGAGAGTTTCAACTACAACATCTGCCTAAATTCACAGGGGAGGGAGACCTTCAGTGTAACACCCAGATTTTTTATGAAATATTTTATTTAAATAAATTTTATTATTTATTAGACTACTTTTCATGTAATCTTTATTTTAAATGAGCCACAATATTCCCTTAATTAAAAATTACCATTATATCCTAACCATTAGGTTAGTAGGAATTATTATAACCAAATTATGAAAATGCATTATGAATTCTTTGGATATTAATTATTTATGAGAAATATTAATCCATTAGATATTTTTATTTTTGAGTGAATTACTTTTGGTAATGAAATTAATTTTATATATATATATGTTATATTATTAATAAATTATTTTTTATATTCATCCAATGGATATTTTAGTCATAGGGTATGAATAAAACCCTATTTAATGTATAATAACCTATTTTTTAAAAAGGTTAATTTTTACCTTTGAATGGAGAACCCATTTTAAATTAAAATTTTGACACATTAATAATTTATATATGGAAACATAAACATGTTATTCTAAAGTGGGATATAAAAAATTACTTTTGATTTTTTTCTGATAACCTTCATGTTTTGATGAATCGTAAAAATTTACAAAATTTAAATTAAAAACAAATTTTTTCAATGAAATAATTTATAGGGTTAAACTATAATATTTAATGGTTTTAAAGTATAAGTAGAATATATTTTTTACCATTAAATATAATGTATTTCATTATCATTAATTTTACATTGAATTCATAGGTAAAAACATTTCAATCTTTTTCAATGATTTAACTTTTAAAACCCATTTTCTCATTTCAACAATGAGATTAATTTTTAATTAATTACTAAAAATTATGTGTTTTGAATTTTGAAAAATGGATTCTATATTTAGAATCAGTAGGTCCAAATTATTTTAATAGGCTACTTTTATTTTTGGGCATTATGAATATTAACTTTGGTAATTATTTTATTACCATGGTTAATGGTAAATTAGGTAATTAAGTTTAAAAATAATATTATGAAATTACCTTAACACCTGTAAAAATACTATTGGATGACCAAAATAGACCAATATTATCGTTTTCTATAAATATAATCACTTTATGGCCACTTACCTATGAATATGACATGAATGTAATAAAAACTAATGAATGTGAAAAAATGTCACAATCTCATTTGACATAAGTATATTAATTTTAATATATGGGTAACTAGGAGATAATGTAATGCCCTAACACCATAAGCACAAAGTCGGTGCATTATTACATATCATTGACATCATCACAAAAGATCATGTCTCGAAAGACCGATTAGTTTAGTAGACTTGGAAGTTCTAGATACATTCCTAAGGTTTACATTACATCATAAAATGGAAAAATACAACAAAATTTTTCCCAAAGACAACACTGAGATCCCATATACTATCCCTGTAGGTCAGTCACAATATACTTCTTCATATCCTGGGAAAAATAAAACATAGAAAGGGGTGAGCTCAGATGCTCACTAAGGATAAAAATGTAGTGAAAACTTTCATAAATAAGCATAAAAATTTAAGGCAATGTATAAAACTAAAACAAAAGACTTTTAAACGTAAACATCATCTTAATATGGAAAATATAAATCAAAATAATTCCATTTACTAACTCACATAGATATTCTACTAGTCAAATAATCACATGAAATATCAATAACCACTTTCATAATTATGGAATGCATAATGCCAGAATTCATAACCAGATAGTCAAGGCCTTGTACCAAGACTATAATTAAGATTTTTTCAAGGCCTTGTGCCAAGAAAATAGTTTGTCTTAGGATACCTATCGATGCATCGAGGAGCTATAGTGGGCTCCACCCGTCATTTACTATTTCCAATGCATTCCTCACATGAAAAGGTTTAAACATAACATAAACATTCGTATTAAAACTAGCTTACAAAATGTCAATAATTTTTTTATAAACCATGAATGGTATGAAATAAAACATCCCCAATCAAATATATCACAAAACCATCAATATGATATGGGTGTGTTGTATCATTATAAATCAACTATAAACAAACTTAAAATCCATCAAAGGATGTTGACATAGATGAAATAAAAACCATTTTTGAGAAATATATATTTCTATTTTGAAATCATTTAAGAGTAACATAATTATAAAGAAACCATTTATTTTGAAGATATTATTGTAAGCTTGTAAGGTAAGATTCAATGATGTTATAATAGTGGAAAATAACCGCACCCATCGTATAAGTTAAAAAAACATTCTTACCTTGAATTTGTCGAAAAGGTCAAAAAGTACCTTGTTTGGAAAATGACGGAAAGATTCATTTTAAAAAATAATATAAGGTAAAATAATGGTATAAATGACTTTAACCCATTTTCTATTAAATATTAAAAATGTTTTAAAATACATTTATAAGAAAAACGGATGTGGACGAGAAAGAAGTCCCAGTAGATAATATCATATAAACATCCTTGGATAATGAATAGATTATAGAATTAACCATTACCTTGTACTTTTACTTGGTCTAGGGTAGGTTAAACTCCTTTATAATGGTGAAATTTTTGTTATTAAATTATAAATGAACTATATACATAATTATGATATCAGATATGATCTTCTAATATGGCTTTGTTAAAGATGTTTTAGTATTATCATCGTTTTGGGTGTTAACTGATTCGTTCCCCTTATATGCTTGGTTACATAAGACATGATTGTTATGAGTAAGAAATATTTGATTTATATACAGAATTATATTATGTATTTAAACATTATTTTTAACCATGAAATGAAAATTATCCTTGAATGGATATGATGGGGAATGAATCTCATCGCGTTCCTGGAGATGGTAATCAGTACGTACGCACGAGGGACAATATCATTATTTTGATATTAATATCATATAAAATTGGATGGTATATCAAATATACAGAATCATTTTCATGTTATATTTATTATTTACATCAATTATACATCATTATTATACCCATAAAAATAATAATGTATTGAATAACAGCTACACCACGACGTGGAGACGGTAAGCCGTACATACGCATGTATGGTGACATGTCATTAAAAGGATGGATTGGATAATTAATATGATTGTACCATATTTATAATAACATAAAATTAAATATAATATAATGAAGTTATTATTTTATAATGGAAACAACAAGGAAAGAAGCTGTGGAAGAAGAAAATAACTTGAAAGGGGTGATGAAATATTTACCTCTTCTTCATCTTCTTCCTTTTAATTTGATCAAAAGGGTTCTTTAGGTTAGATTTATGACTAAATTAAGGCCTCTAAGATGAAGGTAGGATATTTTAGAGGATAATTGGGCAGGGTTTGGCTGAGCCAAATGGCTTTGAAGGTGTGAATTTGAGAGAAGGGAAGTGCCCTTTTATAAGAGGGGTGAGGGGCACCTTAGGAAAAAAGTAAAATATTATTTTATAATAAATTCTTATTTGGTTTATAATGGCACCAAAATGATTTTTTTAGAGACTAAGGTGGGTATGTGTCGTAATAATTTCAACCAATAGATTTTAGATAGGTTCAGGTCACCATATTAAACTTATCATTTAGGTTTAACTCCTAGTTAAATAGTATGACATTTACCATGTCTCTTTGTATTTTTATATTATATGGTTAATAAACATACTATAACAGGACAAGAGAACAAAAAGTGGTTCATTATTAATATATATAATATTATTTAAGAACTTTGGCAAATCATTAGATTTTTAGGAATAGAATATCAATTAATAATAAAATATTTGTTTTAAGAACTCTTTTATGGAAATTTTGACACTATTTGGTATTTTGTTTTTGTTAAATTCAAAACATAATTTTTACTTTGAAAAAAATTTATTTAGTCAACCCTAACATATCATATTAACCTATAAAATTAGTGGAATTGAATAAAAGTCTAAAATTAGATTTATTTAAATAATTATAATATTAATTATTTTAATCTTTCATTAATATGGTAATTAGGACATCATCATTGTGTCATAAATAAATTTAATTATTTAATGCCTAAAAATTATAAATAAAATACCATTATATAGGAAATCATTTTATCTTTCTAATTAATATTTATAGTCGAATTGATATTGTTTGTAACCCTATATTAAAAATGGATTAGTTATTAAACTTTGAATTTAACTCTTTTAACTCTTCTTTAAATAAAATAATAATAAATGTCCTAATTTAATCCAAGTGAATAAAAGAGGTTCATATTTTATTCCTAAGGTTCTTTTAGGCCTAATTATACTTATTCAATAGAGTTAATACATGTGTTAGAGTAATAATATTATTATTTTTACCCTTAATTACCCTATTTACTTTTAATCGTTGTAAATAAAAGTAAAAAGTTACTATTCACCAAAAATTATTTTCAACTTATTGAACCACATTTTACTTACTGCTATCAACTGTGTATCTCGGATTTTTGAAATTAAACTCACAGGAGCGGTAAAATTATGTTTTCTGTAAATTTGCAATGCTCCTAGGATGTGTGTAAAAGAAGGTAAAAAGTTCAATAAAATTTTTATATATCTAAAATTATTAAAAACTGACTCCAATGAATTACATTGAACTTATATAGGTATTATGTATCTATTTTGACCTAAAATAAATTTAAGTAAAATAAATAATTATTTAAATAAAAATGTGTTTTTAAACTATAACTGAGTGATTTTCACTATTCATCAAAAATTGAATGTTTTCAGAAAAATACCAAAAATTCACCCTAAGATAATCTCAATATTCTGAATTCAAAAATGAAGTCAATTTTGAAAGATAAAATTTATAAAATTTCAAAAAGTGGGTATTACTATTCATAACAGTTAGTTTGATTGGTTGTGGTGTGTTAGAACTCGAAGTTTCGTACAACACATGCTATTGTATTATTCGAAGAGAAGTGTGCCGTAAAAGGTTTTCGTGTTACATTATCCCCTCCTTCAAATAATTTCATCCTTGAAATTTCCAGAATATTTCAGCATAAAAAGACTTGGGTGGTTCTTCATCATAAGTTCCTCGGGTTCCCATGTTTCCTCTTCCATCTTATGGTTTCTCCATAGAACTGTAACCAGAAGTGCCGTCTGGATTCTCCGCACTTGTTCTCTGGTATCAAGAATCCTGAAAGGCACTTCATAATAATACAGATCAGGTTCCAGTTATAATTCCTCATAGGTGAGTATATGTTATGGTCCAGGCATGTATTTCTCAATAGTGATACATGGAACACATCGTGAACTTTGGAGAGACTTGGCGGCATTGCCAAATGGCAATCTATAGCCCCTATTCGTTCTAGAATTTCGAAAGGTACGACATACCTTGGACTTAATTTTCCCTTCTTATTGAAACATATAACACCCTTCTATGGAGATTCCTTCAAAAAAAAAACATTATTTCCTACCTGAAGTTCCAAATACTTCCTTCAGTTATCGGCATCGCTCTTCTGCCTACTTTTAGCTGCTTTGATGAGGGTTTGGATTACCTTCACTTTTTCCATCATTTCCTCAACAAGTTCTGGGCCTACAAGTTTTCTTTCACCAACATCATCCCAATAGGTTGTTGTGAAATATCTCTTTCTGTATAACGCCATATATGGTGCCATCCGAATACATGAATGTAAGATATTGTTATAGGAAAAATCTACTAGAGGTAAATATTGATCCCACATACCTTGAAAGTAAAGTGAGCATGATCTCAACTTGTATTCTAAGGTTTGAATAGTCCCTTCTGATTGTCCATCAGTTTGGGGGTGGTAGGCAGTGCTCAAACGAAGTTCAGTATCCAGGGCTTTTTGAAGAATTTTCTAGAACCCTGATGCAAAACGTGGATTATGATCAGAAAAAATCAATAGGGGTAATCTATAAAGTCTCAAAACTTCATTAATATATAGTCTTGCTAGACGTTCAAGTGGTAGATCTTATCTTATAGTAAGAAAATGTACTGAATTGGTAAGACGATCAATAATGACACATATTACATCATTTTTTATAGGAGTCTTTGGTAGTCCCATGACAAAGTCAATAGTAATATTATCCCATTTACACTCATGTATGGGAAGAGGTTTCATGACTTTTCCAGGCTGTTCACTTCCAACTTTCACTTGTTGACAAACCATACACCTTGACACAAAATCAGCAATCTCCATCTTCATGTTGTCCCACCCAAAATGTTCTTTCAAATATCTATACATATTAGTGCTACCAGGGTGTATAGAGAAATTGGAACTATGAGCATCATCCATCAATTCCCTTTTTATATCAGGTACATCGGGAACACAAAGCCTCTTCCCAAATTTCAAAATTCCATCTTCATACACAAATTCACTCAACATCCCATCATTCACAACCTTAATCTTATTTTTAAACTCTTCATCATCGGTCTGAGAACTCATTATCCTTTCTAGTAAATATGGTTTGGAAACCATTTGAAAAAGTGTTGATGTCTCACCTTCTATTGTTATCTCCATATCAATATTTACTAGATCCTTTTATCTAGGATCCTTTTCAAATCTCATCTTGTTCAGAACTCCATGATCCTTTTTTCTCAAAGAATATACCACCATATTTTCCTTCCCTAGGTGGTAGTGTATGGTGAAATAATAATCCTTGAGTAGTTTAAGCCGTTTCCATTACCTCATGTTGAGTTCTTTCTATGAGAAAATATACCTCAAACTCTTGTGATCAATATATATCTCACATTTTGTCACCATAGAGATAATGTCTCCGTATCTTCAAAGAAAAGATTACAGCTGCTAACTCATGATCATGAGTAGGATAATTTTTCTCATGAATTTTTAGCGGTCGTGATGCATAGGAAATAACCCTATAATTTCTCAAAAGGACAAAACCAAGTCCTTTCTTTGATGCATCACTATAAATAACAAACCCATCATTTCCCGATAGTAGAGTCAAGATAAAAGCATCGAGTAATATTATCTTCAATTCTTCAAAAAATTCTTCACACTCTTGTGTAAATTTTTTTTAACCCCTTTACATGTGATCTTGGTTAATGGGTAATCCAATCAGGAAAAATTCTAGACGAAACATAGATAATAACCAGCTAAACCAATAAAACTGCATACCTCAGTTATACTCATTGGTGCTGGCCATCCATGGATTTCTCTTGTTCTAGAAGTATCAATAGAGATTATATACTTAGAGAGAATATGGCCAAGAAAAGAAGTCTCTTGAATCTAGAATTCACACTTGCTAAACGTCCCATAAAATTCATGTCTTCTAAGAGTCTTTAGAATAATGCACAAGTGATTTTAATGATATTCATAGCTTTTTGAGTATACCAAGATATCATCAATAAATACCACTAAAAAGTCATCAAGATATTCTTTGAAATCTCTATTCATTAGATCCATGAAGACAGAGGGTTCATTAGTCAATCCAAAAGGCATTACTATAAACTCGTAATTCCCATACCTGGTTTGAAAAGTTGTTTTCGGAATGTCTTCCTTCTTCACACACAACTGAATATATCCAGATCGAAGGGAAATATTTGAAAATTATCGAGCTCCATGAATTTGGTTGAATAAATCATCAATGAGAGGTAGGGGATACTTGTTCTTTATTATTATAGCATTGATCTCCCTGTAGTCAATGCACAACCTCATAGATCCATCTTTATTAAAAACAAAAAGAACTGGGGCTCCCCATGGAGAAACAGTAGGGTGAATAAATCCATTATTACTCAATTCCATTAATTTTTTCTTTAGTTCCTCTAATACACAGTGGCCATTCTATAAGGGGTCTTTGATATGGGCCTCGAACTAGGAATTAAGTCAATAGAAAACTCAATTTCTCATTCTGGAGGATGTCTAGGTAAATCCTTTAAAAACACATCATCATATTATTGTACAATAGGTATATTATTTATTTTAACATTCCTTTACCCACCAACAGTTATCTCATTCTCTTCCTCCTCAATAATTAAATTTAGTTGAGCTAATGAGGGTGGATCTAGATAAGAATTGGGTGGTGACATTTCTTCTCTAAAGATAAGGTACTCCTTATCATCATCAAAAATTGTAACCTCCTTTTTTGTACAATAGTTTTTTGCATCATGGTGTGAAAGCCAATCCATACCAAGGATTATATAAAATTCCATCATGGGTATGACAATGAGATCGGCAGATAAATAATGTTTATATGCCTTAATGGGAACTGATTCACAAAACTGTGTTACAATGATACTTCCCTTAGGAGTTTTGATTGAAAACTCCCTTGTTAAATCAAATTCGAAATATCTAATTTTCTTTGCAAACTGGAAAGATATGAAACAATGTGATGATCTAGAATCAAATAAACTATTGGCTAAACTTGAGGAAACCATTAAAATACCTACCACTACGTCTTTCAGAGCTTCAACCATAGCAGTAGTGATAGCATAAGCATGTCCTTGATCCCTTGGAATTTTCTGAGGTATGTTCCATAGAGTCTTATGAAATTCATTTGAATAATGTCCCCTTTCTCTACAATTGTAGCATTCAACATTAACAACCACTTTCTTACCCTTACAATAACGAGCTTGGTGCCCTTTTTCACCACACTTGTAATAGACTCCCATACCCTTCAGACAAGTACCAGGGTTCTTTTTCCCACATTTACTGTAGGATGGATATTAAAAATTTCCCTTCTTCCCCTTATTTACATTTCCAGAGAGTTCAAAAGATCTATTCTTCTCTTTCTTTGCTTTAAAGTCACAAGACTTAGATAATTATTTTTTTGTCTTGATATCACATGAGAAAATATCTTCGTACAATGAGAAGGATTGCGAGACTAATGCTTGATGAAGAAATGGTTTCAACCCATCAAAGAAATGACCAATATTACTTATTAGGTTATGTATATAATCTACATCATGACTTTATAACATCGTAAAGTTAGCTTTATACTTTGCGACATTCTCATCCTCCTTTTTCCTCAATCTCAGAAATCGTATTTCCATATCCGCTCGAGGGTCACGAGGAAAGTATTTTTTGTAAGAAAATTTCTTTAAAATCCCTCCATTCCATTTTTGATACTTCATCATCTTCCTTTGTGTTTTTAATCAATGACCACCATTGATCATCATCTCTAGTGAGGCGGTAAACAACCATGACAACTTTTTACCTTTTGCTACTACCCATGGTGTGGAATTTTTTCTCTAAGGAATTTATCCATTTCTCAACTACTAGTGGATTTGTACCCCTATTGAATGTTTTCGGTTGTTTCCTCATGAAGAGATCTAACATTTATTTTCCATGCTGTGGATCAGGGTGCTCCATATGGGTATGGTTATTATTCATAACCTGAGTGAGTTGTCCTAGTATAGTGATAAGCAGATCTACACTAGTTGTATGACCAGCCCCAGTATAGTTATCTTGAACAGCAGGGCAATCCCTACATGGTGTGCATGCATTGACACAGTTTCCAATAGGCACCATTTCTAAACAATGGAATACACTAGATTAGTTTATGAAACACAATACAGAAATCCAAACTTGTAATACACTTGACATGAATTGAACAGTTTATGGATATAATCCATAATCATAACAATGTTTTCTTTGAGGAAGTATATAATCATAAACCCTTCATAATGGTTTGTAAAGAAAATTAGGATTATCCTAAGCATATCCCCCGGGAGTGTCGTAACCAAGAGTGAAACAAGTCCCGTTGTCATGCACCCGTTCCTATTCGAGTCTAGCTCAAAGCAGTGTTTTTGGGTTTTACCCCTAGTTACATCTATTCCAGAGCTACTTCTACCTACTCGTATGTAGACAGGGATGTATTTCTTGTAAAACTCACAAAATCTATACAATACCAAACTTCTAGGAAGTTATTCTATACTAATCCACAAAATCTATCTTATGGCAATGTGCTCTATTCAGAGTTTATCTAAATCTAGTTTCCAAGGTTTGTACTAAAACTCCTATGATACCAACAGTAACACCCCGACCCCAGAAGCCTAGAGTCGGTGCATTATTACGGATCATTTTCGTTATCACAAAAGATCAAGTCTCAAAATACCAATTAGTTTAGTAGCCTTGTAAGTACTAGATACATTCATAAGGTTTACATTACATCATAAAATGGAAAACTACAACAACATTATTACCTTAGAGAACACTGAGAACCCATATACTATCCTTGCAGGTTAGTCACAATATACTTCTTCGCATCCTGGGAAAAATAAAACATAGAAAGGGATGAGATCAAATGCTCAATAAGGATAACAATATAGCGGAAAATTTCATAAATAAGAATAAACATATAAGGAAATGTATAAAACTAAAACAAAATCCTTTTCAACATAAACTTCATCTTAATATGGAAAATATAAATCAAAATACTTCCATTTACTTACTCACATGGATATTCTACTTGCTGAATAATCACAAGCAATATCAATAGCAACTTTCATAATGATGGAATGCATAATTCCAAACATCATAACCACATAATCAAGGCTTTGTGACATGACTACAAATAAGATTTTTTCAAGGCCTTGTGCGAAGACACTAGTTTGTCTCATGAGACCTATCGATGCATCCTGAAGCTATTTTAAAGACCCGTAAATTTCAAGGAATTTTTTTTCTTAAATACTTTTTAATTTTACGAGTCTGTGGCTTCTGATAAAACTTCATTCTGAGGCCTGGTGTGCCCAGAATCAATTTCCAAAGATTATCTCGGGTACGTTCAGTAAATGAATGAGCGGGTTTTTCTATCTTTTGAACTGGTGCTCGAAATTAAAATCTGAGGACATCGATGAACTTACAGCGCTGATAATTTCTTAATAATACCTTTACCAAAGATGCATTTTCATGGGAGAAGAAGTTAATTTTTTTGGATTAATTGAGAGGTGAATAAAATTGTTGAACAATTTTATTTTTATATCTTGAGTGGTTATGACCTTCATGGAGAAGTTAGGGTGGGACCCACTAACATCCTAACTACCCATGTGAGGATAAATGTGAGGTGGGGACCACACAAGTCCCAACCCTTCACATTTCCATAACTCTCATAAACCCCTTCTTATTTTGTTAACTCCCCTTAAATGTAAGACCATTAACCTCCTCCTCTATTCCTCTTTAACACTTTCCTACCCTTTAATTTAATAAATTCAACCACTTTAATTAATTTGATTAAGTGTTTTGAATTTTTAAATTTAAATTTCTTGTGTTAATAAAATAATGGAATTAGTCTATTATTTTACTTTAGCACATGTTGTGTTGGGAGAAATTGGTGGGAGCACTTATGTAAAAAGGAGAAGGAAGTTTCGATTTCAAAGAGCTTCATCCTCAATGAAGAACTTCAACTCTTCGATGAAGAACATCGACTCGAAGACCCCGGTTTCTCTGTCCTCTTCTTCCTCCATGACAAGGGAGGAGACACCGAAGCGGGAAACTCATTTCTCAATGCCAATGCTCGTCATCTCTTGTTGAGGTAGGGGTGTGTTTGGATTGGGTAATGATTGGTATTCCTTCCATGTTGTTGTTCCTATTAAACCACCCGTTATCAGACTAATGTGGAAGGGACCGGACCAAACTAACACAGGCCGATTCCTTCTCCATTCTTATGAATATGTGGAGTTCATCAAGAATTCTTGAGCGGTGAATCAGGTTATGTTTTCAGAACTAATCGAAGGCCCGAAAACATCATAAACGGCCACAGAGCGTCAGGGCGACCTAGAAGAAGATGTTTTATAGAAATCGTATCATCGGAATGAAGAATAGACACCTCAGGAGGCGTTCTGGCTAGAGGCGTCATTTCTGGAAAATTCTAGAATACACGACGTGTACACCAGAAGCACACACCATGTAATACAAGTGTACTGTGGCTTCCATTTCGGACGTCAGAAAAGTAACACACAACGTGTGACTCTAGACAAACGACGTATACTCTACACATTGTTTGTCAGAGGAGGTTTCAATGGACATGGCATGTATTCAGGGGAAATACATGGACACAGACAGAAATACACGACCAAGTAACACAGTGTGTATTCACTTCATAGAAAGGCAGAAACAGATTCGTGAGGCTCGA
Organism: Viscum album; assembly: GCA_963277665.1. Classification (NCBI taxonomy): domain Eukaryota; kingdom Viridiplantae; phylum Streptophyta; class Magnoliopsida; order Santalales; family Viscaceae; genus Viscum; species Viscum album. The sequence continues at coordinate 64,570,991 of OY728151.1, read as the reverse complement.
CGTGTAATCTGGGAGATACACAGACACAGGAAGAACCACAAGGCCAAGTAACAAAGCGTGTACTACCTCCACCATGGCAGAAGTGGCTTTGGGATGACTCTACATGTATTCCTAGATACACGGACATGGGGTGAAGTACACAGGCATGTACTCCACCACACGGCCAGGCATGTCCAATGCACATGGAACCGACCCTAGAGGTTTGGACACAGTGTGTAAGCATACCACATGCCGTGTACTTATTTATCTACACAACAAACCCTGTGACATGGGCCATTTCACATGGGCAGTACCCTGTGTCTGATGACAAGGCACATATCACTTACCTACATGCCGTGTACTTTAGTGAAATGGATTGGTTGTCTTGATCTCAGTGTCTTGGACACGTTCGTTTGGTTTATCCCCCTAGGACATGGCAGACCTTCGGGATACATCAACTCTGGTCTTCGTGATAGTTGATGTATCAACCCCCTTGGATTGTGGAGTGGACCCTCCCAGAATCGAGCGTTTTGTGTACGGGAACCCTAGAGCTGGCTGCGACTATGACGACTACCGTGCCGGGATACTCTGTGGGTTCAATGACGAAGGCGACTGTACTTGCATCCTACGTGGGTTCAGCAGCGATGAAGACTGTACTTGGATCCTCCATGGGTTTGGCAACGATGAAGACTGTACTTGGATCATACGTGAGTTCATCAGCGATGGTTACTTCACTTGGATTCTATGTGGGTTCGGCAGCGACGACTTCTGTACTTGGATCCTACGTGGGTTCGATAGGGGAGATGATTCAGAGGCTACATCTAACATCTCCACCCCTCTTCATGAGAAGTATACCTATGTGAGATGAGTCTTGACTTTCAGTCATTATAATCGATTTGATTGATGTGCTTTCCTGTGTGGACTGGGTTGTTCTTTCTTTTGTGGACTGGTTTGTACTTGGGCTCGTGAGTGGGAGCCAAACTGGAATTGATGACTTAGGTATATATATGGGCATATACCTAAGTAGAGTTGGCTGATACTTCGTGTTTGTAACTTTCCTTTATGGTTTGTCCTTCGTGGATTCGAAGAGACCTTCGGGGGTCTTAGGGTCCCTAATGAGTATCGTATACTCACCCCTGCACGGGCTATTCCTGCACTACGTTGTATTGGATGTAGATAATAGACAACACAGATCGAGGTGGAGGCTTGTGGAGTTGGACGGTACCCAGAGGTGGATCACATGGTGGGACGTACACGGGGTGGAAAACCGGACCCGAGGAGCCGAGGAGACTATTTATACCCACCCTTCAGGTGGGATTTCCAGAGGAAGACTCGGTGTTACTATTTTACTTTACTGTTGTTGTACTTTTTTTTTCAGTTGTGCTATAATTTAAGTTGGGTTTTTATACTGGCCCATTTACTTTCAACACTTACTTTATACCCAGTTTTTCTTAGTGATTACTTCACTTGTGTACTCTGTGGTGTTTGTTTACTTTTATAAAGGCAATGCCTTCCCTTTTTACCGGGATTTACACCTTTGGTTCTAGTCACCAGCCTCTGGCCTATGTAAGGCAGGCTTGGGGTACTCACGACACGAGCCCCGAGGACGGGTCGTGAAAAATTGGTATCAGAGGGAGGTTCTGACATAGAACTCTGGACTCTGAGAATTTCTTATATGTGAAGTAATAGTGTTAAGAGTATTGAGTGTGGTTATCAGTCCAGGAAGTCTAGTGTTGGTGCAGCGGCCGACGTATCCATACACCAGGGCCCTGACTTCTGATATCTGACTTAGTGCTCGAAAAAACTATTTTCATGTGTGTTTCAAAAGTTTTCTTAGTGATTACTTTGTGTCAGCTCACCAGGTATACTGTTTTAATAATGGCGCACCTGTTTCTTTTCAGGATGACCCCATGATGGCAGCCAGCTAGGGTTCCCAGTTACGTGCGAGATGGCAGCCCACCGAGCGACGAGGCCTCGGTGCAGGGCTCTATTAGAATGGAGCCACCAGTGGTACCTCTACCCGCTGGGCCACTGATACCACCAACCCCAGCAGCGGAGAGTGCACGATTCCTGAGTGCGCTGCACAAGTTTCAATGATAGAGGCCACCCTGGTTCCGTGGAGAGTCGGACCCTAAGGCAACCGAGGATTGGCTGGAGGCTATGGTCCGAGTCTTCAGATTGGAAGGGACACTAGAAGATCTTATGGTGATCCTTTCAGCGAGTCTTTTGCACGCAGCAGAAGGTAGATGTTGGAGCCTAATGCTCTAGGTGCACCATGAGGCATCTCTTCTATGGACAGACTTCGAGAGTCTCTTCCGCTCGGAGTTCGTTCCAACCACCCTCCATGCGGGGTGCATCCAGGAGTTACTACATCTGCGGCATGGCTGCATGACAGTAGCCCAGTACTCGGCAAGATTTATCGACCTTTCACACTACTCCACGAACATGGTACGGGACCCATTCTTCCGGGCCCGGACCTTCGAGCAGGGACTGAGGCCTGAAATCAGGGCTTCGATGATCTCACTTAGCATTCCGATGCAGGCAGGAGTACTGGAGCGAGCCCTACTTGTGGAGATCTTCCTTGTTGAGCCTACGCCAGCAGTAAGGCCTACCACAGGGTGACATGTAGTGGAGTCTTCTGCAGCTGACAGTAGATAGATGTCACAGAGGTCCAAGAGGACCAGACCATCAGTTGGGAGACCACATGATACTGGTTTGGATGTTCAGGGCACACACAGCAGAGCCAGCCATACGAGAGTTAGGCAGTGCTATGCATGCGGCGGGCAGGGCCACATGGCTCATGACTACCCGACCCGCCATGCAGAGGAGCAACATAAAGTTGAGGGACCACCCAGGCAGAGGCAGATGTTCGACCGTGGAGGTCCGCAGGGAGAAGGCAGATGAGTCAGAGGAGCTGGTTGAGTAGCAGGTGGTGGACTATGCTTCGAAGCTCTACCGCCACCACCACCAGCAAGACCACCCCGACCTCAGGGAGCTGGAGGACAGGTGAAGGCTCAGCTCCAGGCAGTCGAGGCCTACGACCACAACACACTTGAGATGATTCGAGGCACTATCTATGTCTACTACACCCTTTCTGTAGTTCTTATAGACAAAGGAGTGATTCATTCCTTTATTGCTGCTGCCCTTGTTCGGAGATCAGAGATTCTGACAGAGCCGTTGGCTCAATCCTTACGGCTAGAGACTTCTACGGAAGTAGACTAGATGATTACGCACTGGTTCCGATAGTGTGAGCTTACTCTAGGAGGCGAGAGCATTGGCTGGGATCTTTTTGTATCAGTGTCGAGGCCTTACGACGTCATCTTGGGTATGGGCTGGTTATCTATAGTCCATGCTTAGATAGATTGCATTAGGCGCGAAGTGTGGTGTATCCGCATTTACGAGACTAGGTTTACCTTCACCGGTGAGAAGGAAGCCTTTGCAGCGCAGGATGGACTTACACAGAGGAGGAGGTAGCCGATCACACATCAGTGGGCTAGTCTCATCCTCGGAGAGGTTGATTTGGGGAGTCAGAGTTTTCCTATTGCGGTGGATCAGTACGTGAACGTTTTTCCGGACGACGTTCCAGGACTACCTCCTCGCAGAGAGGTAGACTTATACATTGACCTGTACCCTGGGATAACACTGATATCCACTTCATCATATCAGATGGCTCCCTCCGAGCTTCATGAACTACAGGTACAACTGGAGGACTTGCAGGGCAAGGGATTCATCTGACCCAGTGTTTCACCCTAGGTTTCTCTGAATTTATTTGCCAAGAAGGCGGATGGGAGCTTACAACTTTGGGTCGACTACCGTCTCCTGAATCAGGTGACCGTAAAGAACATGTATCCACTCCCGAGGATTGATGATTTATTTGATCATCTCAAGGGAGCACGATTGTTGTCAAAGATAGATCTCAGGTCAGGCTATCATTTGCTCAGAGTTTGAGATGAGGATATGCAGAAGACGACCTTCAAGTGTTGGTACGACCACTATGAGTTCTTGGTTATGCATTTCGGTATAACCAATGCTCTAGAAGTGTTCATGAGTCTCATGAACAGGATCTTCTAGCCTTACCTCGATCGGTTTGTCGTAGTCTTCATCGACGACATATTGATTTACTCGACTACTGAGGAGGAGCACGCCTACCACCTACGGGTTGTACTGGACACACTCAGAGAGCACCAACTTTATGGTAAACTCTCAAAGTGCCAGTTATGGATTCGAGAGGTTCACTTCTTGGGGAACGTCATCTCAAAGGTGAGAGTTGCTGTGGATCCTTCAAAGATCAAGGCAGTACTTTCTTGGGAGCCACCCAGGATCATGACGGAGGTGCGGAGTTTCCTAGGTCTGGTTGGGTACTATTGGAGATTTGTGCCAGACTTCTCCAGAGTTGCACCACTTCTTACAGAATTGATGAAGAAGGGGAAACCCTTCGTGTGGTCAGATAGATGTCAGTAGAGCTTTCAGAAGCTGAGATAGATATTGACCAGTGCGCCCATATTGAGGCTTCCAGAGGAGGGCATAGGGTACGTATTTTACTGTGATGCATCAGGAACCAGAATCGGGTGTGTCCTGATGAAAGATAGGGATGTGATCACTTATGGTTCATGAAATTTGAGGCAACACGAGTAGAACTATGCTACCTCTGACCTGGAGTTAGCATCAGTGGTCTTCGCCTTGAAGATGTGGCAGCACTATCTAATGGGCGAGCACTTTATTGTCTACTCTGACCACCAGAGTCTTAGGTTCATCTTCTCAGAGAAGGACCTAAACCTGAGATAATAGAAATGTCTTGAGTTCCTCTAGGACTATGAATTTGAGATAGTCTATACTTCTGGGAAGGGGAACTTTGTGGCTGATGCTCTCAACAGGAGATCGGGCATTCAGCTACTTGGAGAGGCGACATAGTAGTTAGCTGCTTTGCAGATATCCTTCGTGGATAGAGATAGGGAAACCTTTCTACAATCCCTTATAGTCACTCCTCCACTTCTTCAGTGGGTCTGAGAGGCACAACATGGGGACGCTGACTGTGAGACGCGACGTGCTCAGATTTCCATAGGGCAGGCGCTTGATGGATTTTATGAAGGAGGAGAGCACATCATCCTCTTCAGGGGACGTACCATGGTACCAGTTGCACTATAGAAGGAATTACTGAGGGAGTTTCACGATTACCCTCTAGCAGTACATCATGGAGTGGCGAAGAAGTACGAGGACCTCAGACGATAGCACTAGTGGCTGGGTATGAAGAAGGCTGTAGCAGAGTTCGTTTCATGATATCTCACTTGCCAGCAAGTGAAGGCAGAGCACCAGGTACCAGTAGGATTGGTACAACCTTTTAAGGTCCCGGAGTGGAAGTGGGATGGGGTATCCATGGATTTCATGACGGGCTACCTCATACTTTCAGAGTTCACGACTCCATCTGGGTGATTGTCGACCGACTCACCAAGTCGGCCCACTTCCTACCTATTAGAGAGCAGGGCTCAGTGGAGAGCTTGGGATTCTTCTACATTGAGGAGATCGTATAGCTTCATGGAGTTCCATCATCTATCATCTCTGATCGAGATGTTAGCTTTATTTCCCGGCTTTGGAAGGGGTTGTAGGAGGTATTTGGGACGCAGTTACACCGGAGCACTGCCTTTCATCCTCAGTTAAATGGCCAGATGGAGAGGACCATTCAGACTCTTGAGGATATTCTCCGTGCATGTGTTCTATACTTTGTTCATAGCTGGGAGGACCACCTTCCTTTGGTGGAGTTTGCGTACAAAAACAGCTACCACTACACCATCGGGATGACACCATACGAGGCACTGTATGGCCGACCATGCAGATCACCTCTATGCTGGACTGACCCTAGGGAGTCAGCACTTGTAGGACTATAGATGGTCCAGGCTATGACGGTGAAGGTGCAGATCATCCAGGAGTGGATGAGGACTGCACAGAGCAGACAGAAGTCCTATACTGATAGGATACGGAGACCATTGGAGTTCAAGGATGGAGACCATGTTTTCTTACAGGTCTCACCTCGATGTAGATTACGGAGATTTGGCCGAGGCGACAAGTTATCTCAGTGCTTCATCGGACCATTCCAGGTTCTCAACAGGGTAGGCGAGGTGGCCTATCGCCTGGCTCTTCCACCTCAGTTGCATCAGGTGCACAGTGTCTTCCACGTATCTCAGCTGAGGAGATACGTGCACGACCCGACACATATCATTGATCATGGGGAGCTAGACATTGATGACGGGGTGACTTTTTTGGAGGTCCCGGTGGAGATCGTGGATCGACAGGAGCGGGTCCTATGTGGAAGTTCGATTCCTCTTGTGCACATCTAGTGGCAGCATGAGAACCTTTAGGAGAGCACATGGGAGCGGGAGGATCATATGCGTGCATAGTACCCTCGTTTGTTTCCCTAGTTTATGATGTAGCTTTACAAGGATGTAAATCCTTGAGGTGGGAGTAATGTAAAGAGCTAGAAATTTCAATGAAATTTTTTACTTAAATACATTGTAATTTTACGAGTCTATTGATTCTGACGACACTTGAATCCGAGGCCCGGTGTGCTCGGAATCAATTTCCGAAGTTTATCTCGGGTACATTCGATAAACAAATGAGCAGGTTTTTCTATCTTTTGAACTGTTGCTCGGAATTGAAATCCGAGGGGACCGATGAACTTGCAGCGCCGATAATTACTTAAGAGGACCTTTACCGAGGATACTTTTTCATGGTAGAAGAAGTTATTTTTTTGTGGATTAATTGAGAGGTGAATAAAATTATGGAACACTTTTATTTTTATATATTGAGTGGTTATAACCTACATGGGGAAGTTAGGGTGGGACCCACTAACATCCTAACTACCCATGTGAAGACAAATGTGATGTGAGGCCCACAAGAGTCCCAACCCTTCACATTTCCATAACTCTCATAAAACCCTTCTTATTTTGTTAACTCCCCTTAAATTTGAGACCACTCACCTTCTCCTCTCTCCCTCTTTAACACCTGCCAAACCATTAATTTAATAAATTCAACCACTTTAATTAATTTCATTAAGTGTTTTGAATTTTGAAATTTAAATTACTTGTGTTAATAAAATAATAGAAATAGTCTATTATTTTACTTTATCACATGTTGGGTTGGGATAAATTGGTGGGAGCACTTGTATAAAAAGAAGAAGGAAGTTTATCTTTCTAAGAGCTTCATCTTCAACGAAAAACGTAAACTCATTGATGAAGAACATCGACTCGGAGACCCCGATTTCTCCGTCCTCTTCTTCCTCCATGACAAGGGAGGAGACACCGACGCGTGAACCTCATTCCATGATGCCAATGCTCGTCATCTCTTGTTGAGGTATGGGTGTGTTTGGATTGGGTAATGATTGGTTTTCCTTCCTTGTTGTTGTTCCTCTTAAACCACTTGTTATCAGACTAATGTGGAAGGGACCAGACCAAACTAACACGGACCGATTCCTCCGCCGTTCTTGTGAATATGTGGAGTTCTTTAAGCGTTCTTGAGCGGTGAATCAGGTTATTTTTTCAGAACCGATCGAAGGCCCAAAAACATTGTAAACGACCTCGAAGCGTCGGGTTGACCTAGAAGTGGATGTTTTGTAGAAATTGGATCATCGGAATGAAGAACAGACACCTCAGGAGGCGTTCTGGCCAGAGGCGTCCTTTATGGAAAATTCCAAAATACACGACATGTACACCAGAAGCACACGCCGTGTAGTACAAGCGTACTGTGGATTCCATTTCAGATTTTAAAAAAGTAACACATGGCGTGTGACTCTAGACACATGGTGTGTACTCTCCACACTGTTTGTCAGAGGAGGCTTCGATGGAAATGGCGTGTATTCAAGGGAAATACACGGACACAGATAGCAATACACGACCAAGTAACACGGTGTGTATTCACATAATAGAAAGGCAGAAGCAGCTTCGCGAGGCTTAATGTGTAATCTAGGAGATACACGGACACGGGAAGAACCACACGACCAAGTAACATGACATGTACTACCTCCACCATGGTAGAAGCAGATTTGGGATGACTTGGCATGTATTATAGGAATACACAGACATGGGGTGAAGTACACGGGCATGTACTCCACCACACGGCCAGGCATGGCCAGCGCACATGGAACTGACCCTGGAGGTTTGAACATGGCGTATAAGCATACCACATGCCCTGTACTTATTTATCGACACGACCAGCCCTACGACACAATCTATTTCACATGGGTAGTACCTGGTGTCTGATGACATGACGTGTATCACTTACCTACATGCCGTGTACTTTAGGAAAATGGCTTGGTTGTCTTGCTCTTAGTGTCTTGGACATGTTAATTTGGTTTGTCCCCCTATGATGTGGCAGACCTTTGGGATAATCAACTCTGGTCTTCGTGACAGTTGATGTATCGAACCCCTTGGCTCATGGAGTGGACCCTCTTTGAATCGAGTGTGCTATGTGCGGGAACTCTAGAGCTGGCTGTGACTGCGACGACTACCATGTCGGGATCCTCCATGGGTTTGACGACGAAGACGACTGTACATGGATCCTACGTGGGTCCGACAGGGATGATGACTGTAATTGGATCCTCCGTGGGTTTGGTAGTGATGACGACTATACTTGGATCCTACGTGGGTTTGGAAGAGATGGTTACTGTACTTGGATCCTACGTGGGTTCGGCAGCGAAAACTTATGTACTTGGATCCTACATGGGTTCGACAGGGGAGATGATTTAGAGGCTACATCTAACATCTCCACCCCTCTTCATGAGAAGTATACCTGTGTGAGCGGAGTCTTGACTTTTAGTCATTATCATCGATGTGATTTACGTGCTTTCCTATGTGGACTAGGTTGTGCTTTCCAGTGTGTACTGGGTTGTACTTGGGCTCATGAGTGGGAGCCGAACTGGAATTGATGACATATGTATATGTATGGGCATATACTTAAGTAGAGTTTGTTGATACTTCATGTTTGTAACTTTCCTTTTTGGTTTATCCTTCGTGGATTTTGAGAGACCTTCGGGGGTCTCGTGGTCCCTACTGAGTATCATATACTCACCCCTGCATGGGATATGCCCGCACTACATTGTGTTGGATGCAGACGATAGACAACACTGATCGAGGTGGAGGCTTGTGGAACTGGACGGTACCCGGAGGTGGATCACTTGGCGGGACGTACACGAAGCTGACGGCCAGACCCGAGGAGCCGATGAGACTATATTTACCCACCATTCAGGTGGGATTTCCAGAGGATGACTTGATGTTACTGTTTTAATTTACTATTGTTGTACTTTATTTTCATTTGTACTGTACTTTCATTTGGGTTTTTATACTGGCCCATTTACATTTCAGCACTTACTTTGTACCCAGTTTTTCTTAGTGCTTACTTCACTTGCATACTCTGTGGTGTTTGTTTACTTTTATAAAGGCAATGCCTTGCCTTTTTACTGGGATTTACGCCTTTGGTGCTAGTCTCCAACCCATGGCCTATAGAAGGCAGGCATGGGGTAGTCACAACACGAGCCCTGAGGACGGGTCGTGACAGCTATAGCGGACTCCACCGATCACTTACTAAGTCTAGTGCATTCCTCATATGAAAAGGTTTAAACGTAACATAAACATTCATATTAAAACTAGCATACGAACTTTCAATACTTTATCTCTAAAACATGAATGGTATAAAATCAAACATCCATAATCAAATATATCACAGAACCTTCAATACAGTATGGAAGTTTTTTTTATCATAATAAGTCAACTTCAAAAAAACTTAAAATCCATCAAAGGTTGTTGACATAGATGAAATCAAAACCTTTTTAGAGAAATATCTTTTTCTATTTTGAAATCATTTAAGATTCACATAATTATAAAAAAACAATTTATTTTGAAGATATTTTTATAAGATTATAAGGGAAGCTTCGATGGCGTTATAATGGAGGAAAATAGCCGCACCTGCCATATAAGTTAAAAAAACATTCTTACCTTAAATTTGTCGAAAAGGTCAAAAAGTACCTTGTTTGAAAAACGATGGAAAGATTCATTTAAAAAAAACATATAAGGTCAAATAATGGTATAAATTACTTTAACCCATTTTCTATTAAATAGTAAAAATGTTTTGAGATACATTTTTAAGAATCATGGATGTGGATGATAAAGAGGTCCCAGTGGATAATAACATATGAACAACCTCAGATAATGAAGAGATTGTAGAATCAACCCTTACCTTGTACTTTTCCTTCGTTGAGGGAAGGTTATCCTCCTGTATAATGGTGAAATCATTATTATTAAATTATAAAATAACCATATACATAATTATGATATCATATATGATCTTCTAATATTGATTTGTTAAAGATATTTTAGTATTATCGTTGTTTTGGGTGTTAACTGATTCGTTCTCCTTATATGCTTGGTTACGTAAGTCATGTTTTTTATGAATAGGATATATTTGATTTATATACAGAATGATATTTTTTCTTTAAACATTATTTTTAACCACCAAATGAAAATTAGTCTTGAATGTATATGATGGGGAATGAATCTCTTAGCGTTCGTGGAGACGGTAATCCGTACGTACGCATGAGCGACAATATCATTCCTTTGATTTTAAAATCGTATATAATTGGATGGTATATCATATATAAAGAATCATTATCATGTTATATTTATTATCTACATCAATTATACATCATTATTATACCCATACAATAATAAATTATTAATTAACAACTACACCACGACGTGGGGAAGGTAAGCCATACGTACACACGTATGGTGACATGTCATTCAAAGGATGGATAGGATAACGAATATGGTTGTACTATATATATAATAAAATCAAATTATATAGAATATAATGGATTTATTAATTTAGAATTGAATCAACAAGGAAAGAATAAGTGGAAGAAGAAAAGAACTTTAAGTAGGTGATGAATTATTCACCTCTTCTTCGGATTCTTCCTTTTGAATTGATCAAAAGGGCTCCTTAAGATAGATTTCTGACTAAAGTATGGCCTCTACGTTGAAGGGAGGATAGTTGAGAGGATATTTGGGCATGGGTTTTCCGAGCCAAATGGCTTTGAAGGGGTGAATTTGAGAGAAGGGGACGTGCCCTTTTATAAGAGGGGTGAGGGGTACCTTTGGAAAAGAGTGAAATATTATTTTATAATAAATTTATATTTGGTTTATAATGTCTCCACAATGATTTTTTTTCGAGGATAAGGTGGGGATGAGTCGAAATCCTTTCAAAAAATAGATTTTAGATAGTTTTAGTTCACCATATTAACCATATAATTTAGGTTTAACTCTTACTTAAATAGTTTGACATTTACAATGTCTCTTTGTATTTTTGTATTATATGGTTAATAAACTTAATATAACTAGCCATGAGAACCCCAAGTGGTTCATTATTAATATATATAATATTATTTAATACCTTTTTCCTAACCTTATATTTTTAGGAATAGAATATCAATTAATAATATAATATTTGTTTTAAAAACTCTTTTATGTCAATTTTGACACTATTTGGTATTTTGTTTTGTTAAATTTATAACAGCATTATTACAACGAAAAAAATTCATTTAATCAAACCTAAAATTTCATATTAACCTATATAATTATTGGAATTCATTATAAGTCTCAAATTAGATTTATTTGGATAATTATAATATCAATGATTTTATTCTTTCATTATTACAGTAATTAATGCATCATCATTGTGTCACAAATAAATTTAATTATTAAATGTATAAAAATTATAAATAAAATACAATTATGTAAGAAATATTGTAATATTTATAATTAATTTTCATAGATGAATTTATATAGTGGGAAACCCTATATTAAAAATGGATTAGTTATTAAACTTTGAATTTAACTCTTTTAACTATTCTTTAAATAAAATAATAATAAATGTATTAATTGAATCCAAGTGGACCAAAGAGGTTAATATTTTATTACTAAGGTTGTTTTTGGTCGAATTATGCTTATTCAATAGAATTAGGACATGTTTTATGGTAATAATAATATCATTTTTACCCTTAATTACTATATTTACTTTTAACCGTGGTAAATAAAAGTAAAAATTTACTATTCACCAATAATTATTTTCATCTTATTGAACCACATTTTAATTAATGATATCAACCGTGTCTCTAGGATTTTTAAAATTCAACACATAGAAGCATTAAAATTAAGTTTTAAGTAAATTTTCATATGCTCCTAGGAGGTGGGTAAAAGATGGTAAAAAGTTTAATAAAATTTTTATATATCTAAAATTATTATAAACCGACTCAAATAAATTACATTGAAATTATATAGGTATTATTTATCAATTTTAACCTAAAATAAATTTAAATAAAATAAGTTATTATTTATATAAAAATTTGGTTTTAAACTATGACTTAGTGTTTTTCACTATTTATCAAAAATTGAAAGTTTTCCAAAAAACACCAAAAATTCACCCTAAGCTAATTTCGATATTATGAATCCAAAAATGAAGTCCATTTTGAAAGATAAAATTTATAAAATTTGAAAAAGTGGGTATTAATATTCATAACGGCTAGTTTTCTTGGTTGTGATGTGTAAGAACTCGAAGTTACGTACAACAAATGCTATTGTATTATTCAAAGAGAAGCATACCGTGGAAGCTTGGTGTGTTATAGATAATATTGACTATAGATAGTCTCTATAAAGCTAAAATAATTATCTACATCATAGAAATTTATTTATGAATTTTAGAGATTAAATAATTACCATTAATGACTACACTTAGTGACGTAAAAATTATGTTATTAATAGAAATATCAAATAAATGTTTTTAAAAATATTAAAAAAATATCATATGAACTAATTAAAGTGCTCTAAAAATTTTCTAGGTGACTATGAAATGTGATAATTTTATTAAATATTCATTTATAATTTATATTCTATTTTCATTTTATTTAAAATCAAATAATTTAATAGTTCCAAAATTGACACTAAATAAAAATAACATTTTATTAAATTATTTAAAAATGAGAAAAATTTTCAAAAATTAAAAATTAATAATTTAAGGTCTAAAATTTAATAAAATATTTATTTATGATCAATTAATACCATATAAAGAAATATTTATAACCGTTAAAAATTTAGAATATTATTACCAAAATTAAAATTAAATAGAATAACAAAGTGTTAATGAAAATGATAATTCTTAAATTGACATAAAAACTTGTCTAAAATTTATTTTTTTAAGATATTAAAACCCTATATCATCTCATATTCTAATGTGATACTATTTGGTGGTTTTTATGTGGGGTTTGACATTATAATAAATTAATATTTTGAGAGTTTCCAAAAGTGCCCCTTTTATTTGTTATAAAAGGGAACCTCCTCCCTCTCTTCTTAACTACATTTTGAGACTCAATTCTTGGAAAAACCTGAATATTTCTATTCTCAAATTTCCTAGTTACATTCTATAGGTTCTTTTATTCTCTAAAGGCTAACTCTATTGCCCTAAGAGAAAATTTAAAGTAGGCATGTCGAGGAACAAGTAATCTCTTCTACCAATTCATTCAAGTTTCTTTTTTATTATACTTTTTATTATTTAGTTGTTTTATTATAAATAATAAAATATGGATTAGTAATATATTGATATGTTATTATAAATATTAAATAACCCTATTTAACCTTCTATCCATCCTACGAAAAACAAAATCACCGTGCATTCGTACGTATGACTTACCGTCTCCACGCCGTGGTGTAATCTGTTTTTCACCAATACCTTAATTGTATTGGTATTATGGTATAAATAATAACTACATATGATTGTTATAACATTATACTAATTTTTAGGTACTATACACCACCCACTTACATACAATTCAAAAATTATGGGAATAATATAATCGCTCGTGCGTACGTACAACTTACCGTCTCCAAGGTGCGATGTGATTAATTCTACACAATCTTCATTAATACATGATTATACAAATGAATTGAATGAATAAATATGATATATATTATACTAATACCTTTTTTTAATTAATATAACTAGACCATAAAAAGTGTAATAAGAACTTATCTGAAAAAACATGCATAAGAACATAAAGCAGTTTATACCCAGATAGTGAGTAAAAATGAAATGTTACTAACAAAAAGATAAAAATGTGATCATAAAAGTTATCATAAAAACAATTATAATTATAGAATAAATCAGTAACATTATTTTAATCATCATATAGAAGTTTTGGATACATACGAGGCATATCAGACATAAGGTACGAGATAACTTTGTAAATATCATTTTTTATCTGAGATTAGTTATTAATAAGTATTCACTGGGGTATAATTATAATACACATCCATGTTCCCTAAATATGTATTTAAAAATATTATTTATATCATTATATAAATGTTAAAATTCCATTTTAACCTTTGGTAAACTTCTAAATGGTATGAATGGAATCTTTTGTCATTTTCGGTACGAGGTACTTTTTGAATTCTCTGGAAAAAGTACGAGAATAATTTTTATTTTACTTTTATGACTTGAATGAATTTTTACACTTTACAAATACCTTATTTCTTTTAAGATTACCATATATTATTATAAAGTTATTTTCAAATAAAACTATTTCTCCTAAATTTGTGTGGCATTTTGAGAAAGGAAAATGTTTTTGAAGAAGAAAGGATATTTTCCTCAGGAATTAATATCACACGTTTTCTCAAAAATTATTTTCCATAAAAGATAACACTATTTAAAAAGGGTTACATTTATAACCCTCTTATTACTATGATTTTTTAATGATGGAATGTTATTTAGGAAATCTATTTGTTTAATATCAATTATGATTAAATGATGTTTAAGAAACCAATTTGATTTCATGGGTCATGCTATGGAAAATGTTTTTATGTTTTTGTGTAACACATTAGTATGGTTTCATTATTAGATGGGTGGGATATATATCTCCATTTAATGGATTGGATAAATATTTGTATCTCATGGGATATACATTACCGCAACAATAAGTAAATTTGGTTCAGTAATACAGGGATGGAATGAGGAGTGAACTCAGTTTAGTTATGGAAATTACACTATGATGGTCTTTGAAATGAGCCTTTCCTAATATGAAATAATTTTAAATGCTTAGGTGTGTATGCCAAAAAATTTGATTTTTTATTTTATGACTATTGGGATTACATTTCACTTTTATTATTTATCCCATGACATGATATTATGATCTTTTAAATAAAGGAGAATTTTTTTCAAATGTTGTTTTCTTATGAATTTGATATGATTGATATTTCTTCTCTTTACCCTTACTAAGAATCTAAGATCACCCTTTCATATGATTATTTTCCCCAGGTCATGAAGAAGGGTATTAAGTATGATATTACAAAAAGGAGTCATGTAATGATGAATAAAAAAGGAGGCAATGTAGATGTTTTATGAACCAATTGACTATGTTTCCCATTTTCTAAAGACACCGTACCTATATGGTCATTTTTTGGTTTTGATATATATTGGAATGAATATAATTCAATTCTAAAGTAATATTAATGTATGTAATGTATGGCTCGTTATAGTCAGGTATCTGAGTTCTGGATTGAGTTAGTCCAGAAAATATTCAAGCACCTCAAGACACCCACAAATTAGAGGGTAAAGCTTATTGCATACATGCTCTGGGGACCTTCCATGCATTGGTGGAAAACTCTATAGAAAGTTGGTTAGTAATAGGAATTATCATAGAAGGGGTTTGAGGGAAAATGTCTTTGTCACTTATATCTAGGAATGTTGATGGATGAGAAGGCTTGTGACTACATGAACCTAATGCAATAGGGATTGTTAGAGATGGACCATGTGGGATGTTTCATTGACTTGTAGCTCTTTGTGCCATCCTAAGAAACAGATGAGATTTCTAGGTCAAGGTGTCTACAAGATGGGATTATCTATGAGATCAGGTTATTGGTGAACATTCTTCTCTTGAGTATATTTTTTCATGTGATGAATTATGATATCATCACAGAAGGGAATCTGAGAGAGGCCCCAAATAGTGGCCATACTATTTTAGTAGGGTGAACTGGGAGCTCTTCTATAGGAATGAAGAACAAATATGATAATTATAACTAGGGGAACAATGGGAATGGTAGCTAGGGTAGTGTTTATCCATCTTAGGATGTTGTTCAGTTGCAGTGCTATCAGTTTGAAATTTTGGGTCATAAGAAGCCTCAATGTCCATACCCTACAATAAAGTTTCATATTTGTGGCAGGTTGGGTGACCTGTAGAGGGTTTTTAGGGGAATGAAACAATAGAAAAATGTTAGAGGATCAAGATAGGTTCCAAATCTTGGAAAGGACACAGTTACCACAGGGAATTTTGGTAGCTGGAGTTCCAATGGATGTTAAGGTTGTAACACCCCGAGATTTTATGATTTTTTTTTCAAATTAATTAATATTTTGGATATTTTTCATTTCATAAAACATTTAAAATATATAATTTTATGTTTTTATTGAAATATCAGAAACAATAATTTGATCTTTCACTACACGCTACCCTTAGTTTAACTTGTGGTGCATGCAACCCTGAATTAACTTGTAGTACTTATAGGATGATGTTTTAACTTATTTTAACGTAGAACCTATTTTAAAACTCAATTTTGACACTTTTGTGAAATGTATTTTTCAAAATAAATATAATTTTTGAATTCATAATTTCTAAATTATTCTATGGTAAATTTTAGAGATTTTTTCTAACAAACTTCATTTTTGGATGAATAGTGACAAATACTACATTTTAGCTAAAACTACATTTTTAAATAATAATTAACGATAAATTATAATTTATACTTTTATAGTGTAAAATTTGATCAATTATACATCTATTTATACAATTAATCTCATTAGAATCAAATTTACTATGAAAATTAATATAAAATCGTGACAAACTTTTGAATGTTTTTCTACATTAAAAACCTGTTATTTCACCCCGTATGTGGAATTATCATTAATATAAATTTTCCTACCACAATGATTTTAATTTTGAAAATCACACATACAAGTTTGTAATTAGATTTATATTTTTTGTCTAATAAGATCAACTTTATTTGTTGACCAAAATGACTAGTGAATGTGAATAACATTAATTGTTACGATTAAGGTATGATTAAGCTTCATAAGAGACTAAACCGTAATCAAAAAGAAAAAATTGACCAGAAAACTTGTCAAAAATCCATTGGATGAAAATATTTAGATCATATTCCCACATGTTTCTAAATTTTTGGTTTATTGGGATATTATTAAACGGATTTACCCCATATAAAAGTTATGTAAGGAAAATGAAAAAATGGAACTTTCCCTATCTCTAACATTTATAAAAACTTGAGATATTTAGAAACATCATATTTTTTTGATATAGATTTAATTTGTAAAGTTCAATGGGATATTTTGATCATAATAATTTATCAAAAAAAATGTAGTGATGATTTAATAACTTAATTTTATTAGGAAAATCCAATGTAGTGATCTTTTAGTCAATAATTAACTAAAATAAATGACACTATAAATATTAAAAGTGAAGTTAATTTATTGGATGATTTTATTTATTTATTTATTTTGATGAATATATCATGTTACAAATATTTGAAATTAATTTATTTAAATTCCTATATTATATTTATATTTTATAATTAATATTAAATAAATAATGTCAAAATTGATATTACTGTTATTTTACAACAACTGAAATTTTATTAAATGATTTAGAATTAATAATAATCTTATATCCTTAAAAGTGATTTTATGTGATAAAAAATATTATATATTTTCTATCAATGTATTTATTTATCTTTTACAATTAACATTTTTACCAATATATTGTAAAAATGTTGTTAACACGGTTCGAGTTTATGCAGTATTTTAGTGCATCACATGCGCTTGTTTTAAAATTCATTTCCAAAACACATGGGAATTTTATTTAATAAATAAGATAAAATATTAATAATTAATTGGATATATATTTTCTAATAAATCTCACTTTATTTTATTCTTAATTTTTAATTTAATTATATTATAAAACTAAATGTTTAAATAAAAATCAAAATGATAAAATTGGGAAATCTTAGATGTTAAGGAACCAAATTATTAAAATTCACATATTTTTGTGAATTGGAGGTTTTAATCGACCATTATTCCTATATAATCCATTATTTTTCAATTTTTAGGTTATTTATTTATGTTATACCACCCAATAGTGAATACCTTTTGGCATTTACAAGAGTTCCATTCCCTGTCCACTATAAAAAAGAAGACTTCATCACACCTCTCAATCCCATTGGCTCGCCCAAAATATGTTCAAATAATATCACCACTTCCCTAAGTTCAACATATAAGCCTATATTTGGTCATAAATCTTCTCAAGGAATCCTTTTGGCACAATCCAAAAGGATTTACCTGATTAAGAGGTAACGTCTTCTCTCAAGTTCCTTTCCTTTTTTCCCTTCTTCATCACCTCCACTATCTTTATTCCATTATTTTATGAAAGAAAAAGTATCCTAAAAACACTATTTTGTTTTTATTCAAATATTTATACCTAAAATTCCACAAAAATCCATCTAATGGATATTGAGCATACTGTTTCTGTGTATGCCGAACTGCCGCCTCACGAAACAATGATTATTCATTATTCATTTACCACCTATCATGGTGGAAATTATGATGGAAAATATATTTTTATATTTTATATATGATATTTATTATGTATTTAAGCTTATTTATTCCTTTTAAAACACACATATATTTTCTTTCAATTTAGTGTTAATACAATAATCTCGTTTGAGGATGTGAGGACTACAGCCCTCTCAAAGCAAAGTGATTCGTTCACACACCCCATGAAATATATTAAGGACGAGTTTAATGAAATTATAAGATATATATGATATATGAATTATAATTTAATAATTATATATATATATATGTTAATACATATATATATATATACATATTTCATTTACATTATTTATTTCAATACAATAATAAAAACAAAAACAGTGCTTATGCCTACGTACAACTTACCGTGTCCATGAATAGTGTATTTAATTAAATACTTATTTATTATATTAATTATTATCATATAAATATACTATACATAAATGATATTTATATCATAATTTACATTTTGGTATCATGAAATAATTATAGGGAATAACAGTATAATAAATTAAGACACATGCGAAGAACAAAGTGAATATTAACAGAAGTGAAACCTTAATAAAGAATCGTTAACAATAGGGTAATATAAAGTCATAATAAAACCATATATAGAAATATATATAATAATATTATTATTTAAAATATTTATAATGAACTTATATTTATTAGACATGAATATTTTATGAGTATGAAGAGATTCAAGACACAAGGTATGGTTAATTTCATCTCACTTTTAATTTCTACGAGATTCATGTAATGATCACCACTCATTCCAATTATATGGTGAATTTACTACCCATGATCTAATTATATGAATAATATAAATATATTTATGGGTATTCTAATATATATTCTATGATCCTTAATTCATGGGATTTAACTTTCAAAAGTTACAAAATAAGTAAAATAGTTTTTTCTCAATTTTCCTTCTCTCAGACTCATGTTTTTTTATGCACCTAAACTATTTTTTGAGGTTTTTATACTTAAATTATACATGTTATTTCATGAATATACCTATTTTCATGATATATTAATCTTCATGAAATTTCGTTTTCAAACATGGAGAGTATGATACCAAGTTAACAAGTTATAAGATCTTATCAAAAAAATCTCATCGCTATTCAAAATTTTTTTATTTATACTTCCTTTAATGAAATATTATGATCCATATCTGAAGAATATTAATTAGTTTCCTTATCCTCTGATTATTCAAGACATACTAATTTTTTAGAACCATTTTTACACTCTTTGGTACATAAGATAATATTTTTATGTAAAATCTAACAGTCTCTCTCTCTGGTCGAAAATCTATTGCATTAAAAAACTATGTTTTTGAAAATATTTTCAAAAATTATTTCAAAAGTTCCATGATAATCATTTTCAAGGGAAAAATAATTTTAAAAATGTTTTAATGTTTTTAAAGCTTCATTATTAATTTTTCAATGTTATTTTCAAATAAAAAGGTTTTCAAAAAGTTTTATGTTATACAAATCATTTTCAAAGAAGAAAGGATATTTTCTTCATTAAATGTTTTTAAAAGATCATTAAATTTTTTCCCATATAAAATAAAATCCATTTATGTTACTCATTCCTCTATTGGAAAATTATTCAGTGTTTCTATTCATATTATTTCTTTTAATGGTTTATTTTTTTGATATCATGATGCTTATGAATCCAATATATCTTTCATGGGTTATATTATTTTGAAACTCGCTTCTTTTCAGGGGTTGTTCTTATGATGAAATGACTATGAAACCAATCTCTTTACACATGTTATGATATGTTTATATGTTTATGATACCCATTTAACTTCATGGGTTATGTTTTGATTATTGATGATGTTGTGGCATATGTATGTATGATTTATTTATGTGATAGGTGAGACCTATATCTCCCTCCATTGCACTGGGTAAATATTTATATCCCATGAGATAAACTAAGATGGTATTAAGAGTGAACCATGATGACTATAATGGCCATGAGAGTGAACAATGACTACTAAGATAGTTTGAGGAGTGAACTAATGGTACTATGATAACTGTGGTAGTGAACCATGACTAATATGATGGTATGGGGAGTGAACCCATACAACTAAGATGGTATTGGGAATGATTACATGGATATTATGGAAATCATTATATGTTTAGGTGTTTTCAACAATTCCATGTCTTATTCTTATTATATGGTTTCATGGATTATTCTCTCTATTTAATTATGATTCATGTCTTATGAACTTTCAATCATTATTCCATGATCATTATTATGATCTTTTATATAAAGGGTACGTTCTTCTATTTTTGTGATCACATTCTCATATCCTTATGATCATGTTTATACTTAAATGTCTCCCTTTTTTACCCTTACTGAGCATTTGAGATCACCAATTTTATGTTTCCATTACCCTAGGTTATGATGAAATTTACTATGTTGGATATGTCTAAGAATAGTTCTAGTTAGGTAAGAACCTAGTGGGAGATGATATATCTCAAATACGTACCAGTGTTCATGTTTCCATGTTTCCAAATGCACTATAAACAACACAGTCTTTGGGCATCTGTTTGTATAATTTTAAAGTATTCTACAAAAGTTATGTAATTTTTATGTTTGAAAAGCAGGGGTCTCTATGCAAGGAAAAGTTGGGGATATGGTACCCTAGTGTAGGAGGGGTAATACCATCTTGAGGTAGTATCATAGGAGAGTCAGACTGAAGCACGTGACAGAGGGGTAAGTTAGCTTATTGCCATGCAGTCTACTCAAGCTATTTTGGATGCAGGACCTTCTATTATCATAGGTATGATTCTTGTATCCTCTATTATTTCTTGTGTATTTTTAGATTCATGATCATTGAAATCCATTATATATACTCTTTTGAAAATGTTTTTGGATTGGTTATGGCTCAGATAATAGGCATTACTCTATATTATAGTGTAATATAGTAGTATAATTTACCTCCAATGGTAGAATTTTTGTAGGATATCTTTCTTGATGAGTTCTATGACCTACCACTTTAGTGTGAGATCGAATTCATGATCAAGTTGGTGTTGAGAGCAGAGTTAGTTTCTATCCCACAATAAAGGATGTCAAAAGTTGAACTTCAATAATTTAATTTCTAATTCGATGATTTGGAATCTAAGGGTTTCATTTGAAATAGTTAATCACATTGGGGTTCCCCGGTTCTTTTCTCCAATAAGTCTAATAAGTATTTTCACTTATTTTTGGAATATCAGAGATTGAACCAGATAACGATGAAGAACAAGTTTCCCCATAAGTTTATCAATAATATCTTCGATTATTTGAGAGGTTCCAATATATTATAAAAGATTGATTTGATGTCATGATATCATAATTTGAGGGTGGAACCATTGACCATACCTCAAAATACTTTTTTTGGAGTAGGTATGTCTTGTATGATTTAATAGTGATTCCATTTGGTCTAATGAACACACTTTCTGTATTGATGGCCTTGATAAATCCGATCATTTATCCTTTCCTTGATAATTTTGGTGTGGTTTTCATTGATGACATCCTAGTTTACACCAAGTATGTATACAATAATTCCCAATCTCTTCATATCATCTTGAGTACACTCAGAGAGAATCAAATTTAAACCAAGATATCCAAAATTCGCTTTCTGTATTGATAAAGAAAACTTCTTGGGTCATGTAATATCAAAGGATAAAGTGTCAGTGGACCCATGAAAAGTTACTACCATGGTATAT
This sequence comes from Viscum album, assembly GCA_963277665.1. NCBI lineage: Eukaryota > Viridiplantae > Streptophyta > Magnoliopsida > Santalales > Viscaceae > Viscum > Viscum album. Next base: position 64,548,606 of record OY728151.1, on the reverse strand, counting down.
TGGAGTGGGCTAAGAATGTATTTGATATCGGAGAATTCTAGGTATAGTAGTTTATTTTTGTCATTTTATCAAGATCTTCTTATGTATGGAAACATTGTTGTCTGGGATGACCACGAAATGGATGATGTTTGTTGGATCATATGCTTGTAATGGATTTTTTAGGGGCTTAATAGTAGGATGACCTCAGCACTGATACCCACATTACCTTTTCTAGGAAAGTAATATACCGTGTACTATGATGCATCTAGAGTTGGAATCGAATAAGTTATGATGTATTAAGAACAACTGGTTGCTTATGGATCAATATAGATGAGTCCTCATGATAGGAATTATCCTACACAAAATCTGGAGTTAGTTTTAGTGGCATATACCCTGATATTCCGAATACATTATCTTTTGGTTGAGTGGTTATAGGTGTACATGGACCACAATATCCTCTGGTAAATATTTTCTAAGTGATACCTAAAACATTAGTAGGGAGATGGGTTGAGTGTCTATATTAATTTGACTATGAGCTATATTAAACACTAGGAATGGGAAATGTGATTACTATAACCTAAAACTAGAAGATGTAGATGGAGGCAGTGTGGGGGTATTTTGAAAATTGGTGGATGATTTAACTCTTTTAAGACATGCATGTAGATATACAAGGGTCCTGAGGATGAGTATCATTGACTCTAACATCTATTATACCCATTATTCTCGAATGAAACAAGAAATTGAAGTTATCTGATCTGAAGGGCGTAGATATAAGGGATATCATATATGATTGGGATCCAAAAGTAGGATAGTCTCTTGGTATCTATGCTATACTTATTATACATGGATACGGGTGGTTTCATACAGGATTTCACGAGGAGCTTATAAAATAGTGGAATGATTTTATATGGGAAGAACATCTATGTATGAACAATATGTATTAGGATCTCTGTAGCCAGTACTGGTGTCCAGGAATGAACATGGTGGTAGAGGGAATCATAGAGAGATGTTTCACCTATCAGTAGGTGAAGGCTAAGCAACAGATGATTTCAGGGATAGTGAAGCCTCTTCTCATTCCTTAATGGAAACAGGAAGATGTAATTATAGAATTTGTAATAGGAATACCCAAAAAAACTCATAAGAATGATGTGGTATGGGTGATTGTGGATCACATATTGATGTTTTCTCATTTCTTTCCTGTTAGGGAGACATTCACTATTGATGGTCTGGGTACTCATTACATGCGGGAGATGGTTAGTTTTCATGGTGTTCCTGGGAGAATTGTTTTTGGTCAAGATCCTTATTTCACTTATTGGTTTTGGAAGGGCCTTCAGGAGGCCTTGAGATCACAGGTTTTTCTGAGTACATCCTACCATCCTCAAATTGGCGGCCAATCTAAATAGACTATTCATATTTTGGAGGACATTTTATGAGCCTATTTTTTGGATTTTTGTAGATCATGGGAGCTATATTTAGAACTCTTGGAGTTCACCTATAATAAATACATATAAGAATCGATCAAATTTTAACTTTTTTAGGCCTTATATAGAATACTGTGTTGTTATCCTCTTTACTTATTGGAGGTAGTTGAGTCAGCATTTGTGGGATATAGTCTCATTCATAATAAATATGAGAGATTCAATTGATCAGGAGGTTGTTGGTGACTGTCCAGAGAAGGAATAAATCTTATGTTAACCACTTCACATTCCCTCTAGTGTTTGATGTTAGTCTTCATGTTTTCCTTTTAGTATCATCTTGGTTGGGGAAAAACTAAACCAGGAGACTAGTGAAGCTAATGCCTAGGATTTTTGGGCCGTTCAAGATACTAGGGAGGTTGGATCTAGTGCAATATCAATTATTCCCTCTACGTCACTTTAGTTCCATGCATGATGTGTTTCACATGTCGCAGATTTAGATATATCATCCTCACCCTTCTCATGTGGTATAAATTGATGAAATTGATCTTGGTGTAGATTCATACATTGAGGACCATCTGATATGTATTGTGGACTATATTGGTAATTATATTTTTGGAAATACCACACCTCTAGTTTGAGTGTAGTGGGAGTATGAGTTTTTTCAAGAGGATAACTAGGAGAGGGAATCTGATATATGAGTATAATGTTTTAACTTGTTAACTAAGACCACATAGTTATTCTTAGAGTACCTCAAGGATAAGATTTTATATGGTGGGGAGGTTGTAAGATCAGAGATTTATCTATGTACGTCCCTCTTGAGTTTTGATTGAAGAAATTTAGTTATGTTTTTTTTGTTAAAACATGGGGTTGGTATTTTTCCTTGGGGGCAGAGAGATATTTCTCAGTAAAATGACCTAAATTATGGGGATGAATGTTTGTTTTAGTTAATAGAGTTTTTTTATAAATGTGTCAAAGGCCTATGAGTGTTCTCTATGGGTTTTTATAGAATAATAGATGGTTCAGGTTGCTTCTACAAGATCTGGGTTGTACACTATCTACATGACACATTCACATCATGAAAATATTAAAATAAATGAATCTATTATCTTTCACAAGTTGTGATTTTTTAGATCATGAATCATTTAAATTTTTTGAAACTGGTTCATGTCGTGAAAAGGTTGATTGGGGGTATTTTTACCCAAGGCGATGTGTTTTATGTTGTATATTTTAAATTGAGAAATTTTTATCATGAAAGGGGTTCAAATTATGAATATATTAGGACTATAGGTTTTAAGCCACACTATGAATATGATTTTTTTTCATCTACTGTACAACCTCCTCTCTCAGACCCTAGGGAAACTCTGGGTGATTTTAGAGAAATTTTTTCCCTTTTAGATGTCGCAGTGTAGTGCTTAATCTATGATTTTCCTTGTGATATCCTTTTCCTTCATTCTTCATTGGAATTTATGGATGAGACTATTTATTTGATCCGAGGATAATGATAGGTGGTCTACAAGAAATCATTTTGGTCAGTTTCTAACTATTTAAGTATGTGCAATATTATGTGATTGCACTGACACAACATGTATTTTAACTAAAAGAATAACAGGTAATGATAATAATGTGTTTATACTAATACTTTGATATATTTGGATCTAATAGTGTTGAGAACTAAAATATGGACACATGTAGGATGTTGATATCCTTTAAAAATAATGATCTGGCTATTAGATTAAAACCTGAATTAGCATGACATGAGACTTTAGGTGATTCCTTATGATAGGATCACATTGGAAAATGGATTAATTATTTATTGAAATGAACAATGGTATTTTGATATGATTTGGTTTTTTATAGTGTGATGTTAATATTTTAAGACATCAATTCATGGATGGAAGAGAAATAAATATAAAATGGTAATTTTCTAAATTGGCCTTTATGGATCATGATGCATATTGTGTTATTTATTACCATTATTACCTATGTTGTTTCTTATGAAATTATTATTATTGTTATTGGATTTGATATTTTGAAATTACTATAATGAATGGACCATTTATGTGTAAATTATCATTTAAATGGCATGGCCTAGTTATACTAAAATGGTTATATAAAGGGCTTGGCCTGACTCTATCGAAATTATTATATAAACGGATTAGATTTATTGCGTTGAAATGATTATATAAAGTAATTGGTTTGGTTATGATGAAATTATTATATAGGGGGTTGTTCTTAATAATTTGATTATGCTAGGGACTTGTGTTTACAGTTGACATGGAAATGATTTATACTCTGAGTTATTCTAGAATTGTGCCAGAGAAGGTTAATTGTATTATTTTATTAATTCTTTAATTATAACTATATTTTCATCACTTTTCATATACTTATTAATAGACTGGTTTTGTTTATACATGGTGTTTTTTACCTACTATGTTTTACTCACAAACTATTTTTCCCACCGTTTAGTAGACAAGAAGTTTACATGGATACATGTTTGGACAAGGTCAAAGGTCATTATTATTGATTGTTTCTTATAGGAAGGGTTGGAGATGAAATAAAAGACTAACCAGAGATTTAGTAATATTTTCTATTGAGTTTATTTGGGTAATCCTGGCCTTTTATATGTACAAATTACAGTATTTCATTTAGTTACACTTCATCCTGACATTAATTGGTTGATTATTATTCGGTTTACTTGGTTGATCCTTTATCTTCCAGTTGTATAATGTATTATTTCTTCGATTTCCATTACTATGATATTTTTTTTTCAAATATATTATAACCATTTACTATGGGGTGTAGTATTTGCATGACTTTTTATACACCCCCAACTACAAGTTGGAAACCCCAGGCGTATGGGGAGGAACACTTGAGGTCCAGTAACAAACCTGATTTGACCACGTGAGAGATTGATAGATCAAGGGAAGTTACACAAATGATCTAAAATGGATTAATTACAATATAATTGAATTAATTTTTCTTTTAAAACAATATTATAATATAATTTATCTTTTTAAATACTTTATATAAAAGGTAATTTTTTAATAAAAACTAGTATTTTCACTATTCTACAAAAATTTAATATTCTCATAAAATTCTCAAAAATTAACTCTAAGATAAATTTTACATGTTGATTTAAAAATTGAATTCTATTTTTTCAAATATTTTTTTCAAAATGTGGAATAAATTAATTATATTATTTTTTCACAATAAATAATTGAAATCATTTTTTAGAAAAAAAGTATTTTCAATGTACATAAATACTTTTCCCAAAATTAATTACGGATTTATCAATATAAATTATTTATATTAAACCATTATAAATAATTTTAAAATTGAGGGTTTTTATATTCACAACACCTTTTTAATAGACATGTTATAATGGTATTGTTTAAATAATAATGTTAATAGCATATTACAGTTTTTTAAAACTCGATGTTATATGAAATGAATGATATTGAAGAAATTAAATATAATTGAAAAATTAATATCGTAAAATCTCTGGGTGTTAAATTATAACTCATTAAAATTATGTTTTCCACCAAAATTATATCACTTTGATAAAAAACTGAGGATACTTATGCCTCATCATATCCTCAGGTTCCCACGTAGCTCTCTCATGTTGGTCATTTCCCCATAAAACATTGACCAACCAAGTGGTAATTTTTCAAAATAAATTTTCACTACAATCTAAAATCCATTATATTTTTTCATCATAAGAAATATCTTTCTCTAGTGGAATGAAATTTGAGTACAATACATATTAAGGGTTGGGTTTTACTTCCTCAGGAAGGATATAGGGAAGAGATAATGGACTTGAGATAGGTTCGGTGGAAGCACCAAGTGATAAGAAAACAACCCTATTAAATCAAGAATCCCGAATGGGAAAATAAACCTAGTGATAAAATTTACCTTCTTTCCAAGTCTCATAACCCTTTCAGTGGAGAAATTCATCAAAAAACCTTCTCTCTAAATTCAAATTCTAGATCATGTCAATGATTACCAGTGTAATTTTTCTATAGACTTTTCTATTCCCTAATGTGTTAAAAAATGGATCTAACCTTATATTATATTTATTATAATAGATGATGTCTCAATAGGTTTTTTTTAAAAACTTTATCCTGTCATGTTGTGGTTATAAACTTCTTGTCATAAAGGTCTTCATAAGATCCATCAAAATACTTGAATGAAAGCTATTGTAGTAAGAAAAATCGACTAGCAGAATTGTTCTACTATACAGACCTTCTTTCTGTGGATGATTCATAGTGAGAAAACTTATATCCATATCCAAGGCCAACTAGACACTTCTACAGAACATCAAGGTATGTCTTAGATCCCGATCATACAAAATTTAATATGGTACTCTATAAAATCTTAGTACTTCCTTAATTTCAATTTGGGATAGATTATCTAGAGTTAAATATTCTATTATAGTTATGATGTTTTTTGACTATATAAGGAGATGGACTACAAACCATATAGGAATGTTCCCTTTAGATGTTTTGGCGAGTCCAATGAAAAAAATACATGGTTTTATTTTCCCATTTACATTATGATATGGGTAATGATTATGAAATCCCCTTTGAATTTTTTCTCTTATCCTTAACTTGATGACATACCAAGAATAGAGATATACACGCTGACATATTTCTCTTCATTCCATCCCACCAGAAATCATCTTTCAAATATATATATACATATTTTTACCTCTAGGATGAATAAAGAATAAATAACTGTGAGCTTCCTCTAATAGATCCTTCTACAGATCTGTTGTGGATTGGATACATACAGAGTTACAAAACCTTATTATTCCATTATAACCAAGGTGAAAATTATGAATATTATTGACTTTATTTATTATATCCTTGAATTCTATCTCTGCCTCTTTAATCTTCACATGGATACATGGCTGTACACTTATTTGAGAATGATAAAAAATACTCCCTTACTTCAAGATTTCATGATATATCCACTGGAAGTCTATAAATATTGGATATTTTATGATACTAATTTTAGATAATCTACCATAATCATTTTTACTAAAAGAATATATCATCCTTTTCACTTTCCCAGGGTGGTAATATATTGAGATGTCATAATATTTAATAAGCTCCAACCATATTATTTGGAACATGATCAATTTTTTCTATGTAAATATAGATTTAAACTATTATGATCAATATATATATATATATCACATTTCTACATAAAGACAATAACACTACATTATTAATGAAAAAATTACCGCAGCTATCTCTAAATCATGAGTTAGATAATTTTTCTCATGAACCTTCAATTTTCATGAGGTATAATCTATCAACATATCATTATAAATGGGGATGAATCCCAAAACCTTATTTTATGTATCACTAAAGATTAAATAACTTCTCCACTATACGATAATATATGTACAAGTTCACTGACTAACCTTCTCTTTAGTTCCTATAAATTTTCCTCACATTCATCTATCCGAAGGAACTTGGATACCGTTTTAGTTAACTTGTTGATTTGATTGGATGATCTTGATAAATTCTCTAAAAACATCAATAATATCCTACTAAATGAAGAAAATTTTGGATCTCAACCACCATGGTTAGTCTTGGACAACCTTTAATAGCCTATATCTTTGTTAGATCCACTGATACAACCTCACTTGAAAATATATAACCAAAAGTGAAACTTTTTATAACCAAAATTCATAAATTTTAAACTTTTCATACAATTTATCATTCCTTCAGGTATTCAACACAACTATCATGTGATATTCTTGTTATTTATATTTATTTTATCTCCTTTTAGTTGGTCAAAAAAGTCATCAATATGGGATTGTGGATATTTTTTATTGATTTTAGTCTTGTTATGTTCCCAATAATCAATGAAAAGGCGCATCAATCTATCTTTCTTTTTAACAAAAATAACTGCTTCACCCCATGGTGAAACACTTGGATTAATGAATCCCTTAGTGAGATTCTCTAGGAGTTTCTTTTATAGTTCCTCCTACTCAATAGAGAATATTCTATAGGATGTATTTGAAATATGTGTTTCGCCAGTTATGATTTCTATCATGAAATCAACCTCATGATTTTGGGGAAGACCAATAAAATCCTCAAAAAGACATCAACTCGAACCAAAAAAATTGGCATATCAAAGATAATGAGTTTCACCCTGATTATCTAATATAAAAAATCATTTTTAATAGTAATCAATGCTCATACAATGGGTTTGATCTCTATTGAATGTTCAAATCTACCATCACATTTATAGATGAACATATGTTGGTTTCGAATATCAAATGTGACGTCCCTTTTTGGTAATTGATTTTAGATTTATGTATAGAAATTCAATCCATTCATAATATAACATAAAATTCCACTAGAGAGAGAATAATAATATTTCTAGGAACAACATAACCATAAAATTCAACTTGATAAGAATCATAGAATTAAGATGTGATTATCCTAACATTAGGAACTTCAATATTAATTAAAAAACTAATGGTTGATCTAGTACTGTGACACCCTTAGATAATTCCTTAGATATAAAATAATGGGTATATTCAGAGTAAAATAATACATTTATAGTCCTAAAGTGGATGGTAAGAGCACTTTTCACCACATCATTATCATATCCCTCTACAGAAATACTGATCGACTAGGATTTTCCTTTTAATCTCATATTAAGAGGTTTGTCATGTAGATCATCATAATTAACCTTCATATTTTGGAATTGGTTATCATAATTACCATACTCTTAGTATTTAAAACATTGGATTATAAGGGGTTCGTTTTGTAGATCTTTCTCTCTATTCACATCATCAGTTAACTTTTTCACTTTACATTGGCATTCAATTTTATAATGAACTTTATTTCCACACTTAAAACATTTACCAGTTCCCTTAGGAAAATTTTCTCCATTTTTTATTTCATCACTCTTAGCATGAAGGAAATATCAGCTTCTTCTCTACATGGTTTTAAGAATTTTCATTAAATACCATGTTTCTTTTCTTATCAAAACAATGTTATTTATGGGTAACCCTTACCTTTATTACAACATTGATAGAACATATAATTATTTATTCATAGTTAATGGAGTATCTTATGTGTAACGTCATTGATATACTTAGTTTTAAGCTATAGAAGAATCATTTCACCAAGAATCATATACACATAAATCGATTCATCAGAGTTTGTTGAACTATGGACCAATGGATTTCCCTCAACGAATGATAATGGAGGGATAAGGGACCATATAACATCTTAGAGTAATGAACCTCAACCATTATTTATTTTGGCCTCGATTAGTTTCCATTAGAATGATAAATGAAGAGGAATCAAACAAACATAAGAAAACTCCCAAATAAAATCCAAAAATAAAATCCCATCCCACACGATGATTGATCAAAAAAAGAATACATTCCCTGATTGATTTATTAACCTTAAAAATTCAATATTGAGGAATTAAAAAAATTCAAACACATTCCCTACCTCGATTCAGTTCAATCGTTGATGAAAAATGATTGTCGCATCGTATTTATTTCTAAGATCTGTTGAATCAGTTGTGCGTTGATCATTGATCTACAATATCATCATCGTTCACCAAAGAGGATTTTCCAGAGGATCTATCCAATGAATCTCTATTAGTTCTAAGGTTATGTGTATAACACTTTAATTATAACAAAATGAACTATTTATAGATCCACTAATCACTTCACCAACAAAATGTAAAAATAATTTTATTAAATAATTTTATTCATTTTAGCTCCCATAAAGTTTTTTAAAATGCCTGAACTGACTAATTTTAAGTCACATATAGGGATAAACCATCATTTTTAACTCAAAAGTACCTTCTTATTTCTTATATAGTCAACCATTTAGAGGTTATTCCAATTTTTCATGAAAACCATGTGGGTATACTATTTAATATATTTCAACCATATATTCCAAGCACACAGGGTCTTGAGATCACTCACCATCTCAGATCCTAGTGTAAAAAATTAGACATATAATATTAGTAAATAATACACAGAAAATGTGAGGTGTTACATTCTCGTCACATTGGGGATTTACATCTTTCAAAATCAAAAACAAGTGCTACTAAAAAAAGATGTGGGTACTAAGAACGAATATAAGTCTCCAATAATCCCTTCCATAATTGGGATGTAATGTGAGAATAATAATTAGAAAAATTCATTGGTGGAACTCTATAGAGTCAAACTATCTCCTACACATTGAGGCATCCCAAGCTCTCTGCTGAAATATTCTCTCAGATAGATAAAAAGTGGTCTGACTTGGTGAGTCAGTCCATGATAACCCAGATGGCATCATGTCCACTAGATGTACATGGTATGTACATCATGAAGTACATATATATCCAATCCCACTTCCATAATGGAACCTCAAAGGGTTGAGAAAAACCTGTTGGAACTTGGTGCTCAACCATCATTTACTGACAAGTAAGGCATCAAGAGACAAACATTGCAAATCCTTTCTTCATATATATCCTTAAAAATAGGAATCAAGGGTCCTTAAATATCTTTTTAACACCAAGATGTACCACCAAAGGTGATGTGTGAATCTTTCTCAGAACCTCCTCCCACAATACCACTGGTACCACCATCCATCCACATAAAAGAATTTCATGATTCCCACCATCAAAAAATCTATCAATTTCACGTCTAGTGGATATATGAGAATGCAGGGTCCTGAAGTCGATATATAAGAACCCAAGTTTTTCATTTATTTATGGTTTCTTATACTCTTTTTATTTTAAATTTTTCTTTGTAAAAAACAATGTAAATTTGGTAAAATTAATGGAATCATGGGTTACAAGCCATGTACTCCAAAGCACACGCCCTGTAGTATGTCGGTGTATGAAGTGAATACATGGAATGTGGGAATGTGGGATATATGAGAATGATCCTCATCATGTCCACACCAAACAGCCTTTTCCATGAGATATGGCACAACAAATCCACTTGAAACCGACCCTATCATTGTGCACATCATCACCGCAGACCAACCAGTAAAATGGCTGTTATTGACTGGATCCTGAATCACCCCTGATCACAAAGATTCAACCGTAGTGCCAATCTGATCCATTCACCAAAACCATCCCACTTATTTATCAATATATTCTCAAACCATTTATCTAGATATTTTTCGATCCACCATAATGAATCTAGGGGTTCGACCATATTCCAATCGCTTCGGAAAAGTTGAATAATGACTATGTGGTCCAATGATGAAGAACACAAAAAATGATGGTGGAAAAAGAAAAAATAACAACGGTGATAAGAATAATTGTCCAAGTGTTATTGTTCAATGATTTCATAGTAGGGAGAATTAGGTTGAGAAACATTTCATAATAATAAATAAATTTAAAGGATAATTTATTTTAATACATGGGATCAGAAAAAGGATCAAATTAATGAAGATCAAATAAAGAGAACTGATAATGATCAATATTTTTAATCAAAATGGGATGAAACCACAATTTATGAGTCCTACCGAGATTATGGATCGATAGTTGTTGAAGAATAAATCCTCTAATGTTTAAGATGACCTGCTGCATCGGCCGCTTGTTGATTCACCTCGATGAGATCACCGATTGTCATCTAGTTTCAATTTTCCAACAAGGAAGTGGTAAAATATCCTCTTAATGATCCCAAGATTATGAGACTAACCCTGATGATTTTCCATATAAGATTATTAATATAAAAAAGTGTTTTAGGTTATTCAATTTAAAATAAATAAATAAACAATTTATTTTATCTAAACTCACCCGCCAATAGTTTCCTCTCCTGAACGTCCCACGATGAACAACATTCCGTCACGCCTTGGGAAAACCCCACCTTATAAAGTCAATGGTGGTATCAAATTTCTGATATGAGTCTCCTTCTATGAGTTATTTGGGCTTAGGTTATCAAATAACTAAAATAAATTAATTAATTTATCCAATACACCCACCAATGTCTACCGCATCTGAATGTCTCACACCAAAGGACTTTAGGTCACTCATAGGGTAAAACCCACGTTTTGGATTTAACTTTGGGATAAAATTTCCAATATGAGACTCATTTTATGAGATATTCCATTTTTTATAGAGATTTGTTTGTCCATAATAAAAATATATGTAATATTTTTTATTAAATTAATCCCAAGCTCACAGGGCCTCAGAATCGCGCATCGTCTCAGTGCATGTCTTGGAAAATATTCCTAGGAATATTATAATTTCTTAAACAAAAAAACCAAAGTGTCTACATTATTCCATTCTAAAAATCTATTCATACCTGAAAAGATAAAATTATGAAAATTGTCAGGCAAACTGAACCTGAACTTGGATCTTCCATAAAATAGGATGTATAGCCAAAAGAGATGTGTGAAACACCCTTATCATGTCCCCTTGAATCATGAACATAATCACCGTTTGTACCAAAAAATGATGAAGTGATTCCCTTATTCAAAAAATCAATCAAGTGAAAATCCTAGGGACTTATGGTCATGGAACACCATGTAGTCAATGTCCCCCAGATGGTGGTGCCCCCATATCCCCAAGGAGAAGACATATTCTTCCAGCTATTGGTAGGATGTCAGTTAGTTCTATCCATGGGGTCTGAACTTCCTCATCCTGTATTTGATAACTATCTGTCACTGTATCAAGTTTGACACTGAAAACACAAGGGTACCAATGAACAAGGCATGCAAGTAGAATCATCCAAACATGAGAAGATAGACATGAAAATCACATAACATACCCCGTGCATATTTTCCTCTCTTGGAAGGAGAGTAATCCCATCCCAGAAACTCCACCACACCCATTAGTGGAATCCCATACAAAAAGTGTCTAGTAGGAAATCTCCACCGATAATGCGAGGACCTACTTTGACAATCCATCACACAACATCGTTCAGAACACCCAAGTTAGAGGGATTTATCCACAACACCTTCTTATTATCTTATTTGGTAATAATTGAATCTCCTTAAAATTTCTGATTTCATCCTAAAAACACGTCTGAGTGGGTGAAGAACCCCCTTCATCATGAACTCGATACTATATTGAACAAAATTGACAAAGGGTTACATCAATACCCCACGTCACCCTAGGTAAATACTCAAGCAAGAAGAAGAAAGAAAAGAGTACATCACAGAGTATCTAGTAATTTCTAATGAATAAGGTCGAGGAGATACATAGAGTATATTTTATCATCATTTGCACTATGGCATAATAGACATCCAAAGCCTTCAGCTATCTACGGCTCTGGCCACAATCTCCCGAAGCCTAATATGGGCCACATGGTGGTGGTGGAAGGATCTCATAGCGACATCCACCACATATAGATTAGATTTATCCTCTTTTAGTTCCTCTTCCCTAGGGACCACCCTATACTAATAAAAAAATCAGCCTTTAATAGTTCTAGAAAAGTCCTTTATCAACACTAAAAAAGACTTGATAATCAAAGCATGATTAAAATCCCGAAACATTTATTAGCTCTAAAAAAGCACTGCTAAAGGCCCACATTTATAGAACTAAAAATCACTGTTAAAAGGTTCATTTACCATTTATTTATTTAGCACTTATAAGGTCCTCCTTTATCAGTGCTTTTTTAGTGATGTCAAAGGGGGCCTTTAACAACAATTTTTTAGTGTTGATAAATGCCCCGTTGATAAATGGTATATAATTTTTTTCCATGGGCCACCCAACCAAATTATTAGCACTTGCACCCTCTATACCTTTATCATCGGTTCCCACACCCCAACCCTTCATGAATGCTTAAGATAATTCCAGCCTCTTGTGCATTCCCCTACCTCCAGCAAGTTTTGAATCCTAGACCTCCATGTTATACAACAGCGACTTTACCATTCCATTATATTTTTATGATTTAGATTTTATGTTATATCTATGTATTTATATATATTTCATAAAAACATTTCCCATATATTTAAATATATGTTTTTATATTAATAAATATATTTTATTTGTAAATATATTAAATTATTTATTTATAAAATTATATTTTAATTTTTGAATATATAAAAAATATGTATATATTGTTAAATATTATATTATAAATAAAATTACATTATAAAAAATGATAAAATTTAAAACCCATAATATCATTTTGAATGTAATCCCTAGGAATATATTCATCTCCCATTTAAAAGGGGTGAAAATAACCACATAAACGAGGCTTAAAATCCTTCAAAAGATAAAAAATTCGCTACCCCGACTAAAAACTTAATTTTGGAGGCCTCTAGGGTCTTTTTATCCTCTAAAATGGGAAAAATTATTTGTTCTATTACTATCATTTAAAAATCATCGTAGGCTTCAATTTGATATATGGTAGATCCAAAAGGGACACCCGAATCAAATGTTATGTCTAATTGATGTTTGAGTTATGTTTTCAACTTATTTTAGATATTTTAATTTTTTTTGAATTTTCTAATATTAAAATTGATATTAAATGACTATTAATTAGTAAAAATAAGAAAATTATTAATTAAAACTATTTTTTCGTTATTTTATAACCAAGTTGTATAAAATATCATAAATATTAAGTGTAAATTTCTATTTACCATATCTAAAACATATTTTAAAAAATATATATTATATTTATGTCAATATAAATATATTTACATATTAAAATATTATTTTTAATGAAATATTTTTTTTAAAGTATAATCTGATATACCCTTGTAAAAAAGTGCTGATAGAGGGGGGTATTTATCAACACTTCTAAAAAAACACGGAAAAAAATACTACCTCTATTAGTGATTTTTACAAGTGTTGATAAAAGAAATTATTTATCAGAAATTGTAAAAAAGAATCGACAAAGTTCTCCCTTTAACATCGGTTTTTTTAGTGTTAACAAAGGGGATCTTTAGCAACATTTTTATCTAGTGCAGTTAATGCCTTTGTGCTGGATTAACCCAATTTTGTAGTAGTGTTTTCCATGATTAAGAGATCCTTGATCTCGATGCTATATCTACCATGAAAATCTATCATATATCTTCCTATACTGATCATCACATCGGGTCAGGTAGTTTCACACCATGTGAGATCAACCATCACAAGCATATCACTGACCCTCTCTTGGATGCCCTATTCATATGTGTTATCCCTACACTATATGGCCATGTTCCAATGTCTAATGAGGAAAGGATTTCCTACACTGGATCCTTTCAACTTGTGATTTCTAGCTACTGTAGATAACTCAAATCTTGGACACCCACTACTAGACCCAATTTCCTGGAATCCCTTTGACCGAAATCTCTTTTCACCAATTCCCACTCTAACACCCCGACATCGGTGTGGATGCACTAGAGCATAACACTTGATTGGATATCTTTGCAGAGACTTTGCTCAAACTTTCATTCTCAAAACTAGACATCCCATATCATGTCAAGAGTGTACTGTATAATGTCTATGAAGATCTCTAATTAATTAGTCTCCATCATCCCTCCCTACTGCAACTCCAAAAGCTCATAGATCTGAACTGATATCAAGAAGGAGGGGTAGTATTCATCATGAAATAGATTCTAGAAGTCATCCCATGAGATTTTTGACTCAATACTAATCTATGTAACAAGGATCCAACAATGTCAAACTGATCCATGGAAATGTCTAGCAGCCAGTGAAACCACTTGATCCATCGGTGTCTGGATGATCATGAGGACACACAACATTAACTGTATCCATTTTATTACTGCTTGAACATCTGGTTCACCACTGATCCTCAGCGGCCTCTAGTGCTGGAACTCACATAGTGCGCTAAACCTATGCGCATCCCTATCCTAGTCTACCTGGATGATATCTTGCTCAACAGGTGGAGGTTATGGTATATGCCCACCTATAGGATGGGGGTCGCAGGATGTACCCCGGACTAAGCCATTATCACTCATTGGATCGTTGTCACCAACTAGATCTATCTTGTCTAGAATTCATCACGAAGGAATATCAAAAGTGTCTGAGATGTTCAACGATCATTTGAGAATATATATGTATATATATATATATATGTAAAATGGGGATCTAAATCAATAAGGATAGTCAAAGACTCAATCCTATATTGTGCATGTACCATTAATCCCTACAACAAATGTCTTGGCATTCCATGTCTACAAGAATGTAGTCAAGGTCCTAGTGGACAAATATATAGACCGCCGCACCATCACTGGAATCCCTGGCCCAAGAGCGGTGCTTGAGAGACTTCAACACTATTTCCATAATCCCAACCAAAATCTTTTCAGGGAAACTTCTGAACAACTTACCAAGTGTCAAACTAGCTCTGATGCCATTCTTTCATGACCCAACCCAAGCTAGGGCCCGATCCACAACTACCCCAAGCCTGCCACTATAGGACAGGGGTTGGTGACTATCACTGAAGTAATATCTATATCGAGGATACCTTTTGATAAGTATCTATACAAACACATGCATGAAACTCAATGTAGAATTGTAGAGAGAAATAATAAAAGATGGAACACTACTATAAAGTAACTCTAACATGAATGAACCACTAAATAGTACGAAAGTACGGTATTATAATTTAAAATGTAATGTGTAAAAATACACACCCCACTAGAAAATCGTCCTAACATAAAATAATTGGAAAAATAAATGCAGAGAGTACCCAACTCCAAAATCCCAAGCTATGACTACCATACACGGTCCAAGCACCCAGTATCTCTAAGATCCTCGAAAGTCATGTCCAATATGTCCTTCATCTGCAAAATAAAAAAATATGTGTTGGTGAAGCCCATGCATGGGTGGGTATATAAATACCCAGTAGAATACCCTGATAGTGTCAAGGGGGAGAAGTAGGAGATATAATAGAAGAGGAAAGTGGTAGATAAAACAAGGTACAATGAATGAGTACAGCTCAGCCCAACCAAGTGTGGAGGTAAACTTGTCCAAACCCAAGGAGCTCAACACAATCATAAGAGAAATTTCTCATAGAGTTATTAATACCTATAATGGGAGATTAGACATATCCAACGATGATAATATTGATATAGAAGGCATATAAAATACCCCGTATATCTTCGCCTCTTAGAGAATGAGAGTAGAAAAATTTAAGGTGTGAATCCAGAAGGAAGAATATATACATGATGATCCAAATAATACCAAATGATAGAGTAAGGGGATCTCCATCTCAAAGCTTATACCAAGACTAAGAGTGGTGAATAGTTCCAAAAGAAGATGCATCCACAATTCCCATCATCCCATGCGTCTTCCCTGAATGCACAAGTCTAAGGAACTCAATCACCACACCTTGATACTATCTAATTTAAGAAGCACTAACTCACCTATATGGTTTTCATCACGTCACAAAAACATTTCTCGATGGGGGAAAAATTAATTTTTCTCTTAATTAATAATCTATATCAAACCACATCACATCACAGTGTTGTTCCATAGAGGGACCATAATTTCATAGTAGAGGGCCCACACCCTAGTGCATCAGGGGGATCCACACTAAGAGTAGCTGTAGATGATTTACACCCATGTTGATGGGGTTCCACTCTGATAGTAGTTATAGAGGACCCACATCCATGCTGAAGGGGGGGAGGGGGGGGTGTCCACTCTAGTGTAACAGGGACCCGCACCCTGGTACAACTAAGAGTTCAACCCTGGTCGTCGAGGACCCACACCCTATGCCGATAGGTGGGTTCCACTCATAAGGTAGATGACCCACTCCCATACCGATTGGGGTTTCATTCTAATGGTCAAGGACCCACGCCTAGGTATCACAAGGGGTTTCACTCTATGTTATTGAGGACCCATTCCATAATTGGTAGGGGTTACACTCAGATGTAGCTCTAGATAACACATGCCCAAGCCGAAAGGGGATTCCCCTATAGAAAAAGAGTCTAGTGATCCTACCTAGCCGCATATGTCATTGAGAGTCACTTTAGATAGGTTCCAGATCCAAGAAATTTTATATCATAGCTCCAAATCCACAATTTAGGGTTCTATTTAATTATACTCAAAAAAACCACTCAGGATAGGGTACTTGTGGAGAAAATCAGATTTCTAACGAAGGAAACATAGAACCTTGAAGATTCAAAAAGGCGTACACAACATGTAAGGGACCCACACTTCATGTTGTCATACTCTATTACTAGGTAGTGTACTTTATAGCACATATAATGCTAGGCATGTAGTACAACACTAAATGTAAGGGTACTACATGATGTGTCTCAACCAAAAGACCAATGAAGGCAAGAGACTCATCATTAGTCTGAGGAAAAAGTGGAGTTTAACTAATATGATTCTTAAAAAATCTCCAGATGGCCAAAACAGATCAAACCATTGCAATCCTCATAGAAAACTACTTGAGATAGCCTATT
The DNA here is from genome assembly GCA_963277665.1 of Viscum album. Lineage (NCBI taxonomy): Eukaryota > Viridiplantae > Streptophyta > Magnoliopsida > Santalales > Viscaceae > Viscum > Viscum album. The sequence goes on along the minus strand of OY728151.1, from coordinate 64,530,860 downwards.
CACTTGCCTCAATCGAAAATTGGGTTAAAAAGTCACTTTTCACAACATCATGCTCGAGCAGTGTTTTGTGAGCCCTAGCCATGAGACTAAATTAAATACCCGAAATTAGTCTTGAAATGTATTGATTAACATTAGTATCATAGAGTTGAAAACGATTCATTATTCCGAAACCTTATGAGGGAGATATTCCAGATAGAAAATCCCATAATAATTTTAATTTTATTATTTTTTGTTGTTTTATTGACCCGAGGAATGAGTTTGAAAAAGGTATCCAACATCTGTATTAGAATGACCATCTCAATTCTGGGATCATGCTGTCATTGAAAATTCATCAATAAAAATATCTTACAAAGGAGTTTTGCATGATTTTTTGGTTTGAAACCCAAAATTATAATAATAATAATAATAATATATTATTATTATTATTATTATTATTATAATATTTTTTTTAAATAAATCCCAGTTCCCTCCTCCCTCTGTACTGCATGCTACTCACAAAGGGCCCTCCTATTTTCTTTTGACATTTGTTAATTATTATTATTATCGTATTCATTAATTAATTCCATTATTATTATATCAAATAATAATAATAAAATAAACATAAAAATTCTCCCCATGTAAGATGGGATCTCATACAATGAGCCACCCCTTACACCACAAATTACCATATCTAGTTCACTGACAGAACTGGAGATGATTTTGTTCCACTCAAAAACCAGTTCTCATCATTTATTCTGTTATTAATAAATTTAATAATAATGTTACCATTCATTAAATCATTACTATCATTAATGATAATAATAAAAATAAATGAACACAACTCACTACAATAAATTAAATCCATTTAATTTAATTAACCACACATTTTATTCCACCATCATTATTATTATTTAATTTAATAATAATAAAAAATCCTCATTTAATTTTTATCAAATCACCAAAATTAATGATAATAATAATTATTATTATTAACAGATGTTGCGTTGACCACATACGACCTCTTTGATGGAGATATGAGTCCAACCATCATCAAGTCCATGCCAAATAACCTCCACAATGAGATCTCTTGCACACCCTCCACTTGAAACTGAATCCATCACAATGCATTATGTCACAACACACCCACTAAAAAAATGAGGATTATAAACTTGATCTTGAACCACCTCTGATCATAAACAGACTCCCACAGTGCTGATCTGATCTGTTGACCAAACACAAAACTACTCGTATATCAATCCTTCATCAAAAAATCAATCCACATATTGTTCATGCCACCACAAGGATTCTGGGGGTTCGACTGTGTCAAACCCAATATGGAAAAGTTAAATCATGACCCCATGGTCCATAGATTAGGAACACAAAGAACAGTGGGGGAAAAACCAATAATAAAGCTGATTAACATCATTTTCCAAGGGATCTTGGCCAATGAATTCATAGTGGGGAAAATTGGGGTGATAAACATGGAATTATTAGAAATAAATTGAAAGTATACATTATTTTGATACATGGGATCATTAAAAGGCTCAAATTAATGCATATCAAAGAGAGATAATTGATCATGCTAAATATTTTTTTAACTAAAAGGGATCGAAAACAAAATTGACATGTCCTACCTTGATTATGGACCGATAATTGGTGGAGAACACATCTGTTAGTGATTAATATGGTTATCTGCATCTATCACCTAACAATTCACCATGATCTGATCAGTAGGCATCTTTTATTCTCAATCTATAAATATAGAAGGGTTGGAAGATCCTATCAATGATCCCACAATTATCTGTCTAACCCTGGAGATTTTCCATAGAAACATATTTATAGATAAAAGTGGTTTAGTTCATTTAGTTTAAAACAAACAAAAAAACTATTTATTTTAACTAAACACACCCGCCAACAACTGCCTCATCCAAATGTCCCACTCCAACCAACTATGGGTGGCGCCTAGGGAAAACACCACCTTACAAACTCAACAGTTGAATCTGATTTTTGACCTGAGTCTCTATCTATGAGTTATTTGGGTTTAGGGTTATTAAATAAATAAATAAATAAATAAATTTATTCTGTGCACCGACCATTGGCTGCCCCAAATGAATATCCAACAACAATAAACTTTAGGTCACACCTAGGTTAAAGTCCACATTCTAGATTCAACCGTGGTATCGTATTTCCAATATGAGACCCCATTTTCAAGATATTTCACTTTTTACAAGAAAAAATGCACACATAATAAATATATATTTAATTTTTTTTGAAAATTAATTCCAGGACCACTTCCCTTAGAATCTGACATTCTCTCACCACATGGTTCCTAACATATTCATAGGAATATTCTAAAGTCTTGAATGGAAAAACTAGACTCTCTAAAAACATGATTAGATATTATTAGAAATTAAAAGTTATGATGATTCTAAATATAGAATCCAATTTTCCAAATTCTAATAATATAATTTCAAGAAATTAATTTTAAATTAATTCCATAGATGTGTTGTGACAGTGTGTTTTTTAGAAAAAATTTTTAAAACTTTTTAATGTTTTCATATAAAATTTTTAATGTGAAATTGGTTCTAATAACCTACATTGAATAAATGGATTTAAAATTAATCTCATAAAAATTTAAAACCAAATTAATATATAATTTTAAAAAAATAAATTAGCTGAAAAATAACATTTGAATTAAAATTCATTATTTTTCTCAATTTATCAAAAAATAATGTTTTTAGAAAAATATCTAAAATTCACCTTGAGAAAATTTAAACATTAGGAATTCAAAAATGTTTTTTATTTTCTCAGGTTAAATTTATAAATTTTTATAAAATTAATTTTATTATTTCTTATATAAGTACATAAAAAGAAGTTCAATTGAGAAAATAGAATTTCTATTCATATAAAGGGTTTACCAATATTACATGTTTTATTATCAATATGATTTATTTATATAAAACCACTTAAAAAGTAGTTATTACTATTCATATTAATAATATTAATGTCTTGGTTGTAACTATATCATTTAAATATTTATAATAATAGAATATTATTTTGTAGAAACTCAATGTTGCATAAAATGCCAGTGATGTTGTTGTTGCATGTAGCACAAGATTATCTTGGTGTAGCGTATACTGAATACGTGACTTAGTGTAGCATAAAACCCATAAACTAAAATAAAATTAATTTATTGGAAAAAAAATTCCCCAAAACTCAGGGTGTTACATTCTACCCCAAATAAAATGTATTTGTCCGTAGATATTCATCATTTTGATACAAAGATTGAGTTTATTTCTTTCTCATCATGCAGAATCATAGCTATTTATAGAATAATAAATTTCATATATATTAATATTAATGATGAAGATATTAATTTTACATCAAAGAGGACACTTGTATGATAGCGTACTCAACATGCTATATTTGTTTTTTCCGAAATTTTATGTTCACACAATGTTGGGTTATACCGAAAAATAATACAATAATATTATTATTATATTAAATTGTAGTTAAAACCTAACCATTTTACTAACTAAAAAATGATTATACATGTTTGATAAATATGTTTACATTAATATATTAAATTTCAGAGGCTAAAAAGATAATTAATCCAATTTTAAGCATAATATACTCTAATATATTTAAAAGGCCGTTTTACTGCCTTTTGAGAGAGAGCCCTTTTTAAATTTAGTTTTTATCACTTTTATATGTTCTATTTTATAAGATAAATTTATTCTTTATAATAGTAACATCAAAATTTAATTTTGATTAATTTTGGTATTTTTCTAATGAAATTCATATTATTTATTAACAGTGAAAAATTCAACATTTTAATTCAAAACTGCATTTTCATCTAATTTATTTATATAGGTAGAATATAATTTTAATTTTTTTAATGTTTAATTAGATTAAGTTTTTATCATTTCATTCAATGTTGGTCAGTGGATGTAATTTCACTATGAAATAGGTTATAAACACATGTCAATCTTGTGATAGTTATTATTTCTAAAAAACCCGTTTTTTTGGTTTTGAAAACGAGAATTAATTTATGACAATTTTGTGTTTTCAATATGGAAAAATTGATTTGATAATTTTAATAAATAGGTCAAAATTGTTTCAATATGTACCTTTTATTTTTAGACATTATTAATAGTAACTTCAGTAATTATTTTATTTACCATGGTTGAAGGGTAAATCTTGTAAATAAAGGTACAAAATAATATTTTTATAATATTAAACTTCCATAAAATGTTCCATAATCCTATTGGATGAGATATTTATGACCATGTGAATCCTTGGGTAGATTTTGGGACCCCATGTAGCCACATGGTATTGATAATGACATGTTATATTAATTAATATAAAGTAATGAAAAATAAAACAAAAACATGTATCTTTAACTAATTTTTTTTATATGGGGTTATATAAGAGATATATTATACTATAAATAGTAAATATAAATCCAAAAATATTTACTATATATTGTTATTTTATTTATAATTTTTTTACATAAAATAAATAAATACATCTATGACATAATAATGATGTAGTGATTACCTTATTACTGAATGATTTAAATAAACATGATTATAAATATTAAAATAAATTTATTTTAAACTTTTTTTCCATACAAGAATTTTATGGATGAATATGACATGATATCAATCAATTAATGAAGTTTTTTCGATAGAATCATGTTTTTATGGATTTTTAAAAAGTCATGATATGAATAGTATAAAAATTGACATAAATGAGTTTTTAAAACAAATATTATTTTATTAAATGATATAACAGTCATAAATATCTAATATAGGTCCGAATGACATAGCTAATGCTGAAAATTTCATCAATAAACCACTTTAGGTTCTATTGGAGTTTTATAGAAATTATATTTACCATATAATATGAATATACAAGAAGACATGGCGATGGTTTAATTAGTTAACTAAGGGTTAATGCTAAAAGGTAAGGTTACATATGTTACCTAGATTTGTCCAAAATATGTTGTTTGAGTGTTTTTCTACCCAAAATCATCTTAAATTTGAAATAAATGACTTTGGGACCATTTAAAACCCAAAATATTTTTATAATAAAATAATATTTCCATACCTTCTGAAAGTGCCCCTCCTCCCTCTTATAAAAGGCCACCTCCTCTACCCCTTAACTCACACCTATCAAGTACATTTTCTCTACCAAATTATACTCAAATAAGATCCCAATATTATTATCTTCATCTAAGAAGCCTTACCATGGGAATAATTCAATTCAATAAAGCCTTTTGGCTCAAATCAAATGAAGTTACTCGATTTAGAGGTAATGTCTACTCTCAATTTACACACATTTATTTTACTTATCCACTCCCTATTATCCTCATATTCTTGGATTATATAACAAAACCAGTATCCTCAATATACTAGTATGTTTTTATGATAAGGATTATAACTACAATTACACACACCTCCATCTAATGGATACGAACATACTTTTTCTGTGTACGACGAACTACTACCTCATAAAACGATGATTGTTCGATTTTCCCCGACCACATATCATGGTGGCCATTATTATGGAAATGTATTTATATATGATATATATTATATTTATACTATATCTATGATTCTATAATTTTTATGTACAACATAACTTTATGTTTTCCATGATGTGAAAAAATATGATAATTTCATTTGAGGAAGTGTGGACTACTACCCCCTCAAAGTGATATTACCCATTTACGCTATACATGGAACATATAAAGGATGGTTTTATTAAACCTATGATACATAGATGAAATAAATTTAATATTGTTATTATAATATAAATTTATATCATTTTATTTCTATACTTTTATTATTGAAAAGAAATGAATGTAGCATTCATGCGTACGTATGGGCTACTGTATCTATGAATGGTGAATTTAATTTATTTTATCCAAATGATATAAAATATTATAAATACATATATACTGGATATACATGATATTTAAATCAATAATATCATTTTGAAGATGATGTACTTTTGACTACATGTACAATTTATATCAAAACAAGTTCATTTTCGACTCAAGTACTAAATATCAGCAAAATGACTAATATTAACTTAAATAATTATGTAATTTTCATAATATGGTATTAAGTAATATAAAATAAATAATAAATTTTAAAAAAGTTCTTGAATCAATTAGAAATTAACATAAGTTTATTATTCAGGAAGAACAAGGGACACACATGAAAATTCAGACCCAAGGTAAGGGACTTCATCTCAATCTCCATTCATTGAGGAATATTTTGATAATATACACCTCTATATTTTATATGGTGTATAATAAAACCCTTTGACTTTTAATTTCACCAAAAGGGAATAATGTTTCTGTGAATATTTTTACAAAATCATAAAAGAAATGTTTTTAATATATGTGGTGACAACGACCACTCCGCCACCATTGTCATTATTTTTCAGTTTCCTTTCTCTATAATCCTTAATGATTTCAAAAAGGAAAAGAAATAACTTATTCCCTTTTTGTTTTTTTGGTACCGACAGTTTTTCTTGGAAATAGATTGAGTATTTCAATATCTTGAAATGATTTCTTGTGATTTAAAATGAAATCCTATAAGTGAAATGTTGATATTTGCAATATTTTATGTAATATTATTATATAATGGTACTTGGAAACATGAAGAGTGTTTACATGATAAACCCATGATGGTTGGTTACATGATAAACCAAATGATTTGTGGTTCCATGATAAACCAAGTATGACTGGTTACATTATACTCTCCAATGCATTGGGTATGGAATTCAGTTGTATGACTATTCCATTTAGTGATATGTGTGGAAGTCCACCGTATGGTGATTCCATTAAAGTATGTTTATGTCCCAAGTTACCTTTATATTCTCTATGTTAACTTATATGGGATTTATGGTAATATTTTGGTTACAAAAAGGGGAAACAATGTGATTATATTTATTGAAATATATTTACTACTAAAAGATGAAGATTTTTACTTATGATAAAGTATTATTGGTTTTCATGTTATCCCAAGACTAATAGTTTTTTTTCATTATGTAACCCTTTATGAGATTTTTATACTCATCCTATTTTTTGAATTTTTTTCATAGGACATAAGTATGAATCAAGTCACGGATGGGATCAAATAAACATTATGGTTTTAAAACCTGAAACGATTTCATGTTTTTTTAAAGAGTTTTTGTTTTATGAAAAATTGATACTATGTAGAAGTGTCTACATGTAATAATCACAATGTTATGTATAATTTATGACCTAATTATCTAATTTGATAAATCTGAAAAGATCCTTAATGTGAAATAATGTCAAATTATTGACTTATCTCAATAATAAGTAATGTTTAATGTTCGAGACTTATAGTTGGTATCAAAGGTCGGTTTAGATAACTTTAGGAGTTAGAAAATTGTTAATAGAATATCTATAAAATATTTTTACTTTATGGTAAAATTGAAATGATATAGCATTTGAATATTACCACATTACTTCTTCTATGATATGTTTGTTCAGAATGGTTTTCCGCAGTGGAAATAGGGCAGCTATGTTGGGAGGGTATACAGAAAAAAATAACCTTCCAAATCAACATATTGAGATGGTTAGAATCAGAACTGAATAGTTTTTTGTAGTAATGGATCAGTTGAATCAGGCGACAAATGGTGGTGGTGTCCATTCACGAGCTCAACAAGACCAACTACCTAGGCATATGTCAATCGTAGAGCATTTCATGAGGCAATGTATCCCATCATTTAGAGGATAATCTGACCCTGTGCATGATGAAGGGTGGATTAAATCATTGGAAAAGTTTTTTGATGTAATGTTTTGTTCAGAAAATCAAAAGGTTAGTCTTGATACTTATCATTTTCATGGTGAAGATGATCAGTGGTGGAAAATGATTAAAAATATCAGATGAAGTGAAGAGATTGATTCCCAATAATCAGATGAATATAAGAATATCTTCCTTGAGAAATATTTTCCTAAGGCTGTTCGACTTTGGAAGGAAAGGAAATTCCTGGAATTGAGACAAAAGGAGGAAGATTTCGTGGCTACATATGAAGAAAATTTCCCCCATTTTTCAAGGTACATCCAAATTTTTTTCTAGAATATTGATAGTTTGATAAATCAGTTTTACTCAAGATTTAAGGAAAAATGTCAAAGGGTGTTAACTACACAAGTTCAAAAGTAATGAGACACTTGTCTGATGTGATAAGATAGTAGAAATGGAGTTTCTTGATGAGAATGTGTTCTATGAGAGAAAAAAAATGAAGTAATCCAGTTAGATGGTAATGGGAAATAATTCATCAAAGAAGCCTGGAGGTAAGAAAATAAAATTTCTAACTTGTGAGATGTGTGGTAAAAAGATTCTTGGAGAATGTCCCTCAAAGTCCAAGAAGTGCTTCTGATGTTGTAAGACTAGTCATATTACTCATAATTGTAAGGAAGATGATCAGGCATGGAATGAAAAACCAGTGGTAAGATGCTTTAGCTGCAATGAGTTAGTACATTATGCCGATGTGTTTCCAAATTTGATTACCCATTGTGGAAATAAACAAGATCGAAAGCAGAAGGGCATGGAGAAATAATTTTCAACTACTTCGATTGATGTGGAACTGTAAAATGAAGTGGTGACATGTACATTACAGATTTCTTTAAAATAATCCAAAACTCCATTTGACTATGGATCTTCACATTCTTTCATTTCTAAGAAATTTTCAAATAAATTGGATATATAATGTCATGATAGTGATATCAAACTTTTTCTAAAAAATATACATGGAAGTTTTAAAGAAACCAAGATTTATAGTAATCTTCATATTATCATTAGTGGAATAGTCTTTCCTACAAATCTTATTGAACTTTCCATAATGGAATTTGATATCATTTTGGGTATGGATTGGATTTCATTTTATCATGCTAAAATAAATTGTAAATCCATGAAAGTTTTATTCAATGATTTCATACCTATCATAACATATCAAGAAGTTGAAATATTGATTAAATATGGTAGTGAATGTTATCTGGATCATTTTGTTGAAATGAAATAGAATGTTTTGACTAGTGACATTCCCACTATAAATAAATTCACAGATGTTTTTCTCGATGGATTTCCTGGTATTGTTCCCAATCAGGAGGTTGTATTTACTATTGATTTAGTTCCTGACGAAAAACCTATTTCTAAACCCCCCTTATCAAAGGCTCAAGTAGAACTGGTGGAATTAAAAAAATCAGTAGCAAGCATTACTTGATAAAGTATTTATTCAACCTAGCACTTCACTATGGGGTGCTCCAGTTTTTTTTTTAAAAAAGAAAGATGGTTCTATGACACTATGTATTGATTAAAGACCCTTGAATAAAATCACTATTAAGAAAAAGTATGTGTTTCCTCATATCAATGATTTTTTTGATCAACACTATAGAGCTCAATTTTTTTCGACAATTAATTTGAGGTTCGGGTACCATCAGATGAAGGTGAAGGAAGATTATATTCCAAAAACAATTTTTTCAACTAGATATGGGAATTATGAGTTTATAGTTATGCCCTTTGGGTTATCTAATTCACCTAATGTATTTTTGAATCTCACGAATGGAGTCTTTCATCAGTTTTTGGATCAGTTTGTGGTTGTGTTTATATATGAAATCTTGTTATATTCTAAAAGATGAGGGGAACATGAAAGTCACTTATGGGTTGTTTTGTAAATATTAAAATAAAAGAAAATATATATAAATTTTATTAAGAGTGAATTTTTGTTGCAAAAAATTTCTTTCCTTGGTCATATTGTTTATAAAGATGGCATAACTATTAACCCTTATAAATCAAAATTTGTTGAAAAGTGGCCAAGACGTACCAATATAATAGAGATTCATAGATTCCATGGATTACCAGGTTATTACTGATGGTTTGAGGAAAAATTTTATTGGTTATCTATCCTGATAACTAAGCTAATACATATGTGATTTAATTTCATCTAGACAAAAGAATGTGATAATTGTTTTCAGGAAATGAAATGAATATTGGTAAATGATCTAGTTTTGGCCTTGCCTTCCAGGACTGGCGAATTTTTTTTCTACAACGATGCATCATTGAGAGGAATTATTTGTGTCCTAATGCAGAATGATCAAGTAATTTTTTATGATTCATGTTAGTTGAAACATCATAATCTAAATTACCCTACCCATTATTTGGAATTAGCTTCTTTTGTACTTTTCATTAAAAATTTAGAGGCATGATTTGTATGGTGTAAGGTGTGAAATATATACTTATCACAAATTTTTGAACTATATATTCACTCAGAAATAATTAAACATGAGACAGTGGAGGTTTCTATAATCAATCAAGGATTATGATTGCATGATCCCTTACTGGTTGATAAAGGAAAATAAAGTGGTTGATGCTTTGAGTCGAAAGAGTAATGAAACATTAACCGTGGATCATTTGGAACAATATCCCTGGGTTTTTGATTTGATAAATTTTTGATTGGAAGTTATTGGTGAAGGGAATTTCTCTATTTTTCTTAGGTGTTAGTGAAATCATCTCTATCAGAAATATTTAAGCAAGTGACGAAAGAAGGTAGTGAATTAAAGAAAAATGTAGAATTGGTTCAGAAGGGTATGTTACCTGCATTTACCATTGATAAATATTATGTTTTCAGGTTTTTAAAGAGATTATGTGGGCCTTGTGATTCACATTTGAAGAAAATGATGTTATGTGAATCTTATAGTTCTTCATTTTTAGTTCATCCTGGTAGAACTAAGATGTAAAAAGATCTTCAGGAGTATTTTTGGTGAGATGGAATGAAAATATATATTTCTTAATTTACTGTGACATGTTTTATTTTTCTACAGGTTAAAGAAGAGTGGAAGTTACCAAAAGGTTTACTTCTACCTTTTCTAGTGCCAAAGTGGAAATGGGAAAATGTGTACATGGATTTCTTAGTGGGGTTACAAAAAACATCTCGAGGTAACAATGTAATCTAGGTTATTGTTTATCGATTGACTAAATATTTTTATTTTCATCCTATTAGAGATACTCTGTCTCAAGATCAACATTCTAAATTGTATATTAATGAGATAGTCACATTACATGGATTTCCGCTCTCCATTTTATCTAATCATGATCCCTGGTTCACATATAACTTTTTTAAAGGCCTTTAAAAGTCACTGTGAACTGTATTAAATTTTAGTATAGCTTTTCATCCCCAATCATATGGGCATTCAGAACTAACAATTCATACCTCGATGGATATTCTATGTTCTTGTTCACTAGATTACTAGAGAAGTTGGGATCAACATCTTTCTTTGGATGAGTTTTCTTATAAAAAAAGTTTTCATTATAGTATACAGATGGAACCATTTGAAGTATTATATGGAAAGTGGTGTCGAACTCCAACTTTTTGTGATGAAGTAGGTGAAAGGTAGATTATGGGACTAAAATTGATAAATATATGGAAAAAATTTTTAGTTTATTTATAAGCACATGAGGAAAACTCAGAGAAGGAAGAAACGTTATGTGGATAACCGGGAGAATGATATTTCATTTGAGGTAGGTGATCAAGTCTTTCCCAATGTTTCTCCATGGAAAAGTGTGATGCATTTTGGTAAAAAGGGAAAACTGAGTCCATGGTTCATTGGACCCTCCTGAAATCCTAGAGAAAGTTGGATCATTTTTCCATAGGGTGGATTTACCTACTTGTTTTTCCCATGTACACAATTTTTTTTTCATGTTTCAATGTTGGGAAATTATATTTTGGATCCATATCATGTTTTGAGTCTAGAGGTATTTCATTTGGAAGAGAATATTTTTTTATGAGGAAAAACCAGTACATATTCTAGACCACAGAGAGAAAGTATTGCCGAATAAGTTGATTCATAATGAAATGTTTTTGAGGAAAAACCATATGGTTAAAACAGAAACATGGAAATTTGAAAATTCTATGTAGGAGAAATAACCTCACTTATTTGACAAGTAAATAAAATTGCGGGGACGAAATTTGCAAAAGGGAGCAATGATGTAGCAACCCAGGTATTTATAGAATAATAATTTTCAAATCTATTAATATTAACAAAGAAGATATTAGTTTTATGTTAAAGATTATCCATTGTATAATAGTTCACACAACAAGCAATAATGGGTTTATCTGAAATCTTATTTTGCACACTATGTTGGGTTATACTGAAAAAAAATTCAATAACAATATTATTATTTTAAATGGTAGTTAACTCCTAGCCATTGTAATGGAGAGAGTGAATAGAACTAACTAAAATATTATTATACATGTTTTTTAAATATTTTTACCTTTTTCTAATATATTTTAGAGGCTTAAAATGAGAATGAATCAAATTTTAAGCATAAAATACTCTAATATATTTAAAAGAATGGTTTATCACCTTTTGATGGAGAAACCTCCATAAATATAGTTTTTTCCACTTTTATATATTCTATTTGAAAAAATAAATTTATTACTTAGAAAAGGAACATCAAAATTTACTTTGGTTGAAATTTTGGGAATTTTCTTGATGAAATTCATATTTTAATGAATAGTGAAAAATACTGCATTTTAATTCAAAACTACTTTTTCATATAATTTATTTATATAGTTAGATTATCCTTTATAATTTTATTTAAAGTATAATTGGAATAATGTTTTATCATTTAATCCAATTTTGGTCATTTTGTGTAATTTCCCATTTGAATTGGACATAAACACATGTCAATCTTTTGATAGTAATTATTTCTTAAAAACCGGCCTTCTGATTTTGCCAACGAAAATTAATTTTATATTAATTTATGCTTATTCTGTGTTTCAAATTTGGAAACATGGACTCTATATTTGGAATCATGAGGTCCAAATTGTGTAAATAGGTGCCTTTTATTTCTAGACATTATGAATAGTAACTTCTGTAATTATTTTATTTACCACGTTTAAAGGGTAAATTTGGTAAATAAGGGTATCAAATAATATTTTAATAATATTAAACGACCCTAAAACATTTCCGAATTCTATTTTATGAGATATATCTGACCATGGGCATCCTTGGGTCTATTTTTGGACCCCATGGAGCCACATGGGAGTGATGACGACGTATTATATTAATTAATTTAAAGTAAAGAAAAATATAACATAAACATGTATCTTTTACTGAAAGAATTTTTATATAGGGTTATATAAGTGATATCTTTGACTATTAATATTAAATATAAATCTAAAAATATTTCCAACATCATTTAATTTTATTATTAATTTTTATAGAACAAATATATAAATATATTTATGACACAAGGATGATGTAGTGATTAAATTATTGACGAATGATTTAAATAATTGAGATTATAAATATTGTAATAAATTTATTTTCCATACAAGAATTTGATAGATTAGTATGAATTTTTATATTTTAATTAATTGATATTTTTCGATATAATCATGTTGTTATGGGTTTTTAAAAATTCATGATATGAATAGTATAAAAATTGACATAAATGAATTTTTAAAACAAATACTATTTTATTAAAAATATAATAGTAGTAAAAATCTATGATTATGAAAAATGACTTAGATAAGGTTAATAATTTCACGAATTAACCACTTGAGGTTCGATTGGAATTTTATGGTAAATATATGAACCATATAGTATGAATATACAAGAAGACATGGTAAGAGTTAAATTAGTTAACTAAGGGTTGAAGTTAGAATATAAGATTAAATTTGTGACCTATATTTGTCTAAAATTTATTGTATGAGTGGTTTTCAACCCAAAAACATATTATATTTGAAATAAAAGACTTTGGGTCCATTTGAGACCGAAAATCATTTTATAATAAAGTAATATTTCAATACCTTCCTAAAGTACCCCTCTTCCCTCTTATAAAAGGCCACCTCCTATACCCATTTACTCACACCACTCAAGCCCCATGGATGTTCTAAATTATACTCAAATAAGCTACCAACATTCCTCTCTTAATCCTAGAACCCTTACCTTGGGAAGAAGGCAAATTATGAAATCCTTTTTGCTCAAATCAAAAGAAGTTACTCAATTTAGAGGTAACATCTTCTCCCAAGTTCCTTCCATTTATTTTCTTTCTACACTCCCTATTCTCTTCCTATTGTTGTATTAAAAAACAAAAAAAGTATACTCAATATACTAGGATGTCTTTATGAGAAGTATTCGAACTACAATCACACACACCACCATCTAATGTATATGAACATACTGTTTCTGTGTACGACGAACTACTGCCTCAATAAACGATGATTGTTCGATTTTACCCTACCAACTATCATGGTGGAAATTATGGTGGAAATATATTTACATATTATATATATTATATTTATATTGTCACTATGATTTTTAAATTTTATTTACAACATACCTTGATTCTTTCCATGATCTGTAAATATGATAATTTCAATTCAGGAAGTGTGGACTACTGCCCCCTCAAAGTGATATGACTCGTTCATGCTATACATGGATATTATAAAGGATGGTTTTATTAACCCTATAAGACATAAATGGAATAAATATAATACTGATTTTATAATATACATTTATATAATTTTATTATTATTCTTTAAGTATGAAAAAGAAATGAAAGTAGAGTACATGCATACGTATGACCTACTGTCTCCATGAATTGTGCATTTCATTTCTTATCTCCAAATGCTATGGACTATTTTAGATACATATATAATATATATATATGATATTTAAATTAATAATATCATTATTGAGATGATTTACTTTTGACTACATATACAATTTATATCAAAACAAGTTCATTTTTGACTCAAGTACCGAATATTGACAAAATGACCGATATTAACATGCATAATTATGAAATTTTTATTATGTTGTAATAAGTAATATAATAGGAATAATAAACTTGAAAAATGTTATTATGTAAGTAGAAATTATCTTAAGTTTATTATTCAGGAAGAAAAATAAACAAACGTGATGATTATGATGCAAGGTAAGGGACTTCATCTCAATCTCCATTCATTGAGGAATATTTCTATAATATAAACCTCTTTATTTTATAAAATGTATAATAAAACATTATTAATTTTAATTTCATTCAAAGGGAATATTTTAATACAAATATTTTTACTAAACAACAAAGGGAATGTTTTTAACATATGCGGAAACAATGACCTCTCCACCGCCATTATCATTTTTTGATATTTGGCTTCCTTAGTGAGAGTTAATGATTTCAAAAGGAAAAGAAATAACTTATTCCATATTTGGTTGTTTTGGTATTGAAAATTCTTTTTGAAATGTATTGAGTATTTCAATATCTTTAAATGATTTATTGTGATTGAAAATGTAATTTTATTAGTGAAATGTGTATATTTGAAATATTTTATGTGTTATGATTATATAATGGAAATTGGACAATTGATGGGTGGTTACGTGATAATCCAATGACAGGTGGTTACATGATAAATCAAATGGAGGGTGGTACCATGATAAACAAAGTACTGGTGGTTACGTTATAACCTCCAATGCATTGGGTATGGAAGTCATCCGTATGGCTATTCCATTAATATGTGTGGAAGTCAACCATATGGTTATTAAATTAAATTATTTTTATGTCCCAATATACCTTTTTATGATATAAGTTTCTTTTTATGGTATTTATGGTAATATTTTGGTTATAAAATGGGTAAGCAATATCCTTATTTTCAGTGAAGTATATTTACTACATAAATGTGAAGAGTATTACTTATGATAAAGTATTATTGGTTTTCATGTTATCTCAAGACTAAGAGTTTTCATTCACTATGTATCCCTTACTGATATTTTTATGCTCATCCTAGGTTTTGAAATGCTTTTCATAGGACATAAGGAATAATAGGGTCAAGGATGGGATCAAGGATAATTTATACTGTTAAAAAAATGAAACAATGTCATGTTTTGTTTTAAATAGTTTTTGTTTTATGAAAAAATAGATAGTGAGTAGAAGTGTATACATGTAATATTCAAGATGTTATTTATAAGATATGACATAATTATCTAAATCTATAAACCAAAAAAGATCCTTAATGTGAATTAAATTCAAATTATTGACTTATATCAATAATAAGTAATGCTTAAGGCTGGGGCCTTATACATCATATCATCAAGTTCCCACACGGCTTCCCCTAACTGGTGATTTCTCCACAAAACTTTGACTAGGTGAGTGGTCTTGTTTCATATAACTTTCTATGTATGATCTAGAATTTCAACTTGTTGTTCCTCATAAGAAAGATCATGCTCTAGTGGAATGAACTATGAGTTCAGAACATGTGATGGTTCAGGTACGTACATCCTAAGTAGAGATACATGGAACACATCATTGAATTGAGAGATATTCAGAGTAAGTAACAAGCGATATGCTACTGTCTCAATACGATCTGGAATATCAGAGGGACCGATATACCTTGGGATTATTTTCCCATTCTTCTCAAACCTCCTAACCTTATTTTGAAGATAAATTCATCAAAAAACCTTCTCACAAATTTCAAATTGTAGTTCATGTCGAGGGTTATCAACATAACTGTTCTATTGAATTTGAGCTACCTTGATATGCTATTGAATGGTTTTAACCTTCTCTGCTATTTATTTAGCTATCTCAGGTCCCAATAGATTTATTTCTCTAACTTTATCCCCAAAAGTTGAAGATCTACATTTCTTCCTCTAGAGAGCTTCATAAGGAGGAATTTTAATGCATGAGTGAAAGCTATTATTTTAAGAAAACTCAACTAGAAGAAGTTGTTGATCCCAACCACCTTTGAAATCCAAAATCTCAATAAATCCTATAGGGTTTGAATTGTCCTTTTAGACTGACCATACATATTTTTATGATAAAAAACTATGAAACTCAATTATCTATTATGTTCTTGCTGAAGAATTTTCCAAAACATTGAGAAAATCCTCAGATATAAATCAGATAGAATGGAAAGTGGTACTCCATGATGCCTTAACACATAATTAATATATATCCTTACAAGATGATCTAGAGAGAAGTCTTATTTGACAGTAATTAATTGAACTGACTTAGTAAGGTGATCAAATACCACCCATATAAAATTAAACCCTTTAGAGGTTTTGGGGAGTCTAATGGAGAAATACATAGTGATGTTATCCCATTTAAATTCTTGTATGGGTAATAAATGTAACATACCCTTAGACTTTTATTTTCTACCATAACTTACTGGCATAAAAAGCATTGATATAAATTTTTTGTGATATATCAATCCATCCGATCCCACAAAAAGTATTCCTTCAACTCTCTATACATCTTCATACTTCTAGGATAAATAGAGAATGATAAACTATGAGATTCCTCTAACAACTCCTTCAAATATGACATGGATGGAACACATACACAGTTCCTAAACCATATCATTCCATCATGATCGAGGTTAAACTCTGGAACAACTCTAACATTATTTTGTATCTCTAAAACTTCCTTATACTCATATTTGATCTTTACATGGATAAAGGGATGAACATTAAATTGAGAAAGATAATATTTCCCCCCTTCATTTAGGATTTCTAGATCCATCGTTTTAAAATAAAAAAAATATTGGATATTTTTTTATCCAAATCATGGATAATCTAGTATGATCATTTTGACTCAAAGCATCATCCTCCTTGTTCAGTTTCCTATGGTGGTAATTATTTTAGAAGTCATAATACATAATCAACTCTTACCATCTTCTATTGTTCATGTTTAAATCCTTCGATGTGATTATATATTTTTGAATTTTATGATCGGTATATATATCATACATTTCTTCATAAAGATAATTCCTCTATATATTTAATAAAAAAATTACTACAACTAACTCTAAATCATAAGTTAGGTAATTATTCTCATGGATACTCAATTATCACGAATAATAACTGACAACCATGTTATTTTTCATAATATCACATCCTAATCCCTTCATGGGTGCGTGACCATAGATTAAAAACCCATCTACACTATAGGGTAATGTAATCACTTGTGTACTGACCATCTTTCTATTTAGTTCCATGAAATTTTTGTCACATTCTTCTATCCAAAGGAATTTGTAACCCTTCTATGTTAAATTGGTCAGAGGATTAGAGATTCATGATAAATTCTCCAAAAACCGCTACTAATATCTATCTAAACCAAGAAAACAAAGGATCTATGTTACTATGGTTGGTATAGGTCATATTTCAATAGTTTCCATCTTTAATGGATGTACTTTTATACCTTCTCATGAGATTATGTGACCCCAAAATGAAACCTCATTCAGCCAAAATTCCCAATTTGTAAATTTATTTTACAACATATCCATCCTTAGGGTCTTTAGAAAAAATTATCAAGTAGTATTTATTATATTCTTTGATATTTTAATATATGATGATTTAATCTATAATTTTGACCACAAACTTATCAAGGTAATATCTAGATACTATATTCATCAAATCCATTAATACATGAGGGGAATTTGAAAGACAAAAATTCATCGCAATAGACTCATAATGTTCATACCTTGTACAAAATTCCATATTGGGTATATACAAATTCATATCCATTATTTGATGATATCCATAATGAAGGTCAATCATGGAAAATTATTGATCTCCATGAAGTTCATCAAAGAAGTCATCAATACTAGGAGGATGATACTTGTTCTTGATTGTAATCTTATTCAACTCCTTATAATAAATGCAGAGTCACATTGATCCATCTTCCTTTTTCACAACGAGGATAGGTTCAACCTAACATGACACTCTAGGCTAAATGAATCCCTTATCAAGGTTATATTGAAGTTTCTTCTTCAATTCCTTCAAATCTATTGGGGCCATTCTATAGGGAGTCATTGAAATTGGTGTGGAACCAAGTATGAGTTATATCGAGAAATCAACATTACTTTTGGGTGGAAGGCTAAGAAATTATTCTAGGAACACATCCAAAAATTCCCAATCAATTGACATATTATAAATGTTGAGTTTCACCCAAACCATTTGAGACAAACACAACTTCTGAATGCGAATTAAGACCCATACATTGGATGTAATTTCAATAGTAAGTTCACACTTATTGTCACTTTGATATAAGATCATATGCTCGTTTGAAATATCAAACATAACTTCCATTCCTTGGAATTGGATGTGGGATTTATGTATAAAAATCTAATCCATGCCTAATATGACAACAAATTTGACTAAGGGAAGAAATAATATGTTTTAAGTAGTATATTCTAAATAACATCAACCGGAGAGGAATCATTGACTTGAGAAGAAGTCATCATAACATTAGGTGTTTTTAATGCTAATTCCACATATATATTAATTTGGGTGGAATTTTAATACCCTAGATTTAATATATTTCTAGAACCGATCATCATCACCAACCCATTGGTTTGGGTACTAGTTTCCAAAATTCCCATCCTTCTTACACAAGAAGCACTAACGTTAGGGAGGTTCATTATGTGTAGATTTTTTTTCTATTTGCATCATTGGATAAATTCTTCCAATCAGTGCAAAAATAAATTTAATGATGGCCTTCCCTTCCACACATAAAACAATTATTGTAACTCATATGAAAATTTCTTCCATACTTCTTTCTATATTTATATCATAAAAGTAGGCCCATCTTTTTCTCTCAATGGTGTTTAGATTTTCCTTTGAACTCCATCTTACATTTTTTGTTAAAACCATGATATTGAAATGTAATTCTAACCTCTATTTCAACTTTTATTACACAAATAAAAATATATTAATATATACTAATGATTATTATATCCAATTATTTCATGAAACTTGAATTTAATCCAATGAATAACCTATAAACTTCACATTCAGGTTGGATGATAAATCTAGAAGTGTACCAGACAAGTCCTATGATTTTAACCTCATAGGCATTGATAGATTCATCATAATTTTTATTTAATTGAAATAAATCCCATTCCGTATTCATACAAAAAACATAAGAAATGTATTTATTGAATAATAATTTCATGAACTCTTCTCAATCAATGGATTAAATATCATCTTGCCTGTTTGTATTCTAGATTAGAGTCCACCACTGGTCTACTTCACCTTCTAAGAGACAAACAACCAAAATGAATTTTTAATATTCCAACCACTGGAGAATGAAGAATATCTTTTTCATGGAACCAATCCAATATTTTTTAAAATGTGGATTAGAATACTCACTGAAAAAGGTGGATGTTGCCTCATGAAGGACTAAATTGAGCATTGTTCCCAACTTTGCCTTTTTAGAAGATCAATATGATTCATATCTTGAGAATGTTGGGTGATAATAAAACTAATTTTTTTTATTCCATCTCCTATATAATTTATATGCTCAGGAAGAAAATCATTTCATTTTCCATTTCAATCACCATTAACATGGTTCCTTCCAGTTCCAACCATTAAATAATAACAAAAGGAATAGATTAAGAAACAATTATCATAGTGAGGAACTACATAATCATGAAAAACAACTTACAAGATGTCTAAATTATAAAACCTTACTTTATAAATGACATAAAATATTTATCCTTGGTTATTACTAGACAAAATATTTTTAAATCATTCAATATGTTTCATGAGGTGTTCAAGAATTCCCAAAGCATATCCCATAAGAGTGTCAAAATAGGTGTGTAGTATAACCCATTATCGTGTACTAGGTTACGATTGAGTCAAACACGATGCACGTTGTCAGAGTTATAATTCTGAGGTAAATATATAACAAAACCACATGAAAAAGTAGTATGTAGAAAAGGATTTATTTATTGGAAACCACTCGATCTATCAGTTCCCAAAATTTCAGGACATTTTCCTATACATTTCATTATCATTAGACTTATCCTTAGACATGTCCTTAGAGTTGTCACTAGGTTTTTATCATCCTAGTTAGAAAGGTTAAATATAATTTCTCTCTGATACCAACTATATTGAACCTCACTTTTCATTAATTAACATTACATTACTTTTATAGAATACATAATACATTACCCAAACAGATTCCCAACGATTATATTATCCTAGGGAATTTGGAAACATAGAAACAGAAAGACTGGTACATAAGTGAGCTACATTATCTCCCATTTGGTTATTTATGCCTAGAAACCTTCTTAGATACATCATAAATAATACATATCTTCATAACAAAGGGAATGAAACATAAAAAGTTGTGATCCATGATGCTCGGTAAGGGTAAAAAAGGAGATATGCAAGCATAAAAATGAGGATAATGTTATGAGAACATGATCAAAATATTATAAGATCATACTCTTCATATCGAAGATCATAAACGAAAATCATGAAATAAATATTGGATGTTTACAAGACTTGAATCATAAGAGAATCAAAACAATGATCCATGAAATCATAACATAAGAATAAGATGTGAAATTGTGGAAGGTAATTAAACATGTAATATCATTCCCTATAAGTCAGGGAACATTTCAAAAACTTATTATGGAACTTCATGGGAACTACACCTACAAGGCAGTACATACCACCATATCAAGTCAATGTAATTTCCTTGTAAGGTATTGGGTTTCCCCATCTTCCTATAGTGAATCCAATTTCCCCAAATTTTTATAGTGGATTGGGTTTCCCATCTATCTATAGTGGATTATATTTCCCTATATTTATTTAGTGGATTGGGTTTACCCATCTTCTATAGTGGATCAAGCCTATCGACTTGATTCCAATCATTATCATATGAGATTTAAATCTTTACCCAGTGAATTGTAGGGAGATATAGGTCTCACCTATCTCATAATGAAATCATGCATACATGTTCCAAAAGATCATAAACAATCATATCATAACCCATGTAATTAAATGGGTGTCATAAACATATAATCATTTATTAACCTATGGAAAAACATAGGTTTCATATTAGTTTCAAAAAAATAATAACCCAGGATAAGAATAGGGTTTCATAATCATATAACTAGTGAAAAGGACATCAGTTTCAAAATCATCATTCCATCAAAACATAAGGAATTCATAGAAATAATATGAATGGAACCTTTGGATAATTTTCCAATAAAGTCATGAGTAACACTGAAAGATGTCATCTTATATGGAAAATAATTTTAAAATATATTTTAAAAACATTTCTTGAGGAAAATATTAATTATTCTTTGAGAAATGATTTTTAAATAATAAAAATTTTTGAAAACCATTTTTCATTGAAATACACTTGAAAACTTATAAAGATATATTTATAACATTTTGAAAACCTTTTCATTAAAACCAATTTGAAAACTTATAATTAATTTTTGAAAACGATTTGAAAATAATTTTATTTAAAACACTTTGAAAACATATAAATAAAGATTGAAATTTCTTTGAAATACATTTCTTTGAAAACAATTCAAAACTTTTTAAATAAATCTTCAAAACATTTTGAAAACCAATTATTTTAAAACACTTTATATATATAATTAAATCTTGGAAATCTTTGAAAATCATTTCTTTGAAAACACTTTGAAAATTTATAAAGGATTATTTAAAAATCATAAAACAATGTAAAATACATTTTCTTTGAAAATTAACATAAAATATTAATTTTAAAACATTTTAAAATCATTTTTGAAGACATGTTTTTTGAAATTCATGGAATGTGTCTCAGAGAAGAAAAACTAAAACAAATATTCCTTACATATTTGGAAACATTTGAATAATAAAACCTATTAAATGGAGGTCATACAATGGATATGTAAATAGATATATATTTTAGGATAATTATCACATAATATATTTATATGTAGTATATACACCACAAAAAATAAAAAATTGATGAATAAGGCATAACTCTCATAGAAATAAATGCGAGACTACAAATCCCCATAACTTATGTATTGATTCTATTTGTACTCCTAAAAACATATAGTATAATAAATATAAGTTTATTATAAAACTATAAATAATAATATTATTATATATAATACTATATATGGTTTGATAATGACTTTATATTACCCTTTTAATAACAATTCCCTGTTAAGGTTTCGTTTCAGGTAATATCAACTTTTTTCTTCATACCTTTTTTGACATATTATTATTGATAGTATTGATTATATAATTATTTACATATTTAAATTATGTGAAACATGATATAAATATCATATATATTAATTATATTTTTATTTACAATAATCTATAAAATATAGAAAGATGAAAGGGAAAACATCATTCATGGTGATGGTAGCCTGTACATACACATGAACGCTGTTTCCGTTTTATTCTCATATTGAAATAATGTAAGTAAAAAAAAATTATGTATATATATCATCATTAAATTATAATTATTATATTATAAACATCATATAATTTCACTAAAACTATTTTAATGCATTCCACGTAGAGTGTGAATGAATCACATCGCTTTGAGGAGGCGGTAGTCCACACTTCCCCAAACGAAATTATCATATTTTAAAAAATGAAAATCATGAAGGTATGTTTTATATAATAATTAAATAAGCATAAAAAATCATATATATTATATATAAATTATATTAAAAAAAATTTCTATAAAAAATACCAATCACGAGAGTCGTTAATAGAAGGACAAACAATATAGTTTTGTGAGGCGGTAGTTCACCGTACACGAGAACGATAATTTTGTTTACCCATATGATGGAAGTGTGTATAATTATAGGTATAACACATAGAATAAAAACATATTAGTATATTTATTATATTGAGGTTATTATTTAATCATGTAATAAGAATATTTTTTGTGGTCTAGAATGAAAATAAAACAAAGGATCTTGAGGAAATATGTTATCTCTTCTTTGGGAAACACCTCTTGGATTGCACCAAAGGGATTAAATGGATATATTTATGTTCAAATGGATTTTTATATGATTATTGGAGGTATTTTGAGAGATTATTTGATCATATTTTGGGATAGAAAAATGTATTTATAGGTGTGAATAGTGGGGAGGGTTGAGAGCCTTTTTATAGTGGAAGTGGAGTGACATTCTTTTAAATTTTTTGGAAGGGAATTAGCCCCACATTTTTTCCATGTAAATTAGATTAAATAATGGAAAAAAGACAATAAAATAGAGTTTATGGTATAAATTTTAAATTTAAATGTCTTTTGTACAATTTTATTGATCATTTTGGGCCTTAAGTTTAAGGTTTATTCCTTTGTTAATGTAATATTTCTCTTAATCAACGTAACTAATTTTAATCAATTTCACTAATATTTTTGGTCAAAAAATAATTTTAACTTATTATACATTAGAAATTATTCCTATTACAAATATATAATCAATTTTTCAAAATTATAATCACTTAAATTAATCACGCAGACATGTCACGACAATGAGTTTTTTTAGTAAAAAAGATTAAAAGTTTGGAATGTTTTGATATTGAATTATAAATGTGAAATTGGTTCCAATGAAAAAATTTAAATTAATTGATGTAAAATTTATCACATAATAATTTAAACCAAATGTAAAATATTATTTAACAATTCAAATAAATTAGATGAAAAATAAGTTTTAAATTAAAATTCTGTATTTTTCACTAATCATAAAAAAATGAAGTTATTTAAAAAAATCCCTAAAATTAACCATTAGAGAATTTAAAGATTATGAATTCAAAAATTATATTTATTTTATCAAATTAAATTTCTAAAAGTGTATAAAATTAATTTTATTATTGTTCACTTAAGGACATAAAAAGTTGGTAATTTGATAATGTAGTATTTCCAAACATATAAATAATTTTCTAATATGACATGTTTTATTAATAATATGTTTTTTTTATAAAAATATTAAATTTAGTTACTAAGATTAATATTAATATGTTTAACGGATCAATTATAACCTTCTCATTTAAATAATTATAATAATAAAATAATGTTTTGTAGAAACTCAGTGTTGCGTGTAATGAAAACCAAGTTGGTGTTGCATGTAGTGAAATATTATCTTGGTGTAGTGTATAATGAATGATTGATTAAGTATTTCATGCAACACAAAAAATCAAATAAAATTATTTTATTTGAAAAAAAGGTTCCCAAAAACTGAGGGTGTCACTTGAGGACTATAAATAGAAACCTTGGGAGGATTGGAAAATCACCTTCTATTTCTTCTGGAAATGGGGATGACCTTGTTTATTTAAGGTTCAAACATTACAATTGGTTTCTAATGGGTTTATTCATAGAACCCGAAACATCCAATGATTCTATATCCATTTGGACCTACTTTCCAAAGGTAGGTTGTCACGACCCCCTCCAGACAAAGTGTACCCCTCCTGGGCCGGTAATGTGGAAAGGGAGATAATGACCCCCAAGTCCCTCCTTCGGTAGGCCCCAAGTTGGCCACTAGCACCGAGGGTATAATAATCACACAAATGGGAGGCATTACCCTCTAAGACAACACATGCAGAAGAGAGAGATAAGATAGACACCAACCAACTCTAACTCAAAACTGAAATATAACATAAACCCAAGTACATATATGGAATTCCATGAAAAAGTACCACAACTGAAAGGGGAAACTATGAGTACCAAAAAGAAAGTAAAAACAGCAGCGACCTCAAGCCCAAACAGCTCCTGTAACCCCAAGCTAGTAGAAACCACCTTGATCTCCAACCTACTCCAAGTGACCTGAAAAAAAGTTTATATATACGTAGGGTGAGTACAATACTACACTCAATAGGATCCTCCATGAATCCTCTCGTGCAAAAGTAAAGAAAGCATGCTAAAGCATAGTAAACAATAGTGAAACTAACTCATCAGCTAAACAGGTATACCATGTTCCCAACCTCACCATGGCTACTCTCACCAAGTAACATATACAAGAATATATCGTATAGTAATGAATATCAAGGGTACCCCGCTACTACTTCCCCACTGGTTTGCCACTTTTCCCCAATGACATACGTCCTGTGCATCTCTCTCCAAAGGCTTGCCCGTATAAACTTGGGCTAAGCTCCACAATCTGCACCATGTGCACCACAATGGATTGCCCTCAGACACCTGGGCTAAGCACCACACCATCCTTACAACCAAAAGTAACCAGGTAGTTTCTGGGAGCCACCACAGCTCTCATAACATATATCATACGTCAGGTATTATACCTCAAGCCATCACAGCCCATACGCCGAGTAAGGATCCTCAATCCATCACAACCTATACACGTTACACCTATAGTAGTCCATAGGATACTATATCCAGAATATATGTGTGTTAATAACCACAAGCCATTATAGCCCTCTACACACATATATGGGAAAAACTAAACACTATTCCTACCAACACAATTATCTACCAAGAGACGAGAGTGGGGTCAAAGGGGGTAGTCAGCCATTCATCCTCCCATCAGAATGTTGGGTAAAACACACCCCAGGGATCAGAATCCCTAGGGAGTCAGTTTCCCTTACCGACAGGGTGGAGTAGCATATAGAAACACAAAAAGTACAGAATATATTTTACTCACAACCACACTATGGGCATAACCTAGTCTTAGTCTCAACTGTAGCTAACGTCTCTCAGACTCCGAGCTGCTGTTTCTAAGACTAGGTATCCTATAATCACACAACCAATTAAAAAACTTTTTTAGATTCCTTCATTCCCTTTTTTATCAATTCCACATTACATTAATTAATTCTTTAAACATTAATTAACCATGATCAATTCCACATTAAATTTCATTAGCATCACACCCAAAGTCAATTGTTCCTTAAAAAATTACAACCTCATCATTATGTTCCAGCATCTCCATCCCCATGGGTTAACAACATTTATTAAAATATTCATTACAGAATTACTTTTCCATATTCCCAGGCATTCTAGAAAGGAATTCTATGCTACTAAACACAAGGGGGATCAACACAGTGAGTAGATATACTACCCATCGAGTATTTTCTGCCTATAGCAAGAGCGTAGACCCATTCTACTTTGAGAAGCTAGAAACAGAAAGCACGTGGCATACCCAATGCGTCTTCGCCTCATTCAGAAGAAGGGTAAGCAAGACCAGCTGCCTTGAGTAGTGGGGAAAAGTAATGTAGATAAACATTCAAACAAAGAACCAAGCATCCAAAAACCACATCCATCCCATTCCATAATCCCCAGTGTCCTCCCTGTCACCGACATGCATAAACCGATGCATCTCACCACTCTAGGAGCCATCTGTTGCCACAACCATGAGGCCTCCCTACCTCCACATATCAAAACACACCTCCAGGGTCACATCACAACACAAGTAGTAGGAAAAAAAGACCACATCAAATGAGCTTTTATCCCTAATTCACAACAAGAGGGTAACTCATAACCCTTCATGGAATTAAATCAAGTTATTTAATCCATCTTGAATTAAAATATTGAATATTTTGGTTCCAAAATCATGAACCAATTAGGTAAGCTATCACCAAATATTAAACATGATTACTATGCCAAATTTTATCTATATCAAGTCACAAAAAGAAACCAGGTTTGCATTCATGCCTCTTTATATTTAGCCAACCAATTATCAATTAATTTCGGCTTTATGTTCTTAAAAAATTTCATCAAGAACCCTATGCTAACAAGAAAGGCATAGATATCACACTTATCTTTCAAAACAAGAGGCAAACTGTCATCACGGTACAAGGAAACAACATGCGATCAAAACAATTCTTTTAATCCAGTTCAATTATTTAATTAGGTCAATTCCATTGTGATCTAAAGGGATAAATCATGATAACTATACAATTGCACACAAAAAATTAAGGAATCGACGAATCCCCTACCTCAATGGTTTTGAAGAAAACCACAAAGGTCGGAGAACTCCCAAGAAGACCGGGTCGATTCACCAAGGATACTCCCTATATCTCTTCTCCTAACACAACTGAAACCAAATCTCATCACAATCGACATCCACACACCAAGATCTACCCATAACATTTGTAGATCTAAGATCCCAAAAGAATAGGTGGAGCAGATCTAGGTAGATCTAAGAAACCAAACAAAAGGATCACATATCTCGAGAAACAGGCTTCGATTCGCGAAGAGAAGCCTTCAGATCACCTCCAAAATGCTTGGGAGAGGTTCTTCCACCTCCAAGGATGGGTAATGCCAAGTTATGGACGATTATGGGCTTAAACGATGTTATTAAAGGGAAAAATAGTTAGATCCAAAATTTTAGGATCTAACTTTACGTGCCTGCATGGTTAGTCTTCACGGTTTAACAAACCGTGCACTAACCACGCGTTAGATACTGTCTCGACTATCACTCCTCGCACGATTATTCCGCACGGTTAGAAAAACAGTGCGCTAATCGTGTGTTATCCACTACCTCCAAGACCATCCTTGCAGGGTTTGGCCACACCGTTTATCTAAACCATGCGCCTCCCGTGCGAAGTCCATAACCCTTTAGATTTCTTTAAAAGTCCACCCAAATGCACCCCAAGCCACATTGACCACCCAGAACACCTCTAACACCACATTTTCACAAAGGAATGGTCCAGAGAGGTCTGGGCCATTACATCAGATACCTATCAAAACATTCTTGTCCTCGAGAATCCAAAAAACCCACCTTAAGAGAAAACGAACAGGGTCTGAACAACTACCCACCGAGATACCTCTCAAAAGAGTGCAAGCCACCAAAGCAACAAATGGAGCCATCTTATACCAATCTGTCATGACCCCCTCCCCACAATGTGTACCCCTCCTGGTCCAGCAATGTGTAAAGGGAGATAATGACCAACCGAGTCTCACCTCTAGTAGGCCCCGGGTCGGCGACTAACACCGAGGGTATAATAATCATACAAATGGGAGGCATTACCCTCTAAGAGAACACATGCAGAAGAGAGAGATAAGATAAAAACCAACCAAATCCAACTCAAAAATGAAATATAAAAGAAACCCAAGTACATAAATGGAATTCCATACCAAAGTACTACAACTGAAAGGGGAAACTACAAGTACCCAAAAGAATGTAAAAACTGCAGTGACCACAAGCCCGAACAGCTCCTGCAACCCCAATCTAGTAAAAAACAGCTTGATCTCCAACCTACTCCAAGTGACCTAAAAAACAGTTTATATATATGTAGGGTGAGTATAACATTATACTCAGTAGGATCCTCCCTGAATCCTCTCATGAAAAAGTAAAGAAATAATGCTAAAGCACAGTGAACAATAGTGAAACTAACTCAACACCTAAATAAGGATACTATGTTCTCAACCTCACCAAGGATACTCCCACCAAGTAACACATACAAGAATATATCGTATGGTAACGAATATCAAGGGTACCACACTATGACTTCCCCACTGGTTTTCTGCTTTTCCTTAATGACATACGTCTTTTTCATCTCTCCCCAAAGGCTTGCCCATATAAACTTGGGCTAAGCTCCACAATTTGTACCACGTGCACCACAAAGGCTTGCCTGTAGACACCTGGGCTAAGAACCACACCATTATCACAACCAAAAGTAACCAGGTAGTTTCTGGGAGTCACCACATCTCGCATAATGTGTATCATATGTCGGGTATTATACCTCAAGCCATCACAGCCCATATGCTGAGTAAGGATCCTCACGCCATCATAACCTATACACGTTACACATATAATAGTCCATATGATACTATATCCATAATATATGTGTGTGAATAACCACAATCCATTACAACCCTCTACACACATATATGGGAAAAACTAACCATTGTGCCTACCTGCAGAAGTATCTACCAAGAGAAGAGAGCGGGGTCAAAGGGGGTAGTCAGCCATTCATCCTCCCATCAGAATGTTGGGGAAAACACCCCCCCGGGCTCAGAATCCTCAGGGTGTCAGTTTCCCTTACCGGTAGGGTGGAGTAGCATATAGAAACACAAAAATTACAGAATATATTATACTCACAACCACACTATGGGCATAACCTAGTCTTAGTCTCAACTACAGCTAACGTCACTCAGACTCCGGGCTGCTATTTCTAAGACTAGGTATCCTACAAGAACACAACAAATTAATGAACTTTATTATATTCCTTCATTCCCTTTTTTTAATCAATTCCACTTTACGTTAATTAATTCTTTAAACATTAATTAACCATGAACAATTTCACATTAAATTTAATTTGCATCACACCCAAAGTCAATTGTTCCTTAAAAAAATTACAACTTCATCATTATGTTCCAGCATATCCATCCCCATGGGTTAACACCATTTATTAAAATATTCATTACAGAATTACTTTTCCATATTCCCAGGAATTCTAGAAAAGCATTATATGCTACTAAACATAAGGGGGCTCAACACTGTGAGTAGATGTACTACCCGTAGAGTATTTACAACCTATAGTAAGAG
The DNA here is from genome assembly GCA_963277665.1 of Viscum album. Taxonomy (NCBI): domain Eukaryota; kingdom Viridiplantae; phylum Streptophyta; class Magnoliopsida; order Santalales; family Viscaceae; genus Viscum; species Viscum album. The sequence goes on along the minus strand of OY728151.1, from coordinate 64,500,584 downwards.
TGTAGACCCATTCTCCTTTGAGAAGCTAGACACGGAAAGCATGTGGAATACCCCGTGCGTCTCCGCCTCCTTCGGAAGAACGGTAAGCAAGACCAGGTGCCTTGAGCAGTGGGGAAAAGTAAAGTAGATAAATATTCAAACAAAGAACCAAGCATCCAACAACCACATCCATCCCATTCCATCATCCCCAGTGTCCTCCCTGACACTCACTTGAATAAACCGATGAATTTTACCACTCTAGGCACCATCTGATGCCACAACCATGAGGCATCCCTGCCTCCACATATCACAACACCCCTCTAGGGTCACATCACAACACAAGTAGTAGGAAAACAACACCACATCAAATGGGATTTTATCCCTAATTCACAACAAGAGGGTAACTCAGAACCCTTCATGGAATTCAATCAAGTTATTTAATCCATATTGAATTAAAAAATTCAATTCATTGGTTCCAACATCATGAACCAATTCAGTAAGCTATCACCAAATATTAAACATGCTTACAATTCCAAATTTGATCAATATCAAGTCACAACATGTACAAGTTCTGCTTTCAAGCCTCTTTATATTTAGCCAACCAATTATCAATTAATTCAGGCTTTATGTTCTTTATATATTTCATCAAGAACCCCATGATAACAAGCAAGGCATAGATATCACACTTATCTAGAAAAACAAGAAGCAAACCATCATCACGGTACAAAGCAAAATCATGCAATCAAACCAATTCTTTTAATCCAGTTCAAGTATTTAATTAGGTCAATTCTATTGTGATCCAAAGGGCTAAATCATGTTAACTCTATGATTGCACATAAAAAATTTAAGTATCCACGAATCCCCTACCTCAACGGTTTTGAAGAAAACCATAATGGTTGAAGAATTCCCAAGAAGACCGGGCTGATTCACCAAGGATCCTCCCTAGATCTCTTCTCCTAACACAACCAAGACCAAATATCATCACAATCGACATACACACACCTAGATCTACCCATAACATGTGTAGATCTAAGATCCCGAGAGAAGAGGGGGAGTAGATCTAGGAAGATATAAGAAACAAAAAAAAAGGATCACATACCTCAAGGAACTGGCTTCGATTCATGAATAGAAGCCTAAGGATTGCCTCCAAAAGGCTTAGGAGAGGTTCTTCTGCCTCCAAGGTAGGGTAATCCCGAGTTATGTCCGATTAGGGGATTAAATGAGGTTATTAAAGGAAAAATGATTAGATCCACAATTTTAGGATGTTACTTTAAGTGCCCACACTGTTAGTCCGCACGGTTTAGGAAACTGTGCAATAACTATGCATTAGCTTCTCCCTCGACAATCACCCCTCGCACGGTTAGTCCACACGATTAGACAAACCGTGCGCTAATCGTGCGTTAGCCACTGCCTCCAAGACCAGCCTTGCACGGTTTGGCTGCACGGTTTAGGCAAACCGTGCACCTCCCATGCGAAGGCCATAACCCTTTATATTTCCTTAAAAGTCCACCCAAACGTAGCCCAAGCCACCTTGACCTCCCAAAACATCTCTAACACCACGTTTTCCCAAAGTAATGGACTGGATAGGTCCGGGCCATTACATAAGTTCTCATTAGTTGTGGACTGAGGAGGCTTAAGAATTTGAATTGATCTAGAGGATGGGAGGTCAGATTCATCACACCTTTTGTGGGGAATTATTGTCTACTCTAGGACTCTCTTATAGATTTAAGTTATGTTCACGAATCCTTATTAATTTACCAAGCATTAATTTTTTTTCCTTTATACTTTGCAATAAATGATTGATATGTATGGTATTTAGAGAATTATTTGTATTTATTTGAGGTTCTTCATTAATAGACAACTATCTATATGAATTAGAGATTCTTAGTCAATGGTATCCTTCAATACATTATATAGAAATCTCTTGGTCACTAGGATGACCATACTGGTTTTAAAGCCACTCAGTGGGGCACTTGTAGTTTATTGTCATTCAGAAAGATAGGGATTATTTTAGAGGTGGGATCATACCCACAGATGGGCTACCTACGTATCCTTGTTAAAGAAGGAATCAGAACCCACATAGTTTGATAAGAAATATATAGTTTAATGTCATATAGGAAAAAAAATATTTAATGAAAGATGGGATTTATCCTTAGAAATATTTCCTACGTACTCTACTTTTAAGGAAGAAATCAAAGTCCACATAGTTCGGTTGAATAAGTATGAGGTTTATGCATGATTAATGGCCCAAAGAGATATGTCATAATTATTTTTACACTCTAAGTCCACGTGAGTCATGCTCGGTTTGATAAATAGGAGGTATCAGTAAATCTGACGATTGTGCCATGAAAAATGCAGTCATAAGAAATGATTTGGGGATTATGTATGTATGACGCCCCGAGTAACTGAAGATCAAGACTTAGTTCATGAAAGAATCCCAGGAGCAGGGTCCATAAAGTTATTTGTGCTTTATGAAGATTTGAAATTTTAACTTTGGATTTACTCCTGAAAAGGAATCCCAAATCAAAAGAAAATAAGGTTGGGGATTACTCCAAAAAAGGAGGATCAATTAAAGGGAACTTATAACCTGGGGCTTAATCCTGAGAAGGAGGCCCAAAGTTAAAGGAAATTATTATTGGGACTTACTATTGAGAAAAATTCCCAAATCAAAAGAAATTAAGACTATGGATTACTCCTAAAGAGGATGCCCATATTAAGGGGACTTGTATTTTGGGGCTTACTCCTAAGAAGGAGGCCCAAATCAAAAGATTTTCTCAAAAATTTCTTTCAGATAAGGAAGCCAACAAAAGGAACCATTCAAAAATGGATTTGAAGAGGGGTTTTAAGGCTATCTTTTAATAGGAAAGGTGGATTTAAGGAAAGTAGGTGGCTAGGAATGAGGCACACATGTTTTGTTCTGGCATGCAAGTCCTGGTCGCACAAGTATACTTGCATGACATGAGTCAACTTGGGTGACGAAGAACCCATAAAGTGATACTTGGGAGACTTTGAATTAGAGCCCTTAGTATTATCCATAGAGTCTTCCAGAAAGATGGAGCACATGTTCCATTGAGAGGGAAAGGCGGCGCGCAAGTGTCTTCACTTCCCTTAAGGGCCGGACACTCAGGCACACAAGTATTGTTGAGTTCTAACACTTAGGAAATATCCTTCCTCTTTAGAGATTCCATTCTAGGTAAATAATTACCTTAGAAGTGTCTGTAAGACGTCATGAAAAGACATGGGCGACTAGAGCATGAATCTGAGTTTTGGAAAATTTGCCTTCAAAATTAGCGCCCATAGGGGCTATTTATAGGCCACTGAGAACCTTGGGTGAAAAAAGAAATAGGGTGCTCAAGTGACTTGTGCGAACCATATGTGGTGCATAAGTGACTTGCATGACCAGAAGGAAACTTGCATGACCCATGCATAATGGGTTCCTTGTTCATGCCTTTGTCAATTTTTGATGTTCTTCAAAGGATGACTCTTTTTGGGATTAAGGTATTTCACTTTTTCCATTCATTAGACTCTGGGATGGAAAGGAGCATCAATAAAAGTACCCCCTTAGAGTTGTATCTGAAAAAGGAAAGTGGATTTGACTCTGAGGAAAAGGGGAAACCAAGATCCAGTGGCGCATAGGTAGGAGACGCACAAGTTTCTGGATCGCCTATAAATATAGGTGTCACTTCACAGAAAGCATCCAGCTTTCGAACACTTCTTGCTCTCGTCACGCAAGTGAGCTCTCGTCATGCGGGTGTCTGGGATTTTCGCTTGTCCGTGCTTCTTTTAATTTTGTCGCTCTTCCTTAGTCTGTTTCTGACTTGCGTGCCAATACCAGTGCGGTACAACTTGTGCGACCGGCTTAGACTTGCGCACCAAGATTATTATTTCATGTATTAATTCCTTACCCATTTTTTTTCAATTTCTTCACAAATTTTATGAAAAAATAAACTTACTTAAAGGTTTATTATTCGATCTTTGTGTAGATTCAATGGCTCCAAGGAATATTGGATCGGATGATGAGCTTTCAACCAATCAGATTGATGACATGATGAACATTGTTGGCCATGATTACTATGATATCTGCGACAGTACTATACCAGATTTGGTCAAGTACTTGAAGAAATATCATTCCAATTTCCCACAGAGCATTTAATTTCCTTTATATAGCCATGGTAATCTACAAGGAGTCAGTGTTCTAGATCCAAAGAACTATCTCCCACATTCCTGGTTTCAACCTTACACCAACATTTCTTCAGCAAATTTCTTAGTTACATGATCATTTTTCAATACTGGGACAAGGAAGAAGGCATTCATAATTCATCATAGCCCATGTGCTTCATATTTGAATCCTTATATGCTCAAGGTGCATCCGCACTGTTATCCCTCTATTTCGGTTATATTGTGCATTAGGAGCTGCAACAATGGTGTCATCTTTCAATTTTTTCCCCATTCCATTTACTTTCTGATATAAAAATAGAAAACCCATGGCCTAATATGTTTTTCGCTGCTGGTTGGTGAATAGAAGACTATCGTGACATTAGAACAATATCTGAAAAGATTACTCCCTCCAAATGGATCTTTACTTTCAATGATCCATTCTCAATTCCATGTATCTATCTTCCAAGTCTCTTGGACAGAAACAGAGTCACTTTTCGATTACCAGAAAATTTTCTCAAACAGAACTCAAGAACATTCTTTTACAATTGTTCCAAGAAGAGCTTGTATCACTGTGTCTCTTATTGTATTGAGTTGAATGAATGAATTATAGGTGGCTGCTAATGAATCTCATAATGACATAAATCAAATGAAGAGTAATGTTGAATACTTCTTGTAATTCTTTAAAAAGAGAAGAGACTCCAGTCTGTGGATGTCCTTCTAATACTATGCATAAATGAAAAAGACATTTCACCTTCAATCATTTGTGACTGCATTCTATTGATACTTGATTTAATTAATTTTACCTAAGCCAATGGTCCTAGTAAGAATAGATTGATTTTTTTAGTATTATAAAAATAATCCTACAAACTTTGAATATTTTTATTTCTCAATATTGCTTAAATCATACAAAGTTTTCGTTTACCGAGCTAGGACTCGACTTTTGTTTAGTGTTCCTTTTACAGGTTCCCAATTTAATGAGTACCCTATCTCTTGTTAGTTGTTTAAAGTCATGCATGTCATACATAAAAATGCTAATGTCTAAGGTTGAATAACTTTAACCAAATGGATTAAAATTTACTGAATTCTTTGATAATTTATCTAAAAACATATTACCACATTCAAGTACGGGGGAAAACATGTAAACTACGACTTAAGGAATTTTGAATTTGAGGAATGATATGAAAAAAGGGATAAAAGAAATTAGAGGAGGTATTTCCTAAGAGTGAAGTTTCCACTATTTAACAAACCCGTTAGGGTGTTGAATTATGAAGGGCCACTTAAGGGCATTGGATGTATAGTAAAATAATAGCATCTTTTGGCTGATTGGTCCATTATGTAGACTAATTATGCAAGGCCACCTAGGGGCACGTGAGGCATAGTCACGCAAAAAAACTCTCAGAAACTTTACATTTCTATTGCTAAAAGCCTGTGAACGTTTAGGGAGATTCAAATTTTACAAAGAATAGAGTCTGATGTATGGAGAGAGGTACATGAATATGGTGAGGATATTTCCAATCAAGATTGTCAAAGAATTGGGTGAATGTCACTCTTGTGAAGGTCTGAACCAAATGTAGTTAAGGGAAATATAAACCATAGACTTAAATAATTTTAGATAATGAAAAAGAGTATGAGAAAAATATGTTAAGGATGGATATGTTTGCGGATCCCTACAAATTTTCATTAAGAAAAATAAGGACAAAAGAGGGTTTTCTCCCCAGAATGACATTACAATTATTTGAAAAACTCATTAGGGGATTGAATTATGTAGGGCCACTTAAGGGCATTGGTTACATAGTAAAATAATACCATCTTTTGGATGATAGGTTCATTATGTAGACTACTTATGCAAGGCCACCTAGGGGCACGTGCTTCATAGTTAGGAAAAAGAATTCCTGGGTGTCAGACATTTTGTGACCAGAAGTCAAGAAAAGGGTTATGGAGATCTAGTAATATTTAAGGTTAAGAGAATGACATATCAAAACGGGAATTTTACAATGCATGAAGGAGATACACATACCAATTCTAACCACAATCATGTTGTGGATGGGTCCTGAATTGAGGTGCTAGACTTCACTACATATGGGGACAAGAGTGTATGAGATCTTATTTTAGGGTCATAGAGCTCAGACCATAATGAAGAATACACATTATGTGTTTTATAAACATGATGTGAATGAAGACCAGGATTTTCATACCGCATTCACGTTTTCACAGGGGGAATTTTCAGCCAAGGTACTGAAAGTGGAATTTGGGGTTAGGCCCAGAGACTCGGGGCTAGATTCGATGGATGCTCAAAATTTTCTATGTATCCCATAAGGATAAGAATCAAGCCATATTTAGTTCTTGAAATACCCTCTGTACAGATTTGGTTCATACATGTGAAGGGTGAAAGGGGAATTTAGTGCAATGATGGTTGGATCCAAGATTAAAGGTTTCGACATTTCCATGTATGCACGTAGTCTTTGGAATATAACATGATTATAGATCAATGTCAATAATGATTCCCTCTCAGGTGAGGGTGTCAAGGAATGTTGTAGTTTATTTTCGTAAAGGAAAAAGTGTGAATAGTTTAAGGTCATATGAAAGGATCGGTGCCGCATAGTTTAGCGTCATGTAGATAAGACATATGGCTATGCAGTTTAATGTCTTGCAATGAAAAAAATGGGGGGACTGTATAGTTTAACATCATATATCAAGGAAGATGGTGAACCATTGTGAAGATATTGGTTTTGGACTTGAACCTTAGGAGGTTTCCTACGTACCCAACCGAGAAGGCAAGGATCAAAGTCTGCATAGTTCAATTAAAAATGAATTGGTGATCGAGTTATACATGAGGAAAATGACCTAAAAATGTTGTTGGGACTTATGCATGGTTAGAGGCTCAGAGAGGGTGTTATGGTTGAAGTTTAATCTAAGCTCACGTGATTCATACTCGGAGTGATAAACCAGAGGTAGAAAAAACCCTAACAATGCATAGTTTAACATCATGTAGGACATATAAATGACTGTTTCATAGTTTAAATGACTTGTGTCACAGATATGGGGTGCTTGGCAGTTTAATGTCTTGTAGCTCAGATGAATAGTTTAATGTCATGTTGGAAGATAGAGGGGATATGAAGTTTAAAGTCTTGTAGTGAGGACTAAAGTAGTTTAAGGTCATATGCATGGACTAGTGATGGAAAATTTAGTGTCATGTAGCTAGGATGAAGTGAATTTGTGTTGCAAAAAATAATTCTTCAAAAATGTTGCATTGTTTGGAGTTGTAATGAGTTCTCCATCCATCGAGATTAAAGCATAATCTCCATTGGAGTAGACCTTATGTATTGAATAAGGTCCTTCCCACTTTGGCTCATGCTTTAGAGGCTTCTTCCCTGGTATCATTAGAGTTCTAAGGAAAAATACCAATTCTCCTTGTATGAATGAATGAAGATGAACTTTTTTGTTGAAAGCCCATGCTATTCGATTATGATAAACTTCCATATGGTGCAGGGTGCACAATCTTTTTTCATCTAATCATTCCAATTAATCCAATAGTTTTTGAGATTGTTCACCTTTAGATGATTGATCATAAATCGATACTCTGAGTGAAGGTAATTGAACCTCAATGGTAAAAAACTGCTTCTGTTCCATATACCAATGAATATGGAGTTGACTGCGTAGTAGTGCAGGTGGTGGTCCGATAAGCCCATAAAGCATGAAAAAGTTTATCAATCCATGATTTCTTATCTTTATCCACCATATTTTGCAGTAAGTTTGAAAGAGTCTTATTTAAGGCTTCTATTTGTCCATTGGCCACTGCATGATACTGATATGAATGGTTGGATTTGATGTTGTATTCTTGATACAACTTCCTTACCTCGGATGAACAGAAGTTGGTGACATTGTCTTTCAATATGGTACGAGTGACACCAAATATGGTAATGATGTTAGACTTGATAAAGCTAACAATGCTTTTAAAAATAACTTATTTGAGAGGTATTTCCTCTTTCCATTTAGAAAAGAAGTCTGTAGCAGTAATAATATTCTTAAACTATTTGGATGTAGCCGAAGGGTAAGGTCTTACTACATCCTTACCCCATGTGGCAAATGGGCATGAGTATTTAGCTGTATGGAGAAACTCTAGGGTTGATGAATGAAATTGGAATATACTTGGAGAGAATGAAACTTATTAGTGAAATCAACATAATATTATATCATTAAAGTCCAGAAGTGTCCATGTTTTTGAATTTGATCAGATAGTCTATGTACAGACTGGTGGGAACCACATACTCTTACATGTACTTCTTTCATGACAACCATTGTCTCTTCACCATCAATACATATGAAGAGAATTCCAAAAAAACCTCGCTTATAGAGAATTTTTTCTAGGTGATCTAGGCTATCATAAAGAGTAAAATTGACCACACATTGCCAGATTTGTTCTTTCTCGGATCTATCAGGTGGGAGTGTTCCATTTTGAAGGTATTCCCTAATAGCTGTCATCCATCCTGTAGTATGACCATATGGTTTAGAAATGGTACTAATTTAACTGATTTCCTCTATTATGATTTGATAATAAGGTGAAATTGTACGAAGGTGGGAAATACTGAGGATTTTTTGTCCCGATTTGGATCTTCCAGAGCTGTGGCTACATTAGCCAGTGCATCAGCTTGAAGATTTTGTGATCGCGGGACATAAGAAAATGTCGGTTCCAAAGGGAATTCCACCATTAACTCTCTAAAATAATCATAAAAAAGGATTAACTCTTATTTTCTAATGGCATAGTCCCCATTGACTTGTTTTATTACCAAGTCTGAATCACCTTTAACATTTAAGTGATTCATCTGTACCTGAAGCGCAAACTCCAATCTTGCGATGAGAGTTTGATATTCTACTTCATTATTTGTACTGGCTTACAACAATAATAAAGAATAGGGTAGAACTGACTTTTCTAGGGAAATAAGTATAATTCCTAACCCAACTTTGTTGAATTTATGATCTTCCATCTTCTTCCCTTTTGGACTTCTGGAAGCACCATCAAAGTACATTTACCATGTTTGATGATTATCGTTAATAGAGAAGAATTACTCATCTGGATGTTCAATATATAAAGATGTATCTTCTACTAAAGGGTGTTAAGTAAGGAAATCAGCCAGAGATTGGACCTTTATTTCTTTTTTGGACACATACTGAATATCAAACTAATTCAAAATAACTTCCCACCTTGCCAGACGTCCTGTAAGCATTGGATGACTGATGATAAATTTGAGTGGGTTATTGCGAGATACCAGTTGGACCTCATGATGTTGCAGGTAGTGTCTCAATTTCTGAACTGCAATGATTAACACTGGGCAACACTTTTCAATACTTTAATATTGAGTTTCTGCCTCAAGCATAGTCTGAAAAAAATAATAAAGGTTGTTTTCTTTCCCTGCATCATTCTTTTGGGCAAGGAAAGAACCCAATGATCACTCTAAAGCTGTTACATAAAGAATAAGTGGTATTCCTTTAACAGGTGGCATTAATACCGGTGTACTAAAGATGTATTTATTGAGAATATTGAATGCTTCTTGACATTCTTCATTCCACTAGTAGGTGACTCCCTTCTTCATTAATTTGGTGAAGGGTAAACATTTTCCTGCAAAATTGGCAATGAAATATCAAATATAGGCCAAGTGTCCTTGAATTCCTCTTAATTTTTACAAATTTTGAGGAGGTGACATACCAAGGATTGATTTTTTCATTTCAGGATCAACTTCTATACCATGGTGGCATTCAAAAAAGCCGAGAAATTTTCCTGAGGTTACCCCAAAATCACATTTCAAGGGGTTCATCTTCAAATTGTGTTGTCGAGGTTTGTGGAATATGATTTCCAAATCAACCAAGTGATTAGAACATTGTCTAGATTTAACCACCAAATCATCCCCATAAAATTCATCAAATTTTCCTAAACAGGGTTTGAAGATACGGTGCATGGTACATGGATATGTTGAACCTACATTCTTCAGGACAAAGGGAATTAACCAATAGAAAAACACACCTTGAGGGGCTCTGAAGGCTGTATATTCTTCATCTTCTGGAGAAATTCAGATTTAATTATACCCAGAATATCCATCCATGAAGGAAAGTGCTTCATAGACAACTGTTACAGTAATTAAGAGTTCTATGATCAAAACTGGAAAATCATCCTTGGGACAATGACGATTATGATCTATGAAATAAATGAAAACTCTAATTTTCCCATTCTTATTTTTCACAGGGAAAATATTAGCCAACCATTTGGGATATTGAAATTCTCTGAAGAAGTTATCCTTGATAAGATTATCCACTTCAGCTTCAATTTTGGAGGTGTAAGTTGGGTGTGTTCTTCTTGTGTCTTGCTTGAATCTTCGATGTTCTTCTGGAAAACCCAAATGATGAGTGTAAACATCAGGATCAAGCCCTGAAATTTCTGTTTAATTCCACACAAATATATCTTGATTTTTCTTTAGAAATTAAATATACATTTCTTTCTCTTCAAGAGTCATCGCCGCACTAATTAAAGTGGGGCGTGGAGCTTCTTTTGTACCCAGATTTATTTCTCTGAGTTCATCTATAATGGTAGAGATACATTCATCAAATGCTGTAGGAGCATCCCTAAGATCTTCCTCTTCTTATTCAATATGTGTTACTTCTTTTTTTCTACTTTCATAGTAGATGATGAAGCAGAATTATCATAATCAAGGGAGAAGTTAGAATTTGAGCATATTGAAGGAATGGCTGCCATTTCTGACTCTATTGACGATGAAGGGTCTTCCTTATGTAATAATGAGGAGATTATGGATTGTGAATCGACATCATCATTCATATCTGGAATTTCTATAACTTCTTCTGTCCTGGTTGATGATGTATATAATTGCTGGATTTCAGCAGATGAAATGAAGACATCTCCATTTGAGCTTTCATCATTTCCAGGTGAATCAACAATTTCTACCATGCTGTCTGGCTTGGTTGCTGTAATTGACATTATGGATGTTTCCATAATAGTATATGGATGTGGGTCTATCCAATAAATTTGACTGATAGGAAACACATAATCTATACTCACATGTATGAATGGGTTTACTGGAATCTTTTACAAACCATATGAAGCATTAATTTTGGTAACCTCTTTTTTCGTAGATATCTCATTTCCCCCCATGTGATAGAATTCTGCCTCGATGTATTGAGATTCACATGTTTTGAATGGGGATTTATCACCATACAATGTCCTAATTTGACCATTGAAACAATATTTGAGACATTGATGGTATGATGAAGGTATAGCCACATGTTGATATAGCCAATGTCTTCCAAGACAAATGTTTAAGGCTGTGTCACGACAAAAAACCATGAAATCTGAATTTGATACAAGGAATCCAAAATGAGTTCTGATTGTAATCTCATCCAGAGGTTCCTGTTTATTTTTATAATATACTTGAAACATCAATGTAGAAGTAGATAAATCAGTTCGATTTGGACCAATTGATTAAGTGTACGAATAGGGATGAGGTTGAATCTGGAACCATTATCAATGAAAGCTCGTCAGATGTCTACATCATTGACCTTTCCAGATAAATACAATGGTCTAATATGTCCATGAACATCATCATCTCCATCTTCATCTATAAAAGATATCACTGCATGACATTCTGCAGGATCATTCTCTATATGGTAGACTTCAGCTGTAGCAATTTCAGTTTGAAATTCCCGAGGACTTGAAAATGCATCAATGAGTGCCTCTCGAAGATCCTTTGATAGATTCAAGGCATCCAAAATTGATAACTTGGTTGGTACTTGGGTCAAATGTTTCAAGACATCGTACTTTTGATTCAAAGGTTTGGGTTTCCCAACCGGAACATGTGGTTTTGCAGGTTCCTTAGAAGATGATGATTTGAAAGTAGATGCATCTTGTATCAGGGTAGGATTTGGAAATGCTCCTGGCTTTAGAAGATTAGACCGACTAGGTCTATTTATTTGCTGAGAGAAAGAAGGTGTAACCTCTAAACAATATTCCAAAATAACTATTCCAGGAGTGAATCTTCCATGTGTGGAAGAACATTCTTATTCTTGTTGAGCCCGCTGAAGGGATTTTCCATGAGTTTCTACTGCATATACAGTTCTAGCAGGGGTATGATTGGAATAGTGGACTCTGAAATATCCACGTCTTCCCCTGTATCCTAAACCTTTGTGTCTTCCTCAAATTCCTCTATTTTATATAGGGAATTTAGGCTCATCAAGATTTATGTTTTGACAGGCATAAGGATATGTTAAATGAATCATATTAACAGAACCAATGATTAATTCTTCATCTGATGAAGATTCTGCCTGATTAGCCAGTTCAGGTTGTGCCGTTTAGTGGGGTGGTGCTCGTGATTTTGAATTCAATGGTATAAAATCTGCCAGAGTCAAAGATAATTTAGGCTTTTACATGAATTCATCATCTTCTAACTGCTCTTCTTTCTTCGAATTATGTCAACTTTTTGAAGATTTTCATTCTGATCAAGGGGGTTTTGCTATGGCATTCATAGAAGAATACACTATTGTTTGATTCAATTATATTCGTAAAATGGCATGAGTTCAGTTGATCATTTTCCTGACCATAAAATCATTATATTTATTCATATTTTTTACTTTTGACTTCATGCCTCTCACCTTCTTCCCCTGGATAAGTAGCAATAACACATGCTACCTGGGCTGAGAAAACCTTTCAATTTACCTATCTAGAGTCCACCATTTTTTGCAGGAGGTATTTGAAGACAAAACACTCCTGAATGGGATGCCCCAACATCTGATGAAATGGGAAATAATTGGGAAGGTATTCATCTCATTCCTTGTTCAGCCTTTTGGGCCCTGGCAGCTGAACCAGGTTGTTTTCCAGAGCCGAGATGAAGTAACCCGAAACTTGTTCATTATGGAAAGAATAGACTTTGTTCTCCAAATATTCATACTGTTTCTGCCTTTGATATTTTTTATCATATTGATTAGGTAGCCATTTTTGTTGATGATCAGGAGGTGGATCCCTTTGATATGATGAAGGTCTTGAAGAGAAAGCAGGTAAAGGTGCTTGTTTAAGAGTAACTGTAGCAATCTCTGCTTTCCCCTATTCCCCTTCTTGGAACTGATGGAATTACATGATTTTTAGCCTTATTATTTTTAAGAGAGTACTTGATATAATGAGTGATTTAATTACGGTCTCAAAACCCTCCTGTGTATTTCACAGGGATCAACGGTGTGCGTAATTCATCACGCAGATTCGCCACACAGATTGGCAACAATTCTACTTGAGGGAGTGCTAAACTTAAAGAATATGTTAATCCCTTCCAACGAGCAATGAAATATGAAACTCTTTCATTATCTATTTGATTACAGTTGGTAAGATCTAAAACTTTTGTCTTTGGAAATGTTGAGCTAAACTGAAGAAGGAACCTTTGACGGAGATCTTCCCACCCAGTAATCGACCAGGGTTGCAAACTTGTATAACAGATAAAAGAAGGTCCTTGTAATGACTGTACAAAAAACCTGATCATAACTACTTCTTGTTGTTGAGGAGTTCCAATCATAGGATTAAAATGAGAAACATAATTTGTTAAGAGTTTTTCTAGATCTCTCGAACCATTAAAAATTGGGAATGTGGTATTCTAAAAATTTAATGGGGAGGAATTGCATCAACCCATTCAGGGAAAGATTTCTTTTCCGGTTGAACATGTGCATGTTTTCCTTCCATAGCTTCCAAACGAGATGTTAGTGACTCAATGGTAGTTATTAACTTTTGAGAAACATCTAGTTGAGCTTGGACCTGGGCAGGTACAATAACTGTAGTTTGGACAGGTGTGGTGACTGGTACCACAACTGATGGTAGCACTACCAGTTGTTGTTGCACATGACCCATAGGATTAGACCCTTAAGGGTGTACTTGTAAAGAAGGATATTCGTGATCCATCCTAGTAGCTGCAACGAATTCCCCTGACTGACTGACACCAGCATGCTTAGGTTAAAGACTACCTTGAAGTTGTTCGGCATTCAAATTCCTCAACTCCTTCATTTCTTCTTCTTTCTGTGCAAACCTTTCCTCTAATGAGAGTGATTGTCCTTCACAAGAGGTACAGTGGGACATAGCCTTACTTTTACCCTTTTCCTTGAAATGTACCTTTCTAGAGTATGGAAGGGCATTTCCTGAAGGAATATCTTGCCTCTGGGCAGCCCTCTAGATTCTGGTACACACACCTTCTTCATTTATTTCTGTGTGTACAACTTCTTGAATATGAACTTCTTCATCTGATTCCTTTGAGTGAACCTCATGTTCTAGGGGATCAGTGACAATGACATTGATGAAATTTATCAATGCATAACGCATTTCCTTACTTCTATCAACCTTTCTGCGATACTCTCTTTTTCTATGTCCTTTATGAGACTTTTCCTTTTGTTGAGTTGATCCCTCAGGAACTTATTGACAAATCATAATTTGGAGGGAATCTCCTTATAATTTGGCTCTTCGTTCCTACCGTGTCTTCTTCCATAATTGAGAGAAGACTGAATTTCACTGGGGAAGAGATCGAGAATTTGAAAAAGTTCCCAGTCTTGTGGACTGGGGTTGTTCATACACAACTCCTTGAATCCTATCTATTGATCCTGAGGGTTGGATTGAAAGGTTCCCTAGTCTGGCAAGATGAGGTGGCTCTTGAGATAATATATCTAAGACTTTCTTAAAAGCTCTCCTAATTTTGCGGACATTAGTCTAGAAATTAGCCGGATTCATCATCCGACATCCACTCAAATCACTTGGCTTAGATGACCGTTGGATTATTTCTGACACTTCTGTTATATGATGATGTGCATGCTCTAAATGATAAGACTGCTCGATATTCTCATTTTCTTGATGCAAGAGTAATTTGAAAATTTGTTCTTTGTATTCCTGAATTTTGGAAGAACTAGTTGAGCCCTATTCCTGACAAAGCCTTTATTATGCACAAAACCAGCTATATTTGGCCAGCCATGGGAAATAACATTGCATGGGACCACCTTTGGAGGACATTGTTGATTAGAGAGTATAGTGAAATTCAGTGCTCCATGAACACCCCATCCCCTGATATGAATACCAGATGGGGCATTGATAATTAACTGGAGGAACCTTTTTAACGCGCTAAAGCATGAACGCTTAAGGGCTCTCTGTTGCTTTTCAAACTTTGGATGTCGAGAAACTGAGAGAGATGAAAAATTAATTTGGTGTTATAACCATTCTATGATATTGACATGATTTTCATATTCATCACAAGATAATATTTTCAATTTTAAGTGACAAAGAGTTTTCCACATATTGAGACAAATATCATGAATACAATCTTCCGTCAACATTTCTGGAATATCATACTAAGAGTCAGCCAAAGGCCAAAACATGACTGATAATTCACCTTTCGCGAGTTGTTTTCTCATATTCAGCACTTTCTTCATATCATTAGATGAAAATTAATCTACCTGACTAGACCAAAGATGGTGCTTCTTTGTTCCTGTATTAGATTCAACAAGATTGGTAGAGAATTCATTTATCAAATTAGAGGATGAATGACCCAGGGATGGTTCGAAGAATGACCTACACCCCGAGCTATCTTCTAACCGAGAAAGTATGTCACCTGCTAGTGGTAAAACATCAGACATGACAGGCTTCACATTTGCAAGTGCCTCTAGATAAAAGGGATTTCTCATTACTGCATTGTCCTTTGAATAATTTTCTAGGAAATGAAAATTAATACTTCGGAGAGGACTTTCACAGCTAAAGTCATCATCATGGGGAGGACCACCATGGTGGGTTACAAAAAATGATGAAACCTCTTTCTCCTTGGTATTCTGGCCATGCAGAGGGTTATTGTGTCTTTCATATGATGATGCTACTTCAAGATCGACCGAACTGTCGTGAAGAAAACCTTCATGAGGAAATTTATGAAGAAGACCTTCATAATTGTTATTGTTACTTCTGAAATTGGAAAATCAAAGAGTATAATCTTGAGTTACAACAGATAATTGTATAAGGGCTTCAAGAACTCTATCATTGAGCAAGGCCTTATTAAAGATTGGATCTCGATTTCTCGACTGTGCAAGATGTGTATTTTCCTTAGATAACTTCTTACTCACTTTGGAAACCACTTGTTGATGATAGTGGTTATTATGGGCAGGTGTATGTGCCTGCTCAGAAGAAATGATCAGGTTAGGATGATTATATCCATTCATATCGGGTGTATGTGCCCGACTTGATTGTCTGTATGACATGGGGGAGTATGCCCCACAACCATCCTGGACTGGGAAATAGGTGTGTATCTGTTCCAGAGTGATATGTTGATGTGTCACTCAACTAATAGGGATAGATTTATGATTCGTTCCTTGTGATGTTGCTGAAGTTGTTATAATATTCTGACAGGAATCCAGAATATGGGCAGGGATTTGATTCTGCTCTTTCACCATTATCAAAATGTGGTTGGTGAGTTCAGCTACCAGAATAGGAATATACAACCATTCCATGATTGGAGTAGGTGTGTATTCCTACTCCTGTCCTCCTTTTCCTGTCAGTGAATTCTGGCAGTACTCATGTGTGGGGGCAAAAAATTATGTCTGCCTCGTTCTTGTCATTAGAACATTCCAATTGACATCTCCGGGTGCTACCAAACGAGACTGTTGGTTATCCGGATGAATTTCAGGTGTATGTGCCTGCTGATTGTTCCCCACCACATTTAATTGGAGAGTTTCTTTGGTTGTAGTTAGACGAGCCTGGTGACTAGCTGATGAATTATAAATAGGTGTATATGCCTGCCTATAATACTTTGCCCAAATTGCCTGGAGGGATTGGCATGTTACTACCAGATGAGTCTGGTGGGCAGTAACATCAGGACAGACTGGTGTATATTCCCGCTCATTTTTTGACATCAAGTTGACATGATGGAATTCTCTAGAGGGTAAAGAAGTATGAACCTTCTCTCTGTTAACCAGATTACACCTCTGACAGTTCGTCTTGCGTGCTCGGGTCTAAGGAACCTGAGCTAAACCCCTAAAGGTGATACCCTCATCATGTTTAGGGTGAACTACTACATGAGTCTGGCGGTGATTGTTGATGGAAGCCCTCTGGAAGGACTCCTATATTCTTGAATTAAGGCCTTGAGTGACCTTCTCATTCACCTCCCCATAATATGAGAGGTACTGGTGATTGCGTTCCGAGGATAACGACCCGAAATGGTTGGAGACGGTGGTTGGTACCACCTGCTTCATGACCACTGGTCGTCGCTGTCTGGACAACCCGGGTGAGTTGTTAACTTAAAGGGCTTGTCGAGCAGCCTACATATTTGGAATGGTACCATGTTGACGATATTCATTAACCAATGCATTTGAGACCCAGCATTGAAGACACTGAGTAGGTGATGTCATCCTCAAAGTGGATGAGGATCCAGCAGGAGTAGTGGACAAGACATTCACATGTGTGAACTTTAAAGAAGCCATTTCTGTAATGCAGAGAGATCTTGGAAAAGAGTGCCTATTGGATATAACAGACATAATCAAGATAAGTTTCGCCAGACTACATCTTTTGGATGAGCATATATGTTATTGATTGCTTTGTTGGCCCTCACATTAAGTTAAATATGGGCCTAACAAATAAGTAAAAGATCATTTTAACTTGGTTAAGGATTCACGTCAGGTTCGCCATTTTTGTTTCTTCTGGAAATGGGGATGACCTTTTTTTTAAGGTTCAAACATTCCAATCATTTCTTAATGGTTTTATTCGTAGAACTAGAAACATCCAATGATTCTATATCCATTTGGACCTACATTCCAAAGGTAGGTGCTCATTAGTTATGGACTGATGCGGCTTAAGAATTTGAATTGGTTGAGAGGATGGGAGGCTAGATTCATCACACCTTTTTTGGGGGAATTATTGTCTACTCCGGGAGTCTCTTATAGATTTAAGTTCTGTTCACGAATCCTTATTAATTTACCAAGAATGAAAATACGTTTTTTACTTTAGAATTTTCATAAAATGATTGATATGTATGGGATTTAGATAATCTATTATATGTATTTGAGGTTCTTAATCAATAGAGAATCATCTATATGAATTAGAGATTCTTAGTCAATGGTATCCTTCAATACATTATATAGAAATATCTTTGTCACTACGATGACCATAATGGTTTTAAATTCACTTAGTGGGGCACTTGAATTTTATTGTCATTCAGAAAGACATGGATTATTTTAGTGTTGGGATCATACCCGCAGATGGGCTACCTACGTATCCTTGTTAAAGAATAAATCTGACACCACATATTTTGATAGGAAAGATATAGTTTAACATCATACGGGATATAAAATAATTAATGAAAGATGGGCTTGAACCTTAGAATGGCTTCCTACATACTCTACTTTTAAGGCAGAGATCAAATTCCAAATAGTTCGGGTAAAGAGGTATGAGGTTTATGCATGATTAATGGTCCAAATAGATATGTCGTAATTACTTTTACACTATAAGCCCACATGAGTCATGCTCAGTGTGAGAAACAAGAGGTATCAGTAAATCTAACTATTGTGCAATGAAAAATGTAGTCATAAAAAATGATGTGGGGTTCAAGTATGTATGACGGCCCGAGTAAATGAAGATCAGAACATAGTTTATGAATGAAGCCCAGAAGCAGGGTCCATAAAGGTATTTGTGCTTTATGGAGGTTTGGAATTTTAACTTGGGACATACTCCTGAAAAGGAAGGCCACGTAAATAGAAAATAAGGTTGGGACTTAATCTTGAAAAGGAGGCCCAATTAAAGGGAACTTATTACCTGGGGCTTAATCCTGAGAAAGAGGCCTAAAGTTAACAGAAATTATGATTGGGACTTACTCCTGAGAAAGATGCCCAAATCAAAAGAAATTAAGACTGGGGCTTACTACTAAGGAGGATTCCCATATTAAGGGGACTTGTAATTTGGGGCTTACTCCTAAGAAGGAGGCCCAAATCAAAAGATATTCTAAAAAATTCCTTTCAGATAAGGAATCCAACAAAGGAACCATGCCAAAAATGGATTTGAAGAGGGTTTTGAAGGATATCTTTGAAGAGGAAAGGTGGATTTGAGGAAATGAGGTGACTAGGAAGGAGGAATGAATGTTTTATTCTAGAGCACAAGTCCTGGTTGAGAAAGTATACTTGTGAAACATGAGTAAACTTGGGTGACAAAGAATCCATAAAGTGATACTTGGGCGACTTTGAATTGGAGCCCTTAGTATCATCCATAGAGGCTTCTAGAAATATGGCGCACAAGTTCCCTTGAGAGGGAAAGGCAGCGCATAAGTGTCTTTACTTCCCTTAAGGGATGGACACTCAGGTGCACAAGTATTTATGAGTTCTAACAATTAGTCCTTATCCATACTCTTTAGAGATTCCATTATAAATATAGAATTACTTTAGAAGTGTTCAGAAGATGACATGAAAAGGCTTGGGGGAACAGAGCTTGAATATGAGTTTTTGGAACATTTGTCCTCGAAATGGGGGGCCCATAAGGGCTATTTATAGGCCACTAAGAACTTTGGGTGAAAAAATAAATAGGCCGCGCAAGTGACTTGCGCGGCCTATAAGTGGCACGTAAGAGACTGGCACGACCAGAAAAAAACTTGCGCGACCCATGATTAAAGGGTTCCTTATTCATGCATTTGTCAATTTTTGATGTTCTTCAACTGATGACTCTCTTTGGGCTTAAGGTATTCCCCTTTTCCATTCATTAGACTCTGTGATGAAAAAAAGCATCAAAACCTTCTCCACAATTATCAAATGTAAAATCTCTATGATCACCAAATTGACCCTTTCTCTAATGTTATATAAATTCAAAGAGTGTAATCATATTTTAAAATTATTATCACTTCTACATTATTCTCATTCCCTCTTAGTGATTCTTACTAGTTTGATAGAATCGATCCTGTGTTTAAATAATATTTCTTTTTTAAATCCGCTATTTATTTCTATCTTTATTTAATTTTTATTATCAATTCCTTGTAATGTGTAGGACTTGTGTCTCTTTCCAAAAACACTAAAAGAAAAGTGATTACTTATCTTTGGACATTCTGGCTACAACCGTTAAAATTATGGGGTCATTATATTCCAATTCTTTATTATAACCAATTAAAAAGAAAGGGAGTTTTAGTATCATGAATACCATTATAGACAAGGTAATATTATAATAAACACTTAAGAAATATGGGAAGAATACATATTGGTTTGTAAAAGATCTTCACCATAACTCATTTATCAAATTGTGTTCCTTATTTTATCTTTTATTGATTTATCAGGAAATACTGTGAAGAGGGGGATTATAAAGAAACAAAGAAACTACTGAGCCTACAAGTACTTTGGGATACTCAATCTTGATACCTCCCATGAGGCCCTTTAAAGTCTTAAAAACTAGCATATGCCCTTGGCAGCACTTTCACGTTTTATCTCTTCAATAAAATTGTGATTATACTTTCATAAGTTGATATAATCCATCATTCAATATATGAATATGTTATTGTTATAAGATTTCGTTTTTATACTATTTTATAATTATTATGTCATTATAAATCATTTAATTTAATTTTATTATTTATTGGTTTTAAAATCATAAAAAAATTTAAGTGCAATAGATCTTTGACAATAGGTTTTTAGTCATTAAGACATTTAAATATTGATTTTTTTTTCAAAGGAAATTCACCCCATCTTCCAATTTTACCGTACCCCAATATAGATTTGGTATAAAAGGAGTCATGGATTGAATTGAATTGTTTTTTGTTTACTTTGTATTCAATGTATTTAAATAATTTTTTTCCAAAATATTTAATAGATTTTTCAAAAAATATTCTTTTTCTAAATGGATTTTCACAACCATGGTGCCCCCGAAGGACACACTATGGGCCCCGAACCCCTATTACGGTTCAATTATTATTTTTGAAGAAATATATTTCCACCTTTCTTAGATAAATTTGTTATCCCATATGAAATATAGTTATTCATAACTATACTATTACTATTGAAAAAGAATAAAAATGGACCCTCGATGATATATTTGTTTTTGAATTATATAATAATGCAATGAATTTATTTCATTATGATTAATACAATGACATCCTATGTTTTAATAAAATTATTATTTATTTCATTTTTATTTTTTCTTCAATATTAGTAATATTAATGTATAATGATTTTGAAATAAAGAAGACATTAAATAATATTTAAAACAATTAAATTTTTATTTTATACATATTAAATTAACATTAAAAAAATTAAGTAAACTCATCAAAAATTAATAATTAATAATATATTTTAAAATTAATTTTAGAAAAATAAAGGTATACATAACTTATATTAATTTACCACATAATTTCATGATCTAATAAATTATAAATTATAGATAGTGTAATATATATATTATCTAAATTTAAATTTTGAGTATTATATATATATATTTAAATAAATATATATATATATATATATTTAAAAAAAAATTCTATAATTATGACTGTTATATAAAAATAATAATTTTTAATATATTAATATATGAATTATAATATCAAGGGAATATAAAATTATAACTTTTATAAAATATTTTATAAATTTTTTAAATTTTAAATACTATGGTTGATAATTTTGATTCATAAAATATCACTAAAATGTAATTATGAACATTATTATGATGAAATTATGAGTAAATAAATAAATAATGTATTTGAATTGATTTCTATGAATATTTATGAAAATATAATATATATATAATTTCTAAATAATGAACATAAAATTTCATAGAATTCATATACAATTAATTTACATTTAAAAACTATGAAATAAATTATTATGTCTATATATAAATTACAAATACATTTTTTAAAGAAATTAAAAATAAAATAATAGAAATAAGGATAAATGATTTTAAAAAATGAAAATAATATTAAATAAAAAATAATAGAAAATCGAACCAAGGGGTTTGATTTGTTAATGGGGGTCGCAATAGGGCCCAAGCATAAGGGAAAAACCGAGCGTGAGACTTCTCAGGATGAAACCAAGTGTTGAGAAGTGGGTTCAATTATAGAGGAGGCATGGTCTCATACTATCTAAAGGAGGTTTGACCGACGATGAGTGAGATAGATTAGAGCAACAAGTGTGAGAGTGGTATCAAGAATGAAGTTTGAGAATAAATCAAACCGATTGAGGGAGTTATCAAGTTCTATGGCCTTTACGAGTGAGATGAAGGATGATAATGAGAGTCTCCAACCATATATTAGTTGCGTCGAGGTTTTGAGTGAAGATAGGGTTTGTGATAGAGAAGGTCCTCTTCATATGGAATTCATTTACATTATTTATCCTATTTATCTAATTCAAAAATCTTCAATGTAGGAATTTTTTATATTATTTATATGTATCAAAATATTGGTACATATTTATGTGTGTAAAATAACAGTGTCAATTATTATTCTTCCATCGTTTTTAGTATTCATGTTTATCTTTTCTTCATTTTCCACTCCTTTCATCACATACTGTTCACCGATTCATTTTTTATTATCTTATTCTAAAATTTTATCACTATTGTAGCAGTGCTTGAAATTTCCCTTAACAATTTCTCCTCTTTGTCTCCAATCAATTACTGAATATTTATATCAATATTTTTAGTGTTCAACTAGTTGCAAAAATATATATGTATATATTCATTTTCATAACTAATTTTTATGGATTTATCTTGATTTAGTATCTCAAAACACCAATCACTACATCATTTGTTTTATTTTTATATTTTATATGGATTAAAGGATGGGTAGAATGAATATTTTGATACATATATTTATTATCATTGTTTCTCCTAGCATGACAAGCTAATCCAAGGTAATCCTATTTTTAAAAAAACCCTTCACAAGTTGAAATAAAATATACATTTTTTTAGTCTTGCTAAGTCTAAAAATTGTGGCATTGTTGGTATACTGAAATGAAGTTAGTATCCTTTGATTTAAAAAAATGAGATTTATTTATAGAGAAATTGAAATTGGAAGAAGAAGAAGTCATAAGAGGTCTCCTTAGCATGAAATTTGTAAGATATTACTATTATTATTATTTTTGATTTATTTGTGGTGAGAAGATTATTTTCAAATATTTATTTATTTGAAATATTATTTTTTAAGTGAATTAAACAATGTAAAAAATTATCCTATTTGTTGTTTAAAAAAATTATTTATTAAGGTTATTGATTTTCAATATTTATGAATTTATTGAAGAAATATTTACATTATAATTATGCAGTAAAATTATAATAATTTAATGGAGTTTAATTTTTTATTTTTATTTTTAAGAATTAAGTCATTAGATTTATAATATATTTAAAGGATTGATCATTTATTTTATCTTCTAATTTTTTATTTGAAATTATATTTGTACAAGAAATTCCTCTTTTAAAATTTTAATTTTATTTATTATTCAAATATGTATATGTGTATATTATCAGGTTGTCCAAAATTATCAAGAGATAGTGTTTTAAAATTTAGTTCCATATGTGTTTTTATTTTGTTTTGATTTATATTTTTAAGATCATTTAATAATGATAACACTTTTATTGGAAATTTAGATGTAATGTTTGATTTCAAAAAATTTCTATGTTTGACATTATTTTTATCAAAATCATTCGTCTTATAATTGAAATATTTCATTTCATGTGTATTTTATGAATTATATTAAGTTTAGAGTAACAAATAATATCATGTTATGTAAGGAAATATTTTATACATTCATTAATGTTAATTATATTATATGATATAGACAATATCTATAATTTGAGACAGTTCATGCATATACTAGTTTAATTTTTATTGAGTCTTTGATTTATATACAAAAGTGAATAATTAATTCATTTATAGAAAATTATTATCAATATGGATGTTAATTATTTTTTAATTAACATTAAATGTATTAAAAAAATTTCTCATAAAGAGGACATTCAATTTATTAATTGTTCCTTATGAAATTATATATAAATTTATATATACTTGATAATTAATCTAACAATGTTTTTATATTTTTAGAGTTAAAAATCCAGTGAAAGTATATATATGTAAGAAAGGATAAAAAAGATTTTTTTTTAAAAAATATGGAAGTTAGAGGATGTAAATATGGTAGGAAATTATGGAGTGAACCCAATCCTCAATAAGTATATAGGCCTAATATAACCTTCAATGTTTCATGTGGCCTTAATGTTTTTTTCCAGAAATCGCGTATATTGTTCTCAGAAAAAGATAACTGGATTATTTTTAAAATAATTCTTTTATGTAAGTAATTTTAATTATTAATGTATTCAAAAAAGTGTAAGAGTTTTCAATGATATTTTCATGGTATTTCCAAAAAAATTTAAAATTATTTCCAAATAAGTTGTTTTCAAAGGGATATTTATAATAGTCATTTGATTATTTTTAAAACCCCTAAAGGGAAATTGAATTGTCATCCCAAATTTTAAATGTGTTTTCATAGGTATCTTAGAATTAATATAATGGATTTCTTAACTTTTTTAGTTAGAGTGAACATAAAAAATTAGAACTTTTATTTTATTTTTGTTCATGCTAAAAAATATGTAAGTTCATGTCAAATTGTCTAGAACATAGACCAAAAACGTTACTGACATATATAAAGTGTTGTTTGTTGTTTAAGATATCTTTTTCTAAAAAACGTATACACCACATTTTTATGCACTGAATCTAAAAGTGTGGGTTCAGGGAGTTCTAATTTGCATCAGAGCGATGGTTTAGAAAACATTAGAGATTAGATGTTTTCT
This sequence comes from Viscum album, assembly GCA_963277665.1. Taxonomy (NCBI): domain Eukaryota; kingdom Viridiplantae; phylum Streptophyta; class Magnoliopsida; order Santalales; family Viscaceae; genus Viscum; species Viscum album. The sequence goes on along the minus strand of OY728151.1, from coordinate 64,475,653 downwards.
TTTAAAGAATTTTTTTTGGTAATAATATTTTTTTAAACTCTTAGATGATTAATTAACCATAAAAATTTTAGTTTTACATAATTATGAAGTTTAAGATTCAGAATTTCTTTATGTATGAAGAATGATTTGAAAGGGTTGGTTTCATTTTAAGGGGGAGAATGTAACATCCTAAGTTTTAATAAAACAATTATTTATTTTATTGCTATTTTTTCTAAAATATTAGATATTGTAATAATTAATGAATTACTAAAAAAAATTAATTAAATAATATTTTGAATAGTTAATTTTTAATTTTATAAGTAGTAAATTAATATTATGAAAATTAATTAAAATCTTAAAAAATTAAAAATTAAAACATTATTTTAAAATTAATTTTAGAAAAATAAATTTATACAAAATTTATATTAACGTATAATGGAATTTAATTATTATTTGACTTATAAATTATGAACAAGTATATATATATATATTATCTAATTTTATATTAATCATAATATATATATATATATTATATATATATATAATAATAGTAAATGAAATTCTATAATTATGACCATTACAAAAAACATAGAATCTTGAATATATTAATTTTTGAATTATAATTATTAAGGGAATATAAAATTATAACTATTATAAAATGTTTTTTAAAAAATTGAAATTTTAAATTCTACGAATGATGTTTTGGAGCTGTGGTGGTGACGTACGATGGGTTCTTGTCGGCATTTTCTGGTTGTTCTCAGGACTTGGTTAAGGATTTTAGTATACTTAGTGGCTGATTCTTCGTCACTTTTTTTTTGGGTTTTGTTGTGGATCTCCCAGATTAGGTTCCAGCGACTGATGAATCATTTTAGTGATATTCGTGTTCTGTTGGTTGATTTTTCTATTGGTGTTGGGTGATTCTGGGTATTACCCTATGGATGAGCCTATGTTGGTAGTGATCTGGTTATTGGATGGATCTACATAGAATGATGGTGGTGAAAATAGAAAAGATGGCGTTGACGATGATAAGGTTTCTGAGGGGTCTCTCCGGCATGGTACGATAGGCATGGATTTTCAATGCAATGGGCGTGTGACTCGAAGCAAGCGCTGTGTGAATCGAGGAAGGCACTCGAGTCGAGGTTCAAGGGAACCAAGATGGTGATGAGGTTTTTGAAAGTTGTGATTTGAATTTAATGATCTTTTTGTTTGAATTGTATGGTTTCCCGCTTTCCTTAAAGTGGGTTTTTGAAAATGAAATAAAATTGTTTGCAGTGAATATTTTTTTTATGAAATTAGGAAAAAATAAAAAAATATTTTTTGAAGATAATTTTTTGTTAATATTTAAGTAAATATAAAATATATTTTATTTTTAAATAATGAATATAATGTTTTTTATAATTCATATAAAATTAATTAACAATTCGAAATTATGAAATGAAGGATTATTTATATATATAAATTATGGATTAAAATTTATTATTGAAAATAAATGAATAATAATAACAATAATGATAAATGATTTAATAAAATGAAAAGAATATTAAATAAAAAATAATAGAAAATTGAAGAAAGGGGTTCGATTTGTTAAGGGAAATTATGATAAAACTCGAGCATAAGCGTACACCTGTGCATGGGTCTTCCCAAGATGAAACGTAGCATCGAGAGGAGGGTTCAATTGCATAAGAGGAAAAGCCTCATACTGGGAGAAGGAGGTTTGACCACCAATGAGTGAGATAGAGTTGAGTAATAAGTCTTAGTGTAGTACCGAGGATGATCCTCGAGAACAAATTGAGACGATCGAGTAGATTTTTCACGTCGGTTATTTTAATAACTGACGTTACAAATCGCTCCTGTTGGGTTTTTACGTCGGTTATCAAATAACCGACGTAAAAAACCAATGCGCGGGGGGTTTTTTACGTCGGTTATTTTGTAACCGACGTAAAAAACCCGATATCGATGCGTTTTTTACGTCGGTTATCAAATAACCGACATAAAAAACCAAAGTGCGGTGTGTTTTACGTCGGTTATTTTATAACCGATGTAAAAAACCCCCAGGTGCTTTGGTTTTTTACGTCAGTTATAAAATAACCGACATAAAAAACCAAAGCGCGGGAGCCTTTTTACGTCGGTTTTAAGATAACCGACGTAAAAAAGCTAAAAAATAGTTTATAACGTCGGTTATTATATAACCGACGTTATAAAGCATTTAAAAAAATTAAAGCCCGTGTTCTGTCATTTACGATTTTTTCGATTGACAGTCGCCGGCTCGTCTCTCTCTCGCGCGGTAAACCCTAATCGGTTCGTCGATCGCCTGCATTACACTCATTTTGGCTTCATTGTTTATCTTCTTCACTGCTCTCGGATCTATCATCTCAACTCGCGACATTCAAGTAAGCCTTCCACGAATTTATTTCGTTCGTTTTTGTTTCGATTCTTGATGTGCTTTTCGTTCGTTTTTGAATCTCGTGGAATTTTTTTTATTGCAAATGGTTATTATGTTCATTCAACTCGCAACATTCAACTCGCAAATGATTATTAAAACATTGTGGATTAGCTTCAGCAAAATCTGAAAAATAATGGGTGGTACTGTAACGTTCCATTCTTCCAGCAACATTATTATTTTCATTCCCTAAGTTATGAAAATAAGTATTATGTAGGATGATTCAAAAATTTAATTTGTGAGATGAGTTGATTTATGTGTGAAACCTAGGCCAAACACATATGTATTTTTTTATTGGTATTACATATATATAGTTCGACATATACTTTTTTTTACATTACCATGATATTAACATTACTTTTTCTAAAGAAATATTAATGTCCTTAGATTATATATCGGATCAAAAGGATATAGTAATTCTAATATATAATCAGAATGATCAGATAATATGACAATATTATTAAAAATAAAACAAATGGTCTATATTCATATTTTTAACATGACACTTACGATGTATAGCTATTTGGTGTTGGGTACTTATGAAAACTACTACTACTTTCAAGATTTGTTTTATATTTTAAATTGTTTTACATTCAAATTATGATTTTTTCCATATAAACGTGTTTTGTCTTATCTTAAAAATATATATTTTTTGTTGATATTTGTTATAGGTAATAATGAGTCGATGTTGGATTACGACACATCGAATGAGCAATGAATTTGATGAAGGTGTTGATGCCTTTTTGGAATTTGCAAAACGAAATGTTCCAAGTAGTGACATTTTTTTCTGTCCATGCCTGAAATGTTTGAATATGAAGAAGTTGAAAAGTAGAGAGATAAAAGATCATCTGATATGTCATGGTTTTAATCCGAGTTACAGCCCTTGGATTTGGCATGGTGAAACTGGACGGAATATCACTGATGATGATGATTCGCAAGATGGTAACTCCGATGGAATTGAAGAAATGATTCGCGATATTGTAGCAGAAGAAATTGAGATAGAACCGACAGTTGCACGTCTATATGGTGATGCTGAAAAACCATTATATCCCGGTTGTACAGATTTTACGGTTCTGTCGGTGGTGTTAAGATTGATTAACCTAAAGGCGAAGCATGGATGGAGTGACTAAAGTTTTACAGAGCTGCTACAATTGATGAAAGACATTCTTCCAAAAGATAACGATCTTCCAGATTCACATTACAAAGCCAAGAAAATATTATGCCCGATGGGATTGGGATACAAGAAAATACATGTCTGTCCGAATGACTGCATTATATATAGGAAGGAATATGAATTTCTGTCAGAGTGTCCAAAATGTGGGACATCACGGTATAAGGTGAAAGAAAAATCACAGGGTGATGTAGAGATTACAAAGCTCCCTTCAAAGGTATTTTGGTATCTTCCTATAATTAATCATTTCAAACGTTTATTTGCTAATTCACATGATGCAAAAAGGTTAAGATGGCATGCTGAAGAGCGGTTATGTGATGGAAAAATACGTCATCCAGCTGATTGTCCAAAATGGATGAAAATTGATGCGCAGTATTCTACATTTGGAAATGAAATAAGAAATCTCAGACTAGGGTTGTGCACAGATGGAATGAATCCATACCGAACACTCAGTAGCACACATAGTTCATGGCCTGTTTTATTGGTAATTTACAACCTCTCTCCTGAAGTTTGTATGAAGCGCAAATATGTCATGTTGAGTACAATGATCTCTGGTCCAAAGCAACCCGGTAATGATATTGATGTTTACTTGTCACCGTTGATTGATGATTTGAAACTGTTCTGGGCTGATGGTATTAGGGTGTATGATTCTTATAAAATGGAATATTTTCAACTGCATGCAGTGCTTCTGTTCACTATAAATGACTTCCCAGCATAGGGAAATTTGTCTGGATACAATGTTAAAGGGCATAAAGCATGTCCAATTTGCGAACAACAGACGTCCTATTGTCAATTGCATCATGGGAGGAAAACAGTGTACATGGGTCATCGAAAGTTTTTGCCTATGGAACACCCTTATAGCAGACTAAAAAAGGCATTTAATGGCTCACAAGAATTTGATACTGCTCCAAAACCTTTATCCCATGATCTGTATTTTGAGAGGGTGAAAACCCTTGACGTGACATTGGGAAAGACACAGAAATCAGGTAATGATAGACATATTTGGAAGAAAAGGTCAATATTTTTTGAGCTACCATATTGGAGGTATCATGAAGTTAAACATAATATTGATGTCATGCACGTGGAGAATAATATCTGTGATTCTTTGATTGTAACATTGTTAGATATTAAAGGAAAGACTAAAGATGGTTTGAATGCAAGATTAGACTTACTATCAATGGGAATACGTTTGGAGTTAGCTCCCACTCCTAAAGGAAGACGAACATTTCTTCCCCCGGCTTGTCATACATTATCGAAGAAGGAGAAAATTAACTTCATTCAGTGTCTTCATGATACCAAAGTGCCTCAAGGTTATTCTTCTAATGTAAAAAATTTTGTCTCAATGAAGGACTTAAAGTTGATAGGTATGAAATCACATGATTGTCACGTCATGATGCAACAAATTCTACCAGTTGCATTGCGTGGAATATCGCCCATTCGTGTCAGAAAGACTATAATGAAGTTGTGTTATTTTTTCAATTCAATTTGTAACAAGGCGATTGATGTGAATGCTTTGAAGATTTTGGAAAAGGATGCAATTTTAATACTTTGTCAATTGGAAATGTATTTTCCTCCAACTTTTTTTGATATAATGGTGCATTTAATGATTCATCTGGTTCGAGAAATAATGCTTTTTGGACCTGTATATCTTCGTTGGATGTATCCTTTTGAAAGGTATATGAAAATATTAAAGGGGTATGTTAAAAATCTATATCGACCTGAAGCCTCCATTATTGAAAAGTATATTTCTGAGGAGGTAGCAGAGTTTTGTACGAGCTACTTGGCTGCGGCGCAACACATAGGTTTGCCTCCATCTCGCCATGAACGAGTTAATAATGAGGGAAAGCGGATTCGCGGCTTGAAAGTCAAATCATTGTCAGCTGAACAGATGAAGAAGTTAGAATCATACATATTGAAGAACATAGCTGATGCTCAACCATATATCACATTGCACATTAATGAGTTGAAACAATGTCATCCAAAGAAGAAAGAAATGTGGATTTTGAATGAGCACAACAAAACTTTTTTGTCATGGATTAAAAAGAATTTTCTTTGTAGATCAGATGTATCAGAGACATTAAAATGGATAGTGGGTGGTCCATGTTTAAATGTGATAACATGGCCTGGTTATGACATTAATGGTTATACATTTCATACAAAAGCTCAGGACAACAGAAGTGCAGTTCAGAATAGTGGTGTATTGGTGTTTGCCGAAGCAATGCATTTTTCGAGTGCTAAGGACAAAAACCCAATTTCTGCATCAAATGCATATTATGGAGTGATTGAAGACATATGGGAGGTTGATTACTTTAAAATTAAAGTTCCCGTTTTTAACTGTAAATGGTTTAATGGTAACAACAGTGTCAGACATGATGAATTTGGAATGACACTTGTTAATTTGAATAGATTGGAAGACACAGCTGATTCTTTTATAATGGCAACACATGAAAAACAAATTTTTTATGTAGTAGATCAATCAGATATGTAGTGGGCTGTTGTTTTACAAGGGAAAAAACAATATGTTGGTGAGGATGACCTTGATGAATACGCTGATTTATGTGAGATCCCTACTTCAATGGAAATATTAACAGAACATAATGACGATCATGTTGAAGACATAGTTTGTGCCATAAGGAACGATCACGACGAAGGAATTTGGGAAAACAATCCATCTGTACATTCCTAAAATTACAGGTAACATATGTTTATTTCTTGTTTACATTTATTTTTTCCATAAATGTTAGATATTGTATGTTTTTTATTTATTAAAACATGTTTTAAAATAAAATAAGTATATGTTATTTTTTGTTTTAAGTTTGTTTAGTTTACTTTATCATGTTTATTATTGTACCCCTCTCTCTTGGATTTTAATGATCACAATCACTCTCATCTTGTTCTAACCTGTTTTCAAGTGTTTTGATGCTAGGAAAAAGGTTGCCCAGGAGTTAGCCCAAGAAGGCTGATAGTGGACTCTCTGAGTCTACCGGCCAACCGGTGGATTCCCACCGGCCAGCCGATGGTCTCTGGCAGAAGCATTGCTTTCTGCCAGAGCCACCGGTCAGCCGGTGTTAGCACACCGGCCAGCCGGTATGGGCACCGGCCAACCCGTTCTTGCCCACCGGCCAGCCGGAGGACCCAGGCAGTAGGCTTGCCCACTGCCTGGTGACACTGGCCAACCGGTGGATGACCACCGACCAGCCGGTATGGGCACCGGCCAACCGGTTCTTGCCCACCGGCCAGCCGGAGGACCCAGGCAGTAGGCTTGCCCACTGCCTCGTGACACCGGCCAACCGGTGGATGACCACTGGCTAGCCGGTGGAACCCAGACAGAAAGAAATGCTCTACGACCCAATAGTTTATAACCATTACTTTTCTATTTTCTGATTACAGTAGTATTAAAATATTTGAATTTGTATATTTGTTCACTGACAATTACTTTACCATGTTTACAATGATTACCAGGTTTACCATTTTTTCCATTTTTTACCATCTTGACCATCTTGACCATCTTGACCATCTTTTCCATCTTTACCATTGTTTAACATGCTTACCATATTACCAATGTTTACTATTATGTAACCTAGTACACTTTTCTATTTTCTGATTACAGTAGTATTAAAATATATTAATTTGTATATTTGTGAACTGACGTTTGTTTTTTTGATTTGAAGGATAATGACAGATCATTCAGATGATCTACCACATGATTCTGGGGAGGAGCATACTACTGGTCATACCTCTGGGGATGAACATTCACATGCTCCTATTACGACAAAGAGTTCAAAGGTTGGTAAACGTGGTTGCACACGTTTACCAAAATTATCACTTTCCCGTACGCAGGATCAGAGGATAGTAGTTGAGTTTGATGATGATGATATTACTAGAGGTCTGAATGCCGAATATTTTAAGAGTTTTGTTATAACTCAGGCTAAGAGCAAAGTAAGCATTCTGTATGATGATTGGAGATGTGTGGATAAAGTGATTATCTCTCAGTTGTGGGAGATGATTTTGGTAAGATCTTTTGTCATTGTTTGACCATTCTTTTAATGTTTCTGGTATATATAATATGTTTAACCTCTTCTTTATCAGATGACATTTGATATTCCTGACACTGGAGGAGTCAGGATGAAATGCTTATCGTTGGCTTCCAGGAGATGGAGGGATTTCAAATCAACCCTCACATCTGATTTCATTTATGGTCATAGGAGTCATGACAATCCATGTCGTATATATCCTTTTATAGATGAAGACACATGGAGACAATTTTTTGAAATTAGAAAAAAAGAGTCATTTCTGGTAAGGGCAATGTAAACTTTTATATACTTTCTTATATAAATGATTTTATTAATGTTTTCTTAATGATTTCTTATTCTTAAATTACAGCAAACAAGGAAAGCTCATCAGGAGATCCAATCTAAAAATGCATACCCTCATAGTTTATCTCGGGGAGGGTATACATTATTGGAAGAAAAAATGATAGGGGAAAATTTCAACAACTAAGAGCTGAGTATTCAAGCTCTAGAGAGGTGGCCCCTCCATCCCCTCCATCTAGACATGAAAAATGGAAGAGAGCTCGGAAGGGAAAAAAGGGAAATATCTTTTAGAAGAATCGAGAATCGTAGCTGAGTGGATTGTAAGGTATCTATTTAATTTATTTAAGTTAACTTTTTTCTTCATATAAGTTTCAATCATTACAGAAATGTTCAATTAATTAATACAGGACTCTCTTGAGGAGCAAAGTTTAGAGGGGACATTTACAGCTACTGGGAGGGAAGATATTTTATTTGCAGCATTAGGAAGGCCCGAACATCCTGGTCGTGTAAGAGGATATCCGACAGGTGTATCGGTAAGAAATGTGTTTCCACCTTTTTCAACTTCTAACATTGAGGGGGTTTATAAAAAAAAATAGAATCCTTGGAGACTGAAGTTTAAAATATTAATGCGACGATGGAAGACAAGATTAGAGATTCGGTGCAGTCTATGTTTGCAGAAATGCAAAGACAATTTCAGACTGCAGCTCCCACTCCTCCACCTCCCCCTGCAGATCCCATTATTTATCCTCCACCTTCGCCAGTAGCTCCCACTCCCCCACCTCAGCCTACGGACCCCATTTTTTATCCTACGCCTCCGCCGCAGCTTCCTACATATTGCGAGTTGTATGTTGATGATTCTCAACATCATATAGTAGCATACGGGTTGGTATATTGTATAGGAGATACAGTTCATCATCAACAATTAGAGGTAGAGAATCAGAGGGTCACTGTATAGGATATTATAGATAGATCACCTAGGGTACCAATACCTACAGATGAGGTGGCGATAGTTGGACAGAGTATCGACCATTTTTTAGTTTGGCCATCAAGACTTCTTCGACTCATTACCATAGAGGTATGAATGTTATATCTTTTATTTTATTTTTTTATTAAAGTTGTTTTATCATTTGAAAACTATTATAATTCTCAATTTTTTTTCACAGGAATACTTCAAAGGTAAAGAAATACTGTATAGACAACAACAAAGACAACAGGCTATGACATCAGATACAGATTCCAGTGGTCTTGACAGATTGTCAAGATATTCACATTTGTTGTTGGGTTTTTATGAGTTTCCAATGGAATCTCATGTTTGTGGACGTGAAATAACTGTGGGGATTACAAAATCTGATATCATGGAGCTTGTTACTGGAGATAAGTTGGGCATCAACGTGGTGCAATGTTTTTCCATGTAAGTCTTAACACCTTTTCCCTGCGTTATATTTATTAAAAATGTATACTTATATATGTTTTGTATTAGGTATCTTTATAAAATTTGTGAGAGGAATGAACTGAAAGAAGTATATGGATTCATGGACCCACAATTGATTTCCCCTGAAGCATGTGCATTGACTGAGGAACAAAGAATGGTTTATATTGCTGAAAGATTTGAAAAGAATATAATCCAACAATGTTGGATGATGCCTTTTTTTGAGAGGTATGAAACACATTTCTCTCAAATAGTTAATTATCTTTTAACATAAAAAACCATTAACATTAAATTTCCTTTTATCAGTAATCATTGGATGTTAGGGATTTTTTTCCTAAAGGAGAAAGCTCTTTATTGGATATGCTCTGTTCATGGTGATGTGCGGGCAAGTTTTAAGAATATATTGGAAAAGTAAGTTTCAATTTCTCAATAGTTTTATATATTATAATAAATTTTAAATTTACCCCATTCGTATTATTTTTCTAATAGTGCATGGGCCTACTTTCGAAAAAACACAAAGAAAAGAAATGCAATGATCAAATATGTAAAGGCGAAGGTAAATTTCCATTTATAATTTGTACTTTTTGATTTATTACATAAAAATAATATATTGAATTTACACTCATTCAAAACAGAATTGTCATGAACAACAAGGCCTCATCGAATGTGGATATTATATGTTAAGATTTATGTATGAAATAATAACAACTGGGACAGTTGTGAATTTTGACCTGGTACGATTTCCTCTTAAACGTTGCCATCATATTTCAATTTGATTTATTCATTATACACGTAAACTATCTTCTTTTTCATTTGTATCTTTTTGATGACCCTCAACCCTATACTGCTGAAGACATCAAACACGTACAAGTGGAGTGGTAAAATTATTTTACAGGTTTGATTGAATTTTAGTTGTTTGTAATGTAAAATGTAATTTTGAATATTGTCGTTTTAATTGTCTATTTGGTAGTTGTTTAGGTTTGATTTAGTTTTTTTTTTGAAGTTGACAGTGTATGTTTTGAATGTTATATAAGTGAATGTTTAATTTTGCTCTACTTATTGTTTTGGTCTACTTTTGATGGTTCTTCTGGTATGGATTTGGGTCTGTGGGGGAGGGGTTCCCAGGGTGTGGGGGTTTGTTCAGTGGGGTTGGGGGTGTCCAGAGGTCTGGGAGGGCTGTCCAGTGGGGTGGGGGGACAGTCTTGGGGGGTGGCAGGGATGTCCTGGGGTCTGGGAAGCCGGTCCAGTGGTGTGGGAGTGCTATCCAGGGGTGGGGGGGGGGGTGTCCAAGGGTGTGGTGGGGGCTGTCAAGTGGGGTGAGGGGGTGAGGAGGTGCTGTTCAGGCGGGTGGGGGGTTGTCAAGGGGTGTTTGGGGGTGTCCGGGGGTCGGGTCAGTCCAGGAGTGTGGTGGGGGCTCCAATGGGGTGGGGGAGGGTTGTCCAAGGGGTATACATGAGGGTGGGAGCTCCAATGGGGTGGGGGAGGGCTGTCCAGGGGGTATACATGAGGGTGAGGGCTCCAACGGGGTGGGGGAGGGCTGTCCAGGGGGTATACATGAGGGTGAGGGCTCCAACGGGGTTGGGGAGGGATGTCCATGGGGTATAAATGAGGGTGGATGCTGTCTAGTGAGTAAGTTTTATATGTTATCTATTTACATGCTTATTTTTGATGTACTTCTATTTTTGTGGTATGATTTCTTGATTTATTTTCTGGTTGATTCTGGTGGAGAGAAGATCACTGCATTCTATTTAAAAAAAATTGGGTTTATCACGTCGGTTATTTAATAACCGACGTGATAAAATGCCTGGAAAATAGTTTAGCACGTCGGTTATTTAATAACCGACGTTATAAAAGGCCTATAAAATAGTTTATCACGTCGGTTATTTAATAAGAGATGTGATAAAAGGCCTATAAAATAGTTTATCACGTCAGTTATTTAATAACTGACGTGATAAAAGGCCTGGAAAATGGTTTATCACGTCGGTTATTTAATAACTGACGTGATAAAGGGCCCGGAGAATGGTTTAGCACGTTGGTTATTGAACAACGGACGTGCTAAACGACCTGGACAAGGGTTTATCACATCGGTTATTGACTAACCGACGTGATAAACCCCCTCCCACCGGTTTATCACGTCGGTTAGTCAATAACCGACATGATAAACCCCCCCTCCCCCAGTTTTTCACATCGGTTTTATATGAACCGATGTTATAAACCACGCTCAGCCCGGTTTATCACGTCAGTTCTTATAGAACGGACGTGATAAACCACCCTCACCCCAGTTTATCACGTCGGTTCTTCGATAACCGACGTGATAAACCATTCTCTAGGCCTTTTATCACGTCGGTTCTAAAATAACCGACGTGATAAACCATTCTCCAGGCCCTTTATCATGTCGGTTCTAAAATAACCGACGTGATAAACATCGCGATTTTATGCTTTTTGACGTCAGTTTTTAAATAACCGACGTCAAAAACCTTATTTATAACGTCGCACGTATTAACGTCGGCTAGAAACCGACATAAAAAATTATAATAACCGACGTAAAAAACGTTTTCTGCACTAGTGTGCGTTAGTGTTTGATCAAAGATAGGGTTAATGAAAGATAATTTCTTCATTAGATTGATTTAGGACGCATTCATTATCATATATATCCAATTCACAAATATTTGAGGTAGGCATTCTTATTATTATTTTTATGTCTCCCAATCTCTATTTATCTTTAGGTGTGCTAAACACCTGTGTAGATTTTTCTTCTTACATCGTTTTTAGTAGTCTTGTTTAACTTTGCATCATTTTCATCTTCCTTTCATTACCCACTGTTCACTAAATCGTTTTTATTGTATTATTCAAAAATTTAATCGCTATTAGTAGTGTTTTAAATTTTTATCAACAATTTCTAATATATTACTACAACAAATTACTAAATATTTATGTCAATTTTATCTATGTTCAACCAGATGAAACAATATATATGTATATATTCATTTTCATCAATGGTTTTGGAGGATTTATCATGATTCAGTATCTAAAAACACCAATCACTACGTTGTTTTTTGTTTTTTATTTACCTTATATTAAATTATTGAGTGAATGAAGATTTTAATATATATATTTCTTATCAAAATTTCAGGTTGCTTGAAAAACTAATCCAATCTAGTCTGTTCCTTTAAAAAACCCTTTACAAGTTGAAATAAAATATACATATGCTTTAGTCTCTATATGTTTATAAATAGAGGATATTTTTGTCATACATCAAGGAAAGCAGTATCCTATGATTTCAAATTAAAAGAGTTATTGAGAGAGAAATGGAAATAAGAAGAAGAAGAAGTCATTAGAGGTATCATACACATTAAATTTGTAACAGATTATTGGTTTTATTTGTTTTCATTATTTAATAATAGATAATTATTTCCAAATATGTAGTTATGAAAAATATTATTTTTTTGAGAGAATTAAACTATAACGAAAATTATTCTTTTTTTAGTATAGAAAACATTATTTTTATGTATCTAGATTTTCAATAATTATGAAATTATTGGATAAAGGCTGATATTATAAATATTATTTAAAATTAGAATAATGTAAAAGAGTTTATTTTTTATTTTTAGTTTTAATAATTAAGTCCCTAGATAAATAATATATATAAAGGATTGATAATTTATTTTAGTTTCAAATATTTCATTTGAAATTGTAACTTTAAATTAAATTGCTCTTTTAAATTATTACCTTTATTTATTTTTCAAATATGTATATGTGTATATTATCAAGTTATCCAAAAATATCAAGAGATTATGTTTCCCAATTTAGTTCTGTATGAGTTTTTATTTTGATTTGAGTTTATATTTTTAATACAATTTAAAAAGGAAGATGATATTATAGAAAATTAATATTTATTATATAATTTCAAAAATTTCTATTCCTGAAATTTATTTTATTCAAATATTTTATATTATACTTGAAAGATAAAATTTCATGTATAATTTCTAAATTATAGTATGTTTTTAGTAATAAATACAATCATGTTATGTGAAAAAATAATTTAAACATTCATGATTGTCATTGTTATTATAAGATATGAACATTATCAATAATTAGAGACATTTCTTGCATATAAAAGTTTAATTTTTATTGACTCATTGATTTACGGACAAAAGTGAATAATTAATTCTTTTATAGGAAATAAATTTCAAAATGGATGAGAATTATATATTAATTAACATTCAATGTATTAAATAAATGTCCAATAAAGATGAGATTCAGTTGCTTCAAGTTTCCATATGAAATTATATATAAATTCTTACAAACTTTTGAATGAATGTAGAAATGTTTTCATGGTTTTAGAATTAAAACTCTAGTTATATAATATAATGTAATCAAGATTAAAAATTATTTTATAATAATGAGGCACATAAAGTTTGTAAATATGATATGGAATTGGGGATTGAACCCATCCCTCGACATGTGGTTAGGCCCAAGACAACCTTCAATGTTTCAAGTGGCCTCAGTGTTTTGTTTTCAAAATTATCCATATTTATTTCAGAAAAAAATCACTGGATTATTTTAAAAATTATTTTTGAATGTAAGTAATTTCAAATATTAATGTATTTTCCAAAGAGTAAGAGTTTTCAATAATATTTTCATGGTATTTCCAAAAAACATTTTAAAATTATTTCCCAAAAGTTTTTTTTAAAATGATATTTTATAATAGATATTTCTTTTATTTTGGAGCCCCTTACTAGGTAATTGCATTCTCATCCATTATTTTTAATTTTTTTCACAAGTATCATAAATTTTTTAGAATGGACGTGTTCACTTTTGAAGTTAGCACGCACATTGAGACGTAGATTTTTTATTTCATTTTTTTCCAACTCTAAAATTATGTATGTTCATGTCTAATTAACCATAACCTAGACCGGAAATGTCTCTGGCATGTATAAAGTGTTGTGTATTATTCTATGTTTCTTTTATAAAAAAATATACACAACATTTGTAATCACTAAGTCTAGAAGCACAAGTTCAGGATGTTATAATTTAAATCAAATTGATGATCTAGGAGACATTAGAGATTAGAGAATATATTATAAGGTAAAAAACTATTGGGGACATATTTTTTTGAAAACTCCTAGATGATTAAGTCCCTTAGAAAGTTTAGTTTTTCTTAGTTCTGAATATGAATATTTTTAATTTTATTTTATTTTATGAAAAAATTGTGAGGGTGTTATTCATTTTAATTTGGGGGGACTGTAACATCCTGAGTATTAATAAAAGTATTATTTATTTTATGAGTATGTTTTATAGAATATTAGTAATAGTAATGAATAATTATTTATAAATAAATAAGTAATAAAATAAATTTTTTAATATTTATATTTTAATTTTACACATATTAGGTTAACGTTATCAAAATTAATTTAAATCTTGAAAAATTAATAAGTATTAATTTATTTTAAACATAATTTTAGAAAAATAAAATTTTACACAATTTATATTAATGTACAAAAAAATTTAATGATTATTTGACTAAAAATTGTGAATATACATATATTTTATCTAATTTAAAATTTAGAGTAATATATATATATAATAACAATAAATGAAATTAAAAAATTATGAATATTACATAAAACAAAAAATTATGAATTTATTAATACATTAATTATAATTTTTAAGGGAATATAAAATTATAACTTTTTTAAAAAATTTTCAAAATTTTATAAATTTTAAATACTACGAGTGAAAATTTTGAAACATGAAATATTAATAAAATTTAATTATGAACATTATTTTTATGAAATTAAGAATAAATTAATAAATAATGTTTAAGAATTAATTTTTATTAATAATAAATAAATATATAATATATATTATTTTTACGGAATGAATAAAAAAATTATTATAGTTTATATAAAATTAATTTAAATTTAAAAATTTTAATATAAAAGATTATGTATATATATGAATTATGAATTTTTTATATAGAAATTATATAAATAATAATAAAAAACATGATTAATGATTTAAAAAAAACTAAAAGAATGTTAAATAAAAAATAATAATAGAAAATCGAACTAAGGGATTTGATTTATTAAGGGGGATCGTAATCGGTCTTGTGTAGAAGGGAACACTGAAGCATGGGTCTTCTTAGGATGAAATCGAGTGTTGATAAGAGGGTTCAATCAGAGGGGAGGTCAGGTCTCATGATGCACTAGTGGAAAAAAATGTTTTCTACGTCAGTTATTTTTCATTTTTTACGTCGGGATTTAGCCGACGTTAATACGGAAGATGTTATAAATATTGTTTTTTATGTCGGTTATTTAAAAGACGATGTAAAAAAACATAACATTGTGGTGTTTATCACGTTGGTTATTAAATAACTGACATGAAAAACCACGAGGGGGGAGGGTTTATCACATCGGTTATTAAAAAACCGATCTGATAAACTAGTACTGGGCATGTTTATCATGAAGGTTATTAAATAACTGACGTGATAAACCAGGGGGGAGGATTTATCACATCGGTTATTAAATAGCCGACATGCTAAACCAGTGCGGGGGGTGTTTATCACGTCAGTTATTAAATAACCGACATGATAAACCCCCTGGAAAATGGTTTATCACGTCAGTTGTTAAATAACCAATGTGGTAAACCAAGAGGGGAGGGTTTACCACGTCTATTATTAAATAACCTATGTGATAAACCAGTTCTTGGGGGTGTTTTTCAGGTTGGTTATTTAATAACCGACGTGATAAACCCCTGGAAAATGGTTTACCACGTCGGTTATATAATAACCGACTTGATAAACCATTTCCTATGTTTTTATCAGGTCCGTTATTAAATAACCGACGTGAAAAACCAATTTTTTTAAAAAAAATAAAAAGCAGTCCTTTGATCTCCCCAGAAACAACTAGAAACTTAACCAAGATTTCGTACCAGAAAAATAGAAGTAGACCAAAACAAGAACCAAAGAAAAACTAAGCATTTAAATTGATAACATTTAAAACTTACCCCACTAGACATCCCCCCCACCCTGGACATCACCACTACCCTAGACATCCCCCACCCCTAGAAAAAACCCCACACCCCTGGACAACCCTCCCACACCCCTGAAACAGACCAAAAAGTTACCAAAAACAGACTAGAACCCCCTCACCCCACTGGACAACCCCCACCACCCCCACAGCCCTTGACTGCCCCCACCCCCTGGATAGCCCCCAACACCCCTGGACAGCCCCCACAACACCCCTAGACACCCCAACACCCCTGGACTGCCCCTGACCCCCTAGACAGCCCCAAACACCCCTAAACATCCCCACCATCCCCTGGACTGTCCCCTACACCCCTGGACAACCCCCACCCTCATGTATACCCCCACCCCCATGGCAACACTCCCACACCCCGGGATAGCCCTCCCACACCCCTGAAACAGGACAAAAAAGTTACCAAAAACAAACTAGAACCCCCTCACCCCACTGGACTGCCCCCACCACACCCCTCGACACCCCCACACCCCTGGACATCACCACCACCAATAGACATCCCCCACCCTCTTGTATACCCCACCCCTTGGAAAACAATCCTACACCCCTGGACAGCCCTCCCACACCACTAAAATAGACCAAAAAGATACCAAAAATAGACCAGAACCCTGTCACCCCACTGGACAACCCCCACCACACCCCCACACCCCTGGACTGCCCCACCACCCCCTGGACACCCCCCCACACCCCTGGACTACCTCCCACCCCCTATACAGCCCCTAGACAGCCCCGAGATAGCTGGTGTTGGGAGAGGAGGTGCCTCCATCCCTCGGGGGGAATGCCTCTATAAGGTACTCATCACTCCCACATGCAAAGCTTGATATCTCAAAATTTTTCACATGTTGGAGTGATGAGTACCTTCCAGTGGCGTTCAGCCCCCCAAGGGATGGTGGCGCCTCTTCTCCCACCCCCTGGACTGCCCCCATCACCATGGACACCCTGGGCCCCCCACTGGATAGCCCTCCCACACCCCTGGAAACCCCCTCACCCCACAGGACACCCCACACCCCTAAACACCCCATGTACAGCCCCCACTCCCATGGATAGGCCTTCCACCCTCTTGGAAATGCTCCAACCCCCTGGACTACCCACCCACTCTCCTGGAAACCTAAGATACCCCCCACCCCACCAGATATCCCTCACACACCCCTGGATACCCCCACCGCATTAAACACCCCCCACACCCTTGGAACTGCTCCCCCCAGACCAGAATCCATACTAGAGAACCCATCATAAGTGGACCAAAACAAGGAGTAGAGAAAAATTAAACATTCACATATATAACATTCTAAACATATAATGTCAACTTAAAAAAATCTAAATCCAACCTAAACGACTACCAAATACACAATTACAAAGACAATATTCAAAATTACATTTTACACTACAAACAACTAAAAATCAATCAAACCTGTAAAATAATTTGACCATTCCACTTGTAAGTGTTTGACGTCTTCAACACTATAGGGTTGAGGGTAATCAAATAGCTACAAATTAAAAGGATAGTAGTTAACGTGTATAATGAATAAATCAAATGAAATATTATGGAAAATTTTAAAAGGAAATCTTACCAGGTCAAAGTTCACAACTGTCCCTCTTGTTATTATTTCATACATAAATCTTCACATATAATATCCACATTCGATGACACCTTGTTTTTCATGAAAATTATATTTTAATGAGTGTAAATTCAATATATTATTTTTATATAATAAATCAAATAGTAGAAATTATAAATGGATTTTTACCTTTACATTTACATATTTTATCTTCGAACTCCTTTTCTTTATCTTTTTTTCAAAAGGAGACCCATTCCCTATTAGAAAATAATACGAATGGGATAAATTTAAAATTCATTATAATATCGAAAACCATTGAAAAATTGAAACGTACTTTTCCAGCATTTTCTTAAAACTTTCCCACACATCACCATGGATAGAGCATATCCAATAAAGTGTCTTCTCCCTTGGGCAAAAAACCCCTAACATCCAATGATCCCTGATAAAAAAAAATTTAAGGTTAGAGGTTTTTAATGTTAAAAGATAATTAACACTTTTAGAGAGATGTGTTTCATACCTCTCACAAAAAGGCATCATCCAACATTGTGTGTCTATATTCTGTTCAAGTCTTTCAGAAATATAAACCATTCATTGTTCCTCATCAAATGCACATGCTTTTGGGGAAATCAAATGCGAGTCCATGAACCCATATAAATCTTTCCACTCATTCTTCTCACAAATGTTATGAATATACCTAATACAAAACAGACATAAGTATACATTTTTAATAAATATAACGCAGGGAAAAGATGTCAAGACTAAAATGGAAAAAGTCCGAATCATGTTGATGCCTAACTTATCTCTAGTAATAAGATCCATGATATCAACTTTCATAATCCACACAGTTATTGCACGTCCACAAACATGATCTTATATTGGATACTCATAATGATCCGCTACAAAATTTTAATAGCTTTACAATCTGCCAAGACTATTAGAATATGTATCTGATGTCATAGCCATTTGTATTTGTTGTTTTCTATACAATATTTCTTTAACTTTTAAGTATTAATGTAAAAATAAATAGAAAAATATATTAGTTTTCAAATGATAAAACAACAATAATAAAAAAATAGAAGATATAACATACATTCCTCTATGGTAATGAGTCAAAGAAGTATGGATGGCCAAATTAAAAAATGGCTGATACTATGTCCAACTGTTGTCACCTCATTTGTAGGTAATGGTACTCAAGCTAATATATCTATAATATCCTATACAAAGAACCTCTGATTCTCTACCTATAATTGTTGATGATGAACAGTATCTCCTATACAATATACCAACCCATATGAAACTATATGATGTTGAGGATCATCAACATACAACACGCAATAAGTAGGAAGCTATAGCGGAGGAGTAGGATAAAAAAATGGGGTCCGCAGGCTGAGTTGGGTGAGTGGGAGCTACTGGAGGAGGTGGATTATAAATAATGGGGTCTGCAAGGGGAGGTGGAAGAGTGGGAGTTGCAGTCTGAAATTGCCTTTCATGTATGAAAACATAGATTGTACCGACGCTCTAATCTTTTCCTCCATCGTCGCATTAATATTATGAACTTCAGCCTCCAAGGATTCTATTTTTTTTATAAACAACCTCAACCTAAGTAGTTGAGGAATGTGGAAACACTTTTCTTACCGATACAGCTGCCAGATATCCTCATACACGACCAGGATGTTTGGGGTTTCCCAATGCTGCAGATAAAATATCCTGCCTCCCAGTAGCTGTAAATACCCCCTGTGAGCTCTTCTCCTCAGGAGAATCCTGTATTAATTAATTGAACATATCTATAATGATTGAAATTATATGATGAAAATAGTTAACTTAAATAAATAAAATAGATATCTTACAATCCTCTGAGCAATGATTCTCGAATATTTAGAAAGATATTGCCCTTTTTTTCCTATCAGATCTCACTTCCATTTTTAATGTCTAGATGGAGGGGATGGAGGGGCCACCTATCCAGAGCATGAAGACTCAACTGTTAGTTTTTTTAATTTTACTGCCATCATTTGTTCTTCCAACAATGTATACCCTCCCCAAGAAAAACTATGAGGGTATAAATTTTTATATTGGATTGCCTGATGATATTTCCTTGTTTTCTGTAAATTAAGAATAATAAATCATTAACAAAATAGTAATAAGATCATTTATATATGAAAGATTATAAAAGATTACATTGCCCATACCAAAAATGATTCTTTTCTTCTACTTTCGACAAACTATCTCCATGTGTCTTCATCTATGAAAGGATATATACAAAATAGATTATCCTGACTCCTATGACCAAAAATGAAATCAGATGTGAGGGTTGATTTGAAATCCCTCTATCTCCTGGCAGCCATCGATAAGCATTTCTTCCTAATACCTCCAGTGTCAAAAATATCAAATGTTATATGATAAAGAAGAGGTTAAACATATTATATATACTAGAAACATTTATAGAATAAGAAAACAATAGTAAAAGATCTTACAAAAATTGTCTCCCACAACTGAGAGATTATCTCTTTGTCCACACTTCTCCATGAATCATACAAAATTCTTACTTTTCTCTTACCATGAGTGGATAAAAAACTCTTAAAATCTTTTTCATTTGGACCTCTAGGAATGTCATCCTCATAAAACTCAACGAGCATCCTCTGATCCTGCATACAGGCAAGTGATAATTTTGGTAAATGTGTGCACCCACGTTTACCAACTCTTGAACTCTTTGTAGTAATGGGAGAACATGAGAAAGATTAGGGAACATCAAGAGGAGCATGTGAATGTTCCTCCCCAGAGGTATGACCAATATAATCATCTCTAGAATCATGTGTTTGATCAACTGATTGATCTGTCATTATCCTTCAAATAAAAAAAACAAACATTAGTTTACAAATGTACAAATTCAAATATTTTAATACTACTGTAATCATAAATTAGAAAATTTTACTAAGTTACATAATAGTAAACATGGTTAATATGGTAATCATGTTAAAAAATGGAAAATATGGCAAAGATAGTCAATATGGTAAACATGATAAACATGGTAAACCTGGTACACATGGAAAATATGGTAAAGTAATTGTAAGTGAAAAAATATTAGAAATATAATTTATGTAATGGTAAACATGATAAAGTAAAATAAACAAAATTAAAACATGGTAAATCTGGTAAACATGGTAAACATGGTAAACTAATTGTCACTGAACAAAAACAATAGATATATAATTAATGTAATTGTAACAATGAAAAATTAAAATAAACAAAAAAAACAAAAAAACGTATACTTATTTTTTTTAAAACATGTTTTAATAAAGAAAAAACTTACAATATCTACCATTTTATGAAAATAATAAATGTAAACAAGAAATAAACAAATGTTATCTATAATTTTAGGAATGTACAGATGGATTGTTTTACCAAATTCCTTCGTCATGATTGTTCCTTATGGAATAAACCATGTATTCAACATGCTCATCATTATGTTCTGTTAATCTTTCCATGGAAGTAGGGATCTCACATAAATCAACATCTTTATCAAGTTCATCCTCACCAACATATCATTTTTCCCTTGTAAAATAACAGACCACTGTATACTTGATTGATCTAATACATAGAAAAGTTGTTTTGCATGTGTTTCCATTATAAAAGAATCAGTTGTGTCTTCTAATATATTCATATTAACAACTGTCATTCTAAATTCTTCACGTCTGACACTGTTGTTACTGATAAACCATTTACAGTTAAAAACAAGAACTTTAATTTTAAATTAATCCACCACCCATATGTCTTCAATCACTCCATAATATGCACTTGAAGCAAAAATTGGGTTTTTGTCCTTAGCACTTGAAAAATTCATTGCTTCTACAAACACTAATACACCACTATTCTGAGATTCACTTCTATTGTCCTGATATTTCGTATGAAATGTATAGCTATTAATATCATAACCGGACCATGTTATAACATTTAAATATGGACCACCCACTATCCATTTTAATGTCTCTGATGCATCTAATCTACCAAGCCAGGTCTTTTTAAACCATGATGAAAATGTTTTGTTGTGCTCATTCAAAATCCACATTTATTTCTTCATTGGATGAAATTTTTTCAACTCCTTAATATGTAATGTGATATACAGTTGAGCGTCATCTATGTTATTCAAGACGTATGATTATAACTTCTTCATCAGTTTAACTGACAATGATTTGACTTTCAAGCCATGAATCCCCTTTCCCTCATTATTAACTCTTTCATGGAGAGATAGAGGCAAACCTATGTGTTGCGCCACAGCCATGTAGCTCGTACAGAACTCTGCAACCTCGTCAGAAATGTATTTTTCAATAATGGAGGCTTTAGGTCGATATGGATTCTTAATATACCCCTTCAATATTTTCATATACCTATCAAAAGGATACATCAAATAAAGATATACAAGTCCATAAAGATTTATTTCTCGAACCAGATGAATCATTAAATGAACCATTATATCAAAAAAGTGGGAGGAAAATACATTTCCAGTTGAAAAAGTATAAAAACTGCATCCTTTTCCAAAATTTTTAAAGAATTTAAATCAATCACCTTATTACAAATTGAATTGGAAAAATAACACAACTTCATTATAGTCTTTCTGACATGGATGGGCAATATTCCACGCAATTAAACTGGTAGAAGTTGTATCATCATGACGTGAAAATCATGATATTTCATACCAATCAACTTCAAGTCCTTCAATGAGACAATTGTTTTACATTTGAAGAATAACCTTGAGGTACTTTGATATCATTAAGACACTGAAAAAAGATAATTTTCTCTCTCTTTGATAATGTATGACAAGTTGGGGGAAGAAATGTTTGTCTTCCATTTGGAGTGGGATCTAACTCTAAACTTATTCCCATTAATAGTAAGTCTAATCTTTCATTCAACCCATCTTTTTTCTTTCCTTTAATATGTAACAATGTTCCAATCAATCTATCATAGATATTCTTCTCCTCATGAATGACATCAACATTATGTTTAACTTTATGATACCTCCAATATGGTAGGTCAAAAAATACTGAACCTTTTTTCCAAATATGTCTATCATTACCCGATTTCTTTGTCTATCCCAATGTCACATCAAGGTTTTTCACCCTCTCATAATACAGATCAAGGGATAAATGTTTTGGAGCAATATAAAATTCTTGTAAGCCATTGAATGCCTTTTTTAGTCTTCTATAAGATTGATCCATAGGAAAAAAATTTCGATGACCCATGTACACTATTTTCCTCCCATGATGCAATTGACAATATGACGCCTGTTGTTCGAAAATTGGACAAGATTTATTCCCTTTAACACTATATCCAGACAAATTTCCATATGCTGGGAAGTCATTTATAGTGAAAAAATCACTACATGTAGTTGAAAATATTCCATTTTATAAGAATCATACACCCTAATACCATCCTCCCATAAAAGATTCAAATCATCACTCAATGGTGACAAGAAAACATCAATATCATTTCTGGGTTTCTTCTTTCCAGAGATCATTATACTCAACATGACATATTTGCGCTTCATGCAAACATCAAGAGAGAGGTTTTAAATTACCAATAAAACAGGTCACGAACTATGTGTGCTACTGAGGGTCCAATATTGATTCATTCCATCTGTGCACAACCCTAGTCTGAGATTTTTAATTTCACTTCCAAATGTAGGATATTGCCCATAAATTTTCTTCCATTGTGGAAAAACAGTTGGATGATGATTTTTCTATCACATAACCTCTCATCAGCATTCCATATTAACCTTTTTGCATCATGTGAATGATCAAATAAATGTTTGAAATGATGAATTATAGGAAGATAACAAAATACCTTTGAAGGTAATTTTGTAATCTCTACATTAGCCTTTGATTTTTCTTTCAACTTATACTGTGATGTCCCACATTTAGGACACTCTGACAGAAATTCACATTCCTTCATATATATCATACAATCATTCGGACAGGTATGTATTTTCTTGTATTCCAATCCCATCGGGCATAAGATTTTCTTGTCCTTATAATGTGAATCTAGAAGATCATTATCTTTTGGAAGAATGTCTTTCATCAATTTTAGCAGCTCTGTAAAACTTCTGTCACCCCATCCTTGTTTCACCTTCAATTTAATGAATCTTAACACAACGAAAACAACCATAAAATCTGTACAACCAGGATATAATGGTTTTTCAGCATCACTATATAGACGCGCAACTATCGGTTCTATCTCAATTTGTTCTACTACAATATCGTGAATCATTTCTTCAATTCCATCAGAGTCACCATCTTGAAAATCATCATCATCAGTGACATTCCATCCAGTTTCACCATGCCAAATCCAAGGGCTGTAACTTGGATTAAAAAAATGACAAATCAGATGATATTTTACCTCTGTACTTTTCAACTTCTTCATCTTCATACATTTCAGGCATGGAGAGAAAAAAATGTCACTACTTGGAAAATTTCATTTAGCAAATTCCAAAAAGGCATCAACACCTTCCTCATATTCATTGCTCATTCGATGTGCCGTAATACAACTTAGACTCATTATTAACTATAACAAATATCAAAATTATACATCTTTTTAAGATAAGACAAATATATGTTTATATGAAAAAAATCATAATTTGAATGTAAAACAATTTTGAAATATAAAAAAAATCTATTTGTATTTTAAAAAATATGCTTGAATATGAGTTTAAAAAGAAAATATAGTTAGATATAATTGTTTTAAATTCCATGGAACAATGAAAAACATGGGGCCTCCAATGGTTGATAGAAAATTGGAGAAAATGGAGTAAACCTGAGAATCAAATCAAATTTAAAATAAAAACTCAGATGCAGAAAATCACAAAGTAAAGCCAATCATCAAGACATAATGGGGTCAGGATAACTATGCATATTTAAAAACCACGACATGGTCTCCCCCATAACCCATAATTATCTCATAGTCGATGATTGGTCAAAATATATATAACCAAATAGAATCATTTTGCAATACTAATATCCATGAAACAATACAGTGATCATGTCATAATCTCCCAAACCAAGATGCAACAGTCAATCCCAACTGACACTTATCCCCCACCCCCTTAGACACCCCCTGGACACCACCACCCCCTTGGACAGCACCCCCACCCCCTGGACAGCACCCCCACCCCCTTGGACACCCCTGGACACCACCACCCCCACGGACAGCACCCTCACCCCCTGTAAACCACCCCCAACCCCTTGGACACCCCTGGACACCACCCCCACCCCCTTGGACACCCCTTGGACACCACCACCCCCTTACAGTGCCCCACCCCCTAGACACCACCCCCACCCCCTTGGACACCCCCTGGACACCACCACCACAATGGACAGCCGCCCACCCCCTGGACACCACACCCACCCCCTAGACAGCCCCCACCTTATTGGACACCCCCACCCCTCCTGGACACCCCCACCCCTTCTAGACACCACCACCCACACCACCCACCTCATACCCCCATGGACACCCCCTGGACACTCCCAACCCCCTGGAAAACCCCCCAGACAACCCCCAAACCCTATACATAGGTCCCCACCCCTTGAACATCCCCCACCCCCTTAGACACCCCACCCCCTTGGACCCCCACAAACCCCTAGATTACCCCCACCTCCATGGACACCCTGGACACCCCCAATACTCTGAACAGCCCCCCTGAACCCTCTGGACACCACCCCACCCTCTTGGACACCCCCTAGACACCACCACCCCCTTGGATATCCCCCACCCCTCTCGATAGCCACCTCCCCCTGGACATCCCCCACCCCTCTCGACAACAACCCCACCCCCCTTGGACACACCCACCCCACCTGGACACCACCCCCACCCCTACCCCCTTGGACACCCCCTGGACACCCCCAACCATTTGAACAACCCCACCCCCGGAAAACCCCCCAAACCCTCTGGACAGGCCCCCACCCCTTAGACAGCCACCTACCCACCCACCCCCTTGGACAGCCCCGCACCCCCTTAAACACCCCCACCCCCTTGGAACCCCCCCCACAAACCCATGGACAACCCCCCCACCTCCATGGACACCATGGACACCCTAGAAAGCCCCCCCCAGAACCATGGAATTTTAACCCGAAGCTACTAGTTTTGGCATATCTAGGGATTTTAACCTCAAGTTACTAGTTTTGGTATCATGCCATTATTCAAAATGAGAACCATGAACTGTATCTACTACTAGTCTAAAATTATATATTGTTAAATGAATTGGGTATTAATGGCATATGAAGACTTATAATAGTCCATAAAAATAAGCGATGTAAATAGTTTATGGAACAACAAAAAGTGACACCCAAAATAGAAACAACCAAGGATCCTAAATTAACATTCCACCATGAAAAACCATATATACTTATAAAATAAATCACAATGGTACACGGAAAGGGTTTATCACAATGGTTTAGATATAATTTGCAGTAATATAAGTGAATGAGATCATTAGTTGTCAATGAAAACAAATATTACCATAAATGTAGGGCATCCGCGAATCAAAACAAATGAAATAGAAGTAGGTGAGGCTTACTTGAATATTTCGAGTCGATCTAATAGATCTGGTGATAATAAATAAGATGATTATGGAAAAATGAGGTAATAGGGTTCAAAATCAAATAATCTTACCTAGTATAAACAAAAAATCCAAAAAACATAAATATAGACTATCCAAAAAAAACGAATGAAATAAATTCATGGGAGGCTCACCTAAGTGTTGAAAGTGGAGATGATAGATCCAAGGATAGTAAAGACGATAAATGATGATGGAAAAATGAGTTTAACAAAATGAGATTTAAGTGTCTATTCTAGGTTTTTCACACGGGAGAGACGAGTCGGAGGTCTGTCGATTGAAAAATCAGAAATGACAATCCATGGGGCGTGTTATGTTTTTTAAATGTTTTAGAACATCAGTTATTTAATAACCGACATTATATACTATTTTTATTACATTTTTTACGTCAATTATTATAATAACCGATGTTATAAATGTATCAGATACTGCCTTTTTTACATCGGTTATAAAATAACCGATGTAAAAAAAGCCACGTGTTGGTTTTTTACATCGGTTATTTCATAACCGATGTAAAAAACACATTAGAAACCATAGTTTTTACGTCGTTTATTTTAGAACCGACATGAAAATTTCCGTGTGTTGGTTTTTTAGGTCGGTTATAATAAACTGGAAATTTTTTTTTGTGCGATGGGTTTTTACGTCGGTTATTAAATAACCAATGTCAAAAAGGCCTCAGATGCCGTCTTTTTTATGTTAGTTATAGAATAAATGACGTAAAAAATTCTTTAGATTCTTCATTTTTTATGTCGGTTATTTGATAACGGATGAAAAAAATGCAGCGTGTTGGTTTTTTACATCGGTTATCAAATAACCGACGTAAAAAACCAATGCATGGAATTTTTTACATCGGTTATGAAAATAACCAACTTAAAAAATCTACTCTCAGTATTTTTTACGTCGGTTATAAAATAATCGACTCAAAAAACCACATATCACATATTTTCATGCCGGTTATATATAACCAACGTAAAAAATAGTGACGTTAAAAACGTTTTCTACACTTGTGATGGAAGAAGGAGGTTAGACCACCAATGAGTGAGACAGAGTTAAGAAACAAGTCTGAGCATGGTATTGAGGATGAATCTTGTGAAAACATCGAGCCGAACGAGGGAGTTATTGAGTCTGGTGGCATTTGAGAGTGAGATAGAGGATTTCGTTGAGCATCTTCGACTAGCGGTTAGTAGGTTTAGGGTTTCTAGCGAAGATAGGGTATGATAAAGACAAGGTACTCATCTGAGGGATTTCGGTTCCATTCATTCATCTATTTTTCCGATTCATAAATCTTTTAGGAAGATTTTTTTTTATTTTTCTGAATCTAAATCTTTATTCATCTTTAGGTCTATTATATATATATGTCGAATTTTACTCTTCCATTATTTTCAACATTAATGTTCATCTTTTCTTCATTTTCCTCTTCCTTTCGTCACCCACTGTTGATTGATTAATTTTTGATTTTCTTATTCTAAAATTTATTTACTATTATCGTAGTGATAGAAATGTTTTTCAACAATTTCTAATTATTTTCTCTAAACAACAACTGAATATAGATGTTTAATTTTTCTATGTTCAACCATTTTTTACAATAGTTATGTATTCATTTATTTACATCATTTGTTTTGGAGTACTTGTCGTGAATCAACATCTCAAAACAGAAATATCTCCATTTTCTATTTTATTTTTTTGTTTTTTTTCTGATTCAAGGATGGGGAGATTGAATATTTTAATATATATTTTTCTTATTACTGTTTCAGCATGTACAACAAGCTAATCATAAATAATCTGATCATTAAAAAAACCCTTTTAATGTTGAAATAAAATATACATATGTTTTAGTATCTCTATGTTTATAAATATAGGCTTTTTTGGTATACTAAAGGGAAGGAAGAAGTCTTCAATATCTAAGTCTAAGAGTAATTGAGAGAGAAATGAAATATAAAGAATAGGAATCTATAAGATGTCGCCTCCACATGAAATTTGTAATGTATTATTATTATTATATGATTCATTTAAGTGGAGATGATTATTTTATAATATATATTTATTTAAAATATTATTATTTGTAAGGGAATTTAACAATGTCAAAAATTATTCTATTTTTAGTTTAGAAAAAATTATTCTTATGGTTGTTGATTTTCAATATTTATGAAATTATTGGAAAAATGTTGATAGTATAATTAATCTCCAAAATTCATAGAATGTAATTGATATTAAATTTTATTTTTAGTTATAAGAATTATGTCATTAGATTTATAATATATGTAAATGATTAATCATTTATTTTATTTTCAAATATCCCATTAGAGATTTTATTTGAAATGGAAATTCCCCTTTCAAAATATAACTTTTATTTATTTTTCAAATAAATATATGTTTATATTAGCATGTTTTCCAAACATATCAAGAGATTTTTATTTTAAATTTAGTTATATATAAATTTTTTTATTTGAGTAAATATTTTTAAGAACCTTTAATAAATAAGATACCTTTATAGTAAATTAATATTTACTATATCATTTGAAAAATTTTGATGATTGAAATTTATTTTATGAAATATTTTTCTACTTAAATTTGAAAGATATAATTTCTTGTCTGTTTTCTAAATTATAGTCTCTCTTGAGTAATAATTAATAATATCCATTATAAATTCATGAAAGGTATTTATATTATAAGATATATCCATTATCTATAATTTGATTCATTTCATGTATATAATAGTTCAATTTCCATTGAGTATTTGATTTATGTACCAAAGTTAAAGATTAAATCATTTTAAGATATTATATTAAAAATAGATGTCAATTATTTTTTAATTAACATTCCATGTATTAAATAAATGTTTGATAATTATGATATTATGTTGCTTCATGCTTACATATGAATGTATATATAAATGTCTACATGATTTTAAATGAATGTAACAATGTTTTCATGTTTTTAGATTAAAAAATAGAGTGAATGTTTATATATGTAATAATGCATAAAATCAATTTTATAAAAACTTGGCATGAGAATTTTGTAAAAATGGTAGTGAATTAGAGAGTTAAACCATCCATAGACAAGTGGGCAGGACCAAGGCAACCTTCAATATTTCAAGTGTCCTAAGTGTTTTGTTTTCAAAAGCTTATATATTTTTCTCAGAAAAAATAACCTAATTAATTTTAAATTTTTTTTTGAACTTAAATAATTTAATGTATGAAATTATTTTCATTTTCTTAAGATATTTTCAAAATATTTTCATAGTTTTTCAAAAATAATTTTTAAAATATTACTCAAAAGTAATTTTCCAAAATAGATTTATAAAAGGAATTTCCTTGATTTTAAAACCCCTTACTAGAAATTTAATTCTATTACCATGTTTTAAATGTTTTTCATAGTAATTTTAAAAGTTTTAGAATATATTTATTCATTTTTGGAGTAATCACACACATAACGAAGTATATTTTTTAATTTATTTTTTATGAACTTGAAAATCAATAAGATCATATCTAATTCTATAGAACCTAGACCAGAAATGTTCCTAGAATGTATAAAGTGCTGTGTATTATTTTAGGTATTTTTTATAAAAAACATACAATTTTTTTTTATGCACTAAATCTCGGAGCACTGATTCATGGAATTATATATAACAAAATAAATTTAATGGAATTTATACATGAAAAAATAATCCTAAAATATGGAAACTCTTAGAAGTAAATCAGAAATAAACAATAAAAGGAAACAATACTAGATTAAATATTTTTAGTAAATACATTAAGAGTTTTTATATGAATCATAGCAAATCAATTCCAGAAATTTTTAAAAACTCAAATAACATCTATAATGGTTGAAAGGATCTTTGTGATACGCTTTCTAAAAAAACTTTTGTCAATAAAATAATTAGGATTTTACTACGAAATTGGGAATTTAAAATCAGCACGATCCAAGATGCTAATGTCTTAAAGAACATGGTTGTAGAGGATCATATAATATCTCTCATGAAATATGAGATAACTATTTCAATAAAATAGGAAAACAAAAAGAGTTAAAAGAAATTGAAAAGTTATTTTATTTCAAAGAAATCACTGATTAATCATCCGAAAGTGAAAATGGTATTGTTCATATTTTGAAGAATATAAACAATTACATATAAAGGTAAAGATATTTTCACTACATCAGAAAGGGAAATTATGAAATCGAAGTTACTTTCTTTAGTTATGAAAATAAGGGTCACATTAAGCTGGATTTTCCTTGAAGAAGAATAATACTAAAGTCATCAACCAAAGTAATTAAGAACTAAAATTTTCAACTTGGAGTGCTAGAGAGGATACTTTTTCATCTTCTGAATCAAGAGATAAAAGTGAAAAGGGGATCAAGGGAGGTACCAAGGTATGTGACGAAGTAAACCTTAAATTATCTACTTCATTCTCTTCTACCTTTTCAAGCACTTATTTATGTTATGAAGATATTATTTATCGAAGAGATTAACTTTTTAGTGGGTTTTTTGAACTTTCTCAAAATTGAAAAAATTCAAAAAAGGAATACAATCTAGTTATTTTTTTATAATGATCAAAATTAAAATGAAAAAGATGAATTGGTTTCAAAACTAAAATAACAACCAAATATTGAAAATTTGGAATGTAAAATTAGATAGATTAAAAATAATCTCCCTCAATTCAACCACAATGATTATTATATAAATGTGATTTTGGAATCTCAACATGTTGTTAAAAATAATTCTAAAATTGTTTTCTAAATACTATATATTTTTCACAAAAATCTAAAAATCTACTTTTCTAATGGAAACATATCAAAATAAATTTGGTAATTATTTTTTAAAATATGGTTATCTTACATATGAATTTAATTTAAAAAATTATAGATATCATTGACTAAAGTGAATTCATATCTCATATCACATTTTAAATGAAAAAACTTTTCCTAAACAATTTCGTATTCCAAAGTCCTTATTAACTAACTTAATTTTAACTAAGATATGGATACAAAAAAAAATTCACCTACTCTTTTATTAGAAAAGGGACATAAGAGAAAGATACATTAAACTACTTGGTATATGGATAAAAGGTTATTAAGGAACATGTGTATTGGTCCTTCTAAATTTAATCATCTTGAAAATCTAGATAGAGGAAATGTCACATTTGGAGATTATTTAAAAAGTAAAACCCCTAGTATTAATAAGTTAAGTTTTCCAAAATCTCTATTTCAAAAAATCTATATAACATATTTAATATATCTTATGAGTCAAAATACTATGTGTCTAAGTGTACATGACAATGAATCTTGGCTTTGTCATCGATGCCTATGTAATTATAACATTTAATCTCTTGTCTTGCTCAATAATAATTAACTAGTATGAGATTTAAAGTTTCTTTTTCAATGATAAGTAAATTTATAAACCATTACAACTTTGAATGTAACACAAATATTCCATAAAATTGAATAAGAGGTTTACTCCTCTAATTGATTAGAACATGTTCATATAAATTTGTCTTGTATTGTATTTATAAAATTTTATAATAAATTCAAAAATGAAAAGTCCAAAAATCTATTATCCCTTAGTATTGTACAAGGAATGGAGTTTGATAATAAAAACATTGATGTGTTTTTGGCATCTCAAGGTTGTCAATATTCCTTCTTCACTCTTATAAGACTCAAAAACAGGATTTTCAGAAGGCAAAATAATACCCTTCGATAGATGTTTTGGACTCTCATGATTGAGTTTAATACACCTCAATACTTTTTGTTTGTGGTGGTTAATACGTCTTTATTTAACTTTAATAGTGTTCTCATATGTCAACTCTTTATAAAAATCCCTTATGAACTATAGAAATGCATTATTTATGAATCTTTATTATTTAATGTTTTTAAAAGTAAATGATTTATCCTTAATAACAAGGATAATATAGGAAATTTTGACCCCAAAACCAATGAAGGTATATTTCTTTTATACTCACTATAAATTTATTCTTATCAAGTATTCAATAAATGGACTAAAACATTAAAAGAGCAAATTCATAAAAAATTTATGTGAATATTCCTCAAACCTCAATCCATTTATGATGGTGTTGACTATACTAGTTTCAAATTTCTAGAAATTCTAACATTAAAAGAAAATTAAGATATTCTAAAACCCCTTATACAACTTTAACCAAATCATGGGTAAAATCCATAGACTATAATTTTGAGAATATTATTAGTGAATTACAATCTATAACTCGTATATGAAGTTATATCTTAAATGATGTGGAAAATTATTATTTTAATATACACCATGAACATAATTCTCATCATGATGATATTAATTATGAGAGTTTGATAGTTTCCATGAAGGAGGAGTTGAACCAATTTTAATGAAAAAACCACTAGACTCTCATAGAATAATCCATTAATCACCCAATTATTTTCCACAAGTGTATTTTTCAAAGAAAACTTGTAAGAAATTCTAATATAATTTTTAATAAGTGTAGTATTTTGTTAAATGATATAATCAAGTATATTTTATTTATTATGGTAAATAAATTTCACCCATTCTACAAATAGAATTCATTAGAATCATGTTGGAATTCATAAAACACAATAATTTTAAATTTCTTCAAAGGCATAGAAAAAAGAAGATTTTAGAAATGGGATTATATATAAAAATGTTTTTGTCGATGGACCACTAAATTTTAAAAATAATATATTTTCTAATCAATTTTTCAATATAACACAATATTGTTAGGTTTTGAAGTAATACTATTAGGTTTTTTATTAAAGGATATCTAAAATCCTTTTATAATTTTTTTAAAATATAAAAATCTGATACCAATTTTTTATAAAAACTTTTTCAAATGATATACTAATTTTTTAAATTTATGTTTAAGATTTTTTGTAAATATATACTAAATAATATCATTGTAATTAGTATTATTATTCATTGAATAAATAATTCAAAATTAGTTTTATGGGAGAACCCAAATTCTTCCTTAGTTTTCAAATTTCCCAAAATTTTGATTGAACTTTTTTAACCTAATGTAAATACACTAATGAAACTTTAAAGAAGTTTGGAATAGATCTGGTTAAAGAAAATATTAAAACCATGAGTAAAAAATGTAAGATAACGTTGGATGAATTTGTTAAACCAATTTACACCAAGATGTATAGAAGTACGATTAAAAGACAACTTCACTTTATTTCAACATAGATATACATCATGTTTAGTGTACGACTTTTTGATAAATTTCAATCAATTTTGATGGAATCTTAGTAGAAGGTTGTAAAAAGAATTCTATATTTTTAAAGGCACTATAAATCATGGATATTTATATCCAATAGAAAGTTCTCTTGAACTTACTTGTTTTTATGATGATAATTTTTGGGTATTCCCACTATATTGGTTATTTAATAGTGAAACATTCCACCTACTAGGAAAGTACTTTTTCTGAAGGAGTAGTTAGAAGAAAAAATTTGTTTCTCTTTCTAAAAACAATGTATAATACATATCGACTGAGAGATTCTACTTAAATCATATTGAAGAAACATACTCTCTTAGAATTTGGGATTAAATTTTATCATGTCACTATCAATTGTGAAAAAACTAGTGGGATCAGAATATCTTAAAATCCTCTCCAACACTCACACGCTAAGAAAATTTATTGGACACAACATTTCATTCAAGATCAATTTTAAAATAGTGATTTTATTATTGGATTTTTTTCATTATCATTCAAATTTATTATATCTTCACTAAACAACTTGTTTTGGATCACATAGTATTTATTAAAGGTGAGTTAGGTACGATTATCTTGTGATGCTTATATATTTTCTTTCTAAAGATTAATAAATTTTAAAATTTTTAGATTTTAAATAGTCCTCGAAAACAAAATAGTATATAATGTTTTTTACAAAAAAAAAATAATTTCAAAACATTATTATTTTGCAAAAGTAAAGTGAGTGTGATAATTTAATAAAAATCATTCCTATTTGGATAAAAATAAGTGGATGTGGTTCTTTTATAGATTCAGCTCGAGGATATTGCCTTAAAATGGGATAGATAAATTTTTAATCAGATATTCACCTTAGACATGAGTAGTAGTCATTTACTACTCACCTAGTTTGATACTATTGAAAAAATTTAATTGATTTATTAACATAATATTTTCTAAACCATAATGATAGAATGATTTTTGCAAATACTTTATTATTATATTATTTTTTATTTAATTTTTTTAATAGATACACATATTTATAATTATTTATTTGACTGGGAGATATTATTTTTAATACTAAAATGATAATAGAAGAGGCACAAATTTTCAAAATTGTTTTTCAAAAAATCATTTAATTATACTGTTTTTTTTAAAAATAATTTATAATGTTTTATTTCTATATAGAGTATTTTTTAAAAAATAATTTTTTTCATTTATGTTTTCATAAGATTAAATAAAAAAATATGAAATAAATTTTTAGTTTTTAAAGTTTTCAATTTTTTTTGTTTTTGTCTCTCCTGAAAGGTCATGAATGGTGAAAAACATAGTTATTAATTTTATCTATATTTTATTATTTTATCCCATATAGTAATTATTTAGGATAATTTCAAAGGGGATAATTTTATGATTTTCAACTCATATATTTATATGTAAATATTTGGTAAATTATTTTTTGTTTTCAATTTGTTATGGGGGAGAAATTATTATTTTTAGTTTGGGCGAAAAATATTTTCATAAATATTAGAATGGAATATTTTTATATTCTTGTTATATTCTGTATTTATTAATTTTTTTATGATCATTAAGAGCGCAATATTTTTGTTCTTATCACATTCTTAAGTTTTAATAATCAAAAAAATATTATTTAAAGTATCAAATGATTTCATATGAGTTGATGGAAAATACATGGATCTTTATTTTTAGAGGATCAATATTTCAAATTACTATATTATTGATTTAATTTTGAAGAATAATTATTTTGGGTTCTTATTTAACCCATGGTGTAAAGTTCTTAGACCTATCAATGATGTTAAAAGAATAATTAGGGGCCTTGGTGATGTTTTTACAAAAGTAGGCAAGTCGGATAACCGATGAAGAGGCACTGATAAGATGATAGAGTGTATAGTAGTTTCTTGACATCCAAGAGTCCATTAATAAGTTGGTGTATGAGAACTAAATAGATAATGGAATTTGGAAAAGCTTGTGAATCCCCAGGTGGCTCACTAGCTAGCCATTGGGATTATCTAACTAGATTATGGATTCATTTAAGAACATTTTGAGGAGATTTAAATAATGGTAAAAAACATTGGCTCAGCTCTCAAAATCTCTAACTCAAACTAAGAATCCACCAACACCTATTATGGCTATAAAAAAAATCTAGGGAGGCTCAAAAGAAAACCTTATCAATGATTTGAAAACATAAAATCTCTAGAATATTTAAATTAACCCCTTTCTATAATGTTCTAACCATTCCAAGAGTGTGATCATATAATAAAATTATTTTCACTCCTATATATTTATCATTTTCTCCCACTGCTTCTTCTTATCTGTTTGAGAGAATAAAGAATATTATTAGAAATATTTCTTCTTGAAATACTCTCATTATTACTATAATTCTTTTATTTTAGTTATTACTACCTTTTAATGCTAGAGAGCCGTGTTTCCTTCCAAAACATATAATTTGAAAGGGATTACTTCCCTAAGTGGCTTTTCCTAAAACCACTGACAAAACAGTTAAAAAATATGTATTATTTGGATCATCCACCTCATTAAGAGTGTTCTAACAGACATATACATTCACTATGAAGCTGCA
Organism: Viscum album; assembly: GCA_963277665.1. Lineage (NCBI taxonomy): Eukaryota > Viridiplantae > Streptophyta > Magnoliopsida > Santalales > Viscaceae > Viscum > Viscum album. Next base: position 64,439,343 of record OY728151.1, on the reverse strand, counting down.
ATATGTGATATATATTTTATTAGATGTGATATAATAAATGAGATTAAATATGAAAATGACACAACTTTCCATAATTTGGTGCCTCCTAAATTCCATGGAGTAGGTTGGATTTTATGAATGGGTGCTTCTATTATTACAAAATAGAGTCTTTATTTGATAGAAAAATGAATTCAAACAATTCAATATACATGAAATACAACTCAAAAATTGTTTTTCATCTCCTTGTAATTTATATGTATCAAAGATCTTTTATTATTTTGAAATAATGGAGACTCTTGCACAAAACTCTTGATTCTAAATCCTCTTCAAGGTGAAGAAACATTTTGATTTCATGAGTTATTAGAGACATTATAATATATTATATTTTTTTCCAACAAAGTGTATGAATTATTTTCTAGGATATTTACAATTTTAGGCACATTAATGAAGTGGTTCTAAGACGAATGGTGGATTCTATGAGTTTAAGACGAATTTTCTTAATCTAGTTCACATATGGGTGATTTCATATCCTTCACAAAAACCATCATTCATCTATCTAATAATTATCTATGAGGAAAATGAGTTTTACATAGAAATTATTTCTTATTTCATAACAATAATTTTCCCTAAATAAACATTATTATACCATATATAAACATTATGCTACATCAATGAAAACATCATTCAAGTCTATTTAGAAATATATCTTTTTGAATATCCATTAGATCTATTAGAACCATTTAGGAATATATGTAAACAAGAATCCAGTATGTGTTAACATCATGTGAGCTATATAAGGACCATCCATATAGAATTTTCCACACTTCTGTTGGAGTAAAAAAATTTCAATAATAATTTTTTTAAAAAAACTAAACAAAAATAAAAGTGTTGTTCTTCAGTGATCAAAACTTTACATTTTAATTTTTTTATATAATAAAAATATTCCACGATTAACATATCATTAGAAAAATATCATTATTTAGAATAACCAAATGAGGATAAAATAAAATGAAACTAAATATGTTTTCTTGAGTAATGATGATTTTTATTGGGATGATGCTTTGTTGATATTCATGATCATAATGACTTAGAAATAATCAGAAATTTAAAATGTATTTTTTAGAATATTTCTATTTTCTTCATATGGAAAACATATTACGATGCTAAGATATCTCATGCTATTGTATAGTACAATTTTTTTAGTAATGCTAAAATTAGGTTTGTGATAAATCAAATATTATGTGGATTCATTTTAGGTAACAATAGATCAACTGTTGAGTTTTAAAGTTTTTTTATCTAATGAAATGATGATAATGGTATTCTTTGAACTTTTCATGAGAATGAAATAGGCTGATCCTCCAATAAAGTTGGTGATATTTTAATTAATACCATGGTTAAAAATATATATTTATGTTCATTATACCTTAATTTTATTGACTGAAGACATCTTATTATATACCACTTAGGATATGTGAAAATGAAATGAGAAATTTTTTAGTCATTTATACTAGAAATGTTATTCAATTAGGGGAGATAAAACTACATAATATAATTATTGAGGCCGATCAATATTGGAAATCTATATAAGAATAAAGAAATTGACTTGTTTTATGGTACTAAGTGTGTCTATGATTGAGTTATGTAGTATAAGCAGTGCTTAAATTTGAGGAATTGTGAGCTGTTTTAATTCTATATACCTATGATTTTAGAGTTGAAATGTGAATATATTAAAGCTATATTGTTTTGAAGATTCATTTTTCCCAAACTTGTAGAGTTTAATTTGAGATAATATTAAGAGGAAAATATGAAAATGGTACTTCATGTAGTGAGTTAAGAAGAGAGAAAATTCAAAGTTTAATCAATAGGTAAATTCTGAATCAACTACATTTTGAATAATGTAAGCCTTGTATTTTGGATTATACTATGTTGACTTAATATGAGGATCTCACATCTAATTTTTAAGAAAACTGAACAAAAAATAATTACTCTCTAATTTAGTGGTGTTACTATTAATGGAAACGATTAAGAGATAGTGGGATTGTGACATTTTGTGTACATTTTGGGATTCATGGGTTTAGGATAGTAACTGACATGAACACTTATATTGATAATAAAACATTTTCAAAAAATCAATCATAAGGTATAATAAACAGTTCTACTAAGAATTTGTCTCACAAAGTATGGATAAAATTTATAAAAACTACTCTGTTATTTAGTCTTATTTACTTTTATATCATTCAGGTGATGTTGAGTTTAATCTACAATAATGGTTCAAGTCTTAACTAACTATAAATTTTTATTTTAAAAAGGGAAATTTTAAAATATAACAACATAGATTCACCACCTCTATGTGTGTCCATTAAACTATTTGGGAATTTCAATTGGTATAAAATAATAAGGTTCCATCTTTTAGACACTATTTTTGTAAAGGATGTAAGGAATAAACTCCCTGAATAAAAGACGTGTTCCCACATTTGATAAAAAATATTTCCATGGTTGGAAAATAAAATGATTATATATTTTTTTTATCATTGGGGTTGAGGTTCTTGATGCAACTACAATGGGATTTCAACCCATTAAAAGGGGGTTTAAAATGATATTTTTTGATAAATTAAACCTTAAGGTTGATCAAAATCCATTAATTCCATTTTTATGTCCCTCTTTGAGAAAGTGTTTATCAAAGTGAAGGGGTTTCAAATTTCTAATGAAATATGGTATAAAATTGAATGTAATTATGATAGAAATATAAATGTGAAATAATCAAAGGTAAAACATTATAGAAGATTTTTTTGAGATATAAAAATGTGTGAGTATGTATCCATTGATGATTACTTCACTAGAGTGAATGAGAGAGTCAGTAAAATCGGTATTTTTGATAAAAAAACTATGATTTTTTATTATGAAAAAAATAATGTTTAATTTCCCAAACATATTTGATTGAACAAATTTAGATCTTAAAGACATGTAAGATATATCCTTGTATGAGTTATATAATATACTCATTTTTTATGAGATGATATTGAATCCCAAATTTAAGGAGAATGTAAAATATTAGATGAGATTTTAATTCAAGAGGAATATAAATTTAAATGAAAAAGACCGTAAAACTTATAGCGAGTCTCATGATGATGTTGTTATAGATAATAAAAAATAGAGAATCATGTCTCTTATCACTAGATAATTTTAATAAGATAATGGAAAATAGATAGTGAAACATCCATAGAAACAATTTAAATATGATGGTATTCTATATCTTTTAGTTAAATATCCAAATCAGAATAACTCTCTGTTTGATTCTAATGATCAAGATGAAAAACCATAGAAGATGAAGTGGGGAAAAATATATTGATAGTGGATCAGTATAATAAGAACAAAAAGAAATCCCAAAGAAGAAAAATGAGTATTTGTTGATAAAAGTGTAAGAGGAAGACATTTCATCAAGTATTCGATCATCAGATGAAGTACCTAAGAAAATTATAAATTTCATGAAACACACTGTAGAAAATGAAAAATCCTCAAGAAGTGATGATAAAGGTTTTAAAGAAACATCCTCAAAATATATGTTTGGATCTAAGTTAGATAATTTTATTGATAAACCATCCATGTTGAATAAGTAAGATAAATATTTGAATAATGATTATAGGATTTAAGTTAAAGAGAATAAATAATCTCTAAAAAGTTAAACTAAACTCATTTATGATCTTAATAAATTCAAGAAAAAGGTTGCTCAGTATGAAATGGTCCAGAAAAATCATGGAGGAAAAAATTAAATTAAAAGAAGAATAGATGTGAAAGATGGAATAAAAACACATTACAGTTTAAAATGAGTTAAAAAAGGTGAAATAATAATTCAAATATTATATTGAATTCTAGGATTAATTAGCTAAAAAACAATGAAATGTTTCATATCAATTTAGATTAAATCTATGTCTGAAAGGACTCAAAATATTGAATCTATTTTTATTAAAACTAAGTCTTATTAAAAATTTTATAATTTTTTTCCATAGAAAGGATGGACCGAAACACAGTTCTATATCTAATAAAGGAATAATAGAGTAGGAAAAATTAATTTTCATGAATAATAAGAAAAATATGGTCAAATATTGATCAAAAAGAAAATAATATGTTATACATTTGTATAGATATAAATCTATATTTAATAAAATATTTATAATATGTGATTATTGTTGGTGTTGTGATATATTTGTCCAAAAACATACACTTGTTGGTACAATATTTCCATACCAATAATGAGGCATGAATCAATAGGGAAAATATTATAAGTGAAAAGTTGCGAATGTTAATGGGAAAAGGATATGGACAAAATTTTCATCCGTTTTCCTACTAATAACATGTATGAAATATTGAATGAATTATATATAATATAAGAGAGGCCCAGAAATTGTAAAGATAAGTGTATAAAAAACACAGTTGGATAATTCTTTGAAAAATAAAAGGGTAATTAAGTTGAGATGAAGAATAATGAATTAAAATCATTCATTGTGGAAGTTGTTTTCAATGAAGGTATGAAAGGATGATTGTGGATCTTTGATAGTGGGTGCTCTTCCCACATGACCAAAGACACCAAAAGTTTCAAAGGAATTAAAAAACATGATGTAGGAACTATTAAATTATAAAACTACAGTTCTTTGTGGATTAAATATTTAGGATTTCTGAAATTGAGTCTAAAATAATCCAATGAAAACTTATTTTGACTGTGGAAGGATAGAAACATTACATTTGAAGTGTTATAAAAATTCAATAAGGGAAATAAAATCATTTTTTAGAGAAACCATACATCATTGGATAATAATAGTATTGAAAATTCCTTACTAGAGGTGAATGAATAAGTGAGAGATTGTTTGAAATTGGTGACCCATCTAATTCATGATACGTGAGTCATAATGATGAGAATGACCTATGACATAATGGAATTAGAAATATTGGATAGAAAAACATTTTTAATATTTCTAGACATATGTTGGTGAGATACATTCCCAATCAGAAAATGATAAATAAGTGATTTCTGATATATTCCTAAAAGGGAATATAGTTTAAGAGCACATTGAAAAGTGGATATTCAGTTCACTAAAATAGTAGAACTCATATATTCAAATGTGTGTTGTCTTATAATGAAAAATTCATCCAATGATGATCTCTATTTCATTGTATTTATTTATGACTATATGCATATAAAAAATGTTCTCTTTATGAATCGAAAATATGAGGCTATTCAGATATTTAAAATTTTTACAAGGCTTGTTGAGAAGGAACATGGTGGCTATGTAAAGATATTGAGTTTTAATAATGGAAATGAATTTAGATCCAATTATTTTTAGAGAAATTTTGTAAATCATGGAACATGGAGTCAATATATCACAGTACACAAACTAAAAAAATGTTTTTGTTAAGAGGAAAAATAGGATCATTATGGACATTTGAAGACTTATGTTATTTGAAAACAAGCGTTCATTTTTCTTTTGGAGAGTATATATGTGCACTATTGTAAATATTTATAATACATTACTAGATATAAACAAGACACATAAGACTCCTTATGAAATGTGTTTTTAGAAAATCCAACTATAATAAAATTCAATGTATTTGGATGAACTTATTATTTGAAGTTAAAGAAAAAAAAGAGAGGAAACATTTATGAAATGGTAGAAGAAGAAACCCTTTAGAGATACCATTGAAATGGCGCTGGGTAAAAATTATGGACAAAAATTCATCACATGTTTTTAGTATGTTTATATTTTAATATAAACGAGAAAATATATGTTTGTTTTGAGGTTAAAACTACAATTTTTCGTGATGGAAACATGCAGATTATAGAAAAACATATTTTAGAATAGCTGGAAATGAACAAGTTGTATTTGATATTGACTCATATGATACCAATTAGGAATAATAATCTAGTAATTAGAGGAAAAACATCAATGTCTTATGAAAATTGATTATTATAAGAATATTTTTGTTTAATAATATCCACTCATAAAAAAAGGGGGTTGTGACTTGATGATCAAACTTTTCTTATTACTGATGTGAAAAAAACTAGTTTCATAGGAAGTTGGACATGAATAATGTATTATCTTTATGAATGGGGAATTTGATCATATAGAAAAAAAATCCATATGGGAGCAATTATCAGGACCTAAAAACAAAAATATCATTAGCACTAATTGATATTTTTGAAATAAATCAAATGAGAGAGGTGAAGTCATAAGAAATAAATCATGGTTGGGTTTCATGAGGTATTATCATATGAAATGAGTTTACTTTGAATAAAAATTTCCACTACTATAAAGAATTTAGATTGTTAGGTTTTTCATTTTTTGGAAACTAAAAAACACAAAAATATATATGAAATGGATGGGAAATCTTCCTTCCTAAATATTGACCTTAAAGAATATGTTTTCATAAAAAAAGGGTTTTCTACTTGATAATGATGGAATAATGGTATGTAGGAGTAATAAATCATTATATGGATTAAAAAAACACCTAGATCCTAGTACTCCTAGCTAGATAGGAGATTTAGAAGCTTGAATTTCCCAAATTTAAATGTTTATAGTAATATATATGTGAAGGATATGTCCACATGGGATCATATTAATATATTATATGTAGATGAAATAATATTTCCATGTAGTAAAGAGAATTTTTGTGAGTATTTTTCTACGGAAATTAAGAGGTATTTTTATATATTTGTTGTGTGAGATGTCATATTTTTTTTTGAGATTTCAAATAATTAAATGTGATGATTATATGTTTCTATCTCAAGAAAAATACTCTCAATAATTTTTGAAGAGTATTTTTATAGATGAATATAAGTGGATTTTAAATCCTATATCTATTGGCACTATGTTTATAAAAAATTAGGCTGGAATAGATGTGAATTAAATGGATTATAGAAAAAATTATTGGTAGCCGTGTTTACCTAAAAACATCTAAACCTAACATTACATTTCTGTGATAGTGTGTGATCAATATAAAATTTATCCCTTGGAATATTATATTATGGAATCCAAGAGGATTATGAGATATTAATACGACATTGCGATTCAGCCTTTTATATAAAAATAATTATAATTTTCTGTTTTAGTTCCATACAGATGTTGACTGGTCTGTATATTAAACTATTGGAAGGTACACTTTAAGTGGTAAATTATTCCCTAATGAAATATTTATGGGATTTCATATATAGAATAATAGATTACTAGAATTGATATCAATTGAATCTAAGTACATAACATCCACACATTCATGTTCATGGATGATATGAATGCATGCTCGTCTAGATGACTATAGAGTTGGGGATAAGAAGCCATTATGAATTTCCTCTGACATTTAAAGTTGTATGGATCTTTATGAGAATATAGTCCAATAATATAAATCAAATTTATCTCCTGTAAAATTTCATCAAATAGAGAGTATGAAATGGTGATGTAAATATTAATTTTGTTGGCACCAGAGACCAAATTTTAGATATTTTCACAAAAAATTAGAAAATAATTGGTTCTCTAAACTAAGGATAAAATTTCATGTTAATCCTTTCCCTATCACTTAAAAAGGAATAAAAAATTTCACCCATAAGGTTTTTTATAGTGTTTTCAATGGGTGATTGAAAAGTTCAACAACCCTGTAATTTTTGGTTGTCAAAGGGGGATATGATTTACAAAAATAGAATTTGAACTTATTGGTAATCCCACTTAATAATAACAAATTGTTTTGATTATTACAAAAGGGTGGTTTCTATGATGATTTAAAGGAAATAATAAGGTAAAGTCATTTGAATCCCTTGAAAACAAGTTTCTTATCAACAAGGGATGAAATTCATTAAAATACACTACATTATCCTATTATGTGGTGTCAAGACATATCTCACTTGATAGAATATATGATTTAATTATTTTAAAAATGTTTTGAAAATTTTTAATGAGTTTTAGTTGTTAGATAATGATTTGAAAAATGGTTTTCAACAAATCCTATGGTAGTGATTGATGAACCCTTTAGATTTAAGGAATTTTTTTTAATACATTCTGATCTATTGAATTTGTTTTCAACAAACTAATTTATGTTTTTTTGTTACGATTTACAGTATTTAAGAATTTATCGAAGTGGTTTTGGGTGGGTCTAAACGTAAGTGGGGATTTTTTTTATTTTTAACTGATAATTTTGGTTTTATTATGAAATAATGATAATAAGAAACAAGATAAAAGATGTTAGAAGTGGTGAATCCCAAGTTAATCCCCACAAAAAATGTTTATACAACCCAATTGTAGAGATCTAGTACTAAAAAAATTATCAATCACCTCTATAAAATCTCCCTTGAATGTAAGGAGGTCATCCTCCATATTCCCTTCTTTCTAGGTGTGTATGTGCTCCACATGATTATGAATCATGAACATACAATCTTTGATAATGAATGAATTGCAACAATGACTGGTATAATTTCCTTAAAATACCTTGATTATTAGAGTGGAGTCAGATTAAAAAAAATGAGATTGAAGTTATAGTCCATTCATAGGGAAAGGCCAGTTAACATAGCATGGTATTCTGATAATAAAGAGTTTCCATCCCTATAGTACTCTATAAAAGAAAAGATAAAAGAACCATTCTAATACTTTATAATACCACCATCATGTATGATTCAACGAGTATAAGTCCCATCCTTATTGAGATCATATCCTTGATTAGGAACTTTCCAGCACACCTAGTGTCCTTGGGATATACTATAAAACATTGAAGTAAGATTTTGGTATAAGGGTTCTATTTTCATAGGGACTTCGAGGTTGTCCCTATTTGGAAGAATAACATAATAAAATGAAAATCATCGATTCTCTCAGATGGCCAAGTATGTAGCAGATAATATAACACAAATACCAAGGGATTTTGTATCTACCCATGACATCCTTTAAGATATAGAACTAACGAAGAGATCAAAAGAGATATATGCAACTCTATTTGACAAGAGGAATCCAAAGGGGCCAGATAAAGGTATCCCAGTCCCATATCATTAATAGGTAAATAGTTGAATTCACCATAGCATTACAATAACACAAACATTTGGATTAAATATAAAAACCCTTACTTTAAACCTCAGTCTTAGTGGGTATAGATCAATTATAGATACTCCAAATAAGAAATTTAAATTTTAAAATCATAGATTTGTGATACATGATGGTTTCCATAGAATTAATCCTATATTGAACATGGGTAATATAATATTAGTTATTGTAGTTGTAATAACCTTAATAAAAGGGAATGAAGGCACAATGGTCAAACTCGCTAACTAGGTGAATGCTATAACATATTAAATTTTGGGCTTCATTAATAATATCTTCCATGAACACTGGATGGGCACTAGGCCATTTATATATAATGCTAGAAGTTGGATTTCCTTGGAAGAAAAGGGGGTCCCAACACAATTATCCTTCCAAGCCAATAGTCTAAAAATAATTATCATAATTTTTTTGAATGAAATCATATAGACTACACCAAATAAGAGATCTTGAGTACCCCTCAGGATAGATTATTAAAAAGGAACTCAAATTTTTCATGTTATCGGTTGATCGAAGATATTTCCCTGAGAACACCTCCCAAATCAATTTATCTTGCATGAACTTCATAAATTTTTTCAATTATCATGAGATTTACTCACCCTCCTTAATTTTTCTAACAATTATAGACTAGTTGACTCAATTATAGCATCCCTCCTGATGAGAGTCCCAAATATTTTTTCAAGAGTGATATTTTTGCTCCTAATAATTTCTTTGGGTTCCTTAAAAATAGATAGAACAATCATTGGGAGATATTAGAGTACACTATTCACCAATGAAATCCTTCCTACAAAGGAGTGGAATAAAATATTATAATTTTATATACTTCTATTAATCTATACAATTACATCATAATAAAAGAGAATATGGATTATTACATTTAACCATGGAGAATCCATATAATTTATAGGGAAGTTTATTTTAGAGTTACCAAGTTATACCTTTATAATCATAGAAAATATACCAATTCATTTATTAGATATGTAGACATTAATTTATCCAACATTAATTCACTGAATAGTCATACTGATATAGGAATAAAGGTTTTATTCAAACTTTGAAATAGAATTTATCCTTCCATTATTGAAAAAGATCTTATCATTCATAAAAAATAATTTGGAGATACATGTGAAGTCATATAGACCTCTAAATAGTGGGGCCATCCCACTAGAGATCCCATAATTTAAATTCCAATATTGAAAGTCCAAATTTTGAATAAATAAACATAGAGGGAGAGATCATAAACATAGTAAATGCCTCTTGATAACCCAAATATTCCAAATATCTATCCTATGAGTGATATAGTTAACTAAAGCGAGGAGTAAAAATGGAACATGAGGTCAAACACCCACTTAGAAAATCCAAAACAACTCATAACTCTAAAAATAAAGTTCCATTCCATTTTTTCATAAACATTATCTATATAAATTTCCACCAAGACATTTGAGACAATCACTTGCAGATTAATGACCACTTTCATTTACTAGACTAGAATAACCACCAATTTAATGATATTGGCATTGAAGAAGGTGAAGAAAAATTCTTTTGTCAAGAATAATGAGAATCACCATGTAAGAATTGTTTAACATAATGATATGTTCAAGGTGTCCAAATCTATGGGATAGTCCATCTTGGGGACCAATTTAATAATAATAGAAATGGTAACTCTAGGGAGAAACCATACTTCTAGAAAAAAATATCCATAAATCCAATATTCTTTATATGTACTTAGTTCACCTTTTATAGTAAATACCATAGGATACATATTTAGAAGATGAATATTTTTATCTCCCTCAAAAATAGAAAACATAAAATTAGGAGAAATAAAATCTAGATGTGGATATTTATCCTTCCAAATATTTTACTTCATTTAGGTTCAAATTGAGAATCATAATTATTGTATAGTATTTTATATTAAAGAGTTGGAGTACAAGAGTAAGGGTTATGGGAAATAACCCCCTCTAAATCATATTTATAAAATTTAAATTCAAAAAACTCTTCATACCTTGATTAAATAATGAAATTAGATTCAAAATCCATAACCCTATATAATTTATTATTTTATTTTTATAAAAATACATCCTTAATCACTATGAGACCAATTTTTGTTATTTTAGGATACGGAACTCTATATTAAGTGAAATACCATCACAAATTAAAATATAAATTAATATATTTGCTACCATTTAAATTTCATAAATGTATAACCAAGATTCTAAAGAATAAATATTATTATGAATATGACATAATATTAGTAAAGATTTGCCACATAAATTTAATGGTAACTTAGATTTATTAATCGTGAAATTTACCATTTCCACTAAGGTTTTATTTTTTAATTTCAGCTAATAAATTTTGATGATGTGTGTATGAAGCATTACTTTGATGAATTTTACCATGTTACTCAAAAAAATGAATAAATTAATTCAATAAGTATTCACCACATCTATCTGAGTGTATTTCATTTATCCTTATTTTTCATTGGATTTCATCCTTAGGTTTATAATTTATAAACATATTAAAGGCTTCATATTCTATTATAGGATGATAAATATGTAAATATCTATTACAATCGACAGTGAATCAAATAAATTTTTTCCCTCCACTAGTTAAAAAAAAATTTAATTAATAAATATCATAATTTACTAATTATAATATATCATAATTTCTATAAGTATGTTGAAATTATTATTTTATAACTATTTTAGATTCTATACATATTTCAGATAGATTATTTTTTTTTCGAATTTATTCAAGATTAACATATTCATTAAATTTAATTAATTATAATATACATTTTCCAGAATAATTTTTCTGTAAATTAGATGATTAGAACAAGGAAGAAGAACAATCAATCATATTATTAATATACAGTTGATACATTCCATCATTTGAGTACCCCTTCCCCATAAACATGAATCCCTTCAACAAGATAACCATGTTAGATTCGGATGAAACTTGAAATCCCTTCATACATATAAGATTAATTGTGACTAATTTTTTTCAAATATTAGGTACATAAAACACATTTATATGAGTTAAATTCTTTCCGAATGTAAATTAAATTTCCTTGATTCCTTATCCAGTGAAATTGATGTATGAATTATTTCCAAGGTGCACATCCTTTTTTATATTGTTATCATAAAAATGTTTTGAACATATAGTGATTTATTGACACAGGAAACATTTATCTAAAATAAATACAACATCCCATATTCATTGAATTCATATTGAAATTGTATGTCTTCACATCTATATTCTCCCCAGTCATTATATTTTCATTCGGTTTTTCATATTCCTTTTCATAGTGAAATTCTGTGGAAAAATTCCATGGTTTTATATAGACAGAGCACTCTACTTTGTTCTTGGAAAGATTATATTTCTTTAAGAACTATTAAATTTGCTTCTTTACATGTAAGGAAGAGTTAGGTGGTGCCTTTCCCTCAATGATAATAAACTTTTAATCAATTTGTGAATCTGTACCCTTGACTATCAACATGGATTCCAATTCAATGTGATGATTTTTCTTGCAATTGTTCCAAAGAAATATTATTTCTCTTCTTAATGAGTGATTTAAAAAATTCATTCCACATAGGTGTAATTTCAATATAAATTTCACAAAAACAGAACATTTATAGTATTTTATTTTTAAGATAATGAACATTGACTTTTATAACATAGATCACTTCATCTTCCTCCAACAATGGATTTTTATTGGCAATCTTAATGATAAGATACCGTATAGTATGGAATTTATTTAATTTTTACTTGGATATATAATTTTATTTGAGTGCATCTAATATATCTCATGTTGAATTCATTTAGAAAAAATAGTCATTAATATTATTTGATAATGTGTTGAGAATATGACCTCAACAAAAAATATCATCATCTTCATGGTTCTTCTTCATTTCATGAATGTGTTATACTTATTTCACATAAATGGGTGTGAAATTGTTTTTTATATTAGGTTCTTTAGGAATGATAGGATGGTTTGGTTTGAGGATGAAAATGTTATTTACACTATTTGAAGAAAATTCATCTTTTCCTGTCACTGGGATATGTTGTTGCCATCGAATTGGTCAAGCTTGACAAGGTATTGGTTCATCACATTATAGGATTAAAAATCCATATTCTATGTTTTTTATGAGATAAAATACAATTATTTTGTATAATATAATGGAATAAGGATAATAAATTTAGTAATTTTGAATCATGATGCAAGAATTTAACTCATCATCTAAAAGCGTTTTGTCCACCCCCACTTGTTGGTGTAGGGTTCTCAATGGAAATTTACCTAAAGGATTTTAACAAGATTTTGGGTATTCTGAACAAAAATTAAAATAGCCTCATAGCACCAAATATTGGAGAATATATCTGGATAATTTTGGATCAAAGAGATTAACCACAAGTGATATCATTATCCACTAATTTAAAGAACAAAATTGGGGTGAATCATTCTGATTTTATCTCACAATTTTAATCAAAATAAAACTTGATTCAAACAAAATGAAAAAACTATTAGAGGGGGGAAACATATCAGATTTAAAAAATATGAAATCTAGTCATTATTATTAATCTCATAATTTGTTTCTATTACAAAATATTTCCTTTTATTTGAATTTTTTGTTTTGTTTTGTTATATATAATATATATTGAAAAATTTTCCTAATCAAAAATATATTTTAAAATAATTTGATAAATTTTTTGGAATCTATATTTTTATTGAAAAATAATTCCCAAAGAACTATAATGGGTAAACTTTGAGGGTTTTACCTCAATTAAAAATGTTGTATTCAACGTGGTTTTTTAATCAAACTCGTCAATAAAAACAAAAAAATATAGGTCCTTCCATTATTTATTTATTTTATGAATAAAATTTTAATAATGAACATAAGAAAAAATGGGTTCTAGGATTTGAAAAAGTAATAAATAGTGGGTAGTGAGCATAGATTCATCTTAAACATATAAATAAGATTCCATCAGTGGTATCCCACTATAATTTTGAATTAATTAGATGCAATAAGGAAAATTTAATCTTTCTCTACTAGATCACATTTCTATGAATCCAATTAGATCTGTTGAAGTATCTGAACTAGATGAAATGCAATAGTCAATGGAACTTGGTCAAGAACTGCCTTGAAGAACACTAGTGGAAGAGATGAGTCAGTTTGTGTTGAGGTAACATAACCTGATTTATTCCCAATATCCAATATAGTATCCTAAGAAACCAAGGATGAATCCATGGGAATGAATAGATATTGATGTGGTAGAGAGATCGAAGAGGGGGGAACCCTGAACTGAAAGGGAGAAGAACCAAGAGGCAGGGTTTAAGGAATAACTATAGGAGGGCCTATCGCTGGTGAATCTAACCCATTGATGGAGTATCCTTCAATGGAATGAGAATTTTAAATACATGAAGCCTTATACATTAGATTCTCCCACAAGGTGATCATGGCTTGGTTATTTTCATGGGATAGTAAATACTTTTTTCCCATGAAATTGTGAGTTCAAGTAGAAATTGTATATGCATTTTTTGCATAATGGTGAATTAATATCCTATGTAAACATCATTATTGATACACGTATGCATCATATTTGAGGAAAATTAATACTATATACAAATGATCATATGGTGTGTATGTAACACCCTGAGATATTAGTAAATATATATTTTCAAAAATATTCAACATTTTTATATTTTATATAGAACTATGATCAAATTTAGTTACATGTAATAATAATTTTGGCATTTTTTACACACAATAATGAGTTAAAATACCGTTAAATTCAACACATGGTTAGCTTGTGTTACACACGACACTGAGCTTTAAAAAACCTTGATATATTATTGAGACAAAATTTATAAAATATAAACTAAAATTAGTGACATGACGATAATAAATAATTTACAAATATTACAAATAATTTTTTAATACGATGAAAACATTTCGACAAAAATTTACAAAATTTTTATAAAAGTTATTATTGGTTTTAAAAATACTATTTTCTTAAAAAATGATTTTATGTTTTTTTTGAAAAATAATAATAT
The DNA here is from genome assembly GCA_963277665.1 of Viscum album. NCBI lineage: Eukaryota > Viridiplantae > Streptophyta > Magnoliopsida > Santalales > Viscaceae > Viscum > Viscum album. Next base: position 64,424,253 of record OY728151.1, on the reverse strand, counting down.
TAATTTCATAAAAATTTATAAATTGAAATTGATAAAATAAAATTATTTCTTGAAATCATCATATTAAAATTTTCTTATGGTGAATTTTTGAAAGTTTTCTGAAAAGATTAATTTTTGATTAATAGTGAAAAATACAGAATTTTAAATAAAAACTGCGTTTTCATTCAAATTATATATAAAGTTAAATTATATTTTAAATTTGTTTTAAAATAAAATTATATCAATTATATATATATATTTATAAAAATTAGTTCATTTTAACCATTTTGATATAAACTATTGATATAATTTTTTTAATCTTTTGAACATTTTCTCTTTGAAAACATGTTTTCTCATCATGTCCATGAGATTAATTTTAATTTATATTTTAAAAATTATGTGAATGGAATTTTGAAAAATGATTAATTATTTGGAATAAAAATAATTTATATTATATAATATTTTCAAATTAGTTTTTTATCATAATTATTAGTGAAAAATGTTAAAATTAATTACCACGATTAAGGTTAAAACGAGGTATTGTGCATTACATGATCTTGAGTTAAAATTAATTTTCCACAAATTTAATATATTTTATATAATATTTAGAATAACTAGGTCTATGTTATATAATAATTCTAATTTTAATTTTAGTCTTAGTTAAAAAATTACTGAGGTAAATAAAATGATACACGTTACCTTAGTAAAAAACAAAATGGGTAAAATTGAGTAAACATAATTTCTAAAGAGTAAAATGATAAACATTTACTAAAAACTTTGTGTTAGAAATTTTTATAGACCTCATAATCCCTTTAATTCATTATTGATCAATTTTAGAGGCACATGTGGTAAGATAGAACTCCCAATAGTCAATGCTTTTGGGTATTTACAAAATGTCAATTCCTCCTTAATTGTAAAAGGGAACTCACTACCTTCATTTTTTTACACCTATAAATCCATTTTGATCGACCAAAACCTAAAAAAATATCTTCTCAATTTCTATCCTATCATCCTAGAATCTTTATTTTTGGATGTAAGCCAACATGGGAAGGATTTTTGAGAAACCCTAAGTTGGATACCTGAAGTAGAGGAAACGTTCATCAATGAGAGTTATTTATTTATTTATTCATTAAACTTTATAAAATATTATTCCAAAAATTATGATTTAATAAAAATAATATATCATATATTGGAATTTTTTTAATATTAAGTTAACGACCTACAACCATATCCACTTCAATCGAATGGATTAAGAAATCATCATTCACATGTGTAACAGACTACTGCCTCATGAACTGATGTCATTTGTTTCTCCATTACCACCTCCTAGGGTCAAAAATAATGATGGATTTATAATTTATAAATTTTATTGCTGAATTAGTCATTATTTTTTAATTATTATATCAGATATAACTTCATACTATCTATTTTTTGGGAATATGATAATGTCGTTCGTGCATATGTCGGACTACCGCTGTAGGAAGAAATGTTATACATTCAGGCATTATATAGAATATATTAAGGACGTTTTAAATTAAAATATGTGATATATATGACATAAAATTTACTATATAATTATAATAAATATTGTTTTACTTCATTTCATTCAATATAACAAGAAAATAGAAATGAAATTTATGCATTTATATGACCTACCATCTCCAAAAAATAGTGTATCTCAATTCCTATCACTATTTTTTTGGATTATTATAAATAAATATTTAATGAATATATATGTTATTTTAATCATGTTTAAAATTATATTGGTGATATAACCAAGATCTTATTAATTGGACCATATATAACAAGTCAAAAACATAAATTAAAAAAAGCAGTTATTACCGGAAACGTGACATTAACATAGAAATGTTAATAAATAGGAAATAAAAGGAACTAAGAAAATAATATATGGTTTTATATATATAATAATTGTTCTATAAAAATTTATAATAAACATATATTTATTATAAAATGGGTTTGAATTTGTACGATGGAAGTCATGACTTAAGGTAAGGGATTTCTGTTTGACTTTTTTTGCGAGACACCTTTGATACTCACCATGTGTTTCTTTTATATAGTGCATATAATGACCATAAATGTATTAAATGATTATTATGATTAATGTTTTGGGTATTTACATATCCATTTTATTATCTCTCTTTCATGGGGTTTACAGATTCAATGTTTCCAAAGTGGTAAGGTATTTTTGTCTAAATTTTTCGTCTTTGAGATGTATGATGTATTATAAACCAATCCCCTTTAATGTGGTATATACAGCACACATTTTAATTGTTATATAAATAATATAATTATATTTATGATAATTATTATTTCATTTATGGTTATTATTTCATTGGTATTATGATTCAATGATACTAATGTGGAAATGATTTTCTGTTATAGTCTAATTATTTTTCAAGATTGTATATAATTATGTTTCTGATGGTAAAATATTATGATCCATATGTCAATAAACTCATGAATTATATTAAAATAAGGTTATAAATTATATTTTAATGTAATATTAAAAATTTTCATTCTTTTTTACTTAAAAATAATTGATAAAATGATTTTAATAAAAGCATACTTTATTTCTCTCTTTAGACAGAAATCCATTTTATTCCAAAATGATGTTTTATAAAAAAATTCAAAGGATTTTTTTATTTACCCTATAATTTTTATAATAAATTTTTTCCATGTTTGAATTTTAATAAAATGTTTTGGAACAAATTTTAATATCTTTATCCAAACAATGCCTTTTTGTCTTTTACTAAAAATGTGAAGAGAATTTTTTTTAACATGTAAGACATAAAAAATATTTTACATTAGCATTACCGCTAAATTTATTCAATATTGACTCAACTATTATAGAATATCTTTTACAAGAAATTTTTTCCCTTAATAATTGAGAATTTGTTTAAATGAATGGTTTCAAATTGAAATGGATTTTAAATTTTTTTAATATTTTAAAAAGTATTTGTCAATTTGGAATGAATATATTACTCAACAATTTTTTTCAATTATATTTATGTCATCCATTATAGGGTTTAAAGATTATTATAAATGAAATATATTTATAAACCATTTTTCAAATTTTATATTTTAAAAAGTGATTTTCATATAAATGTTATTTTGCTCAAAAATTTTCTAAGTGATCATTCAAAATAATTTTCCATCTAAGATGGAATATTTTGATGTTACTTATGATATTATAGAGATATTATCCAAGGATACAATTTTATTCATTCTATGAATGGTTTTTTTTATGATGACATGATGTTTATGAAACCTGATTCTCTTCCACAAGTTATACCACGATTAACAGATTATAAAACCCAGTTCTTTTTCAAAGAGTAAGGATTTGATGTAATGATAAAATTATTATGAATCCTACTTAATTTTTATAGGTTATATTATGATAAATTTTTTATGAAAACCATTTAATTTCATGGATTTTGATGTGAAAAATATTTATGATACAGTGGCAAAAATGTTTATAATTTTCAGTGTGTGACAGTGGTTATATTATTACAATTACAGTGATTATGTAATAACCTAGGATGATGTTTATGTTATAAAAAAAGATTGGTGTGACCTTTATATCCTTCCAATGAATTTTTTAAATATTTATATATGATGATATAGATAGGATTGGGATGGGGAGAGAACTTGTTTCAGTAGGGGTTTTTTCTACCATGATTGTCCTAGGAGTGAACCTTAACTAATATGATGGACTGGGGAGTGAAAACATTCCATTATGAGGAATGGTATGCCACTGGGGATGGTGGTGTGTACCAACCAGTAGGTGTATCCACCAATTTAATGTCACAATATGTTTTTGAAATAAGGTTTGAGTACTAAGTGAAATATTTTTCAATTCTTATGTGTATTCTACAAATCTATGTCATATTCCAATGTTTTACTAACATTGCTCAAGTAATTTTTTTCCTTATCATAAATTTTTATGACCTACTAATCATTATTCCATGACTCTATATTATGATCTTAGATATGCATGATATAGTTTTAAAATTCTTTGATAATGTTATCATACATTTATTCTCGTGTCATTATTATATATCTCCCTTTTTTACCCTTACCGAGCATCTAATATTTTTCTTTCTTATGTTCCATTTCCGTAATTTATTAATAAAGGTTATAAGTTGGGTATGTATCTAAATATTACTTAATGGGAATGTCATTATTGGAGGAATTGAAGATATTAAAAAAACAGCAATTGTGTTCCATGATTCTAAAGAAACTCATCTATTTTAGTCCATTAATGTGTACTTTTGTAAAATAATAAATAATCATATAAAAGTTTGAAATATTTTGGTTTGAAAATCCTTGATCATTATAGTGTAACCATTTTATTTCCTTATAAAAATATCATTCTACCATGTGTATTCATCATGATGCGTTTATATAAACGACATTCAACTCTACATAAAAAAGAATTTTTCGATGTAGGAATGTGGTTCATCAGGTTCATTTGGGAATCTTCATAAACTTGGAGATAGTATATATAAACATCATCTGCTATACATAAGTATCATCCTTAGTTATTTTTATTTATTTATTATGGATGAAAAATTAAATTTTCTGGATAATTTTTTCTTTAGTAAATTATACAAGGTGATGAAAGAGATGTTCCATAGTCATCAAAATATCACATTTAAATGGTGATTCAAGTTCTATAATGATTACATGATTCTCACATAAAAAATAACTAGTTCATTCTAGAGAAGAACAAAATGAAGAATAGTGAAAAGGAAACTATGTATTTTTTCAAGAATACTGTTGATGTTTATTTGGATGATAATTTGCTGATATTTATGAACATTATCACAAGAAAATATTGAAATTATTTTAGATGGGATTTTTTAATGTGTTATTTTTTTGAGATTGAAAAACATATAAAGAAACTGAGATATCTACTGGTTCTTTATGGTGTGTATTTCTAGTCAGTTTGAGAAAAAACTGAAGCTAAATGAATATATAGGCTAATTCGATTGAGTCAAGAAGATATTAAGACAATACATATCCTAGTTTATTCATCTGAGAGGAAGAAGATAAGGGTAATTCTAAAACAATGTATGAGTATGTGGTAGTTTGATCCTCTAGTCAAGTAATTGATATTTTTAAAGAATATCATGGTTCACTACAATTTATTTACATTCAATATTCTTTTCTTCAGGTAAATAAAGATATATTATTAAATACCAATTAATATATATAAAAATAACATAATAAATTATTAATCCCATTGTATAATAAATATGTTTTATTTAGGAGAGAAAAAATTATTACATAAAAGTTTCATGTATGATGAATATTTTAAATATTTGGAAGAAATAAAATTAACATAATGTATATATATTAAGTGTATTTGAGAATTATTGAAGAGATAGAGGCATCAAATGAAGATGAGGAACTATGAGCTATTAAAAATCTGTATACCTGATCTTTTGGAGATGAAAATTGAAAATACATAGACTATATTAAAGAGTACACATATTTTTGAATATTTTTTTATCTTGACCATAAGGTATTGATTTTGAGAGAAGAAGAAGAGATAGATCAAAAAAGGGCACAACATGTTGTGATTTAATAAGAAACCAAAACTTCTATGTTTATTCCCTAGGTAAATCCTAAATTGTCTATTTTATAAAGATTTTGAGATGCGTATTATAGATTTTATTGTAATATCTCAAGAGGAGGATCTAACATCTATTGTTGGAGAAACCATCACTCATAACAAAGATCATTCCATCTTTTTATGTTTCTATTCATTATAACTATCATGATACATTAGAACTATGATAGATAGTTTATGTACTGTAAATCATGGGTTCTGAATAATTACTAACCCAAACACCTGTATTGATAATAAGATATTAGTTAAAATTCATTATAATTGGAAAACAACCAACTATAGTATGGATTATCCTCATGCATTTTAGTAAAACTGATAAATTTCTAATGTCTTCTTTTCCAAACATTACTTTCATATAACAGGGGTGAGGATGATTTTAATCTACTTAAGAGGGTAAATTACTAACCATCGATTGAGGATTATTTCAAAAATTGAAATTTTAAGAAGAGATATACAATTATTCACCCCCTCTAAGTGTATTAATTAGAATATATGAGACATTAAAAAGTGTTACTTTATACAAGTACATGTTTACAGTAATGAGACACCATTTTATTTTGAATAGGAATTTATTTCAATACATTATATTACCAGTTTAGTGGGGTATAATATTTTCTTAAGGAGATAGACACTATAAATTATCACAAATATATCTATCTACAAACATCTAAACAAGTCCATTCAATATCCTTACACACATATTTCCCCAAAAACATTAAAATTAGGTGTTCCTAAATATTTATGTAGAACCATACTAGAGCATGATAAAAGTGGATTAATTTTATGGAAAAAATTTAAGAGGTGGAGAAAGAGGGTGCACTTAAACCTCCTACCACTAATTCTTATATCCTTCCCCTATCTCTAAATTTATTTATATTTTTTTATTTATGGAATAATTTTTTGGGGAATATAATAATCATGACATGTGAAAAATGAAATTATAACATATAATGGATAAAAATAAGGATAAATTTCTTACTTACATGGAAACTTTAATATTTAGGAAACTACTTCCATCTAGACATAGGAAATTTAATTTTTTATAATTAATACATAGTGTTGAATGTGATTGTTGTGCTACACCCACCATAGATTAAAAAAAATATTTTGTATCTTTTATTCTTTATTGTATACGATATTTCAATGTATATATTTTATATTATAAATATAAAGTTATAGATAAATTTTTTATCTCTAAAAATGATAGTGAAAACTAATGTTGATTATAATTAAGTGACATAGATCTGATAGGGGATGTTATTGTTCCACTAGGATTGATTCTCCATGGAAGGGGGTAAGGGAAGAGAGAATTAATGTGGCACAATTTTTTACTAATCAGAACCCTTTCAAATCTCTAACCTCAAAAACTATTTGGTGGATGGATCATACTTGAATTTTTCATTAATCTTCATTCATGCATCCAATGATGTTATAGAAACAAAAAAACAAGGCACATAAATATTTTTAATAGGGTTCAAATCCAATATGGATGTCTATATCCTCAATTTATGGTGGTTTTTATTAAAGAACCCCGGAACACCCTGCGAGGGGAGGGGTGAATCAGGGTGTCAAAATTTTATTTTTAAAGTTGTGGATCTTGTTTCCACATTAGTAAGAACTTGTTAAATCTGTCAAACAACTGAAAGCAGGGATATGACACATCAATTTTACATGATTCATTGTAATGGGCTATGTCCAAGAAGCATATGCCGATAGTGTGTCGATCATACATAAATCCACTAATCTTTAATAGTTTGAGGATTAAAAGATTTGGTGCTAGAAAATCTGTCCCAGGCACACTGTCTTTACAAAAGTTCAGGGATAGCTCACTGCATCCCTTAGGTCACTCCCATCGACTCCCCTTACTCACTGTCTTTGGTGAATTTCCACTCAGATTATAGATGTGAAGGTATCTTCAATAGATTTACATTGAAGTCTTTGCCTCTTCTCAACACATGACTCTTGTTGCATCGAATTCCTAAATTGATGCACTTGAAAGCACTGAACCACTGAACCAGATATTCAGAACATGCAAACAGGATACACTGACGATTACACGCAACAACTACCCTTTGCACGCAAGATCTCACTTTTGTGGGCAATATTTATTTTTTTAATGGAAAAATAATTCACACAGAAACACCCTCTTTATGAAAATGATGTTTTTCGCACAACCTCAACTTTCACGTGCAGCTTCTACTTTTTCTCGCAAATCATACTTTTACGCACAACATTCCATTTTTTGCACAACTCCCTTTCCACGCACCTTTTATGTTCATAAAAACTCTGATATTATCTATGACTTCAGCCATACCGAATGTGTGGGGTCCCCTCTTATTTATAGGTGTCACCGATCCTCGCACCCAAAACCTACCGTGTTATGAAAAACTTTAATTTTGAGACCATGAACCATTCTCCACGCACATATCTGGATTTCCCATGAAACTTATGCCTTTCCCATTTTTCTGCGTTATGATCCCGAAAAATATTTTTCACGTGAAAACTAACCTGCTTTAACTATTTCACGGAGAACCAATTTAACGCGTAGTCCATTTTTTTCTCGCACCACTCCAATATTTCACGCAACTCTTGCCTTTTCCATTTTTTTGTGATCTTATCCCAAAACACCCCTTATGTGAAAAACCATGATCCACTATTTCACTCCCCACAATATTTTTCGTGCACAATTACCCAATTTCATGTCCCACTTCCTTTTTGTGCACATCTCCTTTTTGCAACACGTCATTTCTTCATTTTCCAATTTTGAGGCCCAAAAATTTGGCAAACACTAGAAAAAATCGCCAGTTTCAATAATAATTTCCGGTTGAATTGTATGATCCATTTACATAAAAATACTCTGATATTCCAATGAGGATTGAAAAAAAACACAAATTATACTCCATTTACTTCATATAAAGACTGTGGTTCCAACAATCTCCCCCTTTGGGTTTGTTGGAAATCACCCGATAAATTCACAGAGTACCAACCACAAGAAAAACCTAAAACTGAAGAATCAACTCAACCAACACTCTAAGTATATGTAAGCAATGCTCGGTGTATAAAATAAGAGGGGAAGCTTGAATTGGGTTCCTGTGTTTTTGAATTCTCAATAGTGCCCAAGAAATTCTCCTACAGTGTCACGGAAGCATTAAATGTCTAATGTATTTCTTCTCACCCTATCATCGAATTATGATCATGTCACCGAATTCTCATCGTGTAATAGAAGAATTAAATGTCCACCACATGTCCCGAATTTATTCCTTCTCCCCCATTGACAATAAACCCAAAGACCGGTAAAAGTTCATTGTTCATCTCAAAACACACTCCCCCTAGATACTATCTCCCCCAAAAACCTGAAACATATAAAAAAATGATTAAAAATAGTAAACATAACTATATAGAGGTGATTTTAGTAACCTCATTATGCACTGGGAGGTGGCTGAACAACAAGGTTCTACCAATGTTTCTCAAAAACAGTCGCTGACAGAGGCTTGGTCAGGATATCGACCACTTGCTCATCAGTTCCCACATGATCTATTTTAATAAATCCTTGTTCAACATTTTCTTTGATTAAATTATATCTGATTTCAATATGTTTTGTACGATAATGATGAACATGATTCTTAGTACGATCAATTGCGCTCTTGTTATCACATAAAATCACCATTGGTTGTTTTACATCATCACCAATATCTTTCAGTTTCTTCTTCATCCAAATTAGTTGAGTGCAAGCCTTTATTGCGGAGATATTATCAGCTTCAGCAGTACTAAGAGAAGTACTTTCTTGTTTCTTACTCACCCAAAAAACACATTTCTTCCAAATGTAGAATGGCCCACCACTTGTGGAATTTCTGTCAACTAAATCTCTAGTCCATTCAACATCAGAAAACACTGATAATTTTCTGTACCTTCCAGAAGCAATGTATGACACATAATTATGAGTACCTTGAAGGTACCTCATGATTCTTCTTACTTCTTTCATATGCTCTTCCATTGTATTTCTTTGAAATCGGGCCGCTAAGCTAGTGGGAAAGACAATATCAAGCCATATCGCTGTTAGGTAGAGTGAACTTCCAATAATCCTCTTGTACATTGTAGGATCTATGGAGGTCCCATCCTCATGATTTCCAAGTTTGGTTCTAATCATAATTGGAGTTGACATTGGTTTGGATTCATCCATATTAAACTTATTCAGTATCTCTCTTGCATACTTTTCCTAAGAAATGAATGCTTAATCCTCTTTTTGAATCACCTGCAACCCCAAGAAATATGTGAGCTCCCCAATCATAGACATTTCAAATTCTGATTTCATTTGATAGAAAAAGTAATCAATTGATTTCTTCCTGCTACCACCAAATATAATTTCATCAACGTAGACTAGAACCATGAACAGATCTTTTAGATAATTCTTCACATATAGATTGTGGTCTACTCCTATTTTGAATTCCTGCTTTTTGAGATAAGAGTCCATCTAGGAATACCATACTCGTGGTTCTTTCTTCAAATAATATAGAGCATTCTTTAGTTTTCAAACCTTTTTTCATTAGTTCATGAAGAAAACCCACTGGTAGTTCAATGTAGACATCTTTTTTGAGAACACCATTAAATAATGCTATCTTGACATCCATTTGATATACTTTGTATCCTTTTTGTAGTTCCTTGGCAAGGAAAATCCTGATTGACTCAAGTCTAGCCACTAGATCAAACGTTTCTTCAAAATAAACACCTTCAATCTGGGAATATCCTTTACATACCAATCGTTCATTCTTTCTAAAAACACTTCCATGACCATCAAGATTGTTCTTGAATATCCATTTTGTACCAATAAAATTGTGTCCTTCAGGTCTCTGGACAAGATCCCATGTCTGATTCTTATCAATCTGATATAACTCTTAATTTATGGCTTTCACCCAAGATTCATCCTTGGAAACTTCTTCAAATAAGGATGGCTCAAGAACTGATAAAAATGAATATTGTGTGATATTTCTCATCCTCCTTATTTGTGTGGGTACACTCCTGTCCCTAATTATGTTAGATGGATCAATCTCAGCTCTTCGATTTCTCATGTGAGGTCCAGGTGCATTCTCTCCAGCCATGGTTTCCTCTTCAGATTATTCTATAGAGTCAACATCATGATGTGACTGCTAAGTGTTTTGTACACCTTCCTCTATTTCTGTATTTGTATTTACTCCACATTCACAACATTCCTCACTTTTTACCACATCATCATATGAAATCTTTAAAGAATTTTTGGTTTTCTTTTCAATGATCATAACATCAATACTTTACAAAATCCATCCTAATCTATTGTCAAAACACTTTTAGGCTTTGTGGTTCATTGAGTATCCAAAGAAAATCCCTTCATCTGCATTTTCACCATACTTCCCATTACTTCCTTCTTTGTTCCTGATGAAGCATTTACTTCCAAAAACAGGAAAGTATTTCCAAGAGGTCTTCCTTCCATGCCACAATTCATATGGTGTCGACGTCTCACCCATATATGTTACTATTTGATTTTGAATATACACTGTAGATTGAACTACCTCTTTTTAGTAATGTTGTGGAATGTGACTCTCAATCAGCATAGTTCATGCCATGTAGTTCACCTGTCGATTCCTGTGTTCAAAAACTCCATTTCTTTTGGATTTCTCACTACAACTACTTCATCTTGTATCCCGTGTTTCTATAGATAGTTTTCAAATTCAATGGATGTGTATGCCCCTCCGTTGTAAGATAACATCACTTTGATTGTTCATCCAGTATCATTCTCAGCGATTCGACGATATGTTTTCATGAAGTCAAGTACTTGTTGTTTCCTATGTATAACCATTAAACATTCCATTCTACTGTAATCATCTATAAAAATGAAAAAGTACCTTTCTTAATGAGTTTAGACAAAATTTATCAGCCCACATATGTTTGTATGAATTAGATCAAGAAGATGAGCTGCCCTTTTCTTCTTTGTCTGATAATAACTACAGACCAACTTCCTTCAAATGAAACCATCATAAGACTTTTCACGTTCAAGCATCAGGTTGGAAATTTCCATAACAATCTTCAGTTTTGATATTTTCTACATGTCTTGTTGATTGATGTTCCCTAGTCTCCAATTCCACAAGTTTTTTTCTTCTTCAACAGTCTTGTAACAGATTTTTTCTTTACTGTCAACCTGATATAGGTTGTGTCTTGTTATGCATCCTTTAGTAAGTGAATTTCATGTATTTACCTTTATAGAGAATCCTTTCTGATTGAAATTCATTATAAGTCCTAATTCATAGAATTGAATCACACATAGAAGATTCTGACACAGACCATCTACATAAAGAACTTCGGTTTTTTTTAGCTCTCCATTTGCTAGCTTAGTTCTTCCACAACCTTTTATATTCAAATCACCATCGTTACCGAAACAAACTGTTCCACCAACCTTTTTCATGATATTCGTTAATAGGTTTTCATTACCTATAATATGAGATGAACAACCACTATCCAGAATCTAGGTTATGTTGATTTTTGTAGTTTTGAGGGCCACCTCTGCAAGGATGGATTTCTCAATTTTCTTCTTTTCTTTCCATGAGATATTGGATTGATTGTAGATTACTGCTAGCCTTTCAATTCTATCTTTTGTGTACATGGGTTCTTCATAGTTAAAATATTCTTCTAGGGGAGTAAACCTATTTTTAAGAGAAAAATTGTCTTGTTCATGAGCATTGACTTATCTCAAGCTTTGGTACGAGGTGTCCATGTCCCTCATCTGTGTACAATCAATGTCCTTACGACCAATGTTAGAACAACGAAAAAAATATCCATAAAAATTATTTCTTATAAAATAATTGGGATATGAATTTGTTCTCCATTGTTGAACTCCAATATCTTCTCCATTCAAATAGCTTCTTGCTTCTTCGCAATAAGACTTGGTATGTTCCAGATGTCCATAGAACTAAAACTTCAAGAGAAGAAATGTTTTCTCACTTTTATTTATCCTCATTCCTTCTTTTATGGGATAATAGTTTGAGTGACCCTTATTTTTTGAGGCTCCATCATAGTCTTATCCTCTTTTATTAGATTAAATTTGAGGTTTATTTTTCAGAACTTCAGGTGACTTTTCTCTATGACCCACTTTTAGCATGCCTTTATTTTAGTCCTCTTTTTTTGCAGAATTTAACGATTCGGCCTCACAACCGATTCCACTATTTCCCATGGAATCGGGTCTTTGATTACTCAAAATATTTTCAACACCATTAGAGCCACGTTTTTCTCTCTCCAACTGTTCAAAATCTAAGAACATTATAAACTATATTTTCTTCTTTGATTCTTTTGAAATCAAATCACACTCAAGTTTACTCTTATGAGTAACTACTTCCTCTACAAGACCCTCAGTAGTCTTGAAATTTTCATCTAGTTTGGAGGTAAGGTCATTGATGACCTTTTCCTGGCCTTCAATTATCAGATTCAGATCCATTACATCGTCATTTATTTCAAGTATTTTAGACTTTACTTTAACAAATTATTCTAGTCGTTTAATTTCAGCTTCAAGTTGATCGACATATTTAGCTGATTCTTCTACAATTAATTTCCACTTATTGAAACTCTTATATTTAATCTTAATCTTTCTAAAAAAACCCTGAAGTTGCAAGTTGGGATTAACACTATTTTTCCACTGATTTTCTCTACCATTATCTTCTAATTTTTCAACAGTGGCCATCATTGAAGTATGGTTTCCAATTTTAAATTATGGTTCTTCTTCATCACATAGTTCATTATCATCATATTCCTCTTCACAAGAAAAATGCTTTTTCGGTACTTTCTCACTAGATTTTAAATCTCCCTTATTGAAAAACCTTTGATGATGGTTCTAAATGTTTTCAGCATCGCTATTTTCATCATCACTTTTTATTAATAACTAAGAGGAAATGTGACCAACTTTTCCCCAATTAATGAAAGCTAGAGGTAACTTCCATTTGAATTTACGTTTTCCCTTATGGAACTTCTTGGAAAAGAGAGAATGAATTTCTTTTTCCAAATCATCTTCACCACAACTAGATTTTGATATTTTTAGATTCGCCATTGATTTGAATACCATTTCCTTGCTCACTCATGTCATAGCATCTTCTGGTTTGACTGTCATTTCATATACCACTAGGATGCCCAGTAGATCAACCAGATAAAGATTAGAAAGATATCTTTCCACAAGGGCTAAAACATTTTCATTTTATAGGGGTGGAAGTATTCTCAATATTTTCTTCATAGTGTCAACATCTTGTATTTCTTCCCCTAGACCTTGAATTTCCCCAACCACTTCAGTAATTCAATTGAATAAGGAGTCTGCATTCTCATCAGGATGCATCTTCGGATCATCAAACCTATTGTGCAGAACTTGTAGTCTTTATTACGTCACTTTTCTATCTCCTTCATAAATATTTTCAAGTTTATCCAATATAGACTTTGCTAAGGTGAAACTTATCACCTCTAGATAGATATGATCAAAAAGGGTTGTGGTGAGAGCATTCTGTGGTTTAGCATATACATCAAGAATTTTCCTATCTGCATCAGTCATAGCCATCCCTGTTGAATCTATTACATGTATACCTTTAATAGTGGAAAAATAAATTCCATTCCAAGGGATCTTAGATGATATCTCATTCTCTTCTTCCAAATATTAAAATTACTTCCATCAAAGATGGGGCTCCCATAACACTGGCGGAATTCTCCATGATGGTATAAGACAGATCAAACACTAGTAACTTGGCTCTGATACCACATGGAGGGCCTTGGAACAACCTGAGATGGGAGGGGTGAATCAGGGTGTCAAATTTTTCTTTTTAAAGTGGTGGATCTTATTCCCACGTTAGTAGGAACTTGTTAAATCTGTCAAACAACTAAAAGTAGCAAGATAAAAAAACACTTTTACTTGGTTCACCGAAAAGGGATACATCTAAGGCCCATATGCCGACAATGTGTCAGTCTTACCTAAATAAATTAATGTTTACTACTTTAAGGATTACTAGATTTGTTCATAGACACTCTTTTCTAGGCACACTTACTTTACAAAAGTTCAGGGATAACTCACTATGTCCCTCGGGTCACTCTCGTTGACTCCCCCTTGATCACGACCTTCGGTGAAGTCCCACTCAGTTTATTGATGTGTAGGTCTCTTAAATAGATTTTCATTGAATTCATTGCCTCTTCTCAACACGAGACTCTTCTTACATATAAGTCCTAAATTGATTCACTTTAAATCACTGAGCCACTAAACCACTGAACCTAATATTCAGAACATGCAAACAGGTTACAATGACAATTTCACGCAACACCTACCCTTTTCGCACAAGATCTCAATTTTTAACACAATATTTGCTTTTCGTGTGGGAAAATATTTCCCACAGCAACACCCTTTTCACACAACTAAATCTTTTTCACATAGACTCCACTTTTATGCGCAGATTCTATTTTTTTGTGCATATCAGACTTTTACACGCAACTTCCTATTTTTTTCACAACTCCCTTTCCACACACATTTTACACACATCAAAACTCAGATCTTCTCTAAGTCTTCAACCGTACCGAATGAGGGGGGTCACCTCATATTTATAGGTGTCACCAACCCCTACATGCAAGACCTACTATGTCACGTAAAACATTAATTTTGTGCACAATCCTTTTTCATGCATGAACCATTTTTCGCGCATATCTCCAGATTTCTCATGCACCTCATGCGTTTTACATTTTTCAGTGTTATGATCCTGAAACATCTTTTGTATTAGAAACCAACCTGGTTTCACTATTGCGTGCAAAACCAAATTAGCGCGCAATCCATGTTTATCTTGCACCACTCCAATATTTCACATATCTCGTCCCTTTTCCATTTTAGGATGATATGATCCTGAAACACCTCTTCCATGAAAAACCTCACTCCAATATTTCAAACACCACACTCTTTTTCGTACACAATTTACCTATTTCATACACCACTTCCTCTTTGCACATATCTCCTTTTTCCAACAAACCATGTTTTTATTTTCTGATTTTCAGGCACAAAAATTTGGAAAAAACTATGAAACGGAACCACCTTCAATACTATTATCCGCTTGAACTGTATGATCCCTTTCCTTAAAAACACTCTGAACATACAATGAGGATTGAAAAAAACCATACTCCATTTCATTCATAGAAAGAACGTGGATCCAAAATTTATCCCACATAAGCATATCTTATTTTGTGTTCGTGATGAAGCTATGTTAAGGGTAAATCCTTGAACCTGTACTCCAAACACCGACTAGGTACAAAGAAAGTACCCACATTCTATCTTTGAGCTTTGGCACAATCCAAACCTCCCCATCTAATTTTTATATTTGTATGTATCCTCAATTAATCTTAATTAATAGTGTAGAGACATGTATATCCTAGAAAACATGTATATTATCTCCTTCCCCAATGTGAATTAATCCATAACCAGCCACTTATTCTTCATTCCTTATGATATAGATATATTGTGGGATGTAATTCTCACTAATTTGGTCGGTATAATCTTCAATGGTAGTATTCATGCTAGTATACCCCTACCCATCATCCCCTAATTCATTAAACCACATGGTATTTTTTAATAATAATATTGGTCCTCTATTTAATTTGACATAAAGGATCTATATGATAAGAGATTCATCAATAATCACCCTCTGTATCTCATATTTTATCTCTTTCTTATAATATTATATATAAAATATCTCACATGGATATTTTTTTTCACATATTAAATATGAAAAACCATAAATATCATTACTTAAATTCCCCACGATTCTCAGAATTCAATCTCAACATGATAGTAAAAATTATCATGGATTTATCTATATTTTAGACAAAAATCTTACAAATCATTTAGTATTAGGTTTATATATATATATATATCTCCCTTATTATATTTCCATTCCCTTATTCAAATGATTTTTACCTTCTTATAATCACATGAATAATATTTCTATTTTAGAAAATGAAAATATTCATATATTTAAAACATTATAAAATCATTAATATTCAACTAATAAATATTCAAACATAGCTATAAAATAATAGAAAATCATATTTTATTTCTTTATGATCATATCTACAAATTTCTATCAGTTTCATCTTCTTAGAAACTAATTTTCTATTTGATTTCATATAAAATCTATGTTTTAATTATTTCATGATTGTATATATATGAAGAAACCATTGTGATGTGGAAACCTTCACCACGATACAACTTTCTTCCTCTCATGTATATTATTATTCACTTGAATCATGACCTAATCAATCAAAATCATGATATTTATGTTTTAAATAAAAACAACAAAATCACATTCATAATGTTGTAAATTTTTAATTTTTCAAGAAACTAAATTTTTTATGTAGGAAATATTTTAATTATAACCATATAGAGCTTCAAGTATATTATGTATTCCAATCATCTTATAAATGTTATTCTGATCTCAAAAAACTTTCTTATGTATGAATATGAAATATATTTCATATCATTGTATCTTCTTTCTTTTTATTTTATTTTATTATGCATTCTAAAATATATTCTATATCCACATACGTTTTTTTATTTTCTCTATTTCTATATTAATTATAGATATAATATCATATATACTCCAAAGATATTATGAATCAACAATTTTTTTTTAGATTTTCCATATTTTGTTCTATGTTAAAAAAAATTATGTATCATCAAAATATTATGTATCATAAAAAATGTAATGTATCATAAAAAATGTTATGCATCACATAGAGACTTATATGTTTACAAAATTCCTTTCAGTAGTAGAATCTTACATATCATCTGTGATTATCTAGAAACCTTATGTATGATCTATAAGTTTTTTCATTTGTTTAATTTCAGAATTATAGAAGATACTATGTATCACAGAAATAATTAAACAAATTTCAAAATTTTAAATTCAAGAAACTCTTACTTATGAATTAGATAATTATAACATATTGATTCCATTTCTATTTTTATTGAAATTTTAAATATATAAATAATTTCTGCATCTTTTATAATTTAAATTTAACTCCTACTTATGGGTGAGTTTTCAAATTTTTAACAAACCCATAACTATGAAATTATATAACTTTATCCGAACTTCTTTAACAAATATTATAATATAAAAATTACTATGGAATAAATTAAAATAAAATTTTATCACCAAATGAATAATTACAATGATTATGAAATATATAAATAATCCATAGAGAATTTCAATGGATATTCTACTAACTCAACCAAATTTAAATCATCTTTAAATATCACCTATGTATATTCTTTATGTAACATCAATATTCAAAAAATTATAACACATTGATGGATATTTATCATAATACCATATAAAGAATTTTATTCTATAGTTTCAACAAAATTATTTATAGATATTTAATCACTTTCAATCACTGTACTCCATGGAAATATTCTCATCTTAATAACTTACTTGAATCTTCTTAATTAGATTGTACACATGAGCCTTCAAGTAACTTCTAAATCCATTGAAATAACTTTTCCAATCATTGGTTGAACAATATTCTCTATGAAATATTGTAATTACCTTATATGACAATTATCATTTCCAACCTTCAAAAAATATAAATTCCTCAAAATAAAATTAAAATTAGAAACCACTCACATTATATTTACCTATAATTAACAATTACCCATCAACATGATTTTTCAAAAACATGAGGGCACATTAAACTAAAAGATTCAAGGTATTCTCTATATTGATCAACATTGAATATATGGAAATCATAATTGGTAACATCAAAATATTTCTCATAATAATTATTGGGTAATTAAATATCATTCCATGTTATTCTTCTTCAATACTTATTAAAATCATTCTCATTAACTAGATTTTCATTGATAACAAATATAAATTACCCCCATGTGGTCTCAACAATCTAACCCTTTAGATTTGTTGATAATACCCATATGGAAAAAAATCAATATGTTATTTTTGATTTTCATCTCTACCACACTTGTCAACAATAAATACAAAAAATATTGATAAAGATTAGTATTAGTTTACTTAAAGTGACATGCCATCAACTATTCTACTCTATGTCTATATGATCAATTATCGATGTAAATAAGGGTTTAATTTAGATAGAAAATACATCTATAAAAAACTATAATATAATAAATAATCAAAATTCATTTCTTAGGGGTTTTCAAATTTTTTTTAGGATGATAAAATTGTTAAATACATTATCTTGAGGCTTCCAACCTTAGCTCATATACTCAAATTTATAACAGATTAAAAACATTGAAAAAACCGGAATGTTTTAGTTCTGAAATTAAAAATTGATTTTTTCAAGTTTTACTTATATATTATTTCATTGAAAAATTTTGCTTCCACCACCTCTTAACAAAATTATTGATTCTTTCAAATAATGGTTTGGAGAACATGTAGACACGTTTTTTTTTGAAATTTCCAAATCACTTTTCTATAATTCTACATTTGCAATAATTGTTACCTTCCATAATCTTCCTCGAATATTTCTCCTCATCCAAGGGTACACATAGGATTCACTTCAATAAGGATTATCTCTTCATAAAATAATCTTAATGATACAAAATATTTAGATCACACTAATATGGAGACTTCCTTTAATCTTGAAATACTTTTTCTATCTTAGTCAATGTTCTTGTTCAACCCCTTAATCATGAATCACGTTAAATTACCTTCATAGAAAGAAGAAATATAATATATATTGGAATCATGTGTGAATAATTTTAAACATTTTTATTGAAAAAATTACAAGACTTAATTCTTAATGAAGATACCCATTTACATATAAATCTAAATTTGGGATAACTCCTTATTCTTAATATTATGATTTTCTAGATTGTGTTCCCCTTTAGCAACATGAAATTATTTCCTATTTGATATAATAATTCTTAAGGAATATACTTAATTTAATTATCCATAAAAACTTATAAGACTTATTGTTCTATATTACGATTCTAAAAAATCTGTATTTAGGCTAGTATCATGACCTGATAATCATTTCAATTGTATTCAACATATTGTCACCTTTTATAAAAATCCTCACAAAATACTGGGTAATAATTTCTAGAAAACCCATCCTAAAATTAAACTTATCTATTTATAAGGACTTCGTTTTTCATTTAGAACATGAATTTTGTTGTTCTCACTTCAATTTAGTTTCCACTCCCAATTGAGGTTTCCAAATTATCTTATATTCTTTGGGAACATGCCAAATTTAATATATTTTCCGTATGGTTTCTCATGGTACTTTAAGTTTCTTTCTCATAAAAACATCTAGTAAACATAAAACTCTTCTTAAAAGGGTGTATTCCTCCAAAACAATCCTTGTATTTGTCTCTTACATTGATTCGACATTTTCTTTCATAGGATTTCCTTTATTAAACCCAAAACTTTTTTCTTCATTTAAAAGGATCATGGTTTTTACTTTTCAACAATAATATAATAATAATCTTCTTCTTAGTGCGACATAATTTTTATTATTCTTGTTGGTGTTTTGAACACAAGTCTTCATTCATTTGAGACCCATAGTAAAATCATCATTTTTTATCTCAGTTTTTAAATGATTTTGCGGGTTTCTCTTTTAAAATTATCTTGACACATAATTAGTTTATTTTAGACCGGTATGACCCATTATAATGATCACTTTGATAAAAAATTCTATTAAGATCTAAATGAAATTCAAATATAGTTGAGAATGACCAATTCTTACCTTTATTATATGAACCATTTAGAAACATATATATTTTACCCGTTAGTGTAAGATTTATTTGATTTACAGAGGTTGACATATTATTCCAATAACTAAGAGTGTTGTTACTAGATATTTCATAGCACCAAAAATATATAAAAAATATCAATCTACTTATCTTTATCATAATTTATCCTAGATTAATAAATTTCTATTTTTGTGATCTTTTATTGTTTAGTTGTGATTTCTTTGAGGTAAAACATCTTACAAACTCACTTCTATACACAATAGATTTAACAATAGGTTTACCTTTAATTTTCTCCACCCATTTTTATCTGAAATTGTATCTATGACCTACACAATGAATGTAAATTTATTTGGAGAAATTATTATTTTCTAGGAAAATGGAACCCTTTTGAACTTCATTATCATAAATTAATTAACTAATTCATAGATAATTTATTATATAAATTTTTTTGATTCTTTTTGTCATGAATAATACTTACCCAATCATCCTAAAATCTAGAGAATCTTTCTTCAATCACAATGTTCATGTAACATTAGGATTCCACTTTTTTAGTGAGTTTTACACACGTCAATATTATTTTTTCCAATCCATTATCTAAATTTTCCAAACTCAAGTTTCATGATCTATTCCTTAGAATTTCTAAATGAGATACAATTATAGGTGATTATTTCTTTGGGATATCTATGTTGGATGTATTTTATATCAAAAATTGAGTTATCTTGTGAATAATATAACATGTGATCTCTCCTACTTGTGTTTGGTTTCTAGAGAGACATTTTCTTCAACATAGGTAAGAAACCTCTACTCATAAGGCCATGAAATAACAGAAGTAAAAAAAATTTCCATCTCTTTAGTAGTATATTTATCTATTAGTGTTTCTTATTCTATGATATATATTTATTCACCAGGATTAAATCATTCAGAAACTAATTAACCCCTTCTTTTCATAAGAGTATATATTTTTTAATTTATTCATTTATTTTATCTTCCAATTCTTTTGAGTCTTGAAAGAGTTGATAATAAAATAATAATTTAATACAAATTATTTCTTTTCTCACTATAGGATTACATTGGGAGAGAAACTAACAAAAATTAAAATAATCAAATTTTTAGAATAAATTTAGATGTGGAACCATAACTATAGTAGAAACTATTGATCCATTAAGATTAGTGTTCCACACTAAAAAGGAGGTGGGTGAATCAATATGGTCTAGATTTTGAAAATAAAAAAAAACCATTCTCTTACCTCTTTACTTGTTCAATTAATAGATATTAATATCCTTTTTCTTACTTGGTTTTCAAGTATGAAATGAGAAATATAAAGCAAAAAACAAGGCAAAAAAGGGTTTGATAATGGTGTCAAAAAATGACTAGGTCCCTAGTTAATGGTGGTTGTTTCCCCAAACACACACCACTCATTTTTTTATTATCATGAATAATCTCATAAAATGGCTTGTACATGAAACTATAATCAATGAAACAACCATTTATTATGATATAAACTATTTTTTATCTTTGGTCTCTAGAACCAATCATTCATTGCATTCCATATTAAAAATTCAAATAGTTACACTATGATTTGTGGTCAGTATTGTAGGATAGCGTCTCTATAGAATTAAATGTATTATATATCCTTCTACAATTATTTTCAGGAAAAAATTATCTATCTCTTCTTTACTCATTACAATATAAAAATATAGTATGCTAGATTTTTACTACTTTGGAAAGTACGATCTTCATCAGTAGTGTTCATGCTAGTATATATATCCACCACATATTATTCTTCAATGCACATGGTATTATTTCATAGTAGTGTTGGTTATATTTATTCCTAAACACAAAGTATCTAGAAGATAATAAAATTCATGATAATCTCTTTATATATCCCATAATTCTTATCCTTCCCCTATCCACACACATACACACATATATATATAAAACACATCACTTGGTTATATTTTCTTCATATATCATATATGAAAACTCTTCAATTATTAAACATATATTTGCCACCATTATCGATCATAAATATTTATATAATATCTAGTATTATCCTGGATTTCTCTCTCCTTGATACTAAATATCTTCAACAATATTCCATATCCATTTTGTCTCTTCCCTGATTTTACTTCCTTTATCTTATTATTATTATTATTATTATTATTATTATTATTATTTTCATCTTAATAGGGTTATTTTAATATTATTTTCATATTTTAATATGGAAATATTCATTAAATTAGAAGCGT
Source organism: Viscum album (assembly GCA_963277665.1). Taxonomy (NCBI): domain Eukaryota; kingdom Viridiplantae; phylum Streptophyta; class Magnoliopsida; order Santalales; family Viscaceae; genus Viscum; species Viscum album. The sequence goes on along the minus strand of OY728151.1, from coordinate 64,401,614 downwards.
GATCTCCTCCTCAATATTCATACTTTAAATATTCTAACAGAACTATAGAATAATAACAATCATACTCAATACCTTTATAGTCATGTTTATATCTACCTATCAATATTGGTCACTTTATCTCTTATTATTGATTTGGTTTCCCACAAAACCCACTTTTTAAATAATGAATGTATTCACTAGCATGTTAAAAAACCCATGTGATGTAGAATCCCTTATCATGATACATCATTATTCCCCTCATATCCATTACTATTCTCTTGAATATGACATAATCCTTCAAAATCATGGTATTTATACTTAAATGAATAACACATCATCATCACATATGGAACACTATAATTACATATTTTATCACAATCTATAAACCCTCATATAGAAAATATGTTACATATCAAAGTGTAAATATTTATGTTTATTTTATTTTTATGTCTTTTTACAAACATAAGTCTCACAACCAATTAATCTCTTACATATCCCACTAGAAATATATAACATATCATATTGACTTATTTCATTTTAAAAAAGTGAGTAGGAATTCTAAAATATATTATGTATTAACTTACAAGGTTTTCCACTTCCATATTTATGTATGAACAATAGTTAAAATTTTACACATGCTGAAAATATATTATGTATCATTTTATTGTTTTTTCCTTAATTGTATTTCAATATTATATTCGATAAATGTAATCTATATCATAAAAATAATGCTTTATAAACAGTGTTGGATATAAATCAGAGCTTTATCCCTTTATTATATTTCATTCAATGAATGAATCTTATATATTATCTTTGATTTTATGGAAAAATTATGTATGATATATATATTTTTTTCATTTACCATTTTTAAAATTTCTATATTATACTGCATATCATATGGAGACTTCAACAGTTTACTAATTTCAAAAATTGGGAATCATTTATGTATAAATTGGATAAATCTTATGTATTTATTCCTTTTCCATTTTTCTAAAATATTTCAACAAAGAATATATCTTACACTTCCATTATTATCTTAAATAAACTTTTACTTATTGTGGAGTTTTGTAAATTTCTAATGGACTATATCATTTAAATTTTACTTCCTTCTCCAAAAACCTTCAACAAATCGCAAAATTTTCAAATTACTATGGAAGAACATGTGATTTACGTTTATCACCAAGGGAAAGATTCCAAATCTTAAGCAGTATATAAATAATTCTTAATGTATTTAAATGGATCTTAAACTAACTCAACCAAAATTATATCCTCATTAAACACCATCCAAGATTATTCTATATATAACCAAACTCTTAAAAAATGATAATACATTGTATGGATATTTATAAGAATAAAATTTTGCATTTATTCTACTCTCGTTTCAACCGTCTTTTTGAAAGAGATAAAAGTTACAACAATCAAAATACTCAATAGAAGTCTTCTCAACTTATTAACTTGTTAAATTCTTCTTAATCCAATTCCGTACATGATACTTTAATAATATTCCACATCCCTTAAACTATATTTTCTAATATTTGGTAGAATATTAGTCTATATGAAATATTGGAAACACCTCATACCTCAATAATCATTTCCAAAATTGGATAAATATAAAACCTTCTTAATGGTAAGATAAATATAGAATCCCCTAATTATATTTAATCCTTATTTATAATCATTTATTGACGGGATAATTATATCCTGAGGGTACTTCATGCTCCAAGATTCTTGGTATTATCTAAGATGATCAACTCAACATATAATGAGAACTTTCTTGAGAACATAAACCATAATCTTATCAACATGCTAGGGTATTTAAAACTACTTCTAGGCTATACTTATTAAACACATCTAAACATCATGCTAATTGAATTCATGATTATTCAAAACAACAACAACAACTCAACATATAGTCGATAGGTGAATTTTTTGTCCTTTATTTTTTGTATCCCAATGTATCATACATGAAGTGGTTACTCTCTATACACCTCAAACAAATAGTTTTGTATATAGAAAAATATAAAATTAATTAAAATGGTTCATTCTATGTTTTCTATATTATGTCTCTAATAAGGATTTTGGGAGGTTACATTATTACGTATTTTTCACATTCTAAATAGGGTTCCCATAAAATGGTAAGGCTATGAATCCAGATTTATTATTTAAGTATAAAAAATCAATCCTCATTTATTTAAAATTATGCATTGTCACACAATGGCAGGAGTACCTGAACCTATAAAGGAAATGTGGGGTAAAATAAGTATTGATGACATATTTCATGGACATGTGAAGAATTCATAGTATTATGTATTCATAGGTATATAATATAATAATTTATATTTTACTATTAATTCAATAGATTCTATCTACCAATTTACCCAAGACATACTAAATTATTGAATCTAACTAAAACAATAGTATCTCCAAAATATTTTATTGAGGAGGGTCATAAAATTAAATGACCTCAAATTCTAATAAAATATAGATTTGAATTCTAAATGTAATTTTTTAAGGAGTTAATAGTTGTACTATTACACAAATTATGGTTTTATTTAATTTAACATATGATGAAAAAGATTTCAAAGAATATTTGTATCATCCGATGCATATCTTTAGAATGAAGCTATAAATGATGCTATGGACTCCATAAATTGGAAAAATATTTCGATATTATAAGAAAATTTTCAAGGTTTACAAGTAATACGTCTTATGTGGGTATCTTGAGGGAAATTAAAATTGAACAATATTTGTAAAAATTTTAAAAAAATATTGGTAGATAAGCGGTTTTCTAGAAATTAACGAATTAATTATTTTTATGAATATACTCCCACAGATGGAAATAATTAAATTATAATTATTCTCTTTATATCTTTCTTATAAAATTTAAATATTCATCAAAATATGTCAAAATATAATTCTTAAATGTAAATTAGATGAAGAAATAAATATGGAACAACTAGAAGGATTTGTAGTACAATGAAAAGAAATAAGGTATAAAAATCGGTATGGTCCCTATATGTTTTAATAAAATCTACAAAACGATAGCATGATAAATTTATTCAAATGGATTTATACTTAAACAAGTAGATAAATATGTTTAAAATAGTTTTTATAATAATAATGGTGTTATTTTTTGTTTATATATCAATTACATAATAATATTTAGAATTGATATGAATCAATTAAATGAAGATAAGTGAATTTTATCTTTATGTTTTATATTAAATTCATGGGTGAATAAAATTTTATATAAGGAATCAATGTTGTCCAAAGTAAGAATTCTTTTTTGGAATTATCAATATCATTGTATTTTACATTCCTTAAAAAGGATTAAAGAAATTGATCTGTCATCGGTTTATACCCCATATGATTGTAGTGTAGGAACCTCCAAAATCCCAATAGGGTAATTTATCAACTAGAACATACAACATATATCCTAAATATCATGTATTCCATGAATAGTAGAAGACCTGGTATTGAATACACAGTTGAAAATTTGAGCAGGTATGTAAGTAATCCATCTTATACATAATGGGAGTACAAAAGAATTTTAATGGTTATGTGGATTATATTATTTGCTATTGTAACACCCCAGGTAAATAAAGAGTATGACATTTTCACATTTATCCATATTTGTGAATAAAATATTAATATAACTTTAAAGGGGATGCTATGCTCGATGGTGTACCCAACACTCAACAATGAGTTTCTTGGGAATCTTACGTTGCACTCTAATAATAAAATAATATTATTATAAATGGTAGTTAATGCCTAGCCGTTGTAATGGCGGGAATGAACAGAACTAACTAAAAAATTATTATATATGTTTGTCAAATATTTTTACTCTTTACAATAAATGTTATAGGATTAAAAATGCAAATGAAATCAATTTTAAGCGTAGACAGTCTAATATTCTTTAAAAGGTCGATTAACCGCCTTTTGATGGCGAACATATTTTAAATCCACTTTTTGACAATTTTATGTGTTATATTTGACAAAATAAAATTCTTCTTTATAATCTTCCCATAAAAATTCACTTTGTGTAAATTTTTGGTATTTTTCTGATAAAGTTCATATTTTTTAATGAATAGTGAGAAATGGTGTATTTTAATTCAAAACCTCTTTTTAATATAATTTATTTATATGACTATATTATCTTTCTAATTGGTTTTAAAGTGTAAATAGAATATATTTTTACCATTTAGTCCAATGGTGGTCATTGTAATTAATATCACTTTAAGATTGGACATAAACGAGTGTCAATCTCTGGAAAGATATTGTTTCTTAAAAACACGCTATTTGTTTTAACAACGGGATTTAATTTTAAAATTAATTAATTCAACTTATATGATATGAATTTGGTAAAATAGAAATAATTTTTGAATTCGGAATATCAAATATATCTTAGGGTGAATTTTTGGTATTGTTCTGAAAAATATCAATTTTTGATGAATAGTAAAACCACAAAGTGGTCGTTACAAAATTTGATTTTTCATTTAAATGGGACTTTACCACTTCTGTGATTTGAATTTAAAAAATCCAATTTATTTGATTTTCATTATTAAGTAAATTGTGGTTCAATGGGATGAAAATAATTTTTGATGGAAAGTAACTTTTATGTTTTATTAATCACGATTAAAGGTAATTAGTGTGATTTAAGGTAAAAATGATATTATAATAAAATGAAAATATATTGACACTTGTACTAACCCTATTCGATGATTTATGGCCGACCAAGACAACCCATGGTTCGATTTTTGGTACCCCATGGAGCCACTTGGGTTTGATAATGACATTTATGCCTTTTATTTAAAGTTAAAATAAAAATGTCACAAACATGATTTGTTTTACTAAAATAATTTTTACATGTGGTTATACAAGTTAGAATATTGAATATAAATAGTAATTGGAAAGCTAAAAAGATTTCCTACATCATAGTATTTTTTTTATAATTTTTAGACCTTAAATAAATTAAATTCCTTATGACATCATGATGATGCAGCGATGACCTCATTATTTAACGATTTAAATAAAATGGAAAGATAATGCAAAATCTAGGACCTAAACATGTCAAAAACCTATTGGATGGGTGTATTTCGAACCCTTATCACCTTATCCTAGAAACACATCAATTGGGGACCATTAAAATCCGAAAACCATTTGAAAATAAAGTAACATTTTATACTTTACCAAGAGTGCCCCTCCTCTCCTCTTATAAAAGGCCCCCACCTCTACCACCTTACCTACACCTCTCAAGCTTTTGGTTCGGCCAATATCTGATCATTTTGTCTCTCCAAATCCCTCTCCTCATCCTAGAAGCCTTAACTTAGGCAGGAAGCTCTTCAAGAAACCCTTTTGGTTCAAACCAAAGGGAGTTACCCGATTTTATGGTAACGTCTTCACCTATGCTATTTTGTTTTATTTTGCTTCTCCAACCCCCTAAAATATTTTTATTCATTCCTTTTGTAACAACTAAAGTATCTTCAATATACTAGGATGTTGTTATAATAAGGATTCTAGCTACACTTACACACACCTTCATCTAATGGTTAAAGAACATACTGTTTCTGTGGATGGCGAATTTCTGCCTCACGAAACGATGATTGTTCAAAACTCATATAACACCTTAAAATGTCGCCATTAAGATGTCAATATGTTTATATATGATATATAATATTTTTATATTTTACTTAACCTTCTGTATTTTTCATCTGTGTCATACCTTTATGGCTTCCATTATGGGTATACGCGATATCTTCATTTTAGGAAGTGCGGACTACCACCCCCTCAAAGTGATTTGATTCGTTAATGCCATATGTGGGACGTATAAAAGATTGATTTAAAGTTATTATATATGATTTTATACTGGAATTATAATATACCTTTATATCATTATTGTTTTCTTTCCATTAAATTATGTGATAGAAATGAAAGTATCGTTCATGCGTACGTACGGCTTACCGTCTCCATGAACGGTGCATTTCATTTCTTATCCCCAAATGTAATGTACTATTATAAGAACATGTATATAATGGATATATATGATGAATGATACATCTAAATGATGAATATAATTCTGTAATTAAAATATAAATACCTCTCATTTAGTTTTAATTCCATTAATATGACAAAGAAATGAAAGTAGCGTTCATGCATACGTACGGCTTACCGTCTCCATGAACGGTGCATTTAATTTCTTACCTCTAAATGATTATTTCATATTATAAATACATGTATACTCTGTATATATATGATATATATGATATCCAAATCAGGAATGTCATTCTGGATATAAAGAACCTTTGACCACACGAACAACATGTAATTGTAAGAAGTCTACTTTTGACTTAAGAACCAAATATCGACAAAACAAACATTATTAACTTAAATGATTAAATAATGTTTATAAGATGTAAATAATTGATATAAAAGGAATAATGAACTTGAAAAAGGTTATTAAGAAAGTAGAAATTAACTCATGTTTATTATTCAGGATGTTAAAGAACGATCGAGTCTAGTCGGACCCGAGGTAAGGGATCATACTCCTCTCTTTCTTTTTAAGTACACTCTTTTATGTCATTCCTTTTAAAGATCATATTTCTTGTTATTAGAATGTTATTTTATATTACTCTTACTGTAGTTTTTATGTCCATATGATGAGAGACCCTATTCTCTCTCATCAATCCATTTTGTAAGTTTTAAGTGGCGTCGTTAGGCTGCCGAGTTTTCGTAAGGGATTTTTCATCTCACTTTTATTCCCGTGAGATTTATGCTTCATTTGCCACAATTTCTTTTGAGTGGTGTATGTAATTACCATTATTATACACTTTGTGTAGTATAATTTTATTTATGGGTATTCACATCTTCATTGTATGACCCTTCTTCCATGGGGTGTACGTTTCGAACGTTACCCAACTCGGTAAGGGGACCTTTCACCCTCCTCTTTTTAAAAGACTTATTTTGTTATGTCCTTTAGTTCACATACTATTATGCTAGGATTTGTTATTTTATATCCTTATTAATGTAAATTTTATGTACATGTGACGAGATTCCCTTTTTATCTCTCATCAACTCATTTTCTTAATTTTGAAGTGATGCCGTTAGGCTGTTGAATTTTACCAAGGGAACTTTTTAACCTAATTTCGATTTCTTTGGGTTCAACATGTAGTTATTGAATATGTCATCTTTTGAATATGTGTGAATGAAATTTTATTTTTTTAAAATTAATATCCACTTATATTGGGTGTGTTTATATTTTTCACACATAATTTTGAGATTGATTTATCCTTAATTTAAGGTTACCTTCTTTATAAGGGATTTCATCACATTTGACACTTCTATTGAGACTTCATTGTTGTTATGAACCAATTCACTCTTATATGGTGTATATATTATCCTTTGGAATATTATATCATGAATCCATTTATTCTCATGGTATTATAAATTTCTGACTAAATTTTATTCCTCAATTATTGTATTCAAGTGTCTCTAATTTTGGTAAAACCCCTTTAACCAAAATATCTCTTTAAATGTTTTAATTATTTGTTCTTATTAATATCCATGTTTTCAAAATGGTTTTAAGGATTTATTTATATGGATATTAATGGTTTAAAATTTTAAAAGCTTCAAGGTGGTATAGGACACTTTGATTCAAAAATCCCTTTATTAAATGTTTTAAATGGTTTTGAAAATGGTTTTTATAAAGGATTTGTTATATCGATATTTTTAAGTGATATATTGTGATCGAAATGTGGAAATGTTTTCTTTGCATTATATTTGTTTAATGTCTTATTATTTTATAATGGTACTTGGACATTATGACGGGTGGTGTTTTGAATACCAGGACGGGTGGTTACGTTATAACCTCCAATGTATTGTGTATGGAAGTCAGCCATATGGTTATTCCATCAAGTATGTATGGATGTTGGCCAAATGGCTATTCCATTAAGTGATATGTGTGGAAGTTGAACTTATGGTTATTACACTTAAGTATGTTTATGTCCCAAGTTACCTTTATATGTTATGTGATCTTTATATGGGGTTTATGGTAATCTTTTGGTTACAGGAGGGTAAGTAATGAACTTTTATTCAGTGAAGAGTTTTTACTACTTCAAAAAGTTGAAAATTATTACTTTGATAAAGTATACATGGTTTACTTGTTGTTTTGGAAAACTAACAGTTTTAATTCTTTGTGTATCCCTTAATGAGCTTTTTATGCTCATCCCAAGTTTTTGAAATGTTTTTCACATGATTTAATGTGGAATATGGTCAAGGATGGGATCAAGGGAAAGTCATGAAACCTAAAACATGGAACTGGACATGTTTTTTTTAAGAGTTTTTATTTTATGGAAACTTAGTAAAAGTTTCTACTTTTTAATCTTTTGATATGTAATAGTTATGTCCTAATTCTGTAAAACTCTAATCCTGAAAATATCCTCAATGTGAATTATTCATTTAATTCAATATTAAGTAAGGTTTAAGGTCGTGGACTTATAGTTGGCATCAGAGGTCAGTTTAGATAACTTTAGAGGTTAGGGTATTCTTTAAGCATAAGTGACATGACCATAATGGTTAGTATTTCATAAAAACTCCTAGTTTTAGATAAAGTGAATGAGTAAGTATATCTTAGTGTTTATCTTCCTCTTTATTACATGATGGTTTTGTTGATATACTCACACTGACCTTTTTGGTTTTAGTAAATGGTTGGATCAAGCAGGCACCAAAGTAACAGTGGATGTGAAGGAAACTGTGACAGTTTTCTGAGCAAGCAACTGAATGATATGGGAGGTGCAATGAGAACTCTTGTGTTTATCCTCAACCAACTATCTGGAGTCATGATTGACCACCTAAACCTTGGTGATTTATATAAGGCATCATATATGCGAGAAACAAATCCCTACGGAACTTCAGGTAATAATCATAAAGGTAAGTGTGTTCAAAAACCTATGTGTCATAGCTGTGGAAAGAAAAACCTAGGAAAATGATTCAAAGGGATAGAAATATGCTATAGATGTGGAAATTAAGGTCATAAACCAAGAACCTACCGTGGAAAAAGGAAGCATCCAGTTGACTCGAGGAAAGGGAAAGAAGTTCTTTCTGAGGGATCAATTGAATGTTTTAAATGTGGTGTTCATGGTCATTATACAAACACATGTCCTATGAAGAAGTTTCATGAACGGGATCACCAAGATCATACAAATACTCGTTTACCAATACCTAATTCCATTCTGATTGAGGTAGAAGAAACTGACAATGACCAATCAAAGGTATGGATTATTTCGTAACTTTTGTCTTCTATTTTGGAATCTTAGGATATGATTCATGATTTTGTTTGTAGGAATGAAGTATTTCAGAATAAGTTAAAAAGGAATGGTTAATGGATCATGAATAATGTTTAATGAGTAAGAAGTCAACATATAAGGGCTTCAAGAGTTATGGTGAAATTACTAAGAGTATTAAGTGTCTTTTGATGATGGGGTACATTAGAAGACTTTTTATTGTATGTGTAACAATGATGTTTGATATATGAAAATTTTATTCAAAGAATAGTAATTTATTCTTTTGTGGACATAGTTATAAAGAAACATTTGGGTTTATATGATCCTTACTTTTGAGGTAATTATGGGTTACTATATGTAATAATGGAAAGTGAAAGTCATGAGATAAAATCGAGGTTAAATTACATTATGTTTATTTTTGAAGATTTTGTCTCGTTATTGGGGAATGTTTTAAGAATTATGTAGTTTTGGAAAAACGGAAAACACACAGACCGTTTGACAACCCGTCGCATTGGAAAAATCTGTGGGAATCGAACCCACAACCAAAGTGCAATGGGTATTTATCACCGACCACTGGACTACGTGAAGTCACTGGTTAGTTTGACTAATTATTTTTAGTTAAATGAATTTATGAATTAATATTATGTTGATTTTGGGATATCTATGTAAATTTATTAACCTATCATGGAGGATATGTGTTTAGGTTAATTACTTTTCAATATGAGACTTTAGGAGCAACTGATGTCGTTTAGAGATAAATGTTACGATTTAACTTGGAAGACTATGTGACTAAATCCTTCAAATATTTGGGTTTCAATCTTAGTTTGGTTTACTTTGAGGAATTTTATGGACAAATGTTTTATCGAATGGTCCTCGTTGAACTTTGGGTTTTGTTGGACAAATTTTGGAGATTAAGAATTGATTTTCTTTTTATAAAGGGTTATCCTTTTCTGGATTATCTGATCTTGTACTAACCTTTTTGGTTTTGGTTTTTGTTAGAGTCTAAAGACATGGGAAGGGTATATTTCTCTTTTTTGGATTAGGTGATTCTCTAGAAATTGATTATAGTACTCTTAATGTGAACAAGTCTTCCTAAATACCCATCTTTTGGAGAAAATATAAGTTTGATTAAGGAATCTATTAAAAGTTGAAAGTCTACATGACAAGTAAGTATGTTTCATTATGATTTTGTTAAGCTCAAAAATAAATTCCTCCATGAAAAGTAACTTAAAACAAAAATGTTGTCTGTTAACTTTTCCTATTGGGGAATCGAATATCGTTTAACCCATCACAAGTTTGTGATTTTCTTATGGTTAACTTTCTCAAAGACATGTTTACTATCACTCTCCATCAGAACATGACCCTTTGTTTTTTCCTCTATGTCCATATTTTCATACTTGGAATCCTAGTATGGGTTAACTCGGGTGACCTTTGTACTTTCCTTTCTTTCTTTTAAAGTGATAGTTTAATTTACTCCTTTTCCGATGTGGGGATTTCAATGAAGTATCCAAGCCCAATTTAAAAATTCTGAGGACGCAATTCCGAAAAGGGGGGAAGGATATAACACCCCAGGTAAATAAAGAGTATGACATTTTCACATTTATCGATATTTGTGAATAAAATATTAATATAACTTTAAAGGGGACGCTATGCTCGATGGCGTACCCAACACGCAACAATGAGTTCCTTGGGAATCTTACGTTGCACTCTAATAATAAAATAATATTATTTTAAATGGTAGTTAATAACTAGCCGTTGTAATGGCGGGAATGAGCAGAACTAACTACAAAATTATTATATATGTTTGTCAAATATTTTTACTCTTTACAATAAATGTTAGAGGATTAGAAATGCGAATGAATCTAATTTTAAGCGTAGACAGTCTAATATTCATTAAAAGATCGATTAACCGCCTTTTGATGGAGAACCTCTTTTAAATACATTTTTTGACAATTTTATGTGTTATATTTGACAAAATAAAATTCTTCTTTAGAATCGACACATCAAAATTCACTTTGTGTAAATTTTTGGTTTTTTCTGATAAAGTTCATATTTTTTAATGAATAGTGAAAAATGTTGTATTTTAATTCAAAACCTCTTTTTAATCTAATTTATTTATATGACTAGATTATCTTTATAATTGGTTTTAAAGTGTTAATAGAATATATTTTTACCATTTAATCCAATGGTGGTCATTGTAATTAATATCACTTTAAGATTGGACATAAACGAGTGTCAATCTTTTGAAAGATATTGTTTCTTAAAAACACGCTATTTGTTTTTACAGCGGGATTTAATTATAAAATTAATTAATGAAAATTATATGTTATGAATTTGGTAAAATATAAATCATTTTTGAATTCGGAATAACAAATATATCTTAGGGTTAATTTTTGGTATTTTTCTGAAAAACTTCATTTTTTGATGAATAGTGAAACCACAATGTGGTCGTTACAAAATTTGATTTTTCGTTTAAATGGGACTTTATCACTTTGTGATTTGAATTTAAAAAATCCAATTTAAATGATTTTCATTATTAAGTAAAATGTGGTTCAATGGGATGAAAATAATTTTTGATGAAAAGTAACTTTTAAGTTATATTAATCGCGATTAAAGGTAATTATTGTGATTTAAGGTAAAAATGATATTATAATAAAATGAAAATATATTTACACTTGTCATAACCCTATTGGATGATTTATGGACGACCAATACAACCCATTGGTCTATTTTTGGTACCCCATGTAGCCACTTGGGTTTGATAATGACATTTTTTCCTTTTATTTAAAGTTAAAATAAAAATGTCACAAACATGATTTGTTTTACTAAAACAATTTTTACATGTGGTTATACAAGTCATAATTTTTATTATAAATAGTCATTGGAAATATAAAAGGATTTCCTACATCATAGTATTTTTTTATAATTTTTATACCTTAAATAAATTAAATTCTTTATGACATCATGATGATGCAGCGATGACCTCATTATTTAACGATTTAAATAAAATGGAATGATAATGCAAAATCTTGGACCTACACATGTCAAAAACCTATTGTATGGGTGGATTTAGAACCCTTATCACCTTATCCTCTAAACACTTCAATATGGGACCATTAAAATCCGAAAACCATTTGAAAATAAAGTAACATTATATACTTTACCAAGAGTGCCCCTCCTCTCCTCTTATAAAAGGCCCCCACCTCTACCACCTTACCCACACCTCTCAAGCCTTTGGTTCGGCCAATCTCTGATAATTTTGTCTCTCCACATACCTCTACTCATCCTAAAATCCTTAACATAGGCAGGAATATCTTCAATGAAACCCTTTTGGTTCAAACCAAAGGGAGTTACCCGATTTTAAGGTAACGTCTTCACTTGTGCTCTTTTGTTTTATTTTGCTTCTCCAACCCCCTAAACTTATTTTATTCATTAATTTTGTAACAAATACAGTATCTTAAATATACTAGGATGTTTTCATAATAATTATTCTAGCTACACTTACACACACCTTCATATAATGGTTAAAGAACATACTGTTTCTGTGGATGGCAAATTTCTGCCTCACGAAACGATGATTGTTCAAAACTCATATAACATCTTCAAAGGTGGACATTAAGATGTCACTATGTTTATATATGATATATAATATTTTTATGTTTTAATTAAGCTTATTTATTTTTCATTTGTGGAATACCTTTATGGCTTCCATTATGGGTATACGAGATATCTTCATTTTAGGAAGTGCGGACTACCGCCCCCTCAAAGTGATTTGATTCATTAATGCCATATGTGGGACATATAAAGGATGGATTTAAAGTTATTATATATGATTTTATACTGGAAATATTATATACCTTTATATAATTATTGTTTTCTTTCCGTTAAATTATGAGATAGAAATGAAAGTAGCGTTCATGCGTACGTACGGCTTACCGTCTCCATGAACAGTGCATTTCATTTCTTATCCCCAAATGTAATGTACTACTATAAGAACATGTATATAATGGATATATATGATGAATGATAAATATAAATGATGAATATAATTCTGGAATTAAAATATAAATATCTCTCATTTAGTTTTAATTCCATTAATATGACAAAGAAATAAAAGTAGCGTTCATGCGTACGTACGACTTACCGTCTCCAAGAACGGTGCATTTCATTTCTTACCTCTAAATGATTATGTAATATTATAAATTCATGTATATGCTGGATATATATGATATATATGATATCCAAATCAGGAATGTAATTCTGGATATAAAGAACCTTTGACCACATGAACAACATGTAATTGTAAGAAGTCTACTTTTGACTTAAGAACCAAATATCGACAAAACAAACATTATTAACTTAAATGATTACATAATGTTTATAACATGTCAATAATTGATATAAAAGGAATAATGAACTTGAAAAATGTTCTTAAGCAAGTAGAAATTAACTAAAGTTTATTATTCATGACGTTAAAGAACAATCGAGTCAAGTCGGACCCGAGGTAAGGGATCCTACTCCTCTCTTTCTTTTTAAGTACACTCTTTTATGTCATTCCTTTTAAAGATCATATTTCTTGTTATTAGGATGTTATTTTATATTAATATTTCTGTAATTTTTATTTCCATATGATGAGAGACCCTATTCTCTCTCACCAATCAATTTTGTAAGTTTTAAGGGGCGATGTTAGGCTGCTGAGTTTTCGTAAGGGATTTTTCATCTCACTTTTATCCCCGTGAGATTTATGCTTTATTTTCCACAATTTCCTTTGAGTGGTGTATGTAATGACCATTATTATACACTTTTTTTTAGTATAATTTCATTTATGGGTATTCACATCTTCAATGTATGACCCTTCTTCTATGGGGTGTACTTTTCGAAAGTTACCCAACTCAGTAAGGGGACCTTTCACCCTCCTCTTTTTAAAAGACTTCTTCTGTTATGTCTTTTAATTCACATAATATTATTTTGGGATATGTTCTTGTATATCCTTATTATTGTAAATTTTATGGCCAAGTGATGAGATGCCCTTTTTATCTCTCATCAACTCATTTTCTGAATTTTGAAGTGATGCCGTCAGGCTGTCGAATTTTACCAAGGGAACTTTTTAACCCAATTTCGATTTCTTTGGGTTCAACATGTTTTTATTGAATATGTCATCTTTTGAATATGTGTGAATGACCTTTTATTGTTTTACACTTAATATCCACTTATATGGGGTGTGTTTATATTTGTCACACATTATTTTGAGATTGATTTATCCTTAATTTAAGGATACCTTCTTTATAAGGGATTTCATCACATTTGACATTTCTATTGAGACTTCATTGTTGTTATGAACCAATTCACTCTTATATGGTGTATATACTGTCCTTTGGAATATTATATCATGAATCCATTTATTCTCATGGTATTATAAAGTTTTGACTAAATTTTATTCCTCAATTATTGTATTCAAGTCTCTCTAATTTTGGTAAAACCCCTTTAACCAAAATATCACTTTAAATGTTTTAATTATTTGTTCTTATTAATATACATGTTTTAAAAATGGTTTTAAGGAATTATTTATATGGATATTAATGGTTTAAAATTATAAAATCTTCAAGGTGGTATGAGACACTTTGATTCAAAAATATCTTTATTAAATGTTTTAAATGGTTTTGAAAATGGTTTTTATAAAGGATTTGTTATGTCGATATATTTAAGTGATATATTGTGATCGAAATGTGGAAATGTTTTCTTTCCATTATATTTGTTTAATGTCTTATTATTTTATAATGGTACTTGTACATTATGACGGGTGGTGCCGTGAATACCAGGACGGGTGGTTACATTATAACCTCCAATGCATTGGGTATGGAAGTCGGCCATATGGCTATTCCATTAAGTATGTATGGAAGTTGGCTGAATGGCTATTCCATTAAGTGATATGTGTGGAAGTCGACCTTATAGTTATTCCACTTAATTATGTTTATGTACCAAGTTACCTTTATATGTTATGTGATCTTTATATGGGTTTTATGGTAATCTTTTGGTTACAGGAGGGTAAGTAATGAACTTTTATTCAGTGAAGAGTTTTTACTACTTAAAAAGGGTGAAAAGTATTACTTTCATAA
Source organism: Viscum album (assembly GCA_963277665.1). Taxonomy (NCBI): domain Eukaryota; kingdom Viridiplantae; phylum Streptophyta; class Magnoliopsida; order Santalales; family Viscaceae; genus Viscum; species Viscum album. Next base: position 64,386,241 of record OY728151.1, on the reverse strand, counting down.
AGTATACATGGTTTACATGTTGTTTTGAAAAACTAACAGTTTTCATTCTTTGTGTATCCCTTACTGAGATTTTTATGCTCATCCCATGTTTTTGAAATGTTTTTCACAAGACTTAATGTGGAACAGGGTCAAGGATGGGATTAAGGGAATGTCATGCAACCTAAAACATGGAACTGGACATGTTTATTTTTAAGAGTTTTTATTTTATGGAAACTTATTAAAAGTTTCTACTTTGTAATATTTTGAGATGTAATATTTATGTCCTAATTCTCTAAAACTCTAAACCTGAAAAGATCCTCAATGTGAATTATTTATTTAATTCAATATTAAGTAAGGTTTAAGGCTGGGGACTTATAGCTATAGTGGAAATCCCAATAGTTTTCGAAGTATTTTATGATATAATAAAGATTTATAATCTTTAAGATCACTCTTCTATGAGTGTTTTGAATTTTACACTTGTAGGTGGATCAGACTTCATGGGATCGATGAACCAACCCTGTATAATAAGATTGGCAATGGTTTCTATGTTTTTTATTAGTATCTATTTGAAAATAAGTGTAATAGATTATATATCTCAAATTATATCCAGTCATATGAATTATATTTATGTATCTAGTTCATTTACATTATGATAGGGAAATAACATTGGATATGGTATATAAGAAAAATATAAAGAAAAAATGATAAACATTGGTCTTTGATAGAGCTTTGTAAGGAAATTGTTATAAGATGGAATCATAACTATAGACAGTGATAGAATGATATTGAATTTAGTAGAGACACTAAAAAGGTAATTTTATGTAAGTGTAAAAATGATCATTAGGGATGAGTTATTGTGGAGTTTTTATCTTGAAACACCAATCAATATTTTTCTTTTTAAAAATGCTGCACAATGGTGATGACAGAGTTGTATCATGAGGAGGTTGGAGGGTAAGGTGTTGAACTGTCATTTTATTAATTCTATAAATTTAATGTTAAAATTTAATGTGGGTATTTCAATTGAGTTTAAAAAATGGACCTACAAAACCAAATTACGACAATAATTTATAGTAAGTTATTAGAAATTAGAAGCAATACTGATTGAAAAGAATATACAAGAGATAAAAACAATGTACAAGTATTGACCTCCATACACTCCCTTAATCATTTTATTCAAATTCATTTTCCAATTATATTACTCAATTTATACCTCAGGACATGAATTTATTCACTTAAATTACTTAGAAAATATGTTGGGATAGATAATATGGGTGTTTATCCCCTTATCAATGTTATTTGAATACCCTACGACCTTTAGGAAACAAAAACATATTAAAATCACTCTTCTCAATGGGGATACCTCACCCAAAGAGACATAAACTATGATAATTACCACATTCTTTAATAATTTGAAAATAAGTCCATAATAATTTATAATAATGTGCATTCAAGAGATAAAATTAAGCACTTCATTCAAGAAAATAGTTTACAGTGAAATAAAAAAGATAAAAATGAAATGTAGACACTGAAAACGTAAGAGTATCCTCGGGCTTCAACCATCCACTTACACATAGAGTTTATCACTACATGTCTTGATTAATTCATGAAAAAATCATTTTATTTTAAATATTATATTCTTTCTTCAAGATTCATCTTTCGAACATTCCTTTTAAATGAAATTGAATACATGATTTTATAATAAAAATAGGGCGGCATATTTGATGTCTAGTTTTTGTACTCTGAAAGTTTGATCAAGTTTGTAACTCTTCCTATATGAGTTTTGAAAACATTATTTAATTAATTTTATTAATATTAGTGTTAAAACCTAAATAATTTTTATTATATCACCTTTACATGTTGTGATAAATTTATAGCTGATTTACTGAAGAAAAATTTAATTACTGAAGTGACTCTTAAACATCCACTAATTGAACTTCCGCACTAAAAATATAAATGAAATAATTTGAAATTTTAATTTAATTTGGAGATGAATATTTAGGTTATCTATATTTTACCTCTAGAATAACCAAATTGGGACACCTTTTCCAAGATTTATGACTCATTCACTGAAGGAGTCTCAATTCTATCCGAAAGAAGAATTTTAAAATTGGGTGATTTATTTAGGCATTTGAATGGTGTATTAGGCACTTGGTCTAGTCGGATAATATTAAAAACACAACCCACGGGTTTATAAAAATATATATTTTTCTATGTGACCACATTGTTATAATTTATGACCAAAATATGAAAGTGATAAAAAATGTTAAAAATAACGATTTAGGGAATTTTCACAATTCATCTCAAAACTCTTGAAAATAAAGAAATTTGTGCAATTTTATATATAATTATAGATTGGTGAGGATAAAATCATTTAACTAAAAATTAAAAATAATCAAAATATAATCTCTATAAATTTTACCACCCTTGAAACTTGGACTCTTTGACAAGTAAGCACTTAAACTAAACTGGCAATGAATTTTGAAGAGTAATATCAATGAAATTCATAATCTCATAGTCAATGAACCAAACTTAATATGACTCTTGAAAGGATTAAATTCCTAATTTTCCATTATCTTCATTCATTTTATTCATATTTTTTTATTCTCCCATGAACAAGGATTCCTACATCACCCTTTTATATTCTCTCATCACAATATTTTTATTTTAAACAACGTTTTACTCATCCAAAAAAATTAAAGGGGCACCTTAGGCTTGAATTTTTTTTAAATCTCCATCCAATTGAGATATGAAATTGAATTAATCAGGAGATAGAAAAGGGGGTTTAAAAGGTTTTATGGTTAGTGGGTTTTAAATTTCAAAATTTCTAAGGCATAATGATATGGATTGGCACTCTATTGACATGATATTTAATGATTGATGTTTTTAATTAAGCATTTTCCTTCCCCATTCATTATTATCTCAGAATAAGGTCCAAAATAAAATCAAAATTTCTTTCCATGGACAACCTAAAATTATTCCAATTGAGTAACAATGGTGTAACATCTTAGCCCAACTGACCACTAAGATGGTTGCAGGACCGAAGGGTCATATGGCCTCAAGAACATATACCCACATGCCAATGGTTGTCAACAAGTAGAGAGGGTATCCAGAGGTGATAGTTGGGAGACTATACCCTCTTATTAGATTAACAGAATAGTATAATCAGAATAAAAAACAAGAAATAGTTGAGGTAGTGAATATATGAAATAAAATAAGAAGAATAATAATATTATATTAACTCGATAAAATTGGTCAACACCAGTTTATAAAAAGAATGCATGTCACTTTTATGATACATAAAATAAAATAGAAAGCATTCAAAATTCTTTACAACATAGAATAATACATGACTAATGTAATGTTAAGAACTGAAAATATTGAATGAGATCTCCATGAGCATCCTAAGATTTAGTTCAGTTTGGTGCTCTTAACTCCTAGGTATAAGAAATACAATATAAGAAATCAACCAAGGTACATTATATTAGAAACAAGAATGTATACATGGGTACCCCATTACAATGGAAGACCAATTAGGGTGTGAGATATAAATCTCATGAGGCCTGAACCCATAGTGTCTCGCCCAATCTAGAAAATTTGATATAAATTATGTAGTGTGTAGGTATAGATAAGTAATAAAAATAACTAAATAAATAAACAACCACCCATGCAGGTACTTAAGGGACACCTGTCATCTATACCATCTTCAGCTCATAGACAGAATAAATTTCTAATCAATCACAATATATATTTATAGTAATAATATATATAATTTAATTTTCTATTGTATCTACCTATATGGACCAAGTACATAAGAACATCTAATGGATATATAACTGGAATACTAGTTTTGGATTAAAATGGGATGTAACTCACAAGCATCAATATCTAGTCTTCGAGCCTAAAAATCCATGGAATGGGAACATTCCGTTCTTCCTAATTGAGTAGAGGATGGTATTGTCATCACTTGGGATTTCCTGTGTGCATGTCCTAGAAACACATTAAGATGTAACATGGCTCTTAAAATTCCGTCTCTCATATCATATCATAGGTGAGGTTCACCACTCCCAAAACCATATATACGGGAGGGTGAGTTTCCATTATTATCTAAACCCTTACCATAGTATCTCAAGTATCACTAGTGCGATTCTCCATGCTCTAACCCTGATGTAAAGGCACATGATTCACCATTCCCATCAGAACCCTTACCATTATTCTTAGCATGTGTATAAGGTATAAGAATATTTATAATGAAATCCATGAGGAAATAACTATCATTCTTTTCATTTTATAAGACCAGATATCAATAAGGCATAAGTTTACATTTATAATATAATACAAAAGAAAAATACCACTTATGAATTGCAAAATCCATGTTCAATTTCATCTCAAGGAAGACACGACATTTAATCCATTTAATAGAATGAAAACCAATTCATTATGAATAAACCATTTAATAAAGACATGATGTTAAATTAAACTAAGCATTGAAATTCATTTATGATAACAAGGTCATCTCAGTTTAAACATTTACGAAATGAATTTCCATCATGACAATTCATTCTATCCTAAACACTCCACTTACTTCATCCAAACAATCTAATTACATTTAAAGTGTTATGAAGGCACTTAGAAGGTTCCACAGTCAAGGGGGAAATTAACTACTTGGTTAACCCCTTATCAAAAGAATTCCAAGCCATCATTAGGATCTTGGCCTATTATTCAATTATATTAGAGTGGCCAAACTATTAAAATAGATGGTTCATTGGTTACATGAAAATTTATAACAAAAAATGGAAAATAATTTTATTAATTCCATAAAGGCCTTCTATCAACATGATATATACCTAACCATAACATGATGGAATAAAAGAATAACTAAGAAAATAAGTTAGGACAATATATAAGTCTAATCACTACAATTTACTTAAGCGGATATCACATCTTTATTAGAGGGGTTTTATTTTAAATAAATTTCTTGGCTTATCCAAAATAACATTTTTCCTAACTACGAATTTAATTCATGAATATGCACATTCTCATATATATAACGTCTCCTAGACCCTATTCACATTTTCACATGGACATGAATATGTGCAAGGGGATCCTTACATATATTCTTTTACGCATACACAAGTTTCCATTTACCCCAAAATGTATTTCTTCATATTATATATAATCACATATAGATACATATATATATATATATATTCACTTCAAGGGGTGAATATATATATGATGAGGGAACTTATATATAAATATTCCTAAAAATGCATATGTTGGTAAGTCTCTTTTGACTATGGCTACTTGAACCCACCTTAAGGATGAACATAATGCAGTTAAAATAAATCTAGGAACACTAAACCACATAAAGAACCTAAATAAATTAAGTGAAATCCAACATCGGATATAAACCATACCACACACGATAGCGTAAAAAAATGGTCGAAAATGGCTAGCTTTCAATGAAAAACATCAAAAACCACAAGAATGAGTCCCAAGAGACACACCACATTCCATAAAATTGGAAGATAAATAGAAAATCATGTTATCCCTAACCCTAGGGTTCGACTACAAAACACCGAGCGACACTGAGATAGAAAATATGACTAATAATGAAAGAGGTAAGAGCTAGGATCTATACCTCAATGATTTGAGTGAAAAACCTTAATAAATTCATAGATAATGAAGAAGGAAGAGGAGTCTCTGGAGTGGGGTGCATCCCACATTGTAGAGAGGAGTCGAGGGAGGATGTCATACGAGTGGTGGATGCGAGGGTAGAGATAGATTTTTATGTTTATTTTCTTAAATTTTTTATTTATCTAATTGAATTTTAGAATAAGGGCTCAAAGAACGTTCTGTCGAACCATGAACCAACTATTCACCCTGTTCTAGGCACTTGAGGCACCTCACATGGGTTGGATACATGGTTTGGACATCGAGCCAACCACACAATAAATAGTGTTTAGGTACTAGCTCTTACAACTAATCATACAAGCTAGGACTATATTTTTGTAAATTGAGCACATCCCATGAGTACAACCTCTATCTACTTTTATAAGGCCACACAGTTTTTTTTGTAGAGGGACAAACAGTTGTAAAAAAACCATTCACCCTATGAATACCCTCAAAATTTGAGTTTTCTAGAACCCAAATCTTCCAAAACTCAATAATACTTCTGAGGGACCCCTCACGCCTTCACCCAAATCCAAAAACCACAAATTGAAGTGTTCCAATATTCAAAATTATATTGTGAAGCCTGATTTTAAAAATTACCCACACTATATAAAAAACTTAAATTATATTTCATTTTCATCAGGATCAAAACATTATTCATTACAACCACCAACCATAGATATTATTTTCACTGAGAATCCTTCAGGAATAACGAAAATATCACCTAAACTACAAAAGTCATGAAGTCTCATTTAAATTGTTCGGTTTCATTTACAAATTCCCAACAAACCTGTATGCATTTTAATTAAGAACATGACACTTAAGACATGAAAACTTTATCCAACACTCAGTTTCCAACTGAAACACAGAAATGGATCTTACACTAAAATTTTCAGATAGAGTCATGACCCCATAATCATCTCTTTAAACAAATAGACTAAGGTGATCCTCACCTTAGGTCTTTAACATGAAAAGGTAAAATTCCAATCCACAGTACCCACACCATTGGAATTTCCTTAAAAATCATTCCCTTATGTTTTATTATGATTCTTCTAGAATGATTCCTCTAATCAGGGAAACCCAATTACATATGAGGCCATAACAGGAACCTCACTTGAATGAAATAGTCGAATTCCCGATCATCTAAAATGAAATTGATTGTGTGCTATTTCTTGGAAAGACACTTCCAAACATTACACCACAATAACCTTGAATTGGTAACATGTTAAAAATGGTTCCAAACTGAGCATATTCAATAGAAATATTGAAAACAAGTTGAGCCACTCAAGCAGAACAATTTCGAGACACTTGGATTAGATGACCGAAACTTTATAAACTGAAATGCAATGATTTATTCCAAGGAATAATGTATCAAACATAAGAACATACACCAAATCCAATACCTGGAATCTAGTGATTTTCCTTGATAAAAACATCACTTGGCCATTTTAAACTCCCATTCCATATCATGATCGAGGTGCGTACGCCAGATCTGACCTACTGATGTCATTACCCTTTGAAATATTACATTAGATCCTGAAGACTTGTCAGAGGAAACCTAATATTAATTTAATGGAGTTCTAGGGTCAAATTAAAGGTATTCTATACTCAATTGTTAAAAGTGATACATTGACTATAGGTCACAACATCCACAACATATCATTGATTAAGCCCTTAGGGACATCAAACTAGTGATCATGTCAAAAGAAACAGCTGGTGTACTAGAGTCTATCCAGTGTGTTCCTACGTTGAAACCCATGGTTAACTCATAACCACCATGCCTCAATAAGATACTTGTATCTATCATGGTACATTGAAATAGTAACACCCATCAAGGTGAACTTATTTTTAAATTCTTTATCACTCTGTAAGACCGACACTCTCTTAGTACTTCTAAGAGGATGTCAAATAGGGTACATGATCTTCACTGAGAAATATATAGTAAGAGGATTGAAATGGACTTAATTAAATCATAACTATGAACTAGAAAGTGGGAAAATCAAACCACAACTATTAGAATTCAAGGAAGAGGCTCGACATCACCAGTCGAAGGACCATCATTTCAAACCGATCCCAAAATCTTTTTCCAACTAGGTAATTATGTGATCATTCATGATTTAACCAGTAGAATCTATCCAATACTAATGGTGCTTTAAAATGGGTTTCATACATGACCAACCACATCAAGGTCATAATTCCAAGAAAGCACCAAAACAGATTTAAATCTCATATGCCCCAAGAGAACACAATAATGTAGACCATTTTCAAATAGTCCACTTTGGTTGGGTTCATTCTACTCGGGAGGACACATTCACTAGAACCGACATGAAACTCCCCACCTTATGAGTTTATTAGTCATCGAAATAATGGAGATACAGATATCTCATCCACACACAAGGGAATATTCACTTTGAATGTAAACATAAGGCATTTGGAATTAAAACCATGTCAAACTGATTGGCTTGAGAAAACACCCGAGTCAACTTGAAAATTATCCTGATCATTGGGATGATCTTGATTTCTTCATGCCCAGGTCACTCTACTCTAGAGATGACCCGAGATCATACTCAAGATTGTTGGGCTCACAACCTCACTGAAATCAACTAGTTTATTTACACATTAAAAACACAACCGTACAGTGTATATCGACACACACTGCCCTAAGGGTACATGAGAAAACAACAGATCCAAAATACTCGCCATAGGATTATTAGTCATATGATTTAAAATATTGGATGAAATTCCCTAGATATTTGATACATAGTCATAATTCCCCATAATACCTTTAAAATATATGTTGACATGCCATGTCATCCACCAATGATGAAAAGAAAGGGTCAACCGACATACGAAGTGACTGACCATGACAGAGGAATGTCTAACTAGCTAAAACTGAGCATTAATCAATTCTCACACCCACAACAAAGGACAAAAACACAATTATAACACATTATAACATGGGTTTAATTAGATTTTTAGTGTTACACTGGGTAAAACGACACCAGAACAGAACCAGAAGCCAGAAAATTAAAAAAAATTAACAAGGATTTATTGTTCTAATTGTGCTACCTACCATGGGCTATCCATTTATGAGAACAAAAGCATCGAATCTACTACTAGGCCATCGAAAATAGAAAGTAAGTAGGCTCAAGAGCCTACCATTTATGAAAATGATAAAAATGATAAAGACTATAGATAACACCAATGTATCCATTCTAAGGAAACTCATGGAGAACCTTAAACTACCCTTACATGCGGGTTTTAAAGAAGGGACACTACCTATGGTTCCATTTTCAAGCCCTTTAATTTTTTTTCACATTTAATCTTTTAAAATAATAAATATTTAATTGAAAACATGAGGAAACCATTTTAAAATGAAAGCATTGGACACTTAATTTTCAACCAACAACTTAAGTGGAAGAAAGAAAGTATAATAAAACTTCATTTTTAAAAAACTGACATTAATTGACATCTCATCCTTATAAGAATATTTAGGAAATAAATTATTTTTTAATAGATAAGTATACCCACTAGGGTCCTTCTAAGATAACCTGGGTTTAACAAAATGATACCCAATAGAAATTGCTTAGTTTTTAATGTTTGAAAACACCCAAACTGGTTATCCCATAAGAAACATGTGCCAACTGACCTATTTGAGTCCATTGGGGTTTTTTTGGAAATTAGAAAATTTATTTTATATTAAAAAAAATTGTTTTATTTAATACCATCTTAAAACATATAACTTGTATTTAGATTTAATATGGTTTTCAATTTCCTAATTCTTGAACCACCCATAAACTTCATAAATTGAAAATTAGATCCCATTAATTGCAACCAATTTCAGTTTAGAATTTAACATGATTAAATATAATGGTCCAGTCATATGGGTGTTTATCTACCAATCCATGAAGCACCCACATACATTATATGATGAAAATTGGCTTCCATTTAATAAAAATCAACTCAATCTAAAATTTTAACATGATAAGCCTTTTAATTTTATAAACAACCTTAAAAAGTATGAATACATTATTCTAAAGATGGTTATTCCCAGATGTAAGGCTCCCATAAACCTTATAATCAAAAATTGGTTCATATTCATTCACAACCACTATCTCTTCATCCCATGGAAAAAAAATATCTAAACAAATAAAATCATTCCATTATAAGCAGTAATACAGAAGCATGTTATAACACCGAAGATGGGTACATAATCAATACATGGTAAACAAGAAGGAATCATGGAATATTATCACATTATCCGAGAAAGCATACAATGAATTACCTAAACATGGTACTAAATTAAGAATGGAATAGAACTAAAGGAACTTAATAAAATCAGAAGATATCCCAAAAATGAAACTACATTGAATGGAATATGCATGACATGTGAAATTTTCTATGCTCTTATGATGATGAATGTAATGTAACTTACTTTACATATGAGGCCATAGGTAAAATAACAAAAATATCATAAATTAATAATCACTAGAATGTACAAAAATCACTCAAGGAGAAATCATTCCCAATGTAATAGAAAAAAACATGAACAATAATCTTAGTCCAAGAAACAGGTTCATTTTTCCATGGGTGGGGTGATCAGTCCCCAAAATGGCTATTTACCAAGAACTGAAACATTCTCAGTCTCCTGTATACCAACCTAAAACAGTATCATAATGAAAAAATGATATTTTATACCACTTTTTAATATTCTAAACTGAACTACCACTTAGATGATTGTTGTGTATGGGGGTTACAATGCCTTAACCACATCTCCCCAAAAACTAGAGTCTATCAACTAGCAGTGATGGTCTTAAGAGGTGATAGTGAGGAGACTATATCCACTTATTAGAGTATCACATCGGTAAAATAAGAATAAAAAACATAAAACAATGGAATGAGTGAATGTATGAAAGAAAAGTATTGAAATAATAATATTTTATTAATTGGAGAAAAGTGTTCAATTCTAGTTTATAAAAAGACTGAATGTCCAGATGGTGATACATAAAATAAAATAGTACATATACTACATTCATTCCGACACATTAAAATACATGACACAAGTAATGAAAATAACTAAAAATACCAATGGTGATCTCGATGAGCATCCTAAGATCGAGCTGAGTCCTGTGCTCCTAAATCAAAGGTACAAGATATACTACATAAGGAATCCACCAGGGTCCATAGTCTTAGAAACAAGAAAGTATACTCTGCTATCCTAGTATAATAGAGTGTCGAGTATGCTGTGAGGTATAAATATCAGTAGGCCAAAAACCATTATGTATAGTCTAATACAGATAGTTCAATATAAATTAAATAGTTTGTAGGTATATAGAAGTAATAAAAAGAACTAAATAAACAAACAACCACCCATACATGATTTTAAGAGACACATAACATCTATAACTTCTTCAGAACATATGAAGAATAAATTTCTGATCAGTCATGATAAATATATATATTAATAATATATATAGTTTAATTTAATATTGTATCCACATATATGGACCATGTAAGTGAGAACGTCGAATAACCATGCATGTAGAATACTCATGCCGGATTAGATCAAGACATTAATCCCAGGCATCTGTATCCAGTATATGAGCCTAAAATAATATTCAAAGGTGACATTCCCTTCATCACAATATAGTGGGGGATTCTCTACCCGTCACTTGGGATATTGAGTGTGAATGCTGTGGAAATGATCTAATATAAAATCTGGATATCAAAATCTCATTTCCCATATCGTATCCTCGGTACAGGTCTCCATGCCAAACACATGATGTAATGGATCATGAGTCACCATGATTATCAAAACCCTTACCATTATATCTTAGGTATCACTTGTGCAAGTATCCACGCTCAAAACTTGATGTAAGGGAGCGCGAGTCACCATGACCATCATAAACCTTACCATTGTTCTCATCCCATGTATATGGAGTAATTATATTTATTGCGAAATCCATGAGGCAATACCTATCATACATTTCATTTTATAAGTTATATTATCAATAACGCATCCAATAAAATTTATAATATAATACATAAGGCAAAAACATCTTTTGAATTAAAAAATGTATGGTTAATTCCATTTCGAGGAAGATATTTCATTTAAACCATTTAATACAAGGAATATAAATTCATTGTGAATAAACCATTTAATCAAGAAATTCAATTAAATAAATCTAATCATGGAAATTCATTTATAATAACAAGGTCTTCTCAATATAAACATTTATGGAAATTATTGACATCATGAAAATCCATTCGATAAAAAATAATCCATTTAATTTATAAAAAAAATGAAATTGTATTTAAAGTGGAATAATGGCACTTAGAAGGTTCCATGGTCAAGAGGAAAATAACCTACTTGGGTAATCCCTTTTAAAAAGAATTCCAAGCCTTTAGAAGGAGCTAGGTCCATTAATTAATTAGATTGGAGTGGCCAATATTTTCACTTTGAAGGTGCATGGGTTATAGTATCATTTATATGGGAGAAAAAGAAAATCATTTTATGACATCAATTAAGACTAGGTCTCAACATTATAACTACCAGCCCATAACATTAAGGAATAAATGAATAACCAAGGGAAAAAGGCATGAATTTTTAAAAGTGTAATAACTAATTGTTAGCTTAGAAGACATTGACCCTCCATTGGAGGGGTTTTATTATAAAAACATGACTTCGTTAATGAAAAAAATAATTTTTCATAACTATGTTTTTCATTCAAGAATCACAATTAAATTTATCAATGAATCCTTAATATAGAAACTAATGCATTTTTAAATTTAAATGGAAAGGAAAGGGATCCTACCTTTTAAAGAAGACCAACAAAGACAAAAACTTTTTTATTTTACATTTTTTGCAGCGACCACTCATAGATAGGGCTACCCTTTCTAAGATTCTGCACATTTTCATATATATAAGGACACGTAACCCCTATTCACTTATTCGCATCACCGTGAATATGTACATGGTGATCCTTACACATATTCTTATATGTAAAAACAAGTTTCCACATACAACTGTATGGTTCTTACATATTATAAGTAATCATACCAAGAACCATATATAAATATATTCACTATCATGGGTGAATATATATATAATAGGGAACATACATATAAATATGACTACTTATGCATAAGCAAGTAAGTCACATTTGAATCTGGTGACTTGAACCCGCCACAAGGATGAACAAAACACACGATAAATAATTCTTGGGACTCAAAAAAACTTAAATACCCTAAATAAATATGTGAATCCAAGAATCAGATGTAAACCATACTTCAAATAATGGTTGAAAACTTAAAATGGTCCCAAAAAAACTCACCTTTAGTGGTGAACACTGAAACCCACATGAAGGATTCATTGGAGACGCAACACATTCATTAAAATTGGAATAAAAATCAAAAATCTAATCAGACCTAACCCTAGGGTTATTCTACACAACACTGGGTGATGTGGAGAAAAAAAATTGTCCAAATAAGGACGGATGGAGAAGTCAGAATCCTTACCTCAAAGATTCAACTGAAAAACCTCAAGAATTATGGATGGATTGATAAAAAAAATAAAATTATGTGGAGAGGGGTGCATCTCATGGCCTACAGTAAGGCTAAAGGAGGGAGTCGCATGAGTGGAGGGGGGGGGGTAGTGAACACTTTTTTTATTTTCTATTAATTTTAATTAATTTAATCTAATTTTAAAAAATAGGGGCTCAACACATGGTATGGGCTTCATGGGTTTTCAAACTATGAACCAACCATGCACGCTTTACTAGGTAAATGAGGAACCCTTTATAGGATGGAAACATGTCTTAGAAAAACTTTCACCATCGATGCAATAAATAGTGCATACATATTTCTTCTTACCACTAATCATACAATATACGTGCATGGTTTGTTAAACTATGTGAATTCTATACAAAAATCATTTTCCCACCTTTATAAGGATGCACCGTTTGCTATATAGGGCCACACAGTTTTAGAAAAACCATGTACCCTATACAGTCCCTCAAAACTTGAGTTTTCTAGACCTTGAAACTTCCTAAACTCAATGAGACTCTGAGGGACCCTCAGACCATCATACATACCAAAAAACCACACATTTAAGTGTTCCAACTATTGGAATTACATTTCAGAGCATGATTTTAAAGATACCATGTCCAATAAAAGAAAATCTCAAATTCCTTTTCATTTTCAACTGGAATAAAACAAAGGTCATTACAAATTGAACATTGATTTCTTCTCCAAGCTTATTTTTTTAATGAACCAAAATGTAACAATTTTTTTTCTTTGGAAGATCTATATCAACAAAACTTCATTTTACTTTAAATCTCCATAAAAGGAACAAATTTTAATAGAATAAAATTTTTTGAAGAAAAATTATATTTATAATTATATTTTTTTACCTAAATTTTCACCAAATGACATAAAAAATCACAAATCATCTCCCCCATACAAAATATTTTATAAAATCATGCACTATAATTCAAGGGAAAGATTAATTTCGAATCTGGATTATAATGATACTAACTAATAGAATATTCATGGTTATTAAGGGATCACAATGGTAAAATTCAAAAGGAAGGAAAAAGTAGAATGGATTATCCTAAAAATGGGGATTTTAAGAAAAAATGAATTGCCTAAACCATTTTGAACATAATTTATTTCAATATCATAGGTTTTGAAAGAAAAATGGAATGTTTTAGTTAAATAAGAACTATTTTGTTCACTAAAGAACTAATGTAATTGTAATGAAGATGTAAAAGGTGGTTTAGATTCCTCAGATTCATGTGATTTATAACTTTAGGTAGCATTCATGTCCTGGAATTTAGAAATTTATGGTATTTTAATGAATTTATACGATTTGAATTCAAAACAGAACAAATTTTAGTAATCATTTAACAATAGATAAATTAATGAAGTCAGTTATTTATATAGAAAATGGTTTTCATTTCATAAGGGTAATTTATTTGAAGCCCACATCTTTCAAAAAAATCAAAAAAATATGAGTATTTTTTAGAGAAAATTTGAACGAATCATGGAAATTAGTAATTTGACAATAAAACACACAAAATCCTAATTTACAAAGAATCTTCCTCCACCACACTTATTTTGTAAAATGTTCTCACTATATAGAATTTCATGTTGTTAAGTGAAAATCACAAATTCAAGACAAAAAATTTGATAGGAAAGAGAAAAATCAGTTTCATGGTACAATGGCAACATTAAACTGGCCTCCTAAAAGTTAAAACTTATAAAACTACATGAAAAACAAATAAACATCAAAAATTTATTGAAATAAATTAAATAAAAAATAGAGGACAAGGGAAAAGATCCTTGGTTTGGACCCCAATGTGGGTGTTAGGATTTCACAACCCCCAATCAGGTAGTTCCAGTAGGACATCCCTAGTTTGAAGGTAGAATTGGTTTCTTCATCATGAACCACCAAAATGAATTTTCTCCAATTTTATTTATCTCCCATGAATTGAAGAATATTTTATGAGAATATTTCTTTAGTTTATCTTCTATGATGTTGTTATTCCATTGATGTAGTGAAATAGGGAACTAAATATAATGGTAACTTCACAAGATGTTATCTTAAAAAAAACCTACAGTGGTTGTTGAAATTAAATTCCAGGATATGGTTCATTTCAATATCCTCGTTAGTACCGCCATTCTTCAATATAACCATTTACACTTAAATTGAACATACCATTTTTCATCAATTTCAATCTTGATATTCTCTCCATCTAAAATATTAGTCCACATAGAAGCAATGGCCAATAAATCAACAAAAGGATAAATGGTTAAATTTTTATTATCAAAATATTCTGAAAAAATTAGATCAGAATTTCAAACATCTACCTATGTTCTCTCTAGATCCAGCTCTAGTTATGAGTGGATTGAAATTGTATTGAAAGTATAAAACATTTCAGCTTCCTCCACCTACTAATCAAAGATTAATTAATCAAGTGTTTCTTCCTCCTTGAAATTTTTTTGAGACAAGGCTCAATGTTTTCAGATTAATATATTAGGGTTTAAAATGGAAACTTATTTTCAATAATGTCAGGCCAATAATTTTCCATAAATTTGATTTTTAACACTTAAATCAATAGGTAAGTTAAGGTTACTGTTCTACATTGAATAATAAATTGCAAAGGAAATGTCCAATTCCTGACTCAAATCATCCGAAAAAGGTTCTTCAATATCCAAAGTGAGTGGTATGGGAATTTCATTTTATTTAGATTGATTTTGAGCATTTAGTTCTTTCAATCATTTTAATGTATTAGAATGTTTATCCATTTATTTTAGAAATTCTTTAATATTTTTTTTGAATCAAAAAATAATTTTATTAGTTCATGTATTTTTTTTGTAATTTAAATTTCAAATAATATTCATGAATATGCTCTGCATAATGCTGATAATAAGGCCAATCATAGGTGTAGTGAATGTGAAAATATTTTTTTATTTAAAAAAACTCTAAATTATTATTTAGAATCATAGAAACTAAAAAAAACATATTAAACCTCCATAAGAATGGTTTAAAAATCATGATTTGTTTTTTTAGAAACCCATACCAATATTCTCCCCTTTTACTATGTAGAATTGTGGTGAGCAAGGGGTTGTCTCATTAGGATTTTGCTGGCTAAGTTGTTAAATTATTACATTATTAATTTTTTTGTTAATGTTAAAAATAAAAGTAGGGATTTAAATTGAAATAATCATTTTTAAAATATATAAAATTATATTACATAGTTAATTAAATTTAGAGATTAGAAATCAAAAGTAAAATTGATATTAAAAGATATAGTAAAGATATCAAGGGTTTATAAGTATTTTTCCTTTAGGAAGTCTCTTTATCATTGTATTCAAATGAATTTTCCAATAATATTTCTAATTTTATACCTAATGTACTCATTTAATAAAAATAAATTACGTAAAAACCATATCTAGACCTAAAATATGGGTTTTTATTCCCTTATCATAGTGATTCAGTTACCCAATGACCTCTGAGAAATGAAAATAGATTAAAATCACTATATACAATGGAGAGACCTCTTCTAAATAAATTTAAAAATTTATAATTACCAATTTAAATTAATATGTTAAAAAATAGTCCATATTAAAATATAATAACATAAATTAAAAAAAGGACCCTCGTCATTCAAGAAAACAGTTTCCATAGAGATATGAAATATAATATTGAAAAGTAGAAAAAAAGGGGTGAGTATCTAGGGATCCCACTCTACATGATCACATGGAATTTATCCCACCCTCGATTATTTAATTCAAAAAAACTAATTTTCTCTAACATATTATATTATTCTATCAATATTTATATTTCCAACCATCATTTCAAATGAAAATGAAGACTTGAATTTATATAAAAAAAATGGTGGAATATTTTTTTCTAGATTCTTTACTCTGAAAGATGTATAAATTTTGGAACTCTTCCAAGAAGAATTTTGGAAGAAATCCTTCATCATTGTTGTTTTATAACATTATAAATCCTCACCCGTAATATATATGATCATTTTTGAAAATGGGGAAAATGTTTATTTGATGTACTAAAAAAAATTTCCTAGCTGAAGCTACTCTTCTAAATCTTCCAATTTATCATGACCACTGACCATTTTAATTATTAAATTTTAATTTGGAAATGAGGATTTATATCATCTATATTTTCATGGTAAAGTTAGCCGTTTTAGGAACCTATAGGATGCGTTATTCCTTATTTACTAATGGAGACCCAATATTTTCATAATTTTTTTTTTCAAATTTTGTGATTTATTTTGGCTTCCAAATGGTCAATTATGTAATTGCTGTATTTGGATAAAATAATGAAAACAAACCATGGTTTCCAAAAAAATATTTTTTTCTAAATTGGATCTTATTTGCAAAAAGTTATGCTAAAAATATGGAATTGAAAAAACTATTAAAATTATAAAATTAGGAAATTTTCAAAATTAATATGAAAATTTCTCAAAATTAAAAAAAATTGTGATGTTTCACATGTGGTAATAGTTTTTTTTGGGATATAATTATTGAAATAAACATGAAAGTTATTATAAATATCATCTCTATCAAAGAGTTTAAAATACTTATAAAAAATAAACCAATGATGTTACCTCAAAATAATATTTTAAAACATTATATTTATAAGTTAAATGTTGGAAATTTTATCTTATGTAAAAAAGAAAAAAAATTATGTTACATACCTAGTATGTGGTGTTATGTTACCATTACAATATGACATAGTGTTAAAACTATAAATATTTTAATTATATAAAACAAGTGTTGAAACTTGATGAAACCATTTTGTTAACCCATGTGAATGTTTTAGTGGGGAATCTCCAAATATCTTATGGCTTTGGAATTCAAAATTTTCTAAAAAGATAAGAAAAAATGGGTCATGATGATTTCTAGGTGTAGTTGAAGAACTGATGAATTTAAACGAACTTATTTATGGTGAATATGTATATTAAAAATAGTTACGTGTTAATGTTAGTATCCACCCATTACTATATTCATATTTGATTTATCTCTACTATATAAAATGTTTAACTTGAGAGATAACATTAATTAAATGAGTTTTTTACATGAGAGTATAATTTTTTTAAGGTTACATTAAAATAATTTAAAATTGTTGGGTTTTTTTGGGTTTTAATGTTATTTATAATATTTACAACTTAGTTTTTTTTGTTTTTAAAGGGGAAGGTGTGTTATAATCCCACATTGAAAACTGGGATAGAGTGGGGTCTCCTTTATTAAAGAGAAAAAGATTATAATTATTTTAAAGTATAATGTATAATGGAATAATCCTATAGGGGTTTGTGTACAACACCCTTCATATTCACATGAGATATAACACAATGTGTTTCTTTGATAGCATGATTTACACAACGCACACCTTGTTGGTGTGATGTGTTTAGAAGTGAAATTATTTTTAAGATTTATCCACTAGTCGAACCAGTTCAGGGACAATTTAATATGCATGCCCAATGGGTCAACCCAATTCACATAGTGGTTATGATATGGACCATTAATTTAGTCATGTGTATTTTAACTGAAACATCCATATACTATGCATGTATGATATTGGGTGTATATTTAATCAGGGTGTGATCTTATGGAAATATTAAATTTCTAAAAAATTCTCATTTTTAGAATATGTATATACACAATTATGAGGGTTAAGAGGACTTAACAAAATGCGTTATTACATACATCTAAAAATATATATATTGGAAATAAAAATCAATCTATACTACACAAGTCACTCTAAGTCCCTCTCATACATTGAGATTCATCTCGTTTTCTTTTATAATTCGCAAAGTTCTTTTGTTGATTCATAATAATAAATACTGTTCCAAAACTCACTTGTTGCAAATACTCATCAAGGGTAACTCACTAGTAGGTACAAGTGTAGAGTAATGAGATATTATTGTATCCTAAAGAGGGTTAACTTTTAAACCACTGTACTACCATATTTTTAGGAGGGAAATAAATTCTTAAGGATATAAACATCATAACAAGACTCAATGAGATCCATATGTTATTATCCAAACAAGTCTCTTCAATATCTTAATCCAATTATATCTTCAATAATATTAAGAGTAAATATATATAAATATGGATGTGTCAATGCTCATGAACATGATCAAAGTGGATAACTATAAAGGAAACAATATGACTTACATATTTCCTATATATTACATGTTCTTCTTTTTTGCTTCAATGAGTTTTGTGGAAACACTTTGAATAAAATATTCGTTGTTGGAAAAAGTTCCATCTTGGAATAATTTTACTTCATAAGTTGAGTTATGTTCATATTCATACCCACTTATTCATTGTTTTAACAACATATTAATTTCAATTATATAATAGGATTCACTCCTCCCAAGAGAGTTGTTGTAAAAATATAAATTTTGTTTCTTGATACAACCTCAATCGAGGATCAATTATATCCTCCAAAATATTAAACCTATTATATAGCTTAATAACATTCATTCCAGTATATGATATCTACTGATATGTCATAGGAGTTTAGTGTCTCTATATAGAATCTTTAAATTTTCATGCATTGTAACTTTTTCCTCTCAGATCCAAGATCTCTCATTCCCATCTTCTTTCTTTAGATTGTATGCTTAGTGAAATAAAACTTTTGACCAATTCTTTATCTATGTACATTATTTCAAAAATATTTTGGTAAAACTCTCAAATCATGTTAATATTCACCTTTATCATTATTCAAATTTTCTTAATAATAAAATTAAATACCAATTCTTTATTATTTGGATTTTTTACAAATAAATATCTTTAATCATAGAAAATAAACTTCATTCATGAAACTCCATCAATTATCATTATAATTTTATGATCACTCATTGTACTAGGAACGTTATGTTGTTATATCTTCAACACCGGAATAACATGAAAATTATATAATCTAGGAGAGGGTTTAAAATTTCAGATCTATTATTCTGACGAGGTTTATGATAATAAATTTCATTAGGTTTTAATTTTATGACTATAGGAGAACAAAAATTCTTTGATGAATGCATCCTGTTCTTCTTATTTTTTCCTTTCGAAATAAGGAAATTTTCACATTGATTCCATTATTTTCCAAAAAAATCTTCCAATTTCACCAATATGTATTTAGAGAACCTGAAATGATTCACCTTTTTGTAAAAGTCTTCCATGAGATATTAATTTAATGAAACATTGATCTGAGCACCAATTATAATATTTCATTGATTTTTCACAATGATAACTCTATATCAACTCAAAAAAACAATTCCATCTTAAAACACTTCTTAAGGAACTCCAAGAGAATATTCCATGTATGAAATGAAATCCTTTTTCCATTACATGAATTGATTCCTATGAAATATATGATCATTTATTGTGGATTCCATTTTTTATAAAAAAAATCAGATCAAATTAGAGTAATTATAATTCTAAGAAATATGAACCTATACATTGGACGACAATTGTTAGTCCCTTGATAAAGGATAGAGTGATATCATTCAGTGGGGGAGGGGGAGTGGGTGAATCAAGTTGTGAAATAATTATCAAATATAAAAATATTGACGTTAAATATGACACTTTACCTATATGGATATAGACATCTCAACCATCAGGAACTTGGATTTATCTTTTACCAAATATTTTTTTTTGTGCTTTGTTTTAGTGTGCATTCATAAAGTATGTTGATTAGAGTGCACTACTCAAGAGGATGGCAGGGTGAATTTAGTTTCCAATAAATATTTATATCAACAAAATAATTTAAAACAAAATCCCCTTTATTTAAAATACATCTCAATCAACTAATTATATAGGTTTTCTATATTTATTTAATTTATGTAACCCCTAAAATGTTAGATAAAATTCATGTAGAATATTATTACGAATACTCTAATCATTTTAGATTAATTTATTTACAACAAAAGTTATAAATATCAAATATATAACATAATTATAATATTATAGTTTCCCAAAACAGATTTCAAAATTATATGAAAAACATGAAACACATAGTTGGATATAGAAAAAGAAAGAGGTCTATTCTCATGTTGAGACCTAATCCTACCTACTTAGAAATCACATGATTCCAACCCATTTAATGAAGAAATACTCTAATCTAGAAACAAATAGTATAATCCACAACATGGATTATGTTTTAACAAACAAAATCACATAAGTCTATCCTAGTTACACACAACCTCTTCCATGGTTCTCTGTGGGATAATAGTTATAAAATAAAAATAGATAGAGTTCCATAAGGTTATGGAATACAGTGAAGAAGAACGTCCTCAAAAGATATATAGTGTAAAATAAGAACAACTCGAAACTATACAATGAATATAGAAAGAGAAAATAATAGAATTTTATATAGAAGATGAGTTCTATTGTTCTTCATACGATTCTTCTCTTCTCAAAATTTATCTTTGGGTTTGGAATTTATATGAGATAAACAATATTTTTTTAGATCTTTCAACGAAGTTCATTTGAGAACATAGTAGCATAGGATTAAAAATGGAGCACTAGTTCATGTTTTACACTTTTTTTGATATATGCACATCACTATAACATTTTATCTAAATTTAATCACCAATAGAAGGAATAATTCCTTTGAAAACGTTCATTAAAAAGACATAATTAGAAATCCTCATACTCAATATATAATTTAGGGTCATTAAATGCCTCTATCTAGTTGTTAATTATGTTAATAAAAGTGTTTGGAATGTATTTTAATAATATAATATTCCACTTTCAGATATTCCCTCTTTATTCTTGCCATGTCATCTTGTCCATGGAAGGTCCAAAACATGATTGGATTTTGGAAGAGGGATATTTATTGATTTATTGTCATCATGGTCAATCAAGTAATTAAATTAATTTTGAATATATGATCTGTACCGAAACACGTATGTCATATATTTGGATATATAAGTGAACTTGGATACATAAAATTAATCAACAATATGATTATTTGAATATATGGTCAATCGGCTATATGAGAAAATTCCTCTCTAATAAATCTACTATATAAGAAATGGGATACATGATAAGATAGTTACATGAGAAAATGACTATGTTGCTTCACTTAAACTAATGGTAGCTCTAATAAATTTTGAAAAACTAAAACTATTATGTGGTTGATTGTACTCATAATGTTGTCATTTCAATAATTTAAATATTTTATGATTTTCGCAGGGTTACTTAAAAATGTATTTGTGGTCACAAGGTTGTTCAAGAGGTTGATCTAGGAGTTTTTTTGAAAATATCCAATATCGATCAAATATGTGTTTGTTCTATTTACTTGTTGTGTAGTCGATTTAATTGATCATGCAGTCAATCTTAGTGATTGTGAAGTCAATCAAACTAATATTTTAGTCAATTATACATATCATTTAGTAAATAAAAAACCCTATAATAGATATAGTAATTTAATAAATTCTTCTCTATGGTCTATAGAATCTTCATGTGGTTGATCGGTTCTCTTTATAGTCGATCGAATCCTTTACGAAACCAAGAATTTCCAAACTCATATTCAGTTTTCTATCTTATTTGGATTCACAATAATTCTATTACATTAGAAAATTACAAGTATATTAAGTTGAGTATTACACTTTCATAAAACATATAAGATATTAGAATAAACATAACATGATTTATGATTATTAAAATGAGGGATTATTGGACTAATCTATCAATCTCCCCTTTTTATTAATCACAAATCAATACAGTAATAACCATGATCAATGTAATAAGAAGCCAATTAATTTATAATATTTGAATATATTCAATCATGGAATTCCACTTTATTCATCCTATATTACATTAATCTCCAATTTTAGTTTATCAAAAATGAACGAAGTAGTAAGAGTAAAAAGAAAATTAATAAGAAAAGAAATGTTCTAAAAATAATGGATATTGAAATGAATAAATAGAATTGATAGAATATTCAAAATAATTTATTACAATGTTAAAAGTGAAGCTATTGGTATCCCCAACCCATATATGATTCAAAATAATATGGTAATGATGGAGGGTAAATGAGATCTTTTTATTTTCTAACATATAGAGAAATTGGAGGTACTGAATAAGGAGAAATATCTGTTGGATCGGGTTATACAAAATATGCACAAGAGTGGGGTGAATTATGTCTTTTAGAATTTATTCGAGAATCGTGATGATTTCAAAATTTGTCATTTATCTTTATCATAATGTTTATGTAGTGGAAAATAAATAGATTGAATAACACACAGATGTATAGTGATTCGGGGAAAATAAGGCCCCTAGTCCACACCACCAACACACTACTTCACGTGCTGGGTGATTTTCACTATTTTGTCCTCTTATCAACAGACCGTCCACAATTGAGAGCAGGCAGTTGACACATTTACAAGTTAAGGATAAAACAGAGCTTTCTGATTTATACACAGAACCAAATACAAAACTTAATATGAGAATATAGTTACTCAAAATGAAAAGATTAGTTGCCTAAATATACTTTATAGTCATTCTTCAAAGTTGCAGTACCATGCAACTGACAGTAGACGGATCATCGTCTTCAGAAAATATGTTCTTCAGGTAAGATCAGTTCTATGTTGATCTAGTATCAAATAGATCTTCAAATAAAATCAAAAACATTAAAAACAATATATTCACAATAGATATTCGATGTAGAATAATAATCTTTAAATTGTTTACTTTTCTTCTAAAAAACAGAGTCTGATAGATCTTTGTAGCAGTAGATCTTTGTGACTCATATATCTCAATAAAAATTGAAGTTAGGAAAAACTCTTGATGTTGTTCTTATGATATTTTTCATGATGATTCGTCTCTCTATTTTTAATTCAAAAGAAAATAGATATAAAAAGAATAAATATGCGTGTTTTCTATTCAAAATTAGATCCAAAAATTTCACCTTAAGAATCGTGATATTCAAATGTTTGAATAACAGAGTAGTTGAAACTTCCCTAAATAATTGGCATGAAATCTTCCTCTTAAATAGATCATTTTAATCATAAATAAATAGATTTAAATCAGTGAAATATGTGCTTTAAAATAAGGATTTGAATCTGGCTTAAAATCAACTTGATATTGTGAATAAATATGATTTCACAATAAAGTTGTATTTTACATCTTCGACTCTAAATGTAGGGTTTATGATATATTCTTTATATGTAAGGTCGATTTCAAATGTAAGGTGGATCATCCATACTTTTATTTCAAATTTTGAATGTTGGGTTTGTTATCCATACATTCCTCTTTAGAAAAATGTATGATACATGATCCATACTTTTCGATAGAATGTAAGTATCATTATAAAAGTAAGGTTAATGATCCCTACTTTTTTGAAGAAAAAATAACGTTCCATACTTATGTAGGGATCCTATTCCATATTTTTCTGATATTAAAAACATAAGGTTCCTTCCAAACTTAAGGTTCTTTTACTATACTTTTTTGTTAATGTAAGGTTGATTAACCATAATTTTGTGAACTCTCGTAAAATAAACATAAAATTTTATCCTTATGCTACTCTCTTCAATGTAGGGTATGAACAGTGTTTCCAAAACACATTAAAATGATTTGTGAACACATTGTAAAATAATACCATGTGGATTAAACATTATAATATTATTCCAAAATAGAAATATACTGAATATTAATTTCCTGAAATATACTCAAAGTAAAATCATTAGAATAACCAACAAGGGTATTTGTGGGCATCAAAATCATCAAAAAAAAGATAGAGTATTGTTGAAAAAATACATGCTCACCAATCTCCCATAATTATAATAGTATAGAATATTGTTAAAAATAACACTTTCTCAATAATCTACCCCCCTTTAATGATCACAAAAACCATGAAATAACCCATGAAATTAATTACATATAATATTGAATTTTGTAAAGATAAAAAAATATTTTATTTAAATATAATTGTTTCAATAAGAAATAAATAAAGTGTTATCCATAGTTCTCCAATATATAATTTTTGTTTAAAATTTCATGAAATTTTCTTTTAGAAATTTCTCCCCCTTTATAATGTAAAATAAAGAAAATAATATTTTGTGTTTATCCAAATTTCTCCAAAAAAGGTAAAACATAATAACAATATAAAATGTTTTATTGTATCCAAATTTATCTACCTATGAAAATTATTAATCCATTTTCTTAAAATAAAATGTTTTATTTATCAAATTTCTCCCCCTTTTGTGATATAAAAATGAATTATAGAATAAGGAATATAACACATTTAATACAACACTGAATTTAAGTAAATTTTATCATAACCTATTTATAAATAATTGAATATGGATTTTGGAATTATAAAATAGATATAATAGTAAAAAAAATAAAAAACACATAAAAATGAGATTCAAAAATAATTTATTGAAAATATATGTACAAGTACATAATTGTACAGGAATCATGTTTGGGATAAAAGGGTTGAAAATGAGTCTCATTGCCTTTGAACGATATCCTTTAGCCCTGTTGAATGAATTCTCAACCTCTTCATCATCCCATCTCCTAATTTAATTATCATATATCTTTTTTCCTGGGTCAAATGAATATCTTTAATGATGTTTACTATAAAAAATTCTTGATATCGTTCCTCCTTATCTAAAAACTAATTTAGCTTCTTAGTGAATCTGTCTAATAATTGTCTAATACTCGGTTCACCAAAGTTAATATTCTCAACAAGATTCTTTTGATTGTTCAACATAATAGACATTGGAGCATTTTTTAATTGTAAGTCCTACAACCTGTCAATCATATTCCTCATTTGAGTTTTAATGGCCTGGAATCTCTTGATCAGACCAGTCAATGTACCGGATGTACTTTCTTGACAACCAGTGAAAGTTTCCAACTGTTTATCCTTGAAAGATTTTAATTCTTCCAAATCTGATTTCCATAAAACATTATATGGTAATTTTACAACTTAGGCTAACATCTCTTTCATAAAAACTCCCACGTCCCTTTTTGAAACTGAACTATCTTTTAAGTTCTAAAACTTCTGTCTCTCCTTCTCTAATGGACTTCTCAAAAAAGAATCTTCAGCTTGAATTATATTAAATTTTCTTATTAATTCTTCCAAATGATTATTATTTGAATCAGAGGCACCCTGTTCTTGATTCTAAACTTGATTTATCAAAATTAAAGGTAACAATTATGCATTGGATCAATGTTCTATAGCATTATCCACTTATTACTCAAACAATTTTTCATCAAAGTAATGAAATGACTCATCCACAGAAAAATTTTCATTTAAAACATCAGTATCAACTTCAGATAGACTCTCACCTTTGTTCACATATTTATGAGGTTGTTTCTCCTCATGAGAATCTTTATTTACTTCCTCTAAAACATGTTCATCTGGAAATTTTTCTTCTCGAATAACTTCATCAGGTTGTGAAGAATGTTATTGAACAGATTTAGTTCAATCCATTTGAACTTCTCCAGGCTCTGCCATTTCCTGTTTTATAATATCCTTTCTAATTTAAGGTACCACCTCAATTTGAGAAATAACTTATCTTACAAATTTATAGCTTAAAATATATCTAGTTTTAACAGTATTTATTTGAACATGGTCCTCAGCAGATTGATCAGCTCTGTGAATTTTCCTCTAAAGTCCATCTTGTCTTCCCTTATTAATAGGTTCAATGAATTCTTCAAATCTAATTCTTCTTGATGGGTTTGAAACATCACTGGTCCTTGATTATGCTATTACTTATTTGGTTTTCCCAGTTTTCTCTCCCTGAGAAGACTCTTAATATTCATCAGTATCAACAGGAAAAATATTTCCTTTCATAGTTCTCTAGAAAAATCTTATTTTTCTTAAATTTCATGCATTAAACATGTTACTGTGATGGAATAACACTCTGGAATCTACTAATCTCACCACATCAGACATAAAAAATAATTTTGAAATGAACCTCCCATAGGGGTAAACGTTCATTATAGCCTTTGGTTGATAGGTGCAGTTCAAATACCTTATCATATAGGGAGGAAAATTAAACTTGATGTCACTCAGAAATAGAAACATAAAATACATATCAGGATATAAAATATTCTCCATTTTAGACAGCCTTGGGGAAATCCCTGTTTGAACAAATTTTACAAGAATTTTCTAATCTAGCTCTAGATACTTTACTAGAAACTTTTTGATATTAGTAGAACCAATTACCAATGAAATAATTTCCACTGAATTATGTTTATTATCTCAAATGGATTTTAAATAAAAGTGATAAACTCCCTCATGAGGGATGTTTATGATTCTAGTAATTTCCACTGATGAAATAAAAAAATCTCGATCATTAATTTTCACAACTATGTAGTACTCTGTATCTCAAAGACTTAATTGAATATATTTAATGAAATTTCTCAACTCTACCTTGTACCGAAATTCTGTGTTTTCATCACTAAATGTTTTTTTTGAGATTCTGAAAATCCAAACCTTTCTTTAATGTTAGATTGGTCTGGTACAACCATTCCAAGTCAAATACTTTTCCCTTGTATGATCTTCCTTCTTGCTGAACTTTGATGCTTGGTGTTACTATCTTCTCCTTCATCTATTCTCTTTATCTTTGCCATTTATGTCTCAAAGATCTTATGGATTTAAGGTTTAGGGCTTTAAAGGTTGTGTCAAAGGTAGACGAAGGAGGTAAGGGTTTCAAAGTTTCAAAAGGATTTATGAAAATGAACAGATTTTTAATTTGAAATGGTTTTTGAAAACCTTGATTCCTAGGTCATTACGTACATAATAATCATTACATTATTTTAAATAAATTAAAAATGTACGCGGTAAAAAATTTATTACCGTACATAATAAATTTTAATTTATTGTAAAAAATAATTAAATTATTTAAAACAATGAATATTAAAAAATAAAAATTAATATAATCAAATAAGTGAAAATAAGAATAAAAATTTCATTTAAAAATAAACAAACCTATCTCCCTTAATAAAATAAAACCATGTAGTAGGAAGTGGTTTATTAAAAATTTTAGCTAATTGAAATTCAAAATATACAAATTCTAATAATATATACTTTTTAAGAACATGATCTATTAGAAAATGATGTCTGATATAAATATCCATAGTACTAGAATGATTAAAAGATTTTTTGAAATATTTATTGTGATTTTATTATCACATAATATATGTGTATTATTAAAATATAGTCCAAATTCTATAAGAGTGTTTTTAATCCACAACACTTGTGCATAGAAACTACCTGCAGACACATATTTTGCCTCGTCTGTTGACAAGAAAACAGAGTGTTGTTTCTTACTAGACCATGAAATTAAATATTTTTTTCTAAAAAGTGATAGGTTTCGGGGGTGTTTTTTCTATCTAATTTACAGCCTCCAAAGTTAGCATCTGAATATGAAATTAAATTAAAATCAGAAGTTTTTTGATAGAGAAGAGATTGAAAAATAGTTCCTTTTAAATATCTAATTTTTTATAGCACTTAAGTGATATTCTTTAGGATTTGATTGAAATCCTGCACAAATACATACTGAGTACATTATATCTAGCCTGCTAGTAGTAAGATATAATAAACTACCCATCACACCTTTATCTAACTTATTTTCAACTGATTCTCTAGTTTCATCCAAATCAAGTTTAATATTAGTACACATAGGAGTTGTACATGTCTTTCTATTTTTAAGTCCAAGTTTCATCAGTAAATCAGTAATTTATTTTCTTTGATTAAAAAAATTTTCAATTTTTTTTGATAAATTTGAAGTCCGAGAAAGAATTATAATTCTCACATCATACTCATTTCAAATTCGTTTTTCATTAAATTTGAAAACTCATGAAATTGTTTTTGTATGTTTATCCAAAAATTACATCATCAACATAAATTTAAACCACTAAAATATTAGAGTTTACAATCATCTTAAATAATACTGGTATTCCATTCTAGTAGAAAAATAATTTTTTAAAAGAAAATAACTTAATCTTTCATACCAAGCTCTAGTTTCTTGTTTAAGGCCACAAAGTACATTAGTATGATTAAAAACAAAATCTGGTTTTTACAAATTTTCAAACCTAGGAGGTTTCCCAACATAAACTTCCTCCAATAAATAACCACTTAAAAAGAAATTCTAAGAATCCATCTGAAATAATTTAAAGTTCATATGAGATAAATAGTCTAAAAGGATTATAATAGCTTGTAATATAGCTATATGTTCAAAAGTCTCATCATAATCTATAACTTCTTCCTGATTATATCATTTAACTTCTAGTCTTTCTCTATTTATATTTATTATTATTTGATCATCTAGTTTATTTCTAAAGACCCATTTAGTTCCTATGACTGGATAGTTCTGTGGTCTTTTAACTATATTCCAAACATCATTTCTCTTGAACTGGTTTAGTTATTTGTGAATTTATATCATCCAAAATTAATTAACTAAGGCTTCTTCAAATGTCTTAGGTTCTAATTAGGATAGTAAAGTAGTGAATTCAACAAGATTTACTACATTTCTTCTAGCTTTTATACCATTATCTAGGTATCTAATAATAGTTTCTAAAGGGTGTTTCTTTAGGGTTCTAGAAAATCTAAGAAATACACTATTAGGTTTATTAGTGTCATGATCTTCTAAACTAGAATGAAATTTAATTATATCTTTGTCAAAATAATATTTTATGTTCCCAAGTATCATGATATCATTATATTCATATTCATCAATTTAATATTTCTAGTTCCTAAAGTGATCAGATTCATCAAATTTTACATGCACTGATTCTTCAACAATTCTTGACTTTTGATTAAAAATTCTATAAGATATGGATGGTTTAGAATATATTAAGAAAATTCCTTCATCATATTTTGGATCGAATTTTCCAAGATTTTCCTTGGTGTTCAAGGTATAAACCTTGAAATCAAAAACTTTAAAGTTCTTTACTTTCAGTTTTCTGTTTGTTCAGCGTTCATAAAGTGTCATTTTGAAAATAGGTCTAATTAAAACTCAATACATTATATAGCATGATGTACATAGAGATTCAGCCCAGAAATAAGTAGGAAGACGACATCATTTAGCAGGGACTTCCATTTCATGAATAGTTCTATTTCTTCTTTTGACAACCCCATTCCGTTGAGGTGTTCTTGGTGCAAAGAAGTTTTGTTTAATACCTAAATTTGATAAAAAGGAATTGAATTCCAAATTCCCAAATTCTCCACCATGATCACTACCTAATGAAATTATTTTAAAATCATTTTCATTTTGAATATCTTTTCAAAAACATTCAAATATAATAAAATCATCATTTTTATATTTTAGAAAATAAATCCAAATAAATATAGAATAGTTATAAAATAAAACATATACATATAATTTACCAGACAAACTTGCTATTGTTGAAGGTCCAAAAAAATACATGTGGATATATACTAGAGAATTAGATTTAGTAATTTTGTTAACAGATTTGAAGGGTGATTTGTGCTGCTTTCCAGGTTGACATGGTTCACAAAATCTATCACTATCAATGTTAAGACTAGGTAAATGAAAAACTAGTTGCTTTTTAGATAACTTTTGTAAAGCATATATATTTCAATGTCCAAGTATTCTATGATAGATCCAAGATTCATTTATCTTAGTAGTTAAACAATTTACATTTTATTTACACAAGGAATTTAATTCCAGAGTATAAACATTATTTGTTCTGGGTTCTCTAAATTTAAACAATTTATATTTAAAAACAAAATAGCAGTTTCTAGAAAAATAAAAAAAAACCATAATCACATAGTTGAGAGATACTTATGAGGATGTGTTTCAATCCTAGTACATAGTATACGTTATTGATTGAGACAACTAATGGATCTCCAATAGTTCCAATGCCAATTATTTTACCTTTTTCATTGTCACCAAATGTGACTAACCCTCCATCTTTTTGAGTAAATGTTTAAATGTTCGATGAGATCCCACTAATATTCCTAGAGCATCCACGGTCCATATACCATATTTCAGTTCGGTTTCGGTGACCTGATTCCTATAATGAAATTCAAACAAAAGTCTTTTTGTAAATATATTCTATTGGGTCTAGTAGTGTTAACTAGTAATGATATGGGAATATAGACTTGATTTTTTTTATAATCAATAGAATCATATAAACTTATTGCAACAAAGGCTTTCTTAAACCCACTTATTTGAGGTTTCCTTAAATAATAGTTTTTAGACATGTGACCTTTTGTTCCATAGTAGTTGCAAATTATACCTTTTGTACTTGGAACAAAATAGTTCTTATATAGTTTGGGTTTCTTAACTTTACTTCCTATTCCATATCATTCCTTTTTAATCACATTATTTTCAAGATTTTCATTCTGTGAATTTTCAACTTTTGTAAAAACAAGAGTTGCATTTTTTATGTCTATACTTCTATTTTTAGTGTTTTTATTTTAGTTTCATTATATATACAGTTTGTGTTTAATGAATTTTATTTTTCAATTAACTCTTGATGTTGTTTTATGAGAGGGTCTCTATCTCCTAAAACAGAATGTGAATAATTTTCAATGATTTATGTTTCTTAAATAAGGAATCATATTTCTCTTCCATTATATTAAAGTAGCCTTCATGTTTATCATTTGAGAAACTAGATCTACAATCAGAATCAGATGAGTAATACGATTGTACCTCATCATGTTTTTCCAAAAAGCACATATTTTAGTTTAGATTCTATTTTTCCTTTTTTGTGTCAGACTTTGATGAGCTGCTGGAGTCTTCAGAAACACTCCATGTCACTTTCATTGCTCATTTTTCTTTCATATCATAATCATTGTTTTTGACAAATTTCTTTTTCTTTTCTCCTTTAAATTGTAGACAGTCAGGTGTTATGTGACCCATATTTCTACATTCATAACATCTAACTTCCTTTGGTTATTTTTCATATTTATTGAAGGATTTTTGGAATCCCTTCTTCTTTCTGCTATATTTATTGAATTTCATGGCTAACTGAGCCAGTTCCACATCTGAATCAGATGAATTAGAACTTTCTGGTGTCTCTTGATCTCTTGCTTCATATTTGTTCTCTTCTATTGGGATATTAAATTCAAAGTAGTATTTTCTCTCTTGATTAATACATCATGCTCATTTTCTTCATCTTCTATATCTTATTCATACATCATGAGGGTTCCATGTAATACTCTCATATATAGATCTTTTAATGTTGATGATTTATTAATGGATGATAATACCTCATTCAATTGGGTTGGAAGTACTCTTAGTACATTCAAGGCTTGCTCTTATGGGTTAATAGGTTCTTCTAAGGAAGTAGTTTTGTTGGATATCAATATAGTCCTTCCATTTTATCGGAGTGATTATTTCACCATCAAGTATTCTAAATGTATCAAATTTTGGTTTTTCTATAGCATTCCTAATTTTTCTGACATTGTTCATTATTTCATAGGCAACTACAATTGTCTACCACATCTCATATACTATAGGAAATTGAGATAATCGATTAAATTCATCTAGTCCTAGACCACAGATGATAGAATTCATATATTTTGAATTTATTTCATACTCTGCTTTAGTATCTGGAGTCTACATTTCAGGTTTCTTAGGAATTTCATAAGGATTAAGAACTTTTAAGTAGACTCTATATCCAATATTCTTTAGTTAGATGATCATCCTTGATTTCGAACACTCATAGTTTTTACCATTGATGTATGGAGCTCTAATCATTTACATTCCCTCTCATGTATCATCTAATGAGATATCCATATAATTACTTAATTTCATCTTTATATTTCTTTAACAAAAGAAACCCTTCCTCTGATACCAATTGTTGGACCAGGTTATACAAAACATGCACAATAGTGGGGGTGAATTGTTTCTTTTACAATTTCTTCTAGAATCGTCATGATTTCAAAAATTTTCCTTTACCATTATCACAATTTTTATGCAGTGGAAAATAAAAAAATTGAAGAATGAACAGATGTATAGTCGTTCGGGGAACAGAAGACCCCAGTCTACTCCACCAATGCTCTCCTCCATGAGCTTGGTGATTATCACTTTATGATTCTCTTGTCAACAGACCATCCAAAACTGAGTGCAGGTAGTTGACACCATTACAAGTTAAGGCTAAAAAAGAGCCTTGGGAGTATACATAAAACCGAATACACAGATTAGTATGATAATCCAATTAATCAAAATGAAAAGCGTATTTTTTTAAAAATAATTTCTAGTTGTTCATCATAGTTGTAGCAGCATGACACTGATAGTAGATGGATCGTCATCTTCAGAAAGGATGCTCTTCATGTAAGATCAGTTCTGATTCGATCCAGTTGCAAATAGATCTTGAAATAAAAACATAGACTTTAACAACAATTGATTCACAATAGATCTTCGATGTAGAATACAAATATTTAATTCTTTTCCTTTTCTTCAGAAAAATATATTCTGATAGAGCTTGGTAGCAGCATATCTCTGTGACTCGTATATCTCTAAAAAATTAAAGTCGTGAAAAACTCAAGAGCTTATCCTTATGAACTTTTTCATGAGGATTCGTACCCCTATTTTTAATTCAAAATAACACTAATATAAAAAGAATCAATAGGATAATTTTCCTTTCAAATTTAGATCCACAAATTTCACCTTAAGAATTGTGATATTAGAATGTTGGAATAGTAGAGCAATTGTAAAATCACTTAATAATCAACTTGAATTACTCTTCTTAAATTGACCATTTTATTCAAAAATAAACAACATTAAATCAGTCAAAGATGTTCTTTAATATCAGTCTTTGAATCTGGCTTGAAATTAGCATGATATTCCGCATTAAGACCATTTCATGATAAAGCCATTTTTTAAATATCTAATGCTAAATGTATGGTTGATGATCTATTATTTAAATGTAAGGTTGATCTCAAACATAATGTTGATCATCCATAATTTTATCTTCAACTTTCTAATGTATGGTATGTTAGCCATACTTTGGTCTTTAGAAAAATGTAAGATACATGATCCATACTTTTTGATAAAACATATGGTTTATTATTAAAGTAAGGTTGATTATCCATACATTTGTGAAATAAACGTAAGGTTCCGTACATACTTAAGGATCTTATTTCATACATTTATGATATTAAAAACATAAGGTTCCTTCCAAACATATGGTTCTTTTACCATACTTGTCTATTAATGTATGATTGATTAAAAATACATTTCTGAACTCTCGTTAAATAAACGCAGAGTTTTATCTTTCCACTATGATCTTCAACGTAGTGTATGAATAATGTTTCCAAAACATGCTAAAATGATTTCTGAATAGTTTATCCTATATTCCCCATAGATTAAAAACTTTAATATTATTCCAAAATAGAAATAGAATGAATATTAATTTCTTGGAATATACTCAACATAAAATCATTAGAATAAGAAACAAGGATACATGTGAGCATCAAAATCATCATAAAAAGATATAGTATTTTTGAAACAATACATACTCAACAATCTCCACTAATCATTATATTATAGTGTATTGTTGAAAAAAACACTTTTTCAGCAGAATAAACTCCTAGAATTGTTTATGTATAGGTAATAGGTCTAATCTATCTATGTGCTTGAGGTATATTGATACAAAAGGGTAATTTGGGGTTTATAGAAAGATAATCAAAAGTAATTATAGAAGAGACATCCATAGACACTGATTCTTATACTGGTATTGAGAAAACTATAAAAACGGAAGTACATAATACAATTTAAGTTTGAGAAAGAGAATAGGATATGATTGGAATATGGAGTGGCAAAGGATTCAAAAACTACATAATTTTTAATATATATATATATATATATTTAATAGCTATGTAAAATCAATCACAACCCTGGAACCATACTCTATAATATGAAGAAACACATCCTTCACTGATATGAATTAATCCAAAAAGGATACCATAGCCAATAATTTCTCTATAATTCTATTAATAGAATATATCATTGGAGGCATCGTAAGTGTTATTTATAGTTATTGAAACTATGTTTTAAAATCATCCTTAGTGAAAATAAATTTATATAATACTTTATTATTCCATTTATTATAGCTTTATCATTTGAATACTTATCTAATTCGACTCTAGTAATATAAAATAGATTTTCCCCGTGAGCATAAATATCTATTTTCACCTGATTATTAATATCCTTCCTAATTTCAATCATATTATATACTTCATTATATATGAGTCTTTTAATAATAAACTTATTATTAGTGAAAAATTAAAGAGGATCTGAGGAAGAGGTTGAGGTTATTGAAGAACAGGTAATTTTAGATAGGTACTATAACGACCCAGTCTTGACAAAAATTAACATTACGTAACTTTTTTATAAGATATAAAATATTACACAAATGTATGCATGAATATTATACTAGTCTAATTCCTTTTCAAACATGGAAACATAAAAACAAGTACATATGTCAGAAATATTATCTCTCGCTATTTTATTATTGACTATCACCCTTCTTAGTCACCTCAAACATAAAACATATCTTCATAATATTGGGACAGAAACATAAAAAGGGTCAATCTCAAATTATCAGTAATGGTAAAAGAGGGAGACATGTAAGAAAAATCCTAAGCATAAGGATATGAGAACATGATCATTAAAAGAGAAGATCATACACTTTATATCTTATATCATATACATGAATCATGGCATGATTCATGGAAGTTCATAAAACATGAATAAAAAGGAAATAGATAACATAACCCAAGAAAGCATAATTGGGGAATGAAACATGTAATTTTGGTGAACTAATAAACATATAATATTATTTAAATAGTAGACAATACAACTCTTCCAAGATAATCCTAGTAGTATAGGTTCATTCCCCAAACTATCTAGGTAGTCATGGTTCACTACCATGGCCATCTTTGTATCTTGAGTTCACTCGTCATACCAACTTGGTAGTCATGGTTCACTCCCATGGCCATCAAAGAAATCATGTTTCATTCCCAAGACTATCTTAGTCTATCTCATTAGATATAAATATTTACCTAATGCATTGGAGGGATATATAGGTCACACCCATCTCTTTATGAAATCATACATACATGTTCCCCAAGATCATAAATAAACATACGATAACCCTTGAAATGAATTGGGTATTATAAAAATGTAATCATATCATAACATATTGAAAGATATGGGTTTCATAATCATTTCATCATAAACAAAACCTATGGAAAGAAGCGGGTTTTAAAAGAATATAAACAATGAAAGAGAAACTGGTTTCAAAAATATCATTCCATAAAAACATAATCCATTCAAGGAAATAATATAATTGGAAACATTGAATAATTTCCCTATAAAGTCATTATTAACACCAATGGATGTTATCTTATATGATAATTAATTTTTAAAGATATTTAAAAACATTTTTTTGAAGAAAATTTCCTTTCTTCATTGGAATTTTTTTTATAAAATAATACCTTGTGAAAAAAATTACTTTGAAGATATAATTTAAAACATATAAAGGATGATTTGAGAAGAATAATGCATTTTTAAAATAATTTTTACTTGAAAATGATCTTCATGCAGCTTTTGAAAACATTTTTGAAAACATTTTTGAAAACATGGTTTTTGAATATAATAGATTTCTGACCGAAGAGATATGTGGTAAGATTTTACATAAAAATATTATTTTCTATTCCAAATAGTGGAAACAAATTTACTAACACATGAGTATATCTAGAATATATATAGGGGAAGGAAAAACATCAGTATTTTAGAGTGATGGATCAAAATATTTCATCAAAGGAATCATAAATGTATACAATCTCAAACAATGATGAGATTGTATTAATAAACTCATATATTTTGGTAACTTGGGATCATAATATCCATGTAAGGAAATGAGATTAAATATAGAATAAAATATAATTAAAATAATGAGATTCATTTGTAACATGTAAAATGGAAGTATATACATCAAGAAAGTGAATTTAAGTGTATAACAAAACATGAGTCTCAAAGAAGGTAAATTGCGACAAATTTTTTTTACTAATGTAGTAACTTTGGAAACATGAAACCCATGAATAAAAGTTCATAAAATTGATATATTAATACCCATAAATTTATGTACAAGATAAATCAAATAAAATCATGTTAATTACTTACTCCACAAAAAAGGAAAGAGTAGAGAACAAAGCATGTATCTCACAAAAATAAAAGATGAGAAGGAATCCCTTACATTTTGTATTGAATCTCATCATACTTGCTCAAAACACCTATATAATAAATGTAAATTTATTATAAATCTTTTTCAGACCCATATCACTATATTTAATAATTTATTTTTTTTTATTATGACCTTATATTTATCTTTTGTTAATGATCTTATATTATGGTTTCACTTTGGGTAATATTATCTTTATTCTTCGCATGGGTCATAATTTGCAATATCATCAGTCATAATACTTATATCCTAATTCTATAATGATATACATGATATAAATTTAATTTATATTCATTATATTTATATTATAAAAATCAATATATTATAAAATTATGAATCGGAAAACTCCATTCAGGGAGACAGTAGGCCGTACATACAGATAAACGTTATTTCTATTTAATTGTCGTGTTGAGTAAAAGAATGTAAAATAAATATATGTATATATATATAGAAATTAATGTAGATTTATGATATAATATATATCATATATATTCACTAAGACCATCCTTAATACAATCCATATAGTGTATGAATAAATCATATCGGTTTGAGGGGGTGGTAATCCACACTTCGTCAAAAGAAATTATCGTATTTACATAAGACACAAACCATTAAATAATGTTATAAAAAAAATAAAAAAAAATAAAGTAATTATAAATATAATATATATCATATATATATATATATTTTCAATCATAATTTCCACCATGAGATGTGGTAAGGAAATTTGAACAATCATCATTTAGTGAGGTGGTAGTTCTCCGTAGACATAAACAGTATGTTCATTATCCATTAGATGGAGGTGTGTGTAAGTGTAGGCATAATACATAGTTTAATAACATCCTGGTATATTGAGGATACTAGTTTTATTATAAAATCTGACTAAAAATTAATTTTATGGTGTGGATAGAGGTAATAAAATAAAGGAATTGAGAGAAGACATTACCTCTTGATTAGGTAACTCATTCTGGTTTTTTCCAAAAGTCTTAATTCCATTGTCTTATTCCAAATGGTAGGAATCTACGAGGAATATAGGTATTTTTGGAATTTTATGGGTTATTTTTTTTAATATAATAGGTTTCAGAGGTGTGAGGAAGTGGGAGATGTGGTGATTTTTTTAGGTAAGGAAAAGGTATCACTAAGAATTTTTAGAAACAAGTTAGGTGTACACAAGTTATTTCCTCACATAAGTAATAAAAAAACCAAAAAACGTAATGATGTAAGGTTTATGTCTGAAATATGGACATAAAATGGGATTTTATATGTTTTTAGGTCATTCGGGACCTTTGTTTTAAGTTTTAGTCCTTAATTAAGATTAATTTGGCCTTAATCATTGTGATAAATTTTAATAACTTTTACTAATAATTTTGGTCAAACAATAACTTGGCCTTAATAGAATCTAAATATTATAAAGAATACAACGGTCTATGTTTATTTTTCTAAATTCAAATTAATGATTTGACTAAATTAAGATTAATTCTAATCCCGCAGATGGGACGTAATAACAAGTTTTTAAAGTAGAAAAATGTTCAAAAGTTTGTTAAGATTTTATATCCAATTTCAATGTGAAATTGATTATAATGAATTAAATTTTATTAATATATTTAATAATTATCTAATTTTACCTTTAAAAAAACTTATAATATCATTTAAAATTAATAGTTAATTAAACAAAAAGGCATTTTTAACTAAAAATATGTTTTTTTCCTATTTATAAAAAATGTTGTTTCTCACAAAAAAATTCACAATTACCTAATTTTTGAAATTTAGAATTCAAAAATGAATTTTATTTATCAACATCAATTTATAAATGTGTATAAA
The DNA here is from genome assembly GCA_963277665.1 of Viscum album. Classification (NCBI taxonomy): domain Eukaryota; kingdom Viridiplantae; phylum Streptophyta; class Magnoliopsida; order Santalales; family Viscaceae; genus Viscum; species Viscum album. Next base: position 64,347,064 of record OY728151.1, on the reverse strand, counting down.
ATTAATTTTATTATTAAAATCGGTTCTTTTGAGAAAATGGTGATTTAAATCATTAAACGAATTTACCAAAAAATCATATCATTCATTATCAATATGTTTTCCTTATATAAAAAAATTGTAAAAAATATTTGAAAAGTTGTTTTTATGGTTCATATTACAATGTTTATGGTCATAGTTATAATTATCAAATTTAAAAAATTATATCATTAAAATGATGCTTTTTAGAAACTCTATGTTGCATGTGATGTTTGCTAAGTTAGGGTTGTGTGTATTGTACACCAAGTCAGTGTTGCATATAATATACATCGATTTGGTGCCATGTTAAAGGAAGGTTTGACTTGATGCATTGAATGAAACAAATAAATATTTAATTTATTTGAAAAAAGGTCCATTAAAAATCGTAGTGCAACATTATATCCCCATTAAAGTGATTTTTCCCTCGAAATTCATCATTCAGGTAAAAAAATGAGGATAATTCTACTTTATCATATCCTCAAGTTCCCACACAGATTCTTTTAACTAGATATTTCTCTAAAAAACATTGACAAGGTTAGTAGTCAGGTTTCATTGGACATTCTCTGATCTATCTCAAATTTCAACTAGTTGTTCTTCATAAGACAGATCCTGCTCTAGCAGTATGACCTTTGAGTTCAGTATATGTGAAGGTTCAAGTATATATTTACTTAAGAGAGATACATAGAACACATCACAGAATTGAGAGATATTTGGAGGAAGTTCCAAGAGATAGGTTACTATCCTGATATGATAATAGTCTCAAAGGGACCAATATACCTATGGATTAGTTTCCTTTTCTTCCCAAATCTCATAACTTTCATCCAGGGTGAGATTAATAGAAACAATTTTTCACTAAATTCAGATTCTACAACATGCCAATAGTTATCAATATAAAATTTATACCAAATTTCAGATTCCTTGATATTTTACTAAATGGTTATAACCTTCTAAACCATTTCTTCTGTGACCTAAAGTAAAAATATATTTCCTTCTCCATCTTCATCCCAATACGCTGGAGAACTACATTTCTTCTCATAAAGGGATTTATAAGGTTCCATCTGAATTCTTTAGTGAAAGCTATTGTTTCAAGAAAACTCAACTAGAGGATGGTATTGATCCCCCCCACCTTCTAAATATAATGAATAAGATCACAACATACCATCTGGTGTTTGAATTGTTCTTTCAGACTGACCATATGTATGAGGATGATAAGCAGTGATGAAACTGAATTATTTATCAAGTTCTTGCTGAAGAAATTTCCAGAATTATGAGGTAAGCCTCCGATCCCAATCTAATATAATTTAATTTGGTACTCCATTTAACCTTAACACTTTTTTAATGTATATCATGGACAGATGATATAGAGAGAAGTTTTATCTAATACCAATGAAGTGTGTTGACTTAGTATAAAGATTGAATACCACCGATATAGAATTAAACCCTTTAGATGTTTTAGGCAGTCCAATGAAAAAAATCTTTAGTGATGTTCTCCCATTTCCATTTTGGTATGGGTAATGGATGCAACATCCCTTCTGACCTTGGCCTTTCAGCCTTATCTTGTTGGCATACTAAGCACCGAGATACAAAATCTGTGACACCTCTCTTCATATCATCCCAACAGAAGTATTCATTCTAATCTCTATACATATTCATACTTCTAGGTTGAATAGATAATGAAGGACTAATAGATTCCTCTAATAGCTCATTCCTCAAATCTGGTATGGAAGGAACTGATACAAAATTCTTGAACCCCATCCTTCCATCCTAATTAATGATAAACTCCAGAACATTTTTGACATAATATTGTAGCTCTACATATTCCTTCCACACCTCCATAATCATTACATGGATAGAGGATTGAACATTAATTTGAGAATGATATTATTTTCCCATTTCTTCAATACTTCTAGATCCATCCTTTGTAAACCCAGAAATATTGGATCTTCTTCGATCCTCATTGTGGATAAACTAGCATGATCTTTCTGAGTCAAAGCATCGGCCACCTTTTTTGTTTTCCCATGATGATAATGTATTGACTAGTCATAATATACTCTCAACTCTGAAAATATTCTCTAGAACATGTTCAACTCCTTCTGTGTGAATATATATTTCATTATAACTTTGTTCTATAAAGATAATTCCAACATATCATTAATGTATAAATTACCATCGTTAACTCCAAATCATGAGTTGGGTAATATTTATCATGAGTCACCAACTATCAATGAGAATAGGTTATAACCATGATATTCTTCATAATAACACATAATAATCCATTCTTGGATGAATTTATATAGATTACTAACCCCTCTATACTCTAGGTTAATGTAATCATAGGTGCACTGAACAAACTTTTCTTCATATCCTTGAAAGTGTCCCCAATTTCATCTATCTAGAGGAACTTAAAAACCTTATGAGTTAACTTGGTCATAGGACTAGATAGTTGTGAGAAATTATCCACAAAAATTGATAATATCTAGATAATTCAATAATGATATAGCTATCAGTCTTTATGGTTGGTCTAGGCTAGCATTCAATAGCCTCCATCATTGATAGATACAATACTATACCATCTCTTGAAATTATATGACACAAAAATGAAACTTTTTTTCTGAAAAAATGTCACACATTTTAAATTTTTTGTATATGTTATCCTTCCTTAGGGACTTTAGTACATTTCACAAGTTATCTTTATGATCTCACTTTCTCTTTGATTAGATAATAATATCATCTATAAAGAATACCCTCTGAAGACTTTATTCATTAAATCCATGAAGATAGAAAGGGAATTAGTAACACCAAAATGAATCATGATGTATTCATAGTGTCCAAACCATATATAGAATTCTATCTTGGTTATATCATCTTTCATGACCCTAAGTTGATCAAATCCATAAAAAAGATCAATCTTGGAAAAGTATTATTCTTCATATTGTTTATCAAACAAGTCATCAATACAGGTAAGAGGTTACATGTTCCTGATTTTGATCTTATACAACTCTTGATAATCAATGGGGAGTCATATTGATCCATATTTTTTATTTCCAAAAAATAACTGGTGCACCCCAAGGTGAAACACTTGGCTGAATGAATACCTTATAACTATTTTCTTGGAGTTTCTTCTTAAATCCATGCAACTAAATTGTGGCTATTATATATGGAGTCTTTGAAATTAGTGTGGAACCAGGTATGAATTCTATTGATAATCAAACATAAAATTTTTGTGGTAGACTAGGAAACTATTCTTGAAATACATCCAACAAATACCAAACCATAGCCATATCCTCAATGTTGATTTTCTCCAAATCCATTTGTGATAAAAAATCCTTCTCAATGAGAATTAAGACCCATACATTAGATATAGTCACCATAAGATGTTCATACTTATCATTACATTGATGGATGATCAAATGAAAGTTTGAAATATCGAACATAACTTTTCTTTCTTGAAAATTGATGTAGGATTAATACAGATAAATAAAATCCATTCCTAAGATGAAATCAAATTCATCCAAGGGAAGAATGAAAATATTTTCAGGAAGCACATTACCACAAACTTCAATTGGAGAGGAATCATAGAATTAAGATGCAATCATCATACCAATAGGGATTTAACTACTAATTACACATCTAATTGTTTTGTAGGAATCTTAAAACCTATAAAAAATTATTTAGATTTTAAATAGTGGGTAGATACATAATCAAATATGACATTAGCAGTTCTTGAGTAGATGGTAAGTGAACCTTTCATCATTTTGTTATCTCACCACTCATCAAAAATAGATATTGCATTAGATTTATCCTTGTCCCACAGATTAAGGGGCTTCTGAAATCATTCATCATCACAAGACCTAGGGTTGGGAAGTGGTTATCATAATTCCTATTCTCTTTACACATTTTTTTCTGAATCGTGGGAGGTGTATTATGTGGTGATTTTTCCACATTTGCAATGTTAGATAACTTCACTCCATCACTTCAGTAATCAATTTCCCAATAACCTTCCATTACACACTTAAAAAATTTATTAGAACCCTTCATTTAATTTCTTATATGCTTCTTCCCACACATAGGGCATAAATGAATGCTTATCATCTTTTCTTCATGGTTTTTATATTTTCCTTTCAAATCCATCTCCCTCTTCTTGTCAAGACCATGAAATTGATACTTGTCTCTAAACTTTATTTCAACATTGTTTAGAAAACACACAATCTATTCATGGACACTAAATCCTTTTATAAATAACACCATTATAAGACACGGTATTAATCCATTAAAGAACCTATCAACTTTAATTTCTGGTTGGATGATATTTCCTGAAGCATACCTCACACATCTCAGAGAATTAGCCTCATAGGTACCAATATAGTCATTATCCCTTTGCTTCAACTCATGGAACACATTCTCAATCTAGGTATGAAGAATCCAAGATTAGTACATTTTGAAAAATAAGCTCTTGAACAAATCCCATTCCATGGATTCAATCACTTCTTCCATCCTCATGTTATTGATTAGAGTCCCCCATTGTTCTGCTTCACGTTCTAAACAATAAACAACAAGAATTAATTTCTCATACTCTGAACACTAAAGAACGAAGAATATATTTTCAGTGTCACTGGTCCATTGTTCAATAACAAGTGGATCATAAGACCATCTAAAAGAATATATACAATTCCTCTGTAAAGACTCAATAGAATGTTGTTCTATCTTTTTCTTATTTGGAAGTCTACCATGATTAATTTATTGATAAATGTGTGTGATCATATCAATTTCTATTTTCAATCCATATCCCATAGAATTCAGTTTCTCTCGAGGAAAATTATTTCATTGTCCATAACTATCACCAATAACGTGGTTCCTTTGGTTTCTAGCCACTAACTAAAACCAAAATCTTAATGTAGAAATATTTTTCATAATGAGGAACCTCAAAATCCTGAAAAATAAATTATAGGATCTCTAACTTATGACACCATACTTAATCTATGACACCATAGGTTTATCCTAGATTATTGATAGACAAGTTATATTTAAATCTGTCATGATGGTTCATTAAGAGTCTGTGAATTTCCAAAGCATATCCCCTAGGACTGTAAAAATAGGTGTGGTAGAAGGACCATTTTCATATATCAGATCACCCCAGGTCAGCCCTAGGATATCTTGTAGGAGTGACTACCTCATGGAACATCTGTGCTAGAGCCACAACCACGTGTAGTATCCATAAAGGATTATATTTCTAGGAAACCACTCACTCTATATGGTACCAAAATTTTATGACATTTACCTAAACATTGACTCATCCTTATATATATATATCCTTTAATATATCCTTAGGGTTATCACTAAGTTTTTTATCATTATAGTTTCTAAAGTATAACTAAAATTTTCCTCTACTAACAACTATAAGGACCAATTTTGGACAAACATTTACATTACATAACATTGAAAAAATATATATAACCTGACAGAAATAGACGCATGATGACCATAATGGTCTAGTTCCTTGGGAAACATGGAAATAAAAACCCTGGTAGAAAAAAAATCTACATTATCCCCCACTAGGTTCTTCTTGAATAACACCCTTCCTAGAAAACTCAAACATAATAGATATCATAATAACCTAGGGAATGAAACCTAAAAAGGGGTGAGATATAATTCTCAATAAGGGTAAAATAGGGAGACATGTAAGAAAAATAATGAACATAAGGGTATAAGAACATGATCACAAAAATAAAATATCATACCCTTCATATAAATGTTCATATACATGAATCATGGAATAAATATTGGAAGTTCATTAGACATGACTAATAATGAAATACTGAACATAATCAATGAAAGTATAATATAGGAATGAATCTTGGAATTATGGAAGACACATAGTTTTATAATTTTATTTCCATAATAGCTAAGGAATTTCTTCTAAGACCATATTTTTAGTATAGGTTCACTCCACATAATATCTTGGTAGTAATGGTTTACTCCCATGGACATCTTGGTTCGATGAGTTCACTCCACATACCATCTTGGTAGTAAGGGTTCACTTCTATGGCCATATTAGTAGTCAAGGTTCATTCCCAAGACCATATTATTCTATATCATGAGATATTAATCTTTACCCAATGCATTTGATAGAGATGCAGGTCCAACCCATCTCATAATAAAATAAGACATACATATGCCATAAGATCATAATGAAACATATCATAACCCAAGAAACAAAATTCATATTATAAGCATTTTATCATATCATAATTTTTGTAAAAAGTAAAGTTGCATAATCATTTCATCATAAACATCACTCTTGAAAAGAATCCGGTTTCAAAAAAAAATAACCCGTGAAAGGGAAAATTTCATAAACATCATGCCAGCAAAAAATAATCCATTCAGAGAAAGAATATAAATGGAAACATTGAATAATTTCCCCAAAAAGTAACGAGTAACAGTCATGTATGTTTTATTATATGGGAAATAATTTTTAAATATATTTAAAAAAATTTCTTAAAGTAAACACCCATTCATATTTTGAAAATTAATTTTTATAACATAAAACCATTTGAAAACATTTTATTTATAAATATTTTTTTGAAAACAATAAATTAATATTTTAAAATAATAAAAAATTTAAAATCATTTTTCCTTGAAAATTATATTCAAGGATATTTTGAAAAAAAAAATTGAAAACATTTTCAAAAACATTGTTTTTTATTACAATATGTTTTTGACCGAAGAGAGAGGTGGTCAGATTTTTCATAAAAATATTATCTTAAGTACCAAATAGTGGAAAATTGAACTAAAATTTTATGAACTATTGAAAAAAATGGATAAATAAAATCCTGAGTATTCTTGAGAGATGGATCAAAAAATTTCATTAATAGAGTCATAAATGTAAACATTATGGAACAGTGATGAGGTTGTCTCAATAATCTCTTATAACATGGTAACATTAGATAATACTCTCCATGTTAGAAAATAAAATTATATGAAGCTTAAAATAACATTAAAAGAAGTATATTCATGATGTAACATGTAAAACAGAATTATATACACCTAAAAGGATAATTTAGCTTCATAACAAAACTTGAATCTCAAAGAATGAAAATTGAGAGAAAACATTTTTACCAATTTTGCAACCTTTCAAAATTTATCCCCATGAATGAATGTTAATAAAATGGATATTTAAAAACCCATAAGTTTATGTAAAATAAAAATAGAATACAGTCATGGGCTTTACATACCCCACACAAAAGGAATGATTGGTGAACATATAGTGTATCTCATGAAAATAAATGGTGAGAAGAAATCTCCTTACATTGTGTCTTGATTCTTGTCACACTCACTCAAACCACATGTATAATAAATTTAATTTTTTCATACATATTTTATAAAACCATATAATTATATCTAATAACTTATTTTTTTATTTTTATGTTATATTTCAATATTTTGAATGATCCTATGTTAATGTTTCACTTCGGGTAATGTTCACTTTGTTCTTCTCTTGTGTATTAATTTTTTATATCTTTGGTCCTTATAATTATAACCTAATTCCATAATGTGAACTATGATATAAATATAATTTATGTTCATTATATTTATATTAAAATAATCTATGTAATATATAAGTCTGAATCAGAAAACACCATTCATGGAGACGGTAGGTCCGACGTACGCATGAACACTATTTCTGTTTAATTTTCGTGTTGAGTGAAAGAAAGTAAAAGGCACATATGTATATATATATCTCATTATTATAATATATTTATGATATAATATATATAATATATATTCACTAAAACCACCCTTAATACAATCAATGTAGTTTATGAATGAATCATATTTTTTGAGGGGATGATAGCCCCCAATTCCTCAAACAAAATTATCATATTTTAAGAATATGGATAAAATAGAGGTATGTTCTGAATAAAAATTAAAAAAGTGTAAGGAAATTATAAATATAATATATATAATTTATAAACTGATTTTCAATCATAATGTTCATTATGAGAGGTAGTAAGGGAAATTGAACAGTCATTATTTAGTGAGGTGGTAGTTCATTGTACATAGAAATAGTATGTTCATTATCCATTAGATGGAGGTGTGTGTAACTCTAGGTGGAAATATTAGCATAAAAGTATCCTATAATATTTAGTGTACTATATTTTTATACAATCATTCTAAAAAATAAAGTGCAGGGTGAGGAGAATGGAAATAAAATAAAGGACTTGAGAAAAGACATTACCTATTCATCAGGTAACTCCTTTTGGTTTGTGCCAAAAGGATTCCTTGTATTTCCTTATTCCCATGGGAATGATACTATGAGGAAGGGATGGAATATGGGAAGTCTATTGAGAATGTCATGGTAGAAATTAGTTAGTTTTAGAGGTGATAGGAAGTGGGAGGGGTGGTGCTTTTTTATATGGAAAGAAAATGACATAGAAGGAATTTTTAGATACAAGTTTGGTTTAGACATGTTATTACCTAAAAATAGTAATAAAAGGCCAAAAAATAAATAATGGATGTTTTATGGAAGTAATATGGGAATCTAATGGGTTTTGGACACGTGTGTTGGTCATTTGGGCCACTAATTTTAAGGTTTAGTCCATTTTGAAGTTAATTTGGCTTTCATTGTTATGATTAATTATAATTAATTTTAATAATCTTTTTGATAAAAACAATTAACTATGTAATAATATAATATTAACATTATACAGATTACAATTGTGTATGTATGTTTTTTAAAATTCAAGTCATATAACCTGTAAAATTAAGATTAATGCTAATCCTGCAGACGGGGACGAAATGATTCATTTTTAAAGTAGAATAATGTTCATATGTTTCTTATGATTTTATATTAAATTTAAATGTGAAAATGATTTTGGTGAATTAAATTGTAATTATAGATGTAATATTTATCTAATTTCTCCTTAAAAAATTTATAATATCATTTTTCATTAATAATTAATTAAAAAAAGGTGCAATTTTTATCTAAATAGTAGTATTGTTCACTTTTCATCAAAAAATTAAGTTTCTCATAAAAATACCAAAAACATAATGTAAGCTAATTCAAATTTCTGAATTAAAAAATGAAATTTATTATATCAAATTTTATTTATAAATGCGTCAAAATAAAATTTATTATAAATAGAGGTTCATTTTAGAAAATCGTAGTTAAAAACATAAAAGTTCATTTCAAAAAATCATATATTTCATTACCAATATGTTTTATTTATATAAATAAATTATTTTTTTGAAAAATTAGTTATTTAAATTCATATTAATAATTTTAATGACTATTCTATAATTATCTCATATAAAAAATTATATCTCTAAACGATGTTTCATTGAAACTCTGTGTTTCATGTGATATATGATAAATCAGTGTTGCATGTAACATATGTCGATTTGGCACCATGTGAAAGGATTGTTTGAACTAATACATTATACGAAACAAATGAATATTTAATATATTTGATAAAAGTTCCATAAAAAACTCAGGGTGTTATATTTACCTTCTATATAATGTTTCCAACATATCAATTAAATATACTCAAACAGAGCCAATATGAATTAAAAAATTATTCATTTGAGTTATAAAATTTATAATAACATGATCCATGTGATGTACCTTGATAAATAACATCAGTTGGATTTGAGAAACTGCACTCTCAATAGTGTGAGCAACATTTTTTGTTTGTCATACTCATTCGTGAAACTGATACTAAGAGAAAAATCATTTAATACTTCTAGAATATAATTCTTAAAGTGTATAAAATTAGTATAAGTTACCATATAATTTTGGAAATAATCAAGTGTATCTTATTCAGTAGGAGTATATTGAGATTGAATAGGATCTACCCGAGGAGAGGAGGTAGGATTTGAGTCATAGAACTCATACTCTGATGGTTTTCTTTACAATCCTTCAATATCTAAAAGGATGCCACCATGTCCTTAATCATATTTAATCACGGAATATCAATCTTATATATATTTATAGATTTCTATTATCTTGGTTATTAGTTAATATTAATAAATTGGTTTTTTTTAATTTAGATTTTTTGAAATTGGTTGAAGGGAGGAAGGTGTAGACAATAGTAGAAATAGATAAATAGAGGGCCCATGTCTGATGTGTTATTCTAGAAATGGTGAAGAATTCCCTATAAAAATATGTTATATAACATTTCATTGTAACTATAATGGAAGAACCTTCCATATTAGGTGTATTTACATAACTATCACCATCATCTTTATCAAAGTCGGGGATATAATCATATAAATCCTTGTAAAAGAATGGATTATATAGACGAAGTCTTATCTATAAGGTGTGGAATAAATGATTTTGGATCCAATGGTTTTAAACATTGTTAGACTATCACAAAACTAGGTTAGCTTCATTATCACTTTATGAACCTATAACAACAATTCAAAACAATGAATACCTAAGAGTTTTCTATACCTTATGAGATACTATAAATACCCAGACTTCTCTAATATAGATATTACACCACATTATATAAATAATCAATAAATTACACAAGAACACACCTAAGGATGATAATATTTTATTGTATTTGGAGACTAAGTACACAATTTTATAATTTTTGTGAAGGACATAAATATCTACCATAATGATCTTCCCCTCTACTACTCTTTACAAACATAGCCTACATAAAACCATTCTTTATAAACCGGGGAAATGAAACATAAGAGAGGGTGATCTTAGATTCTTAGTAAGGGAAACATTTGGGATAAATATTTATAACATGAGAATAAGGGTATGATAACATGTTCATAAAATATGATAAATATAACCTATATATCAAGGATCATAATCACGAGTAACTGAATAAATATTGGAAGTTCATAAGACATGAATCATTAGGAAATCAAAGGAGATAATTCATGAGATCATTCCATTTGAATAATACATAGAATTCTAGGATACATATAATCAATGAAAATAATTTTCATAGTATTCAAGAATCTGTTCATTGGTTTTCATAGTGGAATATTTTCAATTCCCAAAATCATTATATTAGTCACAATTTACTCCCAATACCATTATAACAAAAAAATCCCTTACAAAATTAGGTTTACTCCCCATAATAGTTCGGTTTATCTCTTTAGATATAAATCTTTTTCCAATACATTGGAGGGAGATATAGGTCTCACCCATCACATAGTTAAAATCAATCATATGTGTGCTACAATAACATAAACAATTCACCATAGAATACGCTATTAAATGATATGGGTTTCATAAACATTTCATCGTATCATAACCTATGAAAAAGAGACTGGTTTCATAATCATTTTATCATTTCATCATAGAAAAAACTATTAAATGAATCATTTTTATATGAGTTTAATCATGGAATAACACATGAAAAAACAAGTTGCATTCAAAAGTTTTCTAAAATGGAGCAACCTATGGATGAGAAAAAGGTTTCATAAAAATCATTTCATCATAAACAGAAACCATTTAGATAATTATATGAATGGTATCCTCATATTGTATCCCTATTAAATAATAATTAACATCAATGTATGTATTCCATGATGTAGAATTATTTTTAAAGAGAAATCACATGAAACGTTTCATTAGGAAAATAGCCCTTCTTAGAAAATTAGATTTTAAAATTAATATTTATAAAATATTTTCGAAATCATTTTATTTAAAAATAACTCTAATAAATTATAAATTAATATTTAAAAATAATTTTAAAATTTTCATGAAGAAAATTTCCATTCTTCACTGAAGAAACACATTGTAAAAAATAAAACATTTTTAGAAATATTTTTTTTTAAAATCACACAGATAACATATAAAAAAACCTATAAAACTATTTAAAACATATATTTGGGAAAATATCCCCCTGAATTTTTTTTAAATAAAAAATATTAATTTATTTTCATTGAATATAACCTTGAAAAAATATAATAGAAGATTTAAAAGTAATTTAAAAATATTATTAGGGAAAATATCCTTTATTATTTGAAACAAACTTTCGAAACAATTTAATATTTTGATAATAATTTTCTTGAAAAATAAACTTGAAAAGTTATAATTCAAAATTATATGAAAATAATTTCCATGAATTTGGGAAATTATGTTCACAGAATACATTTAAAAACAAATGTTTCACTCATTTTTTTTGTAAAATATAAATAGGAATTATTTGGAAAAAGGCACCGAGATTAGTTCTAAACAATGTTTAATAGTAAAACATGGGTAAAAATATCTTTAAAATATAATTTAAAAATTGTTAAAAACATTTTAGTATTTTTTATAGAAAACATGGTTTTGGAAGAAAAATAGTTTTTGACCAAATAGCTATTTAAAGATGATTTTTTATAAAAACATTATTTTGAACACTTGAGTACCTAAATAGAGGAAAATAAAAGGAAAATATATATTCTCATGACATAACCAAAGGATAATAAAATTCATTAGTTTCTTGAGCGATATATCACAATATTTTATCATCATAAACATAATCATGAACAATATCATTAAATGATGAGATTGTAACATAAAATCTATTCCACTTCGAAACCCTTTAATTATAATCTCCATGAAATAATAAAATTAAATAAAACATAAAATATCATGAGAATAAATAAATTGATGATATTAAATGTAAAAGGAGAATTATATGCCCCAAAAAATGAATCAAATGGTGAATTTTTATATATCTCCAAAAAATAAAATAGAGAATAGAAATACCAAACCATAAGTCTCCAATTCCTAGGTACATATTCAGAAATCATGTATAATAAATATATGTTTTTTGAAAATATATTAAATAACCATAATCAAATATATTCTACCATATATTAATTTCTTATGGCCTTTTATTATTTTATTATTAGTATTTCAATTTTAATGTCATGTTTTGGGTAATAATAGTTTTTTTGTGTATATTTTGATTTTCTATTTTTTGTCCTTTACTTTGATCATTGTTCCATGAAATAGAGAATAATAATCAGAAAATAATTGCCATTTTTATACATCAATTAAAATTTTAATACAAATAATTTACTATGGTTTTGAGGAATAAAGTATGTTATGATTATGGAGGTGGAAGGCCATACGTACAAATGAGTATCATTTCAAATTTTTAGTGATCATTTTGTATAAGATTTTAGTAAAATTTTATACATAAATAATTATTATAATTTCATAAATACCATATTATTTATTTAAATAAACTTATAAATATCATCCATGTGTTATGGTGATGAAAATAGAGTCACATTTCTTCGTGAAGGAGGCATTCCACATATACACAAATGAAATTATTATATTTTATTGAGTGAAAAGATAAGAATGAGAATTCCATATTACATTTAAGAATGATAAATATTTCATTAATACCATAATTATTTCATGAATATCACATATATTCATTAGATTTGTCCTTATTATATTCTATGTAAAGTATTAGTGAAAAATAAACCAAGTGACTTTTTCATGAGGTGGTCTATTGTACACACGAGCGACGTTATCGTATCCATTATGGAATGGAAGATAAAAAGTTATATTGGATACAGTTACTAAATAGGTATATTTATTTTATAAATATAATATTTATGTATATAAATACATATTTCATCCATTATTATACCTAATCGTGAGTGGTGGTAATGGAAAAATGAATGACATCTATTCAATAGGTTGTAGTCCGTTGTATGCACAAATGATGATTTCAAAAACCGTTTAATTTGAGTAGGGATTTTTGTAAGTAATTATATTAAAATAAATATATTGAATTATATGTAATATATATAGGTTTTTATAACATAACATTTTAATATGTATTTAAGGAATTGGAGGATGAAACAAAATAAAGATGCTCGATGAATAACGTTACAACTTCCTCAGGTAACCTTCTTAGGTTTGAACCAAAATCCTTAAAAAGTTATATTTATAACCAAAATAAGGATTAAAGGATTATTGGAGGTAATTTTGGAAGTTATTTGTAAAATTATTGGATTTAGCAAAAGATTTTGAAGGTGTGAAGAAGAGGGGAGTGTCAGTGTCATTTATATGTGATTTGAGTGACACAATAGTTTTTTTTAAAATAAAACAGCATACCCACCTTTTAATCATGTCATAAGGAACAAAAAATGATTATTGTAGAGAATTAGACACTATAAGGCCATAATATTTCCGTTAAATAGATTTTATACAAGTTTTTCATTCATTTTAATCCTTATCTTTTTAGTTTATCCCCATGTAAACCCATTTAACCAAAACCACAATAATTACATTTTAATATTTTCACTATTCATTTTGGTCAAAAATCAAGTTAAAATTATTATATAATATAAATTTAACTTATAAAAAATATTTAATTCATTTTTCCAAATTAAATTTATATAATTGGAGGAATTTAATTTAAAATTAATCATGTAGATGGGATGAGAAAGAGTGTTCTAGATGAGAAAAAGTTCAAATGTTTTCATGGATTTTATATCCAAATTAAATATAAAATTGATTAAGAAGACGTACATTTGAATAATAGATATATAATTTAACTAATTTAACTTAAAATATAATTTAAAATATAATTTATATTTATATTTAATTTCAATTAAATGGAAGTTGTAAATTGAAATTTACAATTTTTCACTATTCATCGACAAATAAAACATTCCCTAACATTCTAAAAAATTCCTCATAAGATAATTTTGATATGATGATCAGAAAAATTATGTTTATTGTTTCATTTATATTTTCTAAATGTTTAAAAATAATATTTAATATAAGTGTTCCAAAATAACACAACAAAACTATTTTTTAGAAAAAATACAATTTTAAGCATAAAATTAGATTTTTTATTATCTCTTGACTATAAAAAAATATTATAAATTTTAAATATTTTATTGAATATATATAATATATAAATTTATTTAAAATCATTAAAAAAAGTGTTTTTCTTTATTTATTGAGTTAAGACGCATTTTTTTCCATAAAAATAGATTTTTTTCAAAAAAAGGATATCCATTATTTCCAAATACTTTTTATTTTAAATTTTAATTATTTTGACACAAAATAATTCATTTTATATACTTGTGTGAATTATATATTTTCATAATTTATTTAGTCATATTCATACCATCCATTAAAATGTCTAGTTGATAACTATCATTTTAAATACTACTATTTTAATAAATTATCACGTTGAGTTTAAACTCAGACCTACATGTAACAAAAGTTAAAGTTAGTGCTATGTGTAATGAAAACTATCAAAAATATTAAATTGATTTGGGAAAAAATAAATCAAAAAATCTCAGGGTGTTGTTGATACTTCTTCTCTTATAGGTTCTTCTTTAAAAAGAAACATAGAAACTCTTTGAACTTTAGGAATAGGAGAGTTACCCGTGTCATCTAAATATGTTTTTCATGCTTATTCAGCTGTGTCAACTATATATTGAGAACTATATTGATTATAAGAATGCTTTTCTTCAATAATTTTACCTAGATACAAGACTAGATCGATGACATCCATTGGTCTGTTAGGATTATTCTTTAGATTTAACAACTCATAGACTATGTCTTCATCAACTATCTACATAATTTTATATGGATTCTATCAAATATTCATTCTATTAAAAGTGGTTTGGTGTAAAAAATACTTCCAGAGTACACTAATATCTAAAATCTTCTAAGAATCAACCCTTCCAATTCAATTATAAAAAAATCAACTTAGAGTGTGTGAAAGGATATTGAATCGAGAAGAATATTTAATTATCTCTTTAATAACACTCATGAAAATTATAGGAAAGATTATACGTATTCTCTTAACCATTCAATATAAAATGAAAATATTTGTGTGTTTTGTTGTGCCAAAATATGAAATTTTATGGTAGATTTCGATTTGAATGAATTTAAAAAATATTCTATATTAACAACTTAAATCATTATCACTAGTCCTCTGATGGGTTTTATCATCAGTTTTTTCTTCTAGGGTATTTGAAATTTTAATGTGAATATTGTTCAGAGGATAATAATTATAATAATCCACATATTTCCCATTTTATGGAAATCTTAAATATCTATCAAAAAAGGTTGATGAAATATCACACTCATGACCTCCAATTAAACCCCTAATTAGATTTAATAAATATCAAAAAATAGAAAGCTTATTTATGTAAAACAGTTTCACCAATTATGGATATAAATGTTGATCTTCATCTGAACACAAACCAATCCAACCATGATGGGGCATAACTATAGAGGAAAATGAATGTCTCATACTAAACCATTCCACATCGTATTTCATTTCCATCATGACTTTACAGGATTGAACACATGTCTCCCTAAACATTCATTATCCTCTCTTACTCTCTATTACTATCTTTGGATTTTTATAGGATTCAGTAATATAAAAATCAAATGATTTCTTCATCCTGACTGTTCATCACTAAGATATAAAGATCTAAAGTCTTGGATTTTTGTAAATAATTACATATAAGAGTGTTTGGTTTGAGTTTCAAAAGGTATGTAACAATTCATATTCTTATTTAGAATATTAGAATAATTTAAAGATTTATTCTATAGAAACAAATGGGTAATAAATATTAAAAAATAAATCTTAATATATAAACTCACATGGTATCCTTAACAAAAAGAAGGTTAAACCAAAGAATAATCCTTTAAAGTTGAACATATCATTTCATTGTAATTGATGACATATGAATATATATATATATATATATATATATATTATTTTAAAAGACAATAAATTTGAAAAAACAATAATGCCTAAACCATGTTATGTATAATTTTATCTCTCACTATTCAAATGATTCATAGAAATATCAGTAATGTAATGTTCTATGAAAATAAATTCAAAATTGATATATTCTATTTGAAAATGATCTCTTAAAAATTTATTCATTATATCATTGAGTCTTTTCCTAGAATGTGACATTGGATTGTTTAAAATTTTAGTATATCTGGTGTTATCAAAATTTATAGGAACATTTATGAATTGATATATGTTATCTAGTGATGTGTTTTTTATTAACATAATCAGAGAGCACAATCTACATGTAGCTATCCATTATACTTCAACAGCGGACAATGCAACAAAATTTTGTTTCTTACTACAACCTGATACTAGTGAACTTCCCAAAAGATGACATGTTCTATAAGTTATTTTCCTATCCATATTTATATCACCAAATATAGAATAATAATAACTAATTAAGTGAAAACATATCCTCTATAATAAGATATTCTTAAGTTCATAGTTATTTTATGGTATTTGAAAATTCTTTTGATAGTAGTTAAATGTTATTCTCATGTGTTCACATGAATACATATGATCAAACACACACTCTAAATAATATCTAGTCAACTAGATGTTATTTATTGTAAAATTATTATCATACCACTATAAATTGTATGATCAACTGGTTTACTAGTCTCATCAATATATAATTTACAAGTGGTACTCATTGATGTGTCACTTCAATTAAAGTTATCCAAGTAAAAAAATTAGAATATTTTAGTGTACTTTATTTGGTTTAAAATAATTCCTTCCCTATTTTGAATGATTTTAAAACCTAGAAATAATTTTATCTCACCCCTCAAAATAATTTCAATTTAAATATTTATTATATTTGAAAATTTAGTACATAATTATTTTCTTAATGATACAATGATTATATCATGAAGATATATTTGAATTACAAGAAAATTATTGAAAATAATTTTAATAAATAAAATTTTCTCAAATGTTTATTTTGATAAACCATTTAAAATATGAAAAGATTTTATCTTATTAGAGTTTGATTTAAAATATTTATTTATTCCAAAAATGTATTCTTCTAGTTTGAATATTTGATTCATAAAATTTAGACCTGTAAATCTACAACGTTTCTCTTCAAAAAAATCATCAATATTATAGACATTAAGGAAAGAAAACATGACATCCATTTGAAAAAATTTCAAATGAAGGTAAGATATATAACAAAGTGATATTATAATTTCTTCAAGTGACACTATAGTAGAAAATGATTCTTCATATTCAATTCCTTCTTCCTGAATATAAAATTTTTATACAAGTCTAGCATTTTTTCAAAAAATATTTCCAGATTCATCAATGTTGTTTCAATATACCAATTTAGTACTAATGTTTAAATTGTCTTAAAATATTTCAACTAGTTACTATACTATATTCACATAAAATTGATTCAATTATTCTAGTCTATCAACTACCCAATGCTCATCATTAACTACCTCGTTAATTGATTTATGTTCATGTTATGACAAAAATTCATTGATGTTTAACCTAGTTTCTATGTGATACATATGTTTTAGTTCCTTGATTTAAATTCTCAAATACAAAATCTTTGGGATGGTCTCTAGAATTTCTAATTGTTTTTGGTATATTAGATTATTGTATGTTTTATTTAGGATTATGTTCTTATAAGTGTCCTTTCTTGGCCATTTGTTTTATGTAAATTACTAGAAAGATATTTGGTCATGGATGTGTTATTGATATTGAAATTTGTTATATCATCCATAGAGTTTTCTAAGGAAACTCTAGGTTTATGTTGGTATGTATCAAAAAATATTACATGAAAAAATTGTTCCACAACCTTTTTTCTTTAATAAAATACTCTATAGAATTGAAAGGATGCATAATAACCAATAAAAATTACCTCATCAATCTTAGATGAAAACATATCCAAATTATCTTTGGTATCATGAATATAAATTGGTAGCAAAATTTTTTGAAATTATTTACCTTAGTATTTCTATCCATCCACAATTCATATAGATTATTATTTAAAAGAGGTCTTATCAAGACTCTATTAATCACATAACAAGATGAAGTTATAGATTTATCCCAAAAATAGACTAGTAAGTCATATTTAATAAGAACATTACAAGATATATTTTATCTTATGTCAATAATCCCATTCTTTTGATGAGTTTGAGGAGTATACATATTATGAATATAACATTGTTGTGTGTATAAGGATTTAAAATATTAATTCTCAAAATCAGGACAATGATCACTTCTCACACTCTTTAATGTAAGTCTATTGTGGGTTTTTACCATTTTTCATTCTTTTTGAAACATATATATGGTTTAATATTATGTGTTAGTAAGTAAAAGCATTTTAAACAGGAATAATTATCAATAATTAAAATTTTATAAATTTTTCCTTCCAAACTATAGACTCTATATGATCCCAAAAAATTCATGTTGAATAATTCCACAGTTTTATAGGTTGAATCCTCTTTCTTTTATTTGAAATAAACATTATGTTACTCTACATTTTGGTAAAGATTAAACTCATTTTCTTTAGTGAAGTATATATTATATAGATATTTCACTAAAACATTTTAGATAAATTTTTGATAGATCATATATTTCATTTTCACAGTCTCATATAGAACAACCAATGTTCTTGATGAAACAAAAATAAAAAGACAAACATTGTGAGAAAATAATTAATTTAAATTTACACCATAAACATTATCATTTACCAAAGCTGTAAAAACTAAATTATATTTATATTCATATATATTACATGAATTATTATGAAACATAAAATAAAAACCATGATCATAAAATTAATATATTCTCATAATATTACAATTTAAACTCTAAAAAAATAAAAATGTCTAAATTAAATAAGTTTGATAATTATCGAATATTCCATGACCAATAAATTTTCATTCCTTATTTTCAGTAAAAGGTTCATGGGCACGATCCACTCTTATCAACCTTTGGAAGCTTGAGAAGTCTATTTCCATGTGTCTGGAGTGTTCATCATCCTGATAGCCTAAAATTTTATAGGATATTTTGAAAATTTTTTCTTATAATTAATTAAATTCACATTTACTTTGGTTCCCAGATTTTTTTGGGTCCATAATGAATCACCTCGAGATTTTGTTAACTGTTTTTTGTCAAATTAATTTATCTTTTTGATATTTTTAATTTCACAGGATACTGGAAATATATATATATATATATACTAAAAAAATAAGTCAAACATTCCATTAATTAAATACCTCCTTGGATTGGGCTACACGTAATACTGACTTGGCTTGCACTACCCGCAACACCAATATGGCTTGCACTACCCAGAACACTGACTTGGCGCGTGTTACACAAAACACCAAGTTTTTTGTGAAGATATATTTTTTAATGATATAAGTATAACCTACCCATTAAAAATATTGATATAAAAATTAATAAAAAAAATTCAAATATTTTTTACAATGGTTTTTTAGAAATAAATCTTATTAATAAAAAAACCCTTAAATTTTGGTGAATATTATCTTCTTGAATGATCTGATTTTAAAAATAAAATTAATTGTTGACACATTTATAAATTTAATTTTATAAAAAAATAGTTTTGAATTTACAATTTCCAGATTATCTTCAGGTGAATTTTTGATATTTTTCTGAGAAACATAATTTTTTGATGAATAGTGAAAATACTCATTTTAGGTTAAAAACCAAATTTTCATTTAAATAATTATAAATGTAAAATGATATTTTAAATTTGTTTTAAGGTAAAATTAGATCTTTTATAAATCTATTAATATGAAGGGTATGATATTCTAATTTCAGGATCATGTTCACATACCATTATACTCATGATTATGATTACATATCTCCATTTCTTACCTTACTGATCTTTTGATCTCACCAATTTATTTATTTTTATTTCCCAATGTTACAAAGAAATTTTATAGTTATATGTACTAATGGTAGATATATTTATGGGAGATTTTTAAGAGATTTCACCCGGATAGAATATATTTTTCCAGGTTTCCAAAGACACTAAACTATTACAGTCCTCGACATTAATTTATGTAATATATTAAATATTAATATAAAATGATTTAATATCTATGTATGTTTAGACTGGACTAATATAGTTTGTACCATTGTAAATTTTTAGTAATCCTTTGGAAAATTGGATGATACAACATTATTGGGATCACTAGGTATATTTTTATGGAAATATCTAGAGACATCTCTAAGTTTATGTATATTGATGAATTAATGTTTAGGAAAATGTCATGGAAGATAGGAAATGGATAGAGTGAGTGGTTTCCTAGAAACAAATCCCTATCTAGATATTAAAAATGGATGTGGATCTGGCATATTTGTACCTAGGGGTAACAACTCTTACAAGATGTTTTGGGTCTGACTCAAGATAATCTGGTACCTGACAATGGGCCTTACTGCACACCTGGTTTGACACATCAATGGTATATGATTTTAGAATACACAAAATCTTTTCATACCATAATAAATTATTTAAATTAAAGTAGTATAAAAATAACCAAGGATGATCCTAGGGTGTCATAGATTAAGGAATGTGTCCTGATTTAGGCATCATATAAGTAATTTTTTTCATAACTATGTTATTTTCTGCAATGATATGTTATTCATACACTATGCTTAGGGTTTTAGTCAATGGAGCTAATGTAAAATAACCTGATTAATGTTGAAAGTTATGGATTATTTTCTCCTGATATTTTATATAGTGTGATAACTAGAGTGAAATATTTTGTGATCATTCCTAATCAGTTTTCATAGAATGTGATTAACACCGTATTCCTTCACCAACCCTTAGACTCACTATGGAAGAGAAAGAAGGAGTTCACTGAGTGTTTAGGGAATAGAGACCATGGAGGAAAAATATTTGGATTCCTTTGTGTTATAAATGTGGAATGAATCATCAAAGTTAATGTCTTATAAGAATAAGAAGTTGTTTTGATTGTGGTAAAGAAGGATACAAATTAAGTGAGAATAAGGAAAAAATTAATAGTTTCATTAATGAAATGTATGAGAATATTGTCCTCCTTAATAAATCATTGAAGGTTAAGTGTTTTATGATTATAATAAATGATAATTATGAAACAAAATGTCCCAAAAGGAAATCTCCTGAAGAGGCTCAATATGGTTGTAAGAGTAATGGATTCAATTCAAATGATTAAGATACTACATATGAATTGTGAAAGAAAATTGGTATTGTAAAATATGATGAGGTTTCTTTATTACTGTATTAATTTTTAAGTGGGATAATAATAGGTTTATTTCTTTTGATTCAAGATGTATGTTATATGAAAGGTGAAATATATAAGGATTTTTCAGTTTATGTTTTTTGCTACAGATTTATAATAACACCTTGAATGGTTTCAATGGAATACCAAACTGATATAATGGCTAGGTGATATCCATGGATAACCCATTATTAAAGAAATGATATCCCTTAATATGTTCATAAAGTTATGATAATGTTTTTTGGATAATAATATGTGGGATATGGATAAGTAAATTAGAAGGTACATATTTCCATAGAACAAATCAAGGACATGTTGACACGTAGTTCATTATATTGTGGATTTGGTTTAAAACATATTATATTTATGGAATATATATATTAATATATGGAATAAAGAATCATTCATGTTTTCCAAAAGGGTTTTATGGTAATTTAGGTCATTACCATTATCTAAGATAATTTACCATGCAGTTATTCACATGTTTGGAATGTTGCAACCATGAGCTACGTTGTGATATACAGGGGATCAATGTTAAGCTAATTTCATTACTTTATTTCTTTCTATCTTTTTGAATTTTCATCTTTTTCAAGGGTTATAAGGTAATAATTTCATGAAATATTTAAGTCAAACTTTGGAGGAATTATTATTTTTTGATATTGTGTGGAAAGCCTTGGTTACAATGCTATTAAGTGATTAACCTTATATCAAGGATTTCCACCATATTATAGAAATTATATTATTATGGCTTTATAAATGGACACCATGTATTTTGGGTGACAACCAATTGAGTCTGGCAAGGACATGGGTCTTGAACCCTGGAACGAAGGACAATAATTATTTCATTCCTACCACTGGCCTATGTAATGTCTTGGTTAATGTATAAATTTTTTTGATGAATAATTATTTATGAAAATACTATATTGTTACTTTTTCTATCGAGAGATCAATGCATTAAATATATTAATTTTTTTTGAATATTTATAGAGAAATAGTTATACATTTCATCCTTTTATGATATTTGAGATATACTAAAAGTGTATTTTAGTACTTAAGTTATAAATGATAATTTCAGGATGTCCATTACATGAAGTAATGGTTGAATTAGAAAATTTTAATATCACAACTAATGAATGAATTTATTTTATTAAAATATTTCATGTAAGTATATTTCATTATATTACTGGTCAAAAAATAATTACTCATTGTTATTATAATGATTAAAATAAAATGTGTTGTCCTAATACCTTAATTTTGTTGAACTTATGGAATTTTAAGTCATTATAGATTTATAAATTTGAGGCCCTCACCATTTATTTGATCATTCATTGGTTTTTGATTGATGAACTCAATCACTCCATATAATTATATATGTTTTCACTCAATGTCCAATCATTATATCTAACCTACATCCTTTTATGTGAAAACCTAGTTAAATGTTACTTCATGTAACTGTTATGGTTCTATATTTCCCTTTTTAAGGGACTTTTTAGTATTAATTATCCAGAGGTGGGTTTATATGAATGAAAAATTCTAGTATTAATCCTTTGATAACCCAGATGAATTTCGAGGTTGAAATTAAATTTAAGGGGTATAAAATGTAACATCCTGATATTTTATGAATTATGTTTTTAAAATTAATTTATCTTCTTGATATTCTTCATTTCCCATGACACTGGATATATATATATATATATTTAAAAACAATTTCAAATATTACTTACATGCAATATATAATTGGCTTGCACTACACTCAATATCGACTTGGCTTGGGCTACCAGCAACACTGACATAGTGTATGTTAAAGGCAACATCGAGTTTCTATAAAGCATCATTTAATTATTATTTTTAAATGATATAAGTATAAAATTGTCATTAAAATTATTGATATGAATATTAATAACTAATTTTTAAATAATTTTATAACGGTTCTATAGAAATAAATCATATTGATAATGAAAGATATAGTTTTTGGTAACGTCCTTTTTATGTTTCAATATAATTCTTGAATGAACTGATTTTATAAAAAAATTAATTTTAGACACATTTATTAATTAAATTTGGTAAAATAAACTTCATTTTTAAATTTATAATTTCTAAATTATCTTAGGGTGAACTTTTTTTTTTCTGAGAAACATCGTTTTTTATAAATAGTGAAAAATACTGCTTTTTGGTTAACAACTACCATTTTATTTAAATAATAATTATTTTTAAATTATATATTAATTTTTTTGAGGTAAAATTAAATCAATTATACATATTTTAATAATATATAGGCAATTATAATCAATTTCATTTTTAAATTTAATATAAAAACATAATATACTTGTAGACATATTTGTACTTTAGAGACCTGAACATCTTTATCATCTTTCGTCTGTCGGAATGTCATTAATATTAATTATTCTGAATTTGTGTTTTGAATTTCCAAATAATAACTTAATAAATTGTAATCAGATAAATATTTGGAGTCTAATAATATAATCAATTTTTTTACCAAAAAGATTAATAAAAGTGATTAAAATTAGTCAGAATGATTAAGGTGAAATTAAGCTTAATCAGGGACTAAACCTTAGTCTTAGGGTCCCAAATAACCTAGAAAATTTCTCAAACCCAATTTTATTGAAATATTTATCCTATAATACTTTAATTATTTATTTATCATGTCTTATTATTACTTTTTTCAACAATAACATGTGTGCACCTAACTTTTTATTCAAAAATTACAAATGACTGGTTTTCCTTTTCTATAAAAGGATACCCCTTCTCCCACATCCTCACACCTCTCAAAAATATTAGGTTAGTCCAAGATCATCCCAATAATATTTTCAAGATAAATCCCTTCCTCCTAGAATCCTTATCTTGGGCATAAGGCAAACCAAGGAAGCCTTTTGGCACAAACCAAAAGTAGTTACACAAATAAGAGGCATTGTCTTCTCTCAAATCATTTCACTTATTTTACTTATCCCACCCTAAAATTACCTCTATTAAATGATTACATAAAAATATTATCCTAAATATACTAGTTTTTTTTGTAATTTTATTGACCTAAACTTACACACACCTCCATCTAATGGGTAACAAACGTAAAATTTCTATGTACGACAAAAAACTACCTCACAAAATGATGATTGTTCATTTCTCTATTACCACATATCATGGTGGAAATTATGATTAAAATATATTTAAATATGACTTATATCATATTTATAATATCTTTATTGTTCTGTAATTTTTATTTAGAACAAACATTTTCTCTTTCCATCTTATGTAAATATGATAATTTCATTTGAGGAAGTGTGTACTACAACCCCCTCAATGTGATATGATTCATTCTTACACTACATAGATTTTATTAAGGATGGTTTTAGTGAATATATACGATATCTATGATAACATAAAACTAACTTAATAATGAAATATATATATATATATATACATATATGTGTTTTACATTCTTTCTGTCAACAAAAACATTAAACTGAAATATCGTTCATGCGTACGTACGACCTACCATTTGCATAACCGATGTATTCCTTTTCATAAATATATATTCTATAGATTATTACAATAAAAATATAATTTATATGAATGATATTTATTTCATGGTTTACATTATTGAATTAGGTTATAAGTATAAGTACCAAAAATATAAGAAATTAAGATACATATGAAAAACAAAGCGAATATTACCTGAAGTGAAACCTTAACCTATAATGGATAACAAGAGTTTAACGTAAGGTTGTAATATAAAAAAATATGTTGAATTTAATATTATAATATGGATATTTAAATTATTTATGATAAATTTATTTTTATTATACATTTAGTTTGAAATTTTACAATGATAGTCAAGACATAAGGTAAGGGGATTTCATCTCACTTTTTATTTCTGTGAGATACATGCTATGTTCGCCAATATTTAATTTTATATGGTGTATGTATTACTAAATATTTTATTATGCGTACCTTATACTAAAATTTATGGTTATTCACATATCAATTTTATGATATTTTTTTCATGGGGTTTATTTTTCTAAAGTTACCAAATCAGTAAAATAATTTTGTCTCAATTTGCATTCTTTGAGACTCATATTTTGTTATGAACCTAAATTTTCTTTTGAGGTGTATATATTTAAATTATACATGTTATATCATGAACGTAATTATTTTTATGATATTTTAAGATTCATGTAATTTTTTTTCTTAAATACGGAGTATGATCCCATGTAACCATGTTATACAAGTTTATTGAGACAATCTCAACGATTTTCAAGATTGTTTATGTTTATGATTCCTTTGATGAAATATTACAAAACATATCTCAATAAATTGATGAATTTTATTTCCCTCTAGTTATTATTTGAATGAATAAGTTTTTATTAGTGTCATCATATTTATGAATCCTATTTATTACGCATGGTTTATTTGTTTATGAAATCTATTTCTCTTTCATGGGTTATGATTTTGATAAAATGGTTATGATTCCTTTATCTTTATTACATAGGATATGATTTGTTAACATTTTTATGATACCCATTTCATTTAATGGGTTATGATATGATTTCATATGATTTTTTGGAAGTTGTATCCACTATTTCACTATGATATGGGTGGGACCTATATCTCCCTACAATGCATTGGGTAAAGATTTATATCTCATGTGATAGACATGGATGGAATGATAAATGAACCCGGTTCAGTATTATAGAGGTGGAATAGGAAATGAAATCAGTTTAGTAATACTGGGCTGGAAAGAGGGGTGGAATTGGTTTAGTAATATAGGGTAAGAACAAGTGGTGAACTCGGTTTAGTAAGATAGGGATGGAACAGGGTGTGAACCCTGTTTAGTAAAGGTATTTTTCTACTAAGATTGTCTCGATATCAATTCCTTGACTACTATGGAAATAATTATATACACTTATGACTCTTCTACAATTCCATTTCTATTCCTATGTTATGCCTTCATGGATTATGTTCTTTGTTTCCTTAATATTCTTTCTTTATGAGATGCCAATATTTATACCATGATTTATGTATACGATCTTTCATATGAAGGCTACGATATTCAATTTTCATGGTACTATTCTCATACCCATATACTCATTATTATTCTTACATATCTCCCTTTTTTGACCTTATTGAGAATTTTACCTCACCCATTTGTTATTTTACCTTTCCCTAGGTTATGAAGAAATTGTTTTTGTAGAAGTAATGAAGGTGGAGATCTTTATGAAAGATATTGAATATCTTTTTCTTGGATAAAGGATTTGTTTCCATTATTCCAAATGCAATACACAATTACAATCATTGGGCATTTCGTTTTTGTAATTTATTTAATATTAATCTAAAATTATGTAATATCCATGTATGTTAAAACGTGGTTTCTATATTTATGGTTAGTAATTAATGATTTCTGAATAAAAATATGTCTAATAGATTTATTCATATATCTTCGAGTAAAATTAATAGAATTTTAAAAATAATATCTCCTAGGTCCAAGTTAGATTTATCATGATTTGTATGTTCAAGTTGTATTAGTTACTATAGGTTTATTTACAAAATTTTATGTAGGGAAAAATAATTTTTAATAAAGATAATCATGCTTTCCAGATTGATAACCAAAACTAGATCTTTGTTTAGGTACAACATGACTACCCAAAATTTTGTTAAGAGTTTTTTAATTAAAAAAATATATTCTTTTTTAGTTTTTAAATTCTTATGTTTATATCATTAATTTCTCTAAAAATTAATCAATTCTTGTAATTTTCAATAACAAGGTCATATTTAATACAAGAAAAAAAATCATCATATTTTTTTTTAAATATTATATTTATCCTTTATCTCACAATTGTATTTTCTAGCATATTTTAGTATTGAAATAAAAATTCACTAGTCATATTTTTATCATTATTTTTAGTATTATAAATATCATAAATATTAGGAGAAGAGGTAGGAATAATTTTTATTCCCTTAGAAGAGTTTTCCATAAAACATATATTTTCTCTTTTATTAGTGTCTTATATTACTAAATTATATTCACTAGAGATGTCCTCACTATTAATCCAAATTTATAACATTATTTATTGTATTTTTTCCCTTTATCCTTAATTTTATTCTTAAATTTATTCTTTGAACAACAATAGATGATGTTTAATTTTATCATACACTCATAATAGGTAACCTCAGAATGACCTTCCTTTTCCCAGTATCCACTGTTATCATGATTACCTTTGAAGTTTGAAATTTTGAAGAAAATTTCATTTATATAAAATTTATTTTTATCTTTTGTTTAAATGATCCATATTTTTATCACTATTTTGGTCACTATCACTTCCAATGGTGCTATCTAAATTGACTACTCTTATAGATTTAGAATGGGAATCCTTGAATGAAATTGACATTTTTGGTTCAGTGTCTTCATCATTGAATTTGAGTTATTTTTCATACATCATGATTTTTCATATTAACTCTTTTATTTATATATTTCTCACATCATATGACTCTGGGATGGATAGAATAGTGCATATCTATCTATTTGGTGATAATAATAAAATTATTAGCACATGATATTTGTCTTCAATGGTCTTCCCTTATTCTTGAATCATACAAATAATCTCATTAAATATGAGTTATATTTGAGAAATTTATTAATCCATTTTAATGATAAATATACAATATTTAATCATATAAGTAATTATTCTTATTTATTTGAAATTTTGTCTCCCTTCATAAGACACTAACTAATAAGGTATTATAAATTTTGAAATTAGATACACATTAAAATATTTTATATTGACTTCATCTTCACGTAACACAAATTATTACACATTCATATCTTTACAATTACAATCTTATGTATTACTATTGTAATCACTCTAATCAGAACTACCATAATTAGGTTTTTCATATTGATCTTCAATTACTTTCCATATATCAAAGCAGATAATTTTTGGATTTATTTTCATCTCTAATTTCGATTGAGAATTGTTTTAACCATTAATGTAAGGAGGTCTGTTAGTAGTATTTACATTAAGTCTATTATCATCCCTAAAGATAAAAATTTCGAAATGATATAAAATTTTATCAATTTGGTAAAAACTTGATCACAGTTAAAAATAAATATAAATATCCATTCATACAAAATGTTGGTCAAGGTGGAAAACTCAAGAGGCGGTGAATTAAGTTTCAAATAAAATTTTCTATCCATAAAATATTTTGAAATAAAATAACATCAATTTAAAATAAAACCTAATTAAATAATAATATAGGTATTTTTTATTTTTATTTTCATGTAACCCTATCGAATATTGGTCAAAACTAGACATGAATAATATTATGATTATTCTATGATTTGAGATTAATTTTATTACATGATACATTTATAAATATCAAATATGTATGAAAATTATAAATTTTTATTCTTTTAAATAAATGTCAAATATAAAAGTATGCAAAACCCTATATTTATAGTGGTATATAAAAAATACAATAAGATTAGTCTCAAGAAGAGACCTAGTCCTATCCACTTAGTAGTTACCATGTCCTAAACTATTTCTTTTAAAAAATAATCATGATTAACATCCTATATCAGGTTTTTAAAAAACAACATTACAGAAGGCTATCTAGACTAAAAAAAACTCTTACACATGTTTATTTGGAAAAA
This sequence comes from Viscum album, assembly GCA_963277665.1. Classification (NCBI taxonomy): domain Eukaryota; kingdom Viridiplantae; phylum Streptophyta; class Magnoliopsida; order Santalales; family Viscaceae; genus Viscum; species Viscum album. The sequence continues at coordinate 64,317,338 of OY728151.1, read as the reverse complement.
TAATTTTGAAATAAAAGTATAGAGACTGTTAGATTACACAAAAATATAGTTCACCATTAACTACTCAAAAGATAAATAATTGAAAATAAGTATATCCTAAAATTATAGAATGAAAAGTGTAACCGAAAAGAAAGATTTAAATGAAGAAGATGGGTTCTATTGTTCTGCAAATGATTTTTCTCTTCATAATGTTCTTCCTTCGAATTGGCAGTGAGACGTGATATATTAGATTCTCTATGATCTGGTAATTAATTTCATATGAGAATAATACAATGTAGATGTTAAAATAGAGAACTAGTTCATTTTTTTGAACTTAAAAAAATTAATTATATATATGTGTGTCTCCCTGTTTTTTCAAAAACATTGATTTCCTATAAAAAAATCGTTTAATAAAAAGATATGTTGAGACTCAAAATTATAAATCCTTTTACTTGGATTGAACCTTGGGGTATTTAAATGTTTTTAACCAGAATTTAATTATGTGTAAAAAAGTGGTTTGAAAGTATTTCAAAAATATAATACTCTAATTTTAGTCATGATCTCTTTAAATGAGCCATGTCATCTTATCCATGGCAGGTAAAACACTTAGAGAAAAATTTATTAGATTACTTGAGAAGGTTGTATATTTTATTGCCTATATTTATGGGTGATCTAGAACTTTGAGTGATGCTAACTACATGAACTATACTGAAACACATACATTTCATATTTGGTTTGGTGAGTGAACTTTCCAATTTAAACTTAATGGGATACGTGATAAATAGACTACAAGAGTAATCAAATATATGAGAAATAAACTACTTGAAAAAATGTCTACATAAGCAATCGACTACATAGGAAACTAACTACATGAGAAAAATCCTATATGGGAAAATGACTATGTCACTTCACATTAATTTACTATAACTCTAACAAATTGTAATAATGTAAATAACCTTGACCTAGTCATCTAGAGTTAGTGGTTACTTTATTACATTTTCATAAGATAAAAGTAATCATATCTTTATGGATTGAATAATTTAATATTTTTGGTTACTAGATATATACTTTAATCTCATTTCACAAATTAATAAATAAAGTATAATTTTTTTTCATGTGAATCATTATTTCCTCTCGCATAACCATGTTAATCAATCCTAACACTAATCTTTGAATCCAAGGAATGGATTCAGAAGAAAGGGGTGAGATAAAATTCTCAGTAAGTGGATTAATATGGTAGAAGATATGCATAAATAAATAATAATAAATATGGTAATTCAAATAACTTAAACTCACGCCACTTAATCAATAACTTGAGTAGAATATAGAAGGAATAAATAATGACCAAACAATTCCATATACATAGTCACTTGGTCTTGAAACTTTCAATTAGATATTATAAATAATTGAATAATCACATGAATGTAAATTACTAATATCATCATGAGGTAATTCACAATTCTATACTTTATAACCACCCCATTAAGGACTCATGCAAAGAAAAGTTTCTTAAATGTGCAAGGCCTCAGCTACAAACCCAAGATAGTTTGTCACATGAGACCTTCTGATGCATCGATGTGGTATAAAGGGACCAACACATCACTTATAATGTCTAATCCATTCATTAAATTAATGGGGTGAAATATAATCAATATAAACATCTATCTGAAAAGAACATTCATATGAAATGTAAACAATTAACCTATCGACAAACATAATTATAGACCATGTAGAGTTATATTAATGGTATAAAATTGTTCCATACCCAATAAAATTGATCATTAAACATCAAGATAAATAATTATTATAGTGCCATTACATTATATACCCTGTGGAGAATAGGTACAATGAAGGTTTTATGTCGTTGATGAATATAAATTTCATAAAAATATCATTGAAAAAATTATTGAGGTAAATAAAATTTTTACCTAGAAATAATTTAAAAAATAATTTCACAATGAATTTTTATAATAAATTTTTAAACTGATAAATTATTATTTGGAATATTTATAGTTAATGATGTCAAAAATTCCACTAATGTCATATATGTTAAAACAAATATTCATTTCACATTTTATGTAAAATCTATTTGGGACTATTTGGAAAAAAACATGATGTTTCATTTTTTTTATATAAAAATTAAACCCCAGGTAAAAGTGAATTTAATAAATAATTTATATAATATTATATAAAATTTATAAAATATTTTATGAAAACATGTTATTTTTAGAAAAATATTATGGACCTAAGAGAGAAATAATTTTTGGTTTTCATAAAAAAAGTTTACCAATTATTTTAAGTACAAATGAAGGTAAAATGATACTATCACTTGAAAAGAATAATTAATAACAAATGGGAAATAAATTTTTTTGATTTTAAGAAATATCAAATAATTACCCCATGGGTGACTTAATCATAAATAATCCTAAATACTATTGAGATTATGAAATAAACCCTTACCACTTCATTAACTTTTGAATCATAACCCACATGAAATAAATAATATATAATGACTATTTAAATAACATGAAGATATATGCATTCAATATATAACATATAAAATGGTCAATATATACACTACAAAAAAGAACTATGTGCTTAATATGGCATATGGCTTGTGGAAGGAAAAGTGATTCGAGAAACCCTTACATTAGGTCCGATTTCCATTATATGTGTGGGAAAATCATATATAGTACATGTAATATTATTATAAATACATTATTTAACTTTATTAATATATCTCATACCAAATATGATTTAATTAATGTATTTTATCACTGGTTTAGTAAGATTTCATTATTAAAATCACTATCTCGGGTGATACTATCTTTTTTCATTTATGTTTTGGTTTGGTAATACCGGTCATTTTAAATTTATCATTATTCAACAATATAAATAATTTACAAAATGATATAAATATCATATATATTCATTATAGATATATATTTATAATAATCTATATAATCTAGATATAGGAAATGGATTACACCATTCATGGAGATAGTTGGTCCAACATATGCATGAACACTGTTTCCATTTTCTCAACGGATGGAGAGGAATGAAAATAAATTTTAATTAATCATTAAATAAACATTATTATTTTATATTATTCATTTATATTAATCAAATCTATCCATATTACTATAAATTTAAAAATAAAAATAAAAACATTTCACCTCGCTACATGGAGGAAATAGTCCACATATATGCACGAGAGACATTATTATTTTCCAATTCACTTGAAGGTATGAAGTTAGAGATTAATTTATATTTTTATAAGTATTTTTATGTAATAAATATCACATAAATTCATTAAATATATCCTTAATACCATTAATAAAACTCGTAAGAGAAATAGGAATTACAACGCTTCGTGAGGCAGTTGTCCACCGTACACTCGAGCAATGTTTTCATATCCCACTAGATTGAATAGTAATAAGGTATATGTTATATGATAACTCAATAATTTTATTTATTTAATATATATCATATAAATGTTTTAAATCCATAATTAAATAAATCCATTAATGCTGTGGATGGAATAAAAATTATATCAGTTTGCATGAAGGTAGTCTGCTGTATAAACAATTGATGTTTCCTTTTCCCATTTTATGGAAGAGAAGATATATATAATACATTAACATAACATAATAACCTATAAGTATATGTTTTATTGTGGTATAATTATATTATCATTGTTTTAGTAGAATATAATTAGTTATAATAACAATTAAAATGAAAACACATAGTTAAAAATATTACGTCTTCTTTAGGAAGCCTTTTTAGGTTTAACCAAATGCCTTCATAGATTGGATTTGTCATCCAGACAAGGACACTAGGATGTTGGGAGGGAATTAATTATGATATTATATGATATCTTGGGGGAGGAAAATTTATTTGGGAGTGTTAATAGTATATTAAAGGGGGTGTCCATTTATATGTGGTGGATATTAAACACATGTAATTTTCAAAGAAATAAAGTGATACCCATGTTTTCCTATAACTAAAAGCCTAAAAAATGATCCATTATAGAAATAATATAGATTTTAAGGTCAAAATATGTCATGAAATTTTTTTATGTAAAATATTGTAGGTTATTTTTACCCCTTATCTTTTTATTTTAACCCTATGTAAATAAGTTTTTACATTTACTACGACAATTAATTTTTACTATTTTAACTATTAATTATGGTAAAATTTTAAGTTTAAATTATTATATAATATAAATTATTGTGATTACAAACATGGAATTAATTTTTTTTAAAATTAAATTGAAATATGTGTAAGAATTTAAAAAAAATTAAACTCATAGGCGAGTCGAAAAAAGGGTTATTTAAAGAAAAATTATTACATGTTTTAAAAGATAATATATCATAATTAAATATTAAAATGATTAAATTGTACTCAATTTGTTAAATATTAATCTAATTGAAATTATTTTACATTAAAATAATTTAAAATATAAATTAACCTTGTTATTTATTTAAATGAAATGATAGTTTCAATAAAAATCAGTATTTTCACTATTCATCAAAAAATAATGTTTTAAGAAAATTATATAGCCTTAAACAAAAGATAAATTTAGTATATATATATATAATTGAATTTTATGTTCTAAAATAAATTTTCGAAAAATAGGAAAATTTATTATTTAATTTTGTGCCCAATGTGCGGCTAAACAACATTTTAAAAAGGCAATAAGATTTTTTCATAAAAAATTACTTTTCCTCTAAAATGGTTCTTATTTTATTAATAATTAATAGATAAAAATCAAATATATTTTATAAATGTGTAAAATAAGTAATTTAAATAATTTATTTAGTGTTATTTAAACATGTATAATTAATTTCTGGTTTATAGTGGTTATGTTTAAAAATTAAAAATTTAATAGACTATTACTTTTAGTTACAACACAGTGTTGTTTTTATGCTAATATTTCAACAAGATTGAATTTATTTAAAAATAAACATATCAAAAATACTTAGTGTCTTATATTCTCTTGAAGTCATGTTTTTTGTGTCATACATGATATCAAACATGATTCTCCTTTTCTAAAATCTTGTTTAATTACAATATACCCATTAAATAAATTTCATACTCACAATTTAATATTGATATTAGAAATTAAGGGTTTGAAATTTGAAAATACCATTGATTGAAACTCGCATCATAAAACAGGTTAACAGATAATCCTCTTGATAATAGAGAAATAAAGGTACAAAGGTCATAAAAATAACACACAACTAGAGTGATAAGGATCATTGATCATAAAGAAACTGAATGATCAATGTAATGTAAAGGAACTAAAAAAATAAATTTATGAATATTTATAAGAACATTTTATTCCTTGGATATAAAGGTAACATGGTAATAAATTTTAATAAATATGAATAATTTGGATGAGTACATGATGTGTAGTCCCGACTACATGATGTGCACTTTTGATCACTGTCAATATGAAGTACAGACCTGGGGACATGGTGTGTAGATGTACTTCAGAAATCTTCAAGGTACACGGCATGCTCAGTGGGAAACTCACTGTGTAGTTTCCGCATTACACAGTTTCCATCCGGGTAAGCCATGTATAGGGTGCATAGTCCAACCCTAACCTGAAGGGACTACATGCCATGTTCAGTGGATCACACAATGTGTAATCTAGAAACCATGTGCCACCTGTTCCGGGAGAACACATAGAGTCTTAAAGACTTAGATATGATCCATTTACACGACCTGATTTGGAGGACCAGTCCAATGCATTGAAACTAGACTACACGACATGTACTACCAATTACATGCTGTATATTCTTATGTTGTACGAAAAAGAATGTTTGGAAACTCTAGATGAGATCCTCTGTTTTATTTTAATCAATATTAATAGAAAAATTATTTTCTTTAAATTGAATGAGAAATGAGAAAGGAGGAATAGATCTCGAGATTCAGATTTACAGAACGATTAATCTTGATTTGAAACAAAAAAATTATGAAATTTAAAAACCATTAATGAAAAAATAAATAATTATAAACAATTATATGACCTCTCTAATACTACATGTAGTTTTTGAGCACAGCGGAAGCACATTAGTGGGTGTACCCAACTTTAATTTTAGCGTTAACAACGATCAGTCTAAGATCTGTCACAAAAATAAAACGCCAGATCTTCAGAATAAAACAAAGAACAAAAAATAAAGAGGAGAATCCCAGAACCCTTCAAAGGATCATCATATGTTTGTTATAATTAATTTAAATAATTAACAATAAATTTCTTGATGAAATTCTTTCTTCATTGATATTTCCCATCATGATCCGACGTGATCCATCGTTGCATCGTAGCTTCCAAGTGTCAAGAACCAGCCCGAGTACCCTGGTAACCCGATAACCGAGCCGGCCCTGACATAGCCCAGAGGGAATTCCTATTCCCCACGGGTCGGTGACTAGTACTGGGCATCGTATAAAATACCAGTGGGAACAATTTTTCCACAAGAATGCGGAAGAAAGAGTAAAACAAAACAGTATTCATAACACATTAGACTCCATTGGGAGTGATGTACCAGAATACAGAGAGGCATGAAAATGCCAAAGAGCTGCAACCCAAGTACCAAAAGGGGAAAACAGTTCCAAGGTCTCAAAGGACACAACTCACCAAGTCTAGAGATCAACAACTGGATCCACCTCCAAGAGGTCCCTTCCCTTTGCTCGATCCTGGAAGAAGAAAATCTACAAACACCCGAAGGAAAACGTAGGGTATGAGCCTATGCCCAGTAGGATACCACCAAAGATTCCGTAACAAATTCCAAAATAGATTATCCAATTAAAAGCTTTCAATATTCAAATAAATAGGTTTGGAAATTCAAAATAATATTTTAACAAAACATGTTATACATTTTAAAATTATGGAAATAAATAGATTTTAGAAAAGGATTTACAAATGATGGAATATTTCTAAAAAAGTGTCTTAAGGAAGTCATTTATATTAAAAAGTTTATATAAATTCAGAAGGCATGTAAAGTAGTTCAAAAACATTGGCATACATTTATATCTCTAATATAAATAAACAAGTGAGCAACATGGTCATCTACAAAAGGTACGATAGTATTAACCAGTTATAGGATTCCACACTCTCTATGTCAACTCATCAAGATGTGTATACACACGTCCCTATGACAATGGCCAAAGGAGACTCATCACCAACCCGTCGGGGATGTGACCCGCTGCATGTATGTTTTATAATGTTATCGTAGCATAGAGTGTATCCAAATAACTCACTAACAACCTAAGGCTTGCATTCACTCTTTAATTTTGGGAAAAATATTTTAATAATGATTAAAATACGATCAATCCCATTATTCCATTTCAAATGTGCCAATTTCATTCCATTTAAAACCAAAATAAGTTTTATTCAAAACATGCCTTTTCACAAGATAAAACCAATGGGTTTCTATCAAATCATTTCAGGCCATTTTTATAAGTTTGAAATCCATTCCATTCCAATTCCATCATTACACATTTCATTTCAACAATTAAATTCAACAATTTAATTGAATACATTTCCATCAAATCCAGAATTTAAATCCCACAATTTAAATCGGCCAATTTCCATAAACACACCCAATTCAATGGAATTGGGGTTTTCCCAAATTTCTATGCCAAGACCATTTCAAATATCTCAATTCAATGGAATCGAGTTTTTATCAATTAATTGAAAGAAACTCGAGGAATTGAATTTAAATCAATAATTGAAATAAATCAAGAAAATACAATGATAAACAATTTGGAAAGTGGGGACAGAACCACCTACCTCGAAGTTTTTGACCAAAACCACAAAGGTCGAGAACACTCATGAAAAACAGGTCTCTTCTTCAAGAACCCACCTTAAATCTCTTCTCCTAGAATGGTAAAGACCAAAACTCATCAAAATTTGTATGACACACTTTGATCTACCCATAATGGGCATAGATCTAAGAAACCAAGAAAAGAGGAGGAGTATATCTAAGTAGATCTAAGAAACCAACCAAGAACGAAGAAGAACGATCACATAACTTGAGAATCACACTTCGATTCAACAAGAGGAGCCTTTGGATCACCTCCAGAACAAATGGAGAACCTTCTCTGATCCCAGGAGAAGACAAATCCCGAGTAAGGGCCACTTAGGAAGAAAACCGAAGCATTTAGAGGCAAAATAGATAAGATTCACAATTTAAGGATCTAATTTTAAGTGACTGCACGGTTTGTCTGCACAGTTTGACAAACCCTACGCTAACCGTGTGTGAGCTACTGCCTCTTCCACCCTTCTCACATGGCTTGAGCACATGGTTAGACAAACCGTGCACCACTCGTGTGGAAGCTTCTATCCAGGTTTCACGGTTGTCATGGTTTGGTCGCATGGTTTGTCAAACCATGCGCAAACCATTCACAACACACTGGGTTGTAATTTTTTTTACAAAAAATATCCTAAATGCTTCCTAAGACTTTACTCCAAAAGAAAGGTACTTAGAAACCTCAAAAAGTACCTAAAAACGTAACAGAATGTTAAAACCTTCCCACCATAATAAATTTCTGTCCCCCGAAAGCCAATGAAGAAACCTCCATGACAAAAAGATGAGGCCACTGCTCTCTCATTAGAGCCTCTCTTTCCCACGTCTCATGAGAATCAGAACCATGTTGCCAAAGTACACGGACCAGAGGTATTGTTGTCCCATGAAGTAACATGGTCTCATAATCAACAACCCTGACTGGTCGTTCAGTAATAGATAAATCTGGTTCAATCTCAAGATCACTCAACCTCACAACATGAGATGGATCTGAGAGATACTTTCACAGTTTTGATACATGGAACACGTTATATATCGACGTCAGCTGTGGTGGTAGAGCTAAATGGTGAGGAGATTTCCCCATAAGACCAATAACCTCAAAAGGTCCCACAAAGCGAGGAGAAAGCTTCCCTTGCCTCCCAAGCTGTCGATGAACTAATCGAGGTGAAACTTTCAAGAACACCTAGTCACTAACTGAGAACTCTAAAGGTTTATATCCACGGTCGGCATAAGACTTGTACCGACACTGAGTTGTCAAAATTCTTTGACGAATCAAGTGGATCTTAGTTATCTTCTCTTGCACCAAACATGATCCTACCAAATAACTTTCACCAATCTCCGACCAACATAAGGAAGATTTACATGGACGACCATAAAATTCCTCAAAAGGAGCCATTTTGATCGCAGACTAGTAACTGTTGTTATAAGAAAACTCCACTAGCCTTAGATGATCATCCCAAGACCCACCAAAGTCTAGAACACAAGAACAGAGCATATACTCAAGGATCTGAATTGCTCTTTCTGTCTGGCCATCTGACTGCCACCGCATGTCATAGAACCTTTTTGTGGTTCCTGGGTGCACATACCACTGAGAGTTATGGCAAACCCCCATCACATCCTTGCCGATAACAGCACAACATAACGGTTTCGATAACACATGACACCCTCTTTGGATAACGACCACAAGGTGTCGGTCTCCCCACCAAAAAGAGAGTTCCTAACACTATCGAACTCAACATCTAGATGTTGTTCTGGAAGGATCAATTCGAGGAGACAAGGATTCAACTGAAAATTGGATAAATAAACTTCATTCCTCTTCCAATGAATTCCAATATGCAACTGAGAAAAAAGAGCAATCAAACTCCACTCTTATGAGGATTCTTTCACAGCCTGAGATGGAGGTTTTCGGATTAACTCATCTGCAACTACATTCCCTTTACCCGGGGTATATGCAAAGTCAATGTCGAAAGATTGTAGGTACTCCACCCAATGCCTTTTGCGAAGATTAAAATATTTTTGAGAGAAGATATAACTCAATATATTGTGGTATGAATACACTATAAACCATTCTCCATAAAGTTAATGTCTCCAACACTTATGTGTATTCATTACAGCTGCAAGTTAAAGTTCATGTGTAGGATAGTTCTTCTCATGAGTCTTAAGCTGATGAGATCCATAGGCAATAACATGATCTCGTTGCATGAGGACATATCCCAACCCTGAACCCGATGAATCACAGAAGACCACATAACCTATCCCAGCCTCAGGAAGAGTTAACAACGGCACATTAGTCAAAAGATGATTTATCTCAACAAAATAACTCTGACATTTATCGTTCTAGGAAAACTTCACTCTCTTTTTAGTCAGAGCAGTCATTAGAGAATCTAACTTTGAGAAGTCTTTAACAAACTGGTGACAATATCCTACTAATCCCAAGAAGCACTGAATCTCGAAAACATTTAGTGGTTGTTCCCAAGTCATAAAATCTTTCACCTTATCAGGATAAACTGATATTCCCTGTTCTGACACGGCATGTCCCATGAATTTTACTTCCCAAATCCAAAAATCACAGTTTGAAATCTTGGAAAAATGTCGGTGATTCCTTAGAAGTACCAGAACAGTTCTTAGATGATGCACATGATCCTCCTCAGACTTGGAGAAGACAAGAATGTTATCCACAAAGACCAACACGAAAGTATCTAGATACTCACGGAAAACCATGTTCATCAAAGCCATGAAAACTGCAGGATCATTTGTCAGGACGAAGTTCATGACAAGGTACTCATAATGGAAATACCTACTTCGAAAGGCGGTTTTATGAATGTTAGATTCCTTTATCCTCAACTGATGTTAACCAAATTGAAGATCAATTTTTGAAAACCACTATTCCCTTTTCAATTGGTAAAACAAATCATCAATTCGTAGTAACAGATACTTGTTCTTTATCGTAACTTGATTGAGCTTTCAATAATAAACACATAAGAAAAGAGAACCATTAACCTTCTTGGCCAAGATAACAGGTGCTTCCCAAGGTGACACACTCATCATATAAAACCTTTCTCAAGAAGATCTTCTAACTGAGACTTCAGTTCTTTTAGTTCAGCTGGAGCCATTCGGTAAGAGGGAATAGAACCCGGTTGAGTTCCGGGCTTTAAGTCGATAGAAAATTCAACCTCTCTTATTGGTGGAAAACCAGAGAAGTCAGAAGGAAACACGTTGGGAAACACAGCGATGACTGGAGGAATATCACCACACATTGAGTCTCTCTCCAGATCAAAGGAAAACACTAATATAACATTACCCAACTCTGGATAAGAGGGTCCAGCTCTACATGACCTTGGGTCCCATTATCCTTGAAAAACAAGAGGTACACTACTGGGTGTCGTTAGGTAGACCCGTCGAAGATAAAAATCAATCCAGGATTTATAGGAAATGAGCCAATACATCCCATAAATGACGTCAAAAGATTTCATGTCGAGAATGAAGAAATTATAATAATGATCAACATTTAATAGAGAGAAGACCCAAGTAGGACTACGAAGATCCTTATCACTCATTAAACCAAGGGGTGTAGTAATATCCATTGCACAAGATAAAATCTCCATAGGCAGATTAATCAGATTAACAAGATGTGTTGAAATAAAAGAGTGAGATGCAACAGTATCAAAAGGAGTTGTCACTAAAGAAGAAGCTATAGTAATGGTACCCCTCACAGTTGCAGGACCTGCATCAGCTACCTCTGGAGATGCTTCCACTACGTGAAGAAGCTTCGTTCTGGATGCCTATGGCTGGAACCCTTTTGTACGTGAAGCATTTGATTTCCTCACAGTATTTGGAGTTGCTGATGATCATGTTCTACTATGCCAAGTGAAGAAGAGATGGCAGAATCTCTGTAGGTTCCCTAAACGTCTACAGGAGCTACAGTTCTTGGGTGCCTCATTGCAAACCCTCTTAGAATGACCTGGAATTCCACACTGATAGCAAGTAAAGGATGCCCCTCCTAGTGCTACTAGATAACTAGAATGACCCTATTTCCAAGAACCACTATGAGAAACATCACTCTTCCATTTTACTTTAAAGGAACCAACACTGCCACTAGAAAGAAAAGGAACTTCCTACAACCCTGACTTTCCTTCCAAATCCATCTCTACCATCATTTCCCTATCCAACACATCGACATAAGTGGGTATCTTTAGTAAGAAAACCTGAGAATGGATATCTGATCGATGTCCCAACTCAAATCATAGATCTTTCATCCTCTCATTAGATAAAATTTCAGGAGAAAACTGTACCAACTCAGTAAAGCAATTTGAGTACTCAATCATGGTTTTGTTGGCCTGCTCAAGTTTGAAAAACTCCACAGCCTTGGCCAACACCATAGAATTTGGATAAAACTAATCAGTGAAAAGAACCCTAAAGTCTTTCCCCTAAAAACCCTTATATCTCCCACCCATCACCATCATGTCCAACCATCTCCTACATGGTCCCTCCAGCACGAAGGTTTCACACTTCACCTTGATCACATCAGGTGTCTCCAAAAACCCAAAAAGACGTTCGATCTTACTCAACCATTCCTCATCATGTTGAGGATCAGTTGAGCCTTTGAAGACTGGTGGCTTCAGGAAATGTAACTCTTGAGAATGACTTTAGAGAATATCACTATGAGGATCTATAGCTGGAGTCTGAACAAGAATTGGAGGTGGTGCCTGTCCCAGAGCATCGACAGTGTGAACAATCACCTCTACCTGCCCTAGATCCACAATATGACTTGCTTGCTGAGATTCAGTAGAAGCCTCTTTTTGGATCCTATTCTCACATCTTCTCTGAGGCATGTTTCTACACAACATAAAAAGACATAGATTAACACCCTAACCGAGTAACAAGAAAAAATATTCTTAATAGAAGGGATTAAAAAGATTTGGATTCCAATCTATCCAAATAAAAATATGGGAAAAGGCTAGAACTAATCCACAAGTCACCTTTCCCTAACCACCCTTGGTGACTTAAGGTTCATTGTGGTGAGATCTGGCCAGGCACTCAATCGCAACTACCTCCTAAGTCCCGACAAGAATACTCACATGCATACTATCATCAAGGCAATATATTTCAACAACCTCAACCTCCCTTTGATACCAATTTGTCACGAACCCGCCCGGGTACACTAGTATCCTGATAACCGAGCTGGCCCTATCATAGCCAGAAGGGTGTTACTGATCCCCACGAGTCGACGACTAGCACCGGGCATCATATAACATATAAGTGGGAATGATTTTCCACAAGAATGTGGAAGCAAGAGTAAAACAGAACAGTATGCATAACAGATGAAACTCCACTGGGATTGATGTACCAGAATACAAATAGGTATGAAAATGACAAAGTGATACAACCCAAGTACCAAAAGGGGAAAATAGTCCCATGGTCCCAAAGGACACAACTCACCAAGTCCAGAGATCAACAACTGGATCCACCTCCAAGAGGTCCCATCCCTTTGCTCGATCTTGGAAGAAGAAAATCTACAAACACCTGAAGGAAAAAGTAGGGTGTGAGCCTAAGCCCAGCAGGATACCACAAAAGATTCCGTAACAAATGCCAAAATAGATTATCCAAAGAAAAGCTGTCAATTTTCAAATAAAAATGTTTGGAAATTCAAAAGCATATTTTAACAAAATATGCTATACATTTTCAAATGATGGAAATAAATAGTTTTAAGCAAAGGATTTAAAAATGATGGTATATTTCTAAAAAAATGGATTAAGAAATACATTTATATAAAACAGTTTATATAAATTCAACAGGCATGTAAAGTAGTTCAAAAACATTGGCATACATTTATATCTCAAATATAAATAAACAAGCGAGCAACATGGTCATCTTCCAAAATGTAAGATAGTATTAACCAGTTATATGATTCCACAATCTCTATGTGAATTTAGCAAGATGTGTATACACACATCCCTATGAAAATGGCCAAAGGAGACTCATCACCAACCCGTTGGGGATGTGACCCGCTACATGTATGTTTTAGAACATTGTCGTAGCATAGAGTGTATCCAAATAACTCACTAACTACCTAAGGCTTAAATGCACTCTTAAATGTTGGGAGAACTATTTTAAAATATCTAAAAATACGATCAATCCCATTCTTACTTTTAAAAAGTTCCAATTTCATTCCATTGAAAACCAAAACAGGTTTTATTCAAAACATGCCTTTTTCACAAGATATAACCAATGGGTTTCTATCAAATCATTCTAATCCATTTTCATAAGTTGGAAATCCATTAAAAACCAATTCCATCATTACACATTTCATTTCCAAAACTAAATTCCACAATTTAATTGAAAAAACTTCTATCAAATCCACAATTTAAATCCGACAATTTTAATCAGCCAATTTACATAAACACACCCAATTCATTAGAATTAAGGTTTTCCCAAAATTTTATACCAAAACCATTTCAAATATATCAATTCATTGGAATCGATTTTTTATCAATTAATTGAAATCAACTTTAGAAATTGAATTTAAATAAATAATTGAAATAAATCAAGCAAATACAATGATAAACAATTTGGTAAGTCGGGACGGAACCACCTACATTGATGTTTTTGACCAAAACCACAAAGGTCGAGAACGCTCAAGAAAACATGTATCTTCTTCAAGAACCCGCCATAGATATCTTCTCCTATAAAGATCAAGACCAAAATTCATCATAAAATGTACCACACACTTAGATCTACCAATAATTGGAGTATATCTAAGAAACCAAGAGAAGAGGAGGAGTAGATCTATGTAGATCTAAGAAACCAACCAAGAACGAAAAAGAACAATCACATACTTTGAGAATCCCACTTCGATTCACCAAGAGGAGCCTTTGGATCACCTACATAACAAAGGAAGAACCTTTTATGATCCCAGGAGAAGAAAAATCCCATGTTAGGTCCACTTAAGAGAAAAAATGAAGTATTTAGAGGAAAACGGTAGAGATCCACAATTTAAGGATCTAATTTTAAGTGATCACACTGTTTGTCCGCATGGTTTGACAAATCGTGCACTAACCATGCGTGAGCTACTGCCTCGGCCACCATTATCACACGGCTTGACCACACAGTTAGAAAAAACATGCGCCATCTGTATGGAAGCTTCTGTCAAGGTTTCAAGGCTGGCAGGGTTTGGTCGCACAGTTTATCAATCCGTGCGCAAACCGTGCACAACACACTGGGTTTTAATTTTTTAATTCCAAAAAAATATCCCAAACACTTCCCAATCCTTTACTCCAAATCAAAGGTACTTATAAATATCAAAATGTACCTGAAAACATAATGGAATGTTACACCAAGTATAGGATTCCTCTAATAGTGATTTATATGTGATCCACGTATCTGTGGATGTTGTCTAAGGGTCATCCGGGTGCTAGCATGGAAGAGCCTTTGCTTGCAATGTCCGCCTTCGATCACCTTGATCAGGTGGAGGTGAATCTATCTCTCGTAGCTTGAGAGAGTTCTTGGTGGAAAAATAATTCTCTCTTTGTGTGAGATTTTTTCCAAATCCGTTGTACACAACCCCCAAAGAAATGGATAGGCTAATGGTAATTATATATTTGGGAATTTAATTACATAGAATAATAAAATAAATTAATTACCCAAAATCATTTATTCATTTAATTTAATTCTTAGTAATACCAAATGTCTAATAATAATAGTTGACTATTATTATTACTTGACATGCTCCCATCAAATTACACCTAATATTATTTAATGAAATAAAAAATATTATTTCCCATAAATTCCCAAAAAAATACACGGTGTGTATATTTAATATACACGACGTGTATTTTTTTCATTTTTCTTTATTTTCTCCACATTTATTTGACCTTGAATAATGAATATTTATTTGTCAAATAAATTTCACTACATTACTCGCTAATAAATATATTATTTCACCCACAATATATTCTCTGGAATAAATAGTGTTTAAATAAATGGGATCAATAATCCTTGAATAATTATTAAACCAAAAGCAGTAATAATATTTATTCAACTTGTTAAATTAATATTTAACTGAGATAATTGAAAAAACATAGTGTGTGTGACCCTCTAGTCCACTTTCTCAGTGGAATTAAGTGGAGGATGCCCAAATTCCAAGGTTAGCATCTAGAAACACACCAAGGAACCCATAGAGAATGAAGTTAACACTGCAATGATGTTTCATCTCCTACAAATGCTTACCGTGTAATATAATCCTTTTTCTTGATATCTCTAATCAGGCAGGTTGCAGCTTGTGCCATCAACCCATGTGCTCGATTATTCATTATTTGACTTCCTGTAATTGAACTCACCCATACCTTACCATGGCCATGGATTTATTTAGGCTATATCAATTCCATCAAAATTCTAGAGATATCTACTTCTGTTATAGAACAGAAGGGTAAAATATTTTCTCACATTATCAATTAATGCAATATTACTCGTGATGAACCCAACATATCCTACCTCACTTTGAACAGCCTATCATCACATTTTTCGTCAATACATCTATGTGCGCGAGTTGTAATACCAATTAATAATAATTTTAATGTCTAAATACTAATGCACACGTCCACAAATAAGAACATCTAATAACACTATGAAATGTGGATTTCCTTCTGGAGGGTCTCATTATCAAAATATCCTCCTATATATTACCAAGGGTGCAAACCATGAGAAGCTGCCTCAAACTTTTATGAGTCCTCACCCCTAATGGCCTATATTATTTGTGTCCCTTAAATAACATCATCAAGCTATAGAACATATATTCGAGAACGGTGTTATGGAATTTCTAGGTTCACATCATAGCAGAGATCCACTATGACCCTTTAATAAAATAGCTATCCTTTGGAAATAATGACATGATTTTTCATGTAGAAGAAAAATCAAGATGTGATAATGTATTTATTAATGAATAAAGTACAAAGTAGTTGGTTCTAGGCCGAAAAATTCAACAATAACATTGGAAAATTTTAAATCATAACCCCAAGGAAGAAATAAATTCAAATTAAACATTAATTTACATTTATATAAAGGGATTATTTATTTAAAATATCAAATGGGAAGTTTATACATCCCACAAAATAACTAAGTGGTGAATATGACATATGTCATGCAGAAGTAAAAGTTAGACAAGAAACCCTTACCTCATGTATGACGTTCAATTTATGTGTTTGAACATCCTATACAGTAAATATAGGTTTATTATAAAGCTATAAATGAAACCTATTAATATATCTCAATGAATATATTAATTAATTATTGTATTTTTTCACTATTTTATTAACAATTCTTTGTTAAAATAACTATTTCAGGTGATAATTTATTTTTTTCATGTGAGATTTGGATTAGTAATTTTAGTAGTTTTACTTTGATAATGGATTCACCATATATAGAATGTAAAACATGATATAAATATAATATATACTAATTACATATGTATTTATAGTTTTTTATAAAATCTAGATATAGGAAATTGATTACATCATTAATGGAGACAGTAAGCTGTGCATACGCATTAATGATGTTTACACTTTCAGGATGAATGAGAAGAAAATAAAATTATTATAATTTATCATTTTAAGAGTAATAATAATTATTTACATACTTTATATTTATAAAATACATCCTTATTAACAACCATTTGAAAATAAAATGAAAAACATTTGACATCACTATGTGGCAGAGTTAGTGCACTCGTACACTCAAAAAATTATTTTTAGGTAATAAATATCACATATATTTATTACATTTATCCTTACTACATTCTATGTAAAGCGTAAATAAGAAAAATCACATCGCTTTTCCAGGAGGTAGTCCTTATTACACAAAAGTGATGTTATCGTATCCACCATGAAATAGAATTTAAGAAGGTATATGTGATAAAATAATTATATAAGTATAATAATTTTATAAATATAATATAAATATGTTAAATTCATAATTATATATATCCATGGAAAAAAATTAAATTTCTTCACGAGGTGGTAGTTCCCCGTACACATTATCATGATTTTGTTTCCCATTTGATGGAATAATAGATGCTTATTGGTAATAATAATAACATAAAAACATCTCATTATATGGTATATTTTGTTATTTTTATATTATCATAGTTAAATAATTATATATGGAGTTAGAAGAGGTAAAATGAAAACCCATAGTTAAAATTATTACCTCTTCTTCGGGAAACCTCTTTGGGTTTATCCTAAAACCCTAATAGATTGGATTTATGATCTAAAAAACTAAAATTTTATTTGGTGAAGGAATTAATGATGATATTTTGTTTGGTATAGGTTTAACCAAAAATAGTTGGGAATGTGATGATAAGAGGAGATGGGGTGTCCTTTTATAAGAAGGGGAGATGACACACATGCAATTTTAGTAAACATTAATAAATAACCACATTTTTCTATTTCCACAAGACTCAAAATGTGTAATTATTGAACCAAAAAAATTAGGGTCAAAATATTTCCATTTAATAGGTTTTGGACATGATTTTAGGTCATTTTTAATTTATCATTTTTAGTTTAACCACCAGAAAAATTAGTTTTTACCTTCAACACTGTAATTAATGTTTATTATTTTCACTATATAATATGATTGAAAATTAACATGAACATATTATATAATATAAATTATTCTGATTTCAAATATTTATTTAATTTTTGAAAATTCAATTCTTTAAATTGGCATAATTATATTTAAAAATAAACCCATAGATGCATAAAAAAACAAGTTTCCCAATGAAAAACATTGAAAGGTTTAAAATTATTTTATATCATAATTCAATATGAAATTTATTCCAATGAACTAAATTAGTTATATTATTATATAATTGATCCAATATTACTTTATATTTAATTTAAAATATAATTTTACCTTGTGAATAATTTAAATGAAAAGGAATTTTTCAATAAAAATTAATATTTTTCACCATTCATAAAAAAACTAATACTTTCAGAAAATTAAAAAAAAATTATCCCAAAGATAAATTCTACATGTATATTTGAAAAATAATTTTTATTTTTTAAAATATACTTTATAAATAGGTAAAAATATATTTTATTGCATGTGTGTAAATAACTATTAAACATTCTTTTAGGAAAAATATAGGTTTTAGAAAACACTTCATTTTTATTTGAAATGGTTCTTTATTTTATTAATAATTCATAGATAAACCACGAATATATTATCTAAATGTGTGAATAATATAAATTTCGAATTTTAATTATTCTTATTCATACCTTCTAACTTAACACCAATGTTAGAATGATCATGATCAATTAATAATATTTTAATAGAGTATTGTGTCTCATTCAAACTTGGTGTTGTCTACATGGAAAGCAATCAAAGAGATTGAATTTATTTATGAAATAATATATAATAAATTCTCAGGGTGTTATATTATCTTATAATTAGGGTGTTATGTGTCATACACACTATCAAACATGATTTTACTTTATAAAATTTTTGTGTCTCACACATCAAGTTGAACATTCATATGGTTTATTGACTTCATCATGTGGTCAAATCATGACTTGAAAAAATATATGATGGTCATAAATTTTAATAAAAATTTTGTTTTTTTCCACAAATTTTTTTATACTATTGATTGAAGTGTTTTTAGAAAAACTGGCATGGCCAAACAGATATGTGTGTATTCAATAAAATTATCATGTGCTCAATCCAACTGATCTGGTGGTTAATACAAGTGATTGTGTGGTGGATATAACTTATGATGAAATTCATCATACTAATCAATAATTCTCTAACAACTTTTTCATTCAATCCAACCGATCATGCGTTCGATCCAAATGAAAAAGATGCTGATCCAATAAATAATGGTAGATCTGGTACTTTTTGAAAATTTTCATCATGGTATTTGGAATCCTCAAATGTTCAATGTGTTCTCCATATTTTTGATTGAGTCCCTTGTGAAAAAAATTATTTCCCAAATCATGTTTTGTTTTTAGACTTCTTTTTCTGCATTGTCATTCCAAAAATTACCAAAATTTCTAGTATGTTCTTGCAGAATATTAAAATTTAATAAAAAATTGATGATTTTAAAAACAAAAAAATCATGAAATGTGATTGTTGAATTAAGTAATTTATAGAATAAAAAAAAACTTTAAATAGGGACTTGAGTAGCTACATGGTTCAACATTACTAGGATACTCCATAGAGTATTTTTCTATAATGTTTTATGCATGATAATAACTACTTATCTCGATGCTTACCACATAGTTAATTACCTTTACAATGGTTTGGGTTTCATCAGTCCTTTATCAGGTTCACTAACATAAAATGTTTATGGTTGGCTCATTATTTTCTAAGGATCACTACCACTTCTTCCACATCCATTTATCACTACTATATGAATGATACACACAAGATCTTTAGACATGTAAGTCCCTTCACAAAATTAACTAAATCATCCTAAAAATGGGTAGATACTCCATTGAAGTCATGTTGAGTATATCTTTATCTAATTAAAAAAATAACATTGGTCTTGCTTGAAGAATAATTTTGGACCAATGCTCACTTTTCTATAGAGGAAAAAAACTTATAATGGAATGATGTTTAATGGGATACCAAATTATCAATACTTCCATCCCATCACTGGGAATTAACAGACATTCTTTTAAGAGTGAAATTTTTGTTGAAATATTAGTCTATTCTCTAATTTAATATGTTTTCTAGATATTCAAAATGATCACATAAAATCCCTCTCTTATACCCCATTGTACTTCATGATCTTCTTAAATAATTAATAAATCCCTTTCCAAATAAAATAAAACCTATTTTCACCTAATTGGCCCATTTTATTTTCTCATTCAATCCTCATAAATATCCTCCATTACTATCTCATATACAATCAACACAACAATTTCTTAATGGTCATTATATATCTCTTATATTTTTTCCATAGGTAGAATTACCCTCTATGTAAAACCAATACCCTTTGTAAATTCCTTTAATCCAATGAATTCATGAATAATATCATTTAAAAAACATGAGACCACACATTGTGTAGTGAGTACAACTTCCATAATGTGTATGAATTCATTCTAATGTACTTACCATTTCACCAGATTCGACTACCAAAATAGCTTACATAAAACTTTGGTGATATAAACTTGTTTTATTCCCCTTTAAGAGATTGAGATCCACAAGAATATGGTTTCCCCTTATAGCTCTAAAATATAACTTCCCCAAATGAATTCTTACACTACGGGTTTTTCCCATCCCATTTCATCCTTCTTTAAAAAACACCATGACTATGACTTCCTCACCATGACTTGGTGCAAAAACATTTGTCAATTTTTACCTGAAATGATAAATAACACAACATGAACCGTGGTCATGCTAGGCATTTTGGGTTTCAATTCAACCCATTAATGATGGGTTTTCGCAGAACAAGATACAATTTCCATTACATGTATGTACATTAAATGACCACCATAGGGACCACCATGGGTGTTTTGGCCATCCTCCTTCCCAACATTTATATGAATATGGTCATGAACATCCATGGACTTTCCTCCACTATCACTAGACCCAAAACCATGGGTGTGAACGTTCTTATGTTAGGAAATAACACTATAAAATATAATGGGATATGGGAATGGTCTCTTTTTATGGGATGTGTTGCTCTTTAGTGCACCACACTCCATGACCATCACTTATATAATTCCTCCAGACTTTAATCACTTTTCATATCATCAAATTTTAACACATAAAATATGTATAACTATGATTAATTATGTAAAAAAGATACCTTATCCATATTATTTGGGAATAAACAATCTCCTAAGAATCACTTACAAAATGTTGTTATCTTTAACATATTTCTTCAATAATTATATTGTCAATAATTCCATATTTCTTCAATTAGATTCCAAAACACATATTGTTATCAATGTTTAACTTCAATATTTGTAACAAATGATTATTTATTTTCAAAATATATAACTCAATCGAAACACAGTCCAATGGGATTTATAACTTGCATCATAACTTCTATGAAATTGGCCAAATATCCAAAGTGATCCTACAAGACTCTACATCGTTGCCCAAATCCCTATGTTGGAATTTACAACTCCATAATACATTGAAGTATACCATATCAAAATTAGATTCAATATATCTTAGTAAAATGAATTTAATATATTGTATTTAATGTATTGAATTAAAACTTAATGGATTGGCTTATCCTTGGTTGACACTGACATTATATAATGCTATAAATATGTGACAAGGAAAGATTTGATCATCCACTGAAAAAAACATAACATGTGGAACATATCTATGATAGAATATATATTCAATTTCTAGTATTTTTTTGAGCCCTCCATTCAAATTGGTGGAATTATTTTCCAAATTTCCATTGCTCTTAGTTTTATTCTTATATCTCTCTTCTAAATTGAATCAATAAGTCTAGAGTGATAATACACGTTAATTTTAATATATTTATTCCATGAAAATTATATCTTGTCAACCCATCATCTAACTTTTAATTCTTGATATGTCTATTATAAATCAACGAATTTTGTTTTCAATATTTCTCCATAAATAAGTAATGGAATTTTTTTTCTTTAAATCCTCATTAAGAAGAAAGGGAAGTTGTTTGTTTCTATATATATGAAAAAGGAAGGGCATATTTAATAATACATATCTATAAAATTGAGTGATAGAGATGGAGGGGAACCTAATGTGCTATTTGTCAACTATTTATTATAATATGTTTCTCTCTCTTTAGTTTTATGTATTTCATCATAAAATATAGATATACATAAAATCAATAAAAATAAATAAAAAATATATCTTCTGTATTTACTCAATCAAATATGATGTTAATTTTATAGTACATATAAAATTAATATATTTATTGATTCATAGTGTCAAAATTAATTTATTTTTAATATCATATTTTCATGTATCATTTTAATATTAAAATGGACTTTTAACCCATCTTTTTCCTTTTATTCTGACCAATAATAGTTTCATTTTTAATTTGAGAATAAGGGAGAGAGTTTAATACATTAATATGTTCACATGGAAGCATGGTTATAATCAAATCAAAAGAATTGTTGTAATAAGTCATGTACTAGTATTATGGAATGATTCATGAACTTATCTTAAATATAAAAGAGTCCAAAAGAAGTAAATAATCCCCCCTTAAAGGGTTTGATGAGTCCAAAATCCAATATTCTCTAACAACATGTATTCCATGGTAAAAAAATTAAATTATTAATGACCACTTAACTATGGAAAGTAGGTTCTTACTGACTAATTAAATTTCATAACAGATGAGGTTTTGGGTTTACGGTTGAAATATAATGGTGAACCCACATGAAATGTTAAACTATAGAAATAATTGATCAACTATGATTTTTATTATGATACTATAATGGTGGGTTTCATGTTTTTCTTTACCGACCCCCTTCTGTAATTTTTTGAATTTAAAGTATCTTCGGGCCTTCTTGACATTTAGTACATTCTATGAGAGCTCTCTTAAATCCAAATATATAGTATCAACTAGCTTATCATCTATACTTGATAAGAAGTTGAGTGGCACAAGTGATTGTTTTAGTTCCCTAAAGTATGATCCAAAATAGTATAGGCAACCAACACTTTATATATTCACCACAAAAACTATAGCCTCAGTGACCCAATGGATATTTTCACCGACTTAGTATCAGTATAAGAAAATAGAAAATTCTTTATTTAGGTAATATAGACTCAATGGTACTATCTCCACCATCGAGGTTTTCTGGGAGATCCTTTATGTGATTAATTTCAATATATCACCTAACTAATAGAGGTCCATGAAAAATCTTTTGGTGTCAATCACCACTTATAATAACTTCATATTACTCTCTAAAGAGATAGAAAATTCATAACTCCCTTCTGTAATGGATATGGAGAAATTATATAACCACATCCTCACCATATAATTGGATCCACCTAGGTTGGTTTTTATAAATAACTGATTCTTCCAATTTCTTGTGGCTCATACTCCTCTTGAATCATATGAGGATGATACCCTAGACACTTCACCTAGTCACTCATACCTGAGTAAGTAGGAGGGGGTCATAGTAGGGTTAGAAATATATGGAAGGTTGGGGATAAACTTATAACCCCTTACCCACAGAATAATACAGTAAAAATATTCTGATGGTGACAAAAGGTCATGCTAAGATTTCAACTCATATGAAACATTCCCACCATCATATCCATGAGGAATCGGAGAAACATACTGGTGTACTCTGGAAATAGATGGGAAGAAATACCATAATATTTCTCCCACTAAGGAATCCATTATATACACTCATATGACAACTATATGATAGTAATGAGATCATATTTAAGATTCCATTAACTAGAATGACTGAATTTCTATTTCCATTACAAGATAGTATCATCATATCCTTGTATAAAATGGATTTCTAGGAGAATATTATAGTGAAGTTGGGTTGAAATACATGAATATTACTTTCTTTTAGATGAATATTTAGTAAATTACAGAAACACATTCTTGAGGACTGTAATAGTTTAGTGTCTTTGGAAACATGGAAACAAAATATTCGATTCTGGTGAAATATCTTCAACATATCCCATAAATATCCCCAACTTTATTACTTATACCTAAAAACTTTATTCATAACTTATAGAAAGGAAACATAAGAAACCGCTGAGCTATGATTCTTATTAAGGGTAAAAATGAGATACATGTAAGCATAAACATGGACATAAGGGTCTCATAATGTGATCATAAAACTAGGAGATCATACTCTGCATATCAAAGATCATAATCTTGAGTTATGAGATACATATTGGCTGGTCATAGGACATGAATCATAAGTAATTAAGCTTCAGGATCCATGAAATCATAACTAAGTAATAAGACATAATATTTTTGGTATACAAATTAAAATAGAAACTTTTATGTCAGTGATACCTTCCAAGATATTTATAACATGTTAGGCATAGGCTACGTCCATTGTACAAATTTCAGGCTTGGGCTAGTAACCCGTGTACCCTATTTCATTTAGTCTTGGGATACAACCCATGTAGCTTCTTATTTTCTGGATTAGGATACAACCATTGTACCCTCTTTATTTTAGGCTGGGGATATAACCCTTGAACCTTAATTCTTTTAGGATTGGGCGACAACTCATTAGCATTATTTATTCTAGTCTTGGGATACAACCAATGAACCTTCTTTCTTTTATGATTTCACTAAGCCCCTGAAACTTATATCATTTAGGATTGGGGGACACCCCATGCACCATCTTTCTTTTAGGATAGGAATACAACCCATGAACCTTATTTCTTTTAGGCTTAGGATACATCCCATGAACCTTATTTCTTTTAGTCGTGGGATACAACACATGAATATTCATTATTTTAGGCATGTAATTCAACCCATATACCCTTTTAGATAGTATAAAACTTATTATTACCCAATTCATTGGAGGGAGCTATATGTCCCATCCATCTCATAGTAAAATCATTCACACATGTTCCATATGATAATAAAACATTGATCATATCATGACCCATAAAAAGAAATAGGTTTTATAAAAATCAGATTATAACTCACAAAATAAAATATGGATAATTAACACTTCATAACTTCATAAACTATGAAAAGATATATGTTTCATAATCATATCATGAATTCATAACCCATGAAAATATATAGGTTTCAAAAGCATATAACCCTTGGAAGTGAAATGGGTCTATTAAAAATCATTCCATCAAAAAATAAACCAATCAATAAATTTTTTTAATGGAACACGTGGATCATTTCCTAAAAGGGAATGAGTGACATCAAAATATTTCATCATATGTGGAAAATAATTTTGAAATATCTTTTAAAAAAATTTCTTGAGGAAAATATCATTTCTTCATCGAAAAGGGATTTTAAATACATAAAATCATTAAAAAATTAGTTTCTTAGAAAATAACATGAAAATTTATAAAGAAGACATTAAATCATTTTGGAAAAAATTTTCCTTGAAAATTTACTTTAAAAACATTTTCTTAAGGATTTACCTTTTAAAATGAAAAAGAATCATCAAAGTAATGGTGGTGGGTAAATTCATACATGTTGTAGGAGGTAAAAAGACCATTCCTTTATCACACTAAAATTTTTAGATAGAATGCCTTAATCGGAATGATAAATTAATATTTCCTTGAAGAGATTGGTAAATGAAAAAAATGGTAAAAAATTATTTTAATGAATATAGGATAACGGTATAATATTCTTGGAAACCCATTTTAGAAAACATAGATTTCCGACCGAAGGGTGGGTAATGTTAGGATTTTTTAAAAACACTTTTATAACTATAATATTGAAACAATAGTAGGAAAATTGAACAAAAATATGAGAATAACATATATAACTAGTGGATAATAATGTTTAGGAATTTAATTAGGATATGGATTATATTTTTTCATCCAACGAAGCATAAAAATAAAAAATATAGAAATAAATAATGAGATTGTCTCAATAATCCATTATAACTAGGTAAAAATGGAATTATAATCTCAAATGTAAGAAATAAAAGTAAACGAAGCCTAAAATATCATGAAAAGATTTATCTTCAGGATAAAATATAAAATGGAATTATATACACCTAAAATAAATATTTTATGAGCATAGAAAAAAATGGGACTCAATAGTAGAAAATTGAGACAAAAATATTTTGTATATTTGGTGAATATTGAATCATAAACCCCATGAAATAAGGATAATAGAATGGACATGTTAATAACCATAAATTTAATTATATTATACATATAATAAAATCTTGGGAAGTACATACACAACAAAAAGTTAAAGAGTTCCGAACATAACATGTATCTCAATGAAATTAAAAGTGAGATGAAATACCTTTACCTTCTATCTTGACTTTCTCTGTACACGTATAAGATTCCTGTATAAAAAATATAATTTTATTATTAATATTTTAAACAATAATATTCTTATATCTATTGCCATATATGGTTATATTATTATCTTATATTAACCGCTTGTTAAAGGTCATATGTTAAGTTTTTTACTTCAGGTAATATTCTCTTTATTCTTTGCATGTGTCTTAATTTATTATAGCATTTTCCTTATGCATATATCTTGATTATAGAATTTAAATCATAATATAAATATTATATATAAATATTAAATTTATATTATAATAACCAATTCAATATATATGTACAAAATTGAATACACCGTTCATGGAGACAGTAAGTCGTACATTAGCATGACCATTGTTTCTATTTCAATTATCGTATTGAATGAAAGTATGTAAATGAAATATGTATATATGTGTATATATGTATAGAAATTTATATAATTTTTCCATTGTCATTCCTAAGTAATAAGATTTCACTAAACCAATCCTTAAAATATTCCATGTGGTGTGTGAACGAATCACATCGCTTTGAGGGGGGGATAGTCCACAGTTCCTCAAATGAGATTATCATATTAACAGTAAATGGAAAGTAAAAAGATGCATGTTGAAAGAGGAATAAATAAGATTAAAGACAAAATAAATATAATATATTACATATATAAATTGATTTTAGATCATAATGTCCAACATTATAGGTGGTAAATGAAAAATGAAAAAATCATCATTTCATTAGGCAATAGTTCTCCATGCAAAGAAATAGTATGTTCGATATCAATTAGATGGAGGTGTGTGTAATTTTTAGTATAAAACCTAGCATAAGAACATAATATTATATGTAGGATAATGTTTGTGTAACAAAATAATATAATAAAGCAAGTGGATGTGGTGGAAAATGAATATAAAAGAAAGGAACTTGAGAGAAGATGTTACATCTTATTTGAGTAACTCTTTTTGGTTTGTGCCAAATGGATTCCTTGAATATAGGCTTCAATTCATAATGTATTATTGTTGGTAAGTTTATTGGGAAGGTCTTGGCTGAACTTACGAGGTTGAGAGGTGGGAATAATGGGTAGTGGTGGTTGTCTTTTATAGTGGAAGGGGAGTGGCACTCTTGTAAATATTTGAATAGAAAATTCCACCCATGTCTTCATGTTCCATGTGGATCCAATAAGGAACAAAGGTCAATAAAATTTATTATAGGGTATAAATATGGATATAAAATGGGTGATGGAAGTTTTCTAGGTTGTTTTACGTAAAAAATTTAATGTTTAGTACTTTATTACCATTATATTATTTTTAACTGATGTAATTAATTTTCAACACTTTCACTAATATTTTTGGAAAAAAATTAACATTATTATAAATTATTATTGTTCAAAATATGGAATCAATTTTTCCAAATTATAATACTATAATTTTTATTATTTAATATAAAATTAATCCCATTGACTGGATTACACTGCATGTTTTTAATGTAAAAATGATCAAAGGTTTGCTATATTTTTTGTATAAAATTTCAACGTGAAATTGGTTCCAAATACCTAAATTTGATTTATTTATAAAAATATTTTCTATATAAACTATTAAAAAAATTGAAAGTATATTCTATTCTTATAAATAATGTATATGAAAAAGAAGTTTTTAATTAAAATCATGTATTTTTAATTATTAATTAGTAGATAAAACCTTACATAAAAATACCAAAAAATTATCCTAACAAATTATTCATGTTTTGATTCAAAATACGAAGACTATTTTGACATATTAAATCTATAAAAGTTCTAAAAAATGGATTTAAAAATGGTTCTCTATTAAAAGATGGTAAAACTGCCTTTATGAAAAGACAGGTTTTTATGCATAAAATTGTGTTTGTTTTTATCTCATTTCCATAGAATATATGGGTTGAATATAAAAAATATTTTATTAAATACATAACACATGTATTACATGAATATCACATACCAATTTTAATAAATTTTAATTACTAGGATAAAATAGTTGTGTGACTATAATAATATATTCTTTTATATTCAATCAGTTTTCATATTCATTTATTATTAATTGATAACCTATGAATTAATATTATATTTGTGTAACCCACATATTTTCATAATTTAGTTAATAATGTTCATGTCCATAAACTTAAGGGCTAGGTTATATCTTATTATAATAAAAAAATTTTATAAAATTTTACAGTAAAGAAACAATAATTCTTGTGTGTTACACAAGACATCGAGGAACGTCAATCTTGCGTGTAATGTATGCTTAGTCGATGGTGTGTATAACATACATTGAGCCTGTTTTTCATATAGTAGAATCCAATTCTGTGCCATGTGAAATGGATGTTTGACTTAGTGTTTATATATATATATATATTTAAAAAAATGTACTATTTCTAGTGTCGTGTGAAATGCAAAATATAAAGAAGATAATTTAATACAAAAAAAATGATTCAAAAAATATCTGGTTCTTACATTCTACTCACATTAAAATGAATTTAGTCTTATAAATTTTTTAAGTCTATCAAAGGTTTAATACTTGGAAGTTTAATTTACAGAAACCCACATCATAAAAATGGATACTAAAACTTCCCATAAAAAGGGAAATTTGGAACAAGAACGGTTACCCAAAGTAAAATATAAATCGTTTTCAACAAGGGAGAAAATTTTTGGAAAGTAAAAACATGGTTATGGATAGAAAATATCGCCATCATGTTCTGGTGGGGAGTGAGAGAGAACAAGGTTAGAAGAAATTTACCAAACCCAAATCCAAAAATCTTCAATGATATAATGGACCTTATGATTCATAAAAAACACACACAAATATATATATATATATGGAAATTTTTTTGGATTCAAGACCATTTCTCCTAAATTTAATGAATTTTCATTGAAATATGTACTTTCATTTTTTTGTAGAAAACATCACCCTTTATTTTTTCTTGATCCACTTTACCACTTTCTCAAAAAAGGAAGTTTACCTTTTCATTCCAAAAGTACAAAGAGATCACAAGTTCCATGATATTCTATCCCATTTGTCATTATTTACCATCACAATAAGGTAGTTTAAATACGATATAGAATATGAATATATACATATATAGAAGATAACACTTTAATATTATTGACATAATCTTATGTTTAACATGAACTTTCCAAAAATGGTTATAATTCACCCTTTATTCAATAAATAAGCTCTTATATTTAACTAAATAATTTATATTAGAAAAATGGGTCTTTCTATATATAGATAAAATATCAAATGTGATTTTTGTATTCTATAATCTCTATTGGGAAATAAAGTCACCAAAAATCTCACCAATGGAAGAACAATAAGACTTTTACAGGGATTATTCATACAAAATGAAATATTAAATTCCCAACTATGAAATGATATGTAATTATTAATTATCTTATTTAAATTTATCCATTATGATCATATATGATTTCTATTTTTTATTTTTCATCATAGATTGTTGGTTCTGAAATCCATTATTAAACCTTAGATTTGGTCACTTTTGGGGAAAATGCCCAAACTCCCTACAATTGAAACACTAAAGTGCAAAAAGTGCATCCTACAAGTTCTCTCATTATTTTATTAATTATATAATGTTTCCAGTCTCTCTAGCATTAAACTATTTGATGCACTTCATTTCAAAACATAAAATATTTACTGGCCCCAATAATACAATTCTCACAATGCTTCGTTTCACATTGAGTGCACAAAGAAAGGCTCATATTCATATCTCCATGGTTTGTTTATTGTCCTTTTAACTCAATCTTCCTATTCTTGTTAAAACTATAATATTGATACATAACTCAAACATCCTATTGAAATTTGGTTGCACAACACACAATATCATCCTAGATACCAAAGTCTGTTATATAAAATTCCCTTTATAGACTTTTCTTTAAGCCACTGATGAACCTATCAACCTTACTTTCTAGTTGGAAGATAATTCTAGAAGCATATCTCACAAGTACTATAAAATTATCCTTGCAGGTACCGACATATTGTTCATACTTTTTCTTAAACTCTATGAATTCATTTTCCATATTTTTATGATGTACATGATGAAAGAACTTATTGAAGAATAATTTATTGAACTGATCCAAATCCATGTATTAAATTTTAATATGATACCTCATATACTTGATTATAGTACACCACTGGACTTATTCACCTTCTAATAGATAAATATTCAGATTGAATTTCTCATGTTCCAAACACTTGAGAATGGAGAATATCATTTCAATGGTATTGATCTAGTGTTCAACAAAAAGTGGATTAGATTACCTGCTGAAAGAAGATGGAAAATTCCCTATTAAGGACTTAATAGAACATTGTTCCCTCCTTTGATCACCATGATTCATAGCTTGAGAAAGATTTGTGATCAAATTAATGGGGGTTTCACTCCATCTCTCAAAGCATTAAAATTTTTAAGAGAGAAATCATTGAATTGTCCCTCATAATCACCATTAACATGGTTCCTTATGGCTATATCCACTGAATAAATCCAAAAAGCATTGATGAAAAAACAATTATTAATGGGAGGAACCACAAAGTCATAAAAAGTCACTTATATGATATCTAACATATGACTCCTTAGAATTTGATACATAAGGTTTTTACTAGTTTATTCATGGACAATTCTTATTTAAATCCATCATGATGGTTCTTGAATGGTTTTTGAATTTCCAAAGCATATCCCCCAAGAGTTTCAATCTAAGTGTGCATCGGGGCCCATTTTCGTCTACCAGATTACCTTAATTCAATCTTAGAACATCATATCAGAGTTTTTACCAATAGTTACATCTATACCAGAGGCACATCCACTTATAGTATCCAAAAAAGGATTTTTTATAGGAAACCACACAGTCTATACTTATCCAAAATTCTAGGAAATTTTCACAACCCATCCTTATACCTATCTATAGTGACATACCTTGACATATACTTGGAAATATAAAAACGGATCTCTATAAGATTTTATTATCCTAGTTTATAATGGTTAAATAAACCTTTCATTTGTTACCAACTATAGTGACCCATTATTTACATACATGATTATTACATCATTTTAGAAAAATATTTATTACATTACAAAAATAAATTCCTAAGGACATTAATAGTTTAGTGTCTTTGGAAACATGGAAACAAAGTCTTATATACCAATGAAATATCTTCAACATATCCCAAAAAGATATCATCCTTTAGTATGTCCACCTTAAACCTTTATTCATAACCTATAGAAAGGAAACATAACAAATGGGTCAGATCAGCTGCTCAGTAAGGGTAAACAGGAGTGACATGTTAGCATAAACATGAACATATAGGGTTGATAATTCTATCATAACATTATAATATCATACCCAGCATATTAATGATCAAAAACATGAGTTATGAGATAAATATTGGTAGTTCATAAGAAATGAATCAAAATGAAATAACGATCATGAGCCATGAAATCATAACTAAGGATTATGACATAGGATATGTGGAATACATATAAAAATAAAATCTTTTATGTTAGGTATACCTACCAGGACATTTATAACATGTTAGTCTTGGGGAACCACCCCTATACCTACTTCAGGCTTGGGCTAGCACCCCATGTACTGAATTTTTCTTAGGCTTGGACTACAACACATGTTCCTTCTAGTTTTTTGTCTTCGGATAAAACTAATGTAACCTATTTCTATTATTCTTAGGATAAATACCATGAAACTTCTTTCTTTTAGGCTTAGGCCACAACACATGAAACTTATTTATTTTAGGCTTGGGCTATAACCCATGAAAATTATTTATTTTAGGATTGGGATACAACCCATGAACCTTTTTTCTTGTAAGATTGGGATATAACCCATGAACATTGTTTCTTTTTGTCTTGGGATAAAACCCATGAAGCTTATTTATTTTAGGCGTGGGATAAAACCTATGAAACTTCATTTTTTAGGCTGGAGATACCACCCATGAACCTTATTTCTTTTATTATTGGGCTATAAACCATGAACCTTATTTTTATTAGGCTTGGGGTACAACTCTTATACCCTTTGATCTAATATAAAAATTATACTAACCCAATTAATTGGTGGGATATATAGGTCCCACCCATATCATAGTAAAATCTTTAACACATATGTCAAAAGATAATAAAAAGCTCATCATATCATGACCCATAAAAATACATAGGTATTATAGACAACAAATCCGAACCCATAAATTGAAACAGGTATCATAAATTCTTTGTCAAGCCATAACCTATGAAAAGAGATAGGTTTCATAATCACTTCATGAATGCATAACCCATTAAATGAAGTATGGTTTAAAAGGATAGAACCTATGGAAGTGAAACAATTGTCTTAAACATCATTCCCTGAAAATATAAAACACTTAGGGAAGAATTCTGAATGGCACAATTGGATCATTTCCAAGAAGTTAATGAGTAACATAAATGGATTTAGTCTTAAATATATTAAAATTTTGAAATATCATTCATCAAAATTTATTTTAGAGAATATCCTTTCTTCATTGAAAAAGGATTTTAAATACAGAAAACCATTTAAATATAATTTTCAAAGAAAATACCTTGAATGCCTATAATGATGAAATAAAATCATTTCGAAATAAATTTTCCTTGAAAATTTATTTTAAAAATATTTTCTTAAGTACTAACCTTTTAAAATTAAACTTAATCTTCAATGAAATGATGGGGGGGAAATACTTACATGTCTTACGAGGTAAAAAGAATATTTTTTCATGGTAAAAAGGATAGAAAGAATTTTCTATTCAAAAAGTGATAAGAACATTCACTTAAAGGGATTGTTAAAACAAAAAATGGTAAAAAATTAATTTAAATCTTATAGGATAATGGTATAATATTCTTATAATCCCTTTCTAGAAAACATAGATTCTCGACCAAATGGAGGGTAGTATTCGTATTTCTTTAAAAAAAATTAATAATTTATTATGGAAAAAAGAGTAAAAAAATGGCACCATTAAATTAATATAAAATATATAACTGGTGGAGAAGAAAATTCATGAATATAATTTGGATATAGATCATATTATTTCATTCAATTTATCATAAACACAAATAATCTCCGATGAAATGATGAGATTGTCTCAATAAACACTTATTACTTGGTAATATGGGACTATACACCCTATGTAAGAAATGAAATTACATGAAGCATAAAATATCATGAAAATATTTAGATTCATTCGATAACATGTATAATTGAAGTGTATACACCTCAAAAAAGAGTTTAGGTGCATAACAAAACTTGAGTCTAAAAGAAGGAAAATTGAGACAAAACTATTTTACTGATTCAGTATCTTTTGAAAATTAAACCCCATGAAAGAAGAATCATATAATGGAAATGGGAATAAACATAAATTTAATAATAATATAAATATAAAACGATCATGGTCTGTACATACACCACACAAAAACAAATAGTGTCGAACATAACATGTATATCACATAAATTATAAGTGAGATGAAATCCCCTTACCTTGTGTCTTGACTCTCTCCATACTCGTAAAATATTCCTATTTAATAAATATAATTTAATTATAAATATTATGAAATATCATATTATTATATCTATTACTATATATGGTTTGATTGTGACCTTATATTACCCTCTTTTTAATAATCATTTTTAAGGCTTCCCTTCGGGTAATATTCTATTTATTCTTCACATGGGTCTTAATTTGTTATATCAATGGTATAAATAAATATATATTGATTAATGAATGTAAATAATGATATAATTATCATATTTAACCTGTATATGTATATTATAATAATCTATAGAATACAGAGGTAAAATATGAAGTACACCATTCATGGAGAAGGTAAGTCGTACGTACGTATAAATGTTCTTTCCGTTTTCATTGTCCTATTGAAAGAAAGAATGTAAATTACATATTTCTATATTTATGTATATATATAATAATTCAATTAGAATTATTATATAATATAATTTCACTAAACCTATCTTTAAAACATTCTATGTGGTGTGGGAACAAAACATATTTCTTTGACGGGACGATACTCCACACTTTGTCAAACAAGATTATCATATTAAAAACAGATGGAAATGAAAAAAATATGTTTGTTGAAAAAGGTATAAATAATCTTAATGACATAATAAATATAATATATTACATATATAGATATATATTCCATCATAATGTCCACCATGATAGGTGGTAAATGAAAAATGGACAATCATCGTTTCGTGAGGTAGTAGGTCTCCATACACAGAAACTATATATTCAATATCCGTTAGATGGAGGTGTGTGT
This sequence comes from Viscum album, assembly GCA_963277665.1. Taxonomy (NCBI): domain Eukaryota; kingdom Viridiplantae; phylum Streptophyta; class Magnoliopsida; order Santalales; family Viscaceae; genus Viscum; species Viscum album. The sequence goes on along the minus strand of OY728151.1, from coordinate 64,282,287 downwards.
AGGTGTTGGTAGAAACCTTAACATAAAGACCATATTATATTGAGGATACTAATTTTTTCACACAATAATAGAATAAATATAGTGTAGGGGTGAATAATGGAAAAAAGTAAGGATTTGGAGAGAAGATGTTGTCTCTAAATCGGGTAACTCCTTTTGGTTTGTGAAAAAATCATTCATTGAGAGGATTTATTACCAATGGGAGGATTCATGATCTAATTTAGGATTTTTTTGAAGTGTATTGGGTAGTGATTGGATGAACTTAAGTTTATTTAGATTTGTGAGGAATGGGTAGAGGTGGTGGCATTTTACAATGGAGGAGGAGTGTCACTCTTGTAAATATTTGAAGAGAGAATTCCACTCTCGGTTTTCATGTTTAAATTGGATCCAATAATGGACCCAAGTCGATAAAATTGACGATAGGGACGAAATTTGGACATCTATGTTTTTTTGGACATGTGTATAAGTTTTTTTGGGTCTTAAATTTAAGGTTCAATTCTTTATTATCATAACTTTTCTCTTAACTGAGGTAATTAATTAAAATCACTTTCAAAAATATTTTTTTCCAAAGAAAATTGACATTATTTCAAATTATAAATTTATCAGATTCAAAATATAGAATCTATTTTTCCAAATTCAAATCACAACAGTAGAAGAAATTAATTTAATATTAATCCCACTAATGGGATGATACTGCGAGGTTTTAATGTAAAAATGATCACATTTTTGCTATGTTTTTATATCCAATTTCTATGTGAAATTATTTAAAATCTCCTAAATAGGATGAACTGATAAAAAATTTTCTAACTAAATTATTAAACCAATTAAAATTATAATTTAATTTTAAATAAAATTTATGAAAAAGATGTTTTGAATTAAAATCCAGTATTTTTAATTATTCATTATAAGATTAAACCTTACATGAATAAATAAATAATTTTTCCTAATATAATTTTAATTTTTAGATTCAAAATATGAATTTAATATGGACATATTAAATATATAGATATTCTAAAATTTTATTAAAACATGGTTCTCCATTAAAAGGCATTAAAACTACCTTTATGAAAAATAGGGTTTTATGCATAAAATTGGGGTTGTTTTCATGTTATGCCTATAGAATATATGGGATGAATATAAAAAATATTTTATTGAATATATAACATATGTATTAGATTAATTTTACATACCAATTTTAATTAATTTATTTTACCAGGTTAAAATAACATTGGGATTATAATAATATTTTCCTTGATATTCAATTGGTTTTCATATTCATTTCTAATTAATTAGTAACCTATGAATTAATCATGTATTTGTGTAAATGAAATATTTTCATAATCTAGTTAATAATATTCATATCCACTAAATTATTTTTTATGTTATATTTCATTATAATAATATTTTTATTAATATATTATATTTATGTAACACTCGGTCTTTCATGTTACACAAGCCATAAAGGAATGTTAATATTGTATGTAATGTATGATAAGTCGATGGTATGTCTAACGTACATCGAGTCGGTGTTGTGTGTAGAGCAATCCAAGTTGTTGTAGTGTGAATGGAATATTAAACTTAGTGTTTTAATATATATTTATATATATATTAAAAATAGAAATATTTCCAGTGTCATTTGAAATGTAAAATATCAAAAAGATAAATTTATTTAAAAAATAATATTTCATAAAATCTCACGGTGTTACACGTATTCATACCCAAATTTGGTATCTCTAGAAACATGTCCTTGTAGCAATAGAAGATTCTCATTTTTTTATTCGGGTGTCCACTAGGGACAAGGCTTATATTTCTACTCCCGCAATTGTTGAAGTATCTCACCAACACATTTGATTATCTACTCAAATGAGGGACCTTATTCTCAATTTCATTCTGGAGGATCTTCATCATATCATAGTAAAGAATCAAGACAATGAAAAATCTCATATTCCCATTCCAAATTGATTTCATTGACATATCCTACAAGTCACTTCAGGGTTGTATTATACCCATTTCAACATATTGGGAGCTCGCCTGCATGGTTCAATATTTACGGTGGTTTTGTATTATATCCGTACTCCCACCATATGTGATCAACGACATGTTTCGGCAGTGTATTAAGACAGTATAATATTCCGCCCCATATGTAATCTCATCGAAATATTCTGATGGAACCTATTTAGGATTAGGATTATATTCTAAACCTTTCCTATAAATACATTCTATATGTATCGAATGTGATGAAGACCATATGTGGGATCAAATGTTTTCTCCTTAAAATTCTTGTAAGGAACACTGAAATATTCTAGGTATCTCCTAAGAATATTATTTGTAAATTTCAAAGATGGCTAAAAGGTCAACAATTAAGGTTTATATTTATGAAATACATTTCCCCATTGTAAGACTCTAATAACGATTGGGGTTCTATCATTGGTTTCTTAACCATGAAGATCCTAGAGGTCTAGTCAAGAGAATCACACAACCCATAAGAAGGCTATGTTTTTACACCAGTCAATGATGGAATTCATAAATACCTTCAATAAAATTTAATGGAATCCTAATAACATAATGAATCATCATATATAGATGGAGAAGGAATGTATAGGAATAGATTCCCTACTTTTGATACTAAGATCAGTAACTCTGGTGGTCCTCCCAAGAGTTCCCATAATAGAGCTACACCTCATAGTGACATTACTAATGATAATGATATCTCTTATATTTGTGTGAACTAAAAAAATACTCCTTGTAGATGTATGATTAGTATCAATTAATGTTCTATCATTTAAAGAATATTAATACCTATAAATAATGATGGTATTCCCCATGAAAAAAATGAGTGTTCACCCTTAAAGTCCTCCCCACACCAAACATTGTAGAGGTCCACCCAATAGTCAGACACTAGGGAATGATATAATTCCTTCCCATTATGGAATGTATGTAGATAACCATCATTACCATACCCATGGTTTTCATTGAACTAGATCTACCTGAGAAGACATATTATTATGAAAAAAGATCCTAATTTTTTTGACCTTACATCAAGGATTCCATCATATTGAGATGAACACGATAGTTTGGGGCTATCCACACTATGATACTCAATAGTGAACAAAAAAATCTCATCATAACAAACAAATAGTCTAGGGTAGTCGTAATTATATACACAATTATTTGGAATGTTAACCTTTTGACATAGCTGTAGATTTTTTAAATGAACCATCAATAGAAATTGAATGTCTAGTTTGGTCATATCAAGTCAAGTAATACCACTTTGAGAATGTGGACAATGATATGGTTATTTAGAAATAGTTGGATGAAGGAAATATACCTATCATAATCTCCCCATAGCTACTTATTATTATGATATTCCAATGAAATTGATAGAAGAGTGCATACAAATTCTCATTCCTACTTGGTATATGACTCATTCTTTTCTCATGATGAAATAATTGTATTAACAGAAGTAATCCTATCAGATCAAGTAGTTATAATTACTAACCATCGAATTGATTTGGATTTCATTTTATTTGATCAATATCTAATGACGTGGAGGAAAAATAAAGATATCCATAATGTGTACCTCACTAGATTAAAGGCTCTATAGCTTTTGATTACTAATTCGCCTTCAAATATAAATATAAAAGGTCTGGGCGAATATGGTTCCCTACACTTCCACACATTTACTGGTTAGTCTATCTTCTTGCAGAGCATAACATGAAATGTCATCAACTCTTTCTAAGTCTTAAGTTCGGCTTTCTCATATTCCAATTGGTGTCAACAGTAAAACATTTACAATTATATAGAATATAAGAGGCTTATTCAGTAGGAATGAGATACTAGAAGAATCCCATGTCAAGAATCTAATAAGGTAGGGAAGAAATAAAGCAGTTATATTCTGAGGATGTATCTATAAAGAAGCCTTGAATTGAAAAAATCAGTTTTCCCAAAATGTGTTACATCTATCCCATGAATTAGTAAACACATTGAGAATCAATAGGGTTGAAAAATAAGGTACCTATATATCTATATAAGAGGAATCCCATCCTATTCGTAGAAATGAGTTTATATACATCATCCTCCCCTACCTAAAAAATTGGTATTATCTTGGATGGGGGAAGCCTTTCAAGAAGAAATGTCACAGTTCATCACCTTGCATAATTTTTTTTCTTCAATAGAATATTGAATATTGATATTCATTAGAGAATATATTAAAATCTCCACACATCATTGAGTAATGTCAAAATCAAAGTGGGAACATTTGATAAAATATCCCACTACAAAGGAAAATTTTAAGGTGGATTATAACATATCCTATGGAAAATATTTAGAAGGTAATGAATCCCATTTATTCTATTGGGGGGATGAGGAGATGATCTATAAAACATGAAAAGTGTACATAAACATTATTCATGTGGGTATCTAAAAAGCACTCATCATGATCGAAACATCGACGGTAATTATAAAGATATATCTACCCAGGATGTGGCCCGTACTGATGTAGAAGGTGTGAGAACCCATAATTAGATGTACAATACAAAATAATACGCTCTTCAAAATTCCAATTTACCACCTACAGAATATGGATCTTCCAAATAAAAGGGTAACAGTGTGGCTACATCTACAACCCACTAAGCACACAAGGAAACTATAGTCCCTTCCATGGAGTAATGGCTCACCTGATATGATGTTGATAATGAAGAACTAATATGATTCAATTCCATAATACTCCATGGTAATGTTCATTCTAAGTATTATTATCTACAATATGATAAATTTTCTCATTTAGTGTATATTTAATGTGAAGAATATTCACAACTAATAAGGTTTGAGTCCCACCACCCAATAATGTATGTATCGAATAAATTAGTTTATCTAAACCCTAAGGATGAAGAGTATCAAGATTTCTATCCACTAAGGAACAAAATAAAAATATTTTTGGCAATATACTCAAGAGTGAATCTAACTAGATATCTAAAACTAAATCAATAAAGATGACAATATCATGTTATACTCATAGTTCATACCAGGGTATCAGGTGACAACACCACTAGAACTCCTTGATCTCATCAAGTCCATTATTAGTCAAATGAAGATTATAGAGGGATAATGTACACAAGTACAACTTGATAAGAATTCATATCCTAATTGGGTGGAAACTAATCCTCCCCCTCTAAACATTGGTAACCCCACATTCCCCATCCTCAATGATACGGGAGACCCAACATAGCATATGAAACACTTTGTATCACGATATGGTCCCAATATTAGAACACTAAAATAAAAAAAGTTGGATAATCGTAGATGATTTATCCAAAACAAATAAGGACAATCATTCATCTATAATAGATGTTTATAGTATAATATATTACTAATTAGAAAGATCTATGATTATAAACCCTTTAAAAGTTCAGATTAGAAATAAAGATGTATGTTATCCTTGAAATATAGAATTTAAATTTGTATAGAAACGAGAGGCTTATAGAGTTTGTCACCATATTAGAGTGACTAAATTTCCCCTTAAATATGAACCTTGTTTAGGAGAAGATTTTGAATATTTTCATCAAGAATCTCCATAATGTTTTTAAATTAATCAAATTCCATTGTAATACACAAATTTGACTTTGGGGGTTTCAGCAATGGTGAAATGATTAGAAGATTTAATATCAGGATACATGGCCCAATCATAGATGATGATGTTTGTGTAAGGGAAGAATCCTAGCAGAGGGGAGTCCTAAAATATGACACTAAATCCCAAATCACAATCATATTAGGCACATGATCCAACAACACATCACATATTTCCTCTCTTGAGTGATAATAGTAAAATCAACACCCCAAAAAGAGTGAAAGAAGGATCATAGGTTGAAACTATTTCAAAATTATGTGAAAGAATTTTATTCCATATCAAAGGAGAATTTAATAGTGTAATTTATCCTGACATATAAAATAACATACTAAAATATATAGATTCCTCAAATCCTGACAAAATTAGTGGAAATTTCTCCCTTGATTTATTCCCCTTCCATTAAATATTAGGGAAAAAATATTCAGGAATTTTTCATCCTTAAAGAAATAGTATAGAAGAATTATGACATAAAATAGTCCATGTGGGGAAAACTACCTCCTTAGGTGACACATATTTCTTACACCCCATCATAAAAAGATGGGGAATGAAAGGAAAACGTGAGAAGGAATGAAAAAAAAATTATGACTGGATGACCATGAATTCTGTCAACTCAGACCATTTAATTCTTAACTTGCAATTGAACTATCCAGCTACAACCCTATCTCCCCTTATAACATAAAAGATGAAAACGTCATCATCTCAACATTCAATATATAACACAATCTATTACCTTAAAACATGGAATGCGAGGAGGAATTATTACCAGTATATAAATTGTTCTAATCTCTTTCAGACATCTTACCTATATAACTGAGAGAATGATCTCCAACCCACCAAATAATAAAATTTATACCATATGAGAAACTACATGCTCATCAAGTAAGGAATCTCAATATATTTCATTCAACACTAACCACCTTACAAAACCTTTTTCTAGAAAAATTTAAGGATATTTACTAACACGTACTGCACATCCAAAATATGGGATGTGGTTATTGATGTTGAGTATGCTACAAAAGAAGTTTTTGGAATAAAAACAATAATTTTTTAAATATTTCTACTAAAGATATATATAATTCAAAAAACTAAATTCTAAAACTCCAATGATCCCAATAGGATAATTAATGTGATATAAAATCTTCCATGGATTTCTTTAACACCATTATACTGGTAGGACTACTTGTTGATGTGTGGTTTTCTAGACCACATTATACCATTGAAAATCCACTCATCCCAACTCATATTATACAAATCGTCCACCGATGTTTGGTCAAGAAAACGAATAATTGATATAATCAATGGTGAACTCCAAGTCTTTGACCAATGAATCACATCAAGTTAGGAGGAATAAACCCTTGGTCCAAAAATATGACATCATGATGTATGTATACATTATTTGGCTATGATATCTACAACTTATTTTCTTCACCTCCCCATGAATATAAAGTAATAACTCATTGAGGCATTCTTTACCTCTCAAGTGTTCAAGTCAGATGTCAATATATCTGGGGAATATCACATTGATACTGGTCCCATAGAATTTTAAAAAATCATTTATATTATAGGAATGTATCTGAAAGAAACTATATTTATCCACATCATAAAAATGTATATATATTTACATCTTGGAGATATTGATGTAATTTATGCCCTAGTTAATAATAGTTCTTAGATCAGCATCATAGTAATCTATACCCTCAACCACTTAGATTATAATGATCTCGTCTTAATCCCCTACTGCCAGATAATCCATAGATATCAAAAGAGAGAGTATAATCCACTTATTAATAATAAACTATTAACCTAGTTAATTTATATCATATCAAACTTCAAATTTATGATATTTTACAAGGAACGAACACTCAATGTATTTATGAGAAGTCCATGTCTCCATCAATATGTTATATTACCTCATTATAGTATTAGTGAATCAAGTAATCATTCAATGGGAAATTCAGTGTACTGTATGATGATATGACCTCCTTTAAACCATATGGATCTTAATATACGGATTCTGGTTTATATAATTTATATGGAAAAAATTGATGATATTTAATTTAATCTATGTTGTTTCCCTTGACAAATTGGAAATTGTCCAGGTCAACCACTTCAATAAACTCATTGAAGAATATATGTTAACCATCAATCATATTGATATAATCATTATAGATCTGAGAGGTCATCATGTCTTGAATATAATATTTGAAAATTCTAATAAACCAATTACATTACATTCATTTTATGGTTATTAAGCTATCCTTATTAATAAACAACCAGAGATAGATGAAAATATTGTTGTAATTTCGGGGAAATCTATCCTCTCTCTTGAGTGTTTCTTCGAAAGGGGTAAAAACAAAAAAGCTATTAATTTTTTATCAAATAAACCTCATCCCTCTTATAAGGAGGTAATAATTGGGACTTGATTCATTTTACTCTATCCTTATGATGCTAACTATGTCGACTGAACCAAACCAAGTGGAAGAGGGTTGATATTATAGTGAAGATAACTATTCCCTATAAAATTATGTTCCCATATTATATTTAAAATATAAAAAATACCTTATATTATCTCTAGGATATGAATATACATTTAGATGATCCTACAAAGCTGAATATTTACCCACAACCTCTCTAAAATTTGAAGGTTATATCACATCTTGTACCCTAGATGATAGTGAGGAGGTAGGATAAAATATTTAGGATGCACTTGGTAAGGATTCCCCCATATAAACACCCTCACGAGCCAAAGAAACCAAATATTTTCTTTAAATTCCAAAAAATTATTCATCACCTCCCACTTCTAACAGCATTGAAGTTGATTAAAGATAGATTGAAAATCTGGGAGATGATCCCCTAAAATTTGAGGAACTCTTCAGTACCATTTATGATGAGATTAAAAAATTGAATCAAGGTATAGAAGAAGAAAATCATCCAATTTTGATCAATTCTTCTATGTATCAAAATGATAAATAAGAATATATCTCGTTTTTAATATAGCATCAAAAAATATTTTTTGGAGTCTACATAATAATTCCCAAGCACGATCCCGATGTGTCAACCCATAATTTGGGTTTTCTAAATGACCTCCATATATATAAATATGTATTCGGGAGGATTAATCTAACCCCAATTACCAATTTGGACCAAAATTCAATATTTTTGAAAAGTCCAACATCATATGTAATGTAAAATACCTAATCTAGCTGACCATTATTGTCCTTATCAGGATTAAGAATTTATAGGTAAGGGTTTCAATTGATATTAGGGACCTCAAATAAAATTTATTGAATGATTATTTCCAATCCTAATCCTAGATCTTCTAATATATGTGTTGACTATATTCTAGGACCTATCCTTCATGTATGGGTACTCATGATACAAATTTATCCAAATGTTTCTTAGTGATGAAGAAGCCACAACTTTTAAGAGAACGAGGGGGTATAATACTATCAATTGTGGCCCTTTTTCTTTAGGAAAGATTAAATTATATATCAATACACCATGAACTATATCTTTAAGAAACTCATAGGGAAAACTATAATGTTCTAGGTTGATTATATGATGGTTAAGCCTCAACATTTTTGTGATCATCTTTCCGACCTTGACACAATTTTCAACACACTACAACAAAATAGCCTGAAGATGAACCACATGAAATATTATTTCATTATAACAATGGGAAAATTAATTGTATTTATGGTGAACCATAATTGGACTAACGTTGATATCAAAAATACCCATAAAATCCCCTATATTCCACTATTTTAGAATATCAAATATCTATGGGGACACCGTGGTTTCCTTGCTTATATCAGAATCTTTATCACAAAAATCAATATAAAATGCATAAACTTTATGATATTGATGAAGAAATGTGTCAAATTTATGTTGGATGAAAATAATGATAATCCTTCAATTATCTCAAAGAGTCCCTCCCATGGTCCCTCTCCTGCGGAGGTCTCCAGTGTAAGGGAAGCCTCTCATCCATTATATGAAGTCCTTGGAGAAATATCTCAACAATATCCTTACTCAAAAATGATGATGGGAAAGCTAACATACATTATTATATCATTAGAATCATGTTGGACACTAATACATGATAATCTAACATCGAGAATAGATTATTAGTGATAAATTTCATAGTACAAAAGCTAAGGTATTGCTTAAAGAACCATGAGGTTCATCTCATCTCTCGACTAGATCAACTCAAACATATTCTCATCCATTGAATATTAAGTAGTAATAAATCATAATGAGAGGTAATTATATTATATTTTTTTCATATAATTAATGTCACTAAAGGAATATAATGTTAGTAATTGATCATTTTTTTCACAAAACACCATATCCTAGAGAATCAATACATCACAAAGATCTCCCTGATGAAACGGGTTTATCCATATATGGATGTCCCCATATATGGTAGTTATACTAATATGGTTCTTCTAGAAGTATAATAGGAATAAAATTGATGAATATGAACCACATAGATATATCTATATAATCTAATTTTGTCTACAAACCCCTAGAGCTATTTCTTAGCACCAAATATTATTAACCATTTTCCATCTGGGGAATTGATTTCATGGGGACTTATCCCCAAACTACCACCATATAGTTCAATTTTATCTTTACATGAAATAATTTCTTCTCCATGTGGGACAGTGATATATCCCTCAAGGGATTTGGGACAAAAGTGATCTACTTTATGAAGACCAATATATCATCTAGAGTTGGTTTCAACATACAATTTTTAAGGAAAATGATACTATTTTTCTCTTCAAAGATAAAATGGCATTATCAGAAATATAATATCCAATCCAATGACTCATCCCACAACATTGAATTAACAAAAAAATAGATATAGGATTTCAATAAACTACTATAATATATCCTTTATAATATGGTGGAGATGGATAAAAAGTCTTCTCTTTATAAACTTTTTTATACTTTGTGAGCTTATTTCTGCATAACTTGTACCAAAAACATTGTATGGGACATAGGTAGTGCTACCCAGTGAGGTTCAACCACACTAGATTCTCATTACCATACGTAATCGGCTTTATAAAGATGATCACAATGATTTCCTACTGGATTAGTTATAGTAGGTCAAAGATAATTTTTTTGAACTTTACAAAATATATAATCACATTAAAACCATATCACAAGAGTGTCAAAAAAAGGTACCGCTCTGCTTGTTTATTCAGTGGGAACTAATGATATCTCTTAGAACACTAATGAATCTTGGATAAAATCATCCAAAGATAAAACCAAATTCAGAGGGACCTTACACTAGAGAGAATTTCTACTCCAATGAATCTTATTCTTTCATCATGATTTATGCATAGTGTATTAAAACTAACACTAATGTAAGATTCCTCAAGAAGAACATCATTTTTCATCACATGGGTTCACATTACTACTGATATTAATAATTTAAACTGAAAATAATTCATCTAGGAAGAATGATATTAAACATCATAGAACCCACATCCATTCTGAATGACTTTAATCTAATAAAATAAAATTATAGTAACATGAAGATAAATTTTATGATATATTGTCCTTACAAAATGATGTGATACTGTATAACCTAGTGTTTTTTATGAACTGGCCTCCCATTTATGTATGAATCTGATCTATATAGAAGGTTTTTAGTGTATGGGTTTATCATCTCAAGATGAGTTTTCTCCAATAACCTTGAACTAGGAAAATGTTGTCTCACCTAATCCAGGTTCCCAGTCTATATTCAGATTGGGTTTACCTCCCTCTCATTCGGGAACTATTTTTCATTTTAGATCTAATTATATATATATGGGATATCATGGTGTGGTTAATGGAATGAATCCTATAAAAATTACGTGTCCCTTGATTCCATTCATCATGGGATACAAAATTATTCTTGGAGAACCTACCTAGGGCCCAATAAAACAATTATATGACCATACTCATCCTCATTGGAAGATGTTAAATTTATATGAATGAATTCCATTCCTTATGACTTTACACTATTTAAAACATTTCCTAGTCACATAATATTAAACAATATAGTATCTATATCCTTGTCAACTAACATTAAAATACATGACTCAAGGTCCATTTAGTATGACCCGAAACTAGCTCAAAGTTGTCCAATATGAGCGACACAGATTCCATATGTATGAGTTTGATCTTTTTATGATTATCCAATATATGACTATTTTACTACGAATCTATTGTAGGAAATGATTTTAAATATCTTTGAAAAAAGGCCTTTATTTTTTTGTTCCCCAACTATATAGAATGTCCCGATATTTTTGGGTGGGGACTATTATATGGGTCCTACTAATAATAAAATCCCCCTTCCCGATGTACCTGCCTAATGTGAATAGGATTACTTTTTCAAAACAATGTGTCGACTGATTTATGATACTTTAGGATATAGAGTGACATAGGGATCTCTTATCCATAATGAAACAACAAATTATGATGAAAGAAACCCACATCACCCTAGTGTTTAGCTTACTAACTCAAAGATGGTTCCCCTATATCTATTAAATAATGAGATAGAACAATTTTAAGAATGATTCTGATTTGTAAAAAACCTTTATACAGACATCCTCACTAAAATATGTAAAACTACATGGCCTATATATATGCTGACGGACTATACAATGTGTCTCAGGTAATCCATTATCATATTATTTTGAACTGTAATAAATATTGTCCTTATCAAATGATGTAAAACTACAAAACAATATCCACCTCAAACATGTGATCTCAAATTAAATGAGTAATATTTCAATATCCTTATATTTCTCACGCAAATCATGAATCATGATGTCATAGAGGTTATGACTTGTTTCCATATTTAATATAATACCAGAAAATTATATAGAATGAAAAATAATTTCATCTTGATTTAATGATGTGAATTTTTGTGACTTAAGGTCTATCATATATAACCTATTATAATCTTTAGGAGTATATGTGTAACTTATTTTGCGAGGTGTTAAATTCCAAAAAATTCTTACTTTGTGTTTTTTACATGTCATGGGGGTTCCAGTAACGAGTTTTTATGTGTTCCAAAGGTTTTAGAAGTATCCATAAATTCAAGAGGTCACCTGGAAATGGTGTTGGGAATGATGATAGAAATTTTTTTGATGTATTATTATATGCTAGTCATGGGGCTGATTGATTGGTGTTAGGATTTTCCCTCAGGTGTAAAATGACCTAGTTGAATATGGTGTTCGACTTATCACTTGTGTGGTCCCTCTTTACAAAACATACATCTAGCAAACACCCATTAATAGGAATGGCACTGAGTGTGGAATTTTTAGGGAGTTCCTATGTAAAATAGGGAGTAAGAGCTCACCACCTTGTATTATTGGGAACAAAGAGGGAAAAATAGCCAAGATTATTGGGCAATGTCATTGTGGTTGGTCAAGGAAGGAATCAGAGGATCCATAAAAAATTGGACCATCCCTTGTCCTAGGTCATGGTGATTTTCATATAGGATTGAAAAAATGATAAAAAGTATGATATGCTATGGGATATTTAGATCTACATTGAATTAGGGATACCATGACATATTAGATTTACTCAATTCCATGTGGGTACCATTTGGGATTAATATATAAACAGAGGGCCCAACCTCCCTCATCATGGTTCCCTTCATTCATTTTCATGCTTTGGAAGAGTCTGGAACCCCATGGAACTCTTCTTTCGTCTCTTCTAATGGTTCTAACACTTTCACAATAAAGAATTGAGTTCCCTTTAATCAAGGTACCTTTTACTGCCCTTTCTCTCCTTTTACCACCACTTTCTTATTCATATCATTATAGTTGTGTACCCCTATGTTATAAGTGTATTTTTATCATGGTTTGGTAGGGTTTTATATTGGTATATATTGGTGGGTTTTCCTTCATTCTTGGTAGATTTTGAATGCATAATTATTTTATTATGACCATTGTTCAGTTTGAATAGACAATCATGGTAGTGGTTCAAGTTATCTCTTTATCTTCAGTTCAGATGTGGTATTAGCAGGTACATTTTCCATTTGGGGGGATGTTAATAATAGTAATAATCAATATAAATAATCATACAAAACAAAATAAATTGGTAAATGGAGATATCTCATGTGCTTTACATGTATTTTATGATATTTAGTCTTCGTGTTTCCATGCTCGATATTATTATCCATGAAATATGTTGGATAATATGAATATTTTTTTATTATAGATATATAATTTTGGAAATAACCACTGATGAATGTTTTACATAATATATATATGGTAATTGAATAATCGAGGTGTAAATAAGGAATTATTTTTTCTGACATTTCATGCGACGTTTTCTGATGTAAGTTTTGTTTAATGGATGTAAATTATGGGTTAATTTATAAGGCCCCGGCCTTAAAACCTTACTTAATCTTGATTTATTACAAGATTACACATTGAGGATCTTTTCGGGTTTAGAGTTTTAGAGAATTAGATCATAAAACTTGCATTACATTCCACATATAAACAAATTGGTTACATAAAGATAGTATTCTTCATTCCCATCAATGGAAACACATTTAAAATAAAACATGGATTATTTCTTGACACATCCTTGACTCTATCATCTTATCATGTAGCTTTCCCTTGACCTGTGAAAAACATTTCAAAAACTTGGGATGAGCATAAAAACTCAGTATGGGTTATATAAAAAAAACATGGAAAGGAAACATGAGTTCATATATACATAAGAATGAAATCATACATTACCCATAAAACATAGGCACTTTAACATACCTCATAAAATCATGAATAAATCATAGAAAATCATAAGACATAAAGGTAACTTGAGGCATTCATAAAATTCTTACGTAGGGAGTAACCCTCTTGGTTACGTTTGGAATACCCATCACAGTATATTCCCTAAAATCTCTTCGGAGAAACCTTAACGTTTCACTCCTTCGCGTTACCCAATGCATTGGAGAGCTATAACGGGCTCACCCGCCCTTAGTTTATCACGGAACCACCCATCTTCATAATAATGCCCAAGAACCATAACATAATCATATCACATAAAACATGCATAAAGGAAACATAAAATTTCCACATTTCAATCACGAGATATCAATACAACACATTGATATAAAAACATTATGAAAACCATTTTCAATACTAAAATAAAAGAAAAGTAAAACATGGTATTTATTTTTCTTTTAAAAAGAAGGTATGGCTTGTAGAGGAAGCCGAAACTCAAATAACGGTCACGATGGAGGAAAAGACATTGTCGCCGCATACGTACGACAAAAACATTCCCTTTTGTCGTTTAGTAAACGCTTCGTATAAAAAAGATTCCTTTTGAATAAACGTAAAAGTCAAAGGGGTTTATACACCGTATAAAAGAAAGTTGTGTATAAAATAAAATATGCCTCAACGAAAGGAGATTGAGACGAAGTCCCATACCTCGTATCCGACTTGACCTGACCATTCTTTAATCTCCTGAATAATAAACTTGAGTTAATCTCTACTTGCTTATGAATCTTTTTCAAGTTCATTATTCCTTTTATACCATGTTATGAACATCATGTAATCAATTAAGTTAATAATGTTCATTTTTTCGGTATTTGGTTCTTAAGTTAAAAATAGACTTCTTACACTTACATGTTGTTAATTTGGTCAATGTTTCATTATATCCAGAATGGTATTCATGATGTAGATATCATATATGTCATATATATCCATTACATACATGCATTTATAATATTACATAATCATTTAGAGGTAAGAAATGAAATGCACCGTTCATGGAGACGGTAAGCCGTACGTACGCATGAACGCTACTTTCATTTCTATTTCGTATTTTATAGAATGGAATCATAATGATATAAAGGTATATTATAATTCCAGTTTAATATCATATATAATATCATAGTTCCATCCTTTATATGTCCCACATATGGTATTTAACGAATCAAATCACTTTGAGGGGGCGGTAGTCCGCACTTCCTAAAATGAAGATATCGTGTTTACCCATAATGGAAACCATAAAGGTATGCCCAAAATGAAAAAAACAGAAGCTTAAGGAAAACATAAACATATTATATATCATATATAAAAATAGTGACATCATAATGGCCACCTTTGAAGGTGTTAAATGAGTGTTGAACAATCATCGTTTCGGGAGGCAGAATTTCGCCATCCACGGAAACCATATGTTCTTTAACCATTTGATGTAGTTGTGTGAGAGTGTAGCTCAAATAAATCTTATAACAACATCCTAGTATATTGAAGATACTGGTTTTGTTACAAAGGAAGTAAATAAAAATAGTTTAGGGGGTTGGAGAAGCAAAATAAAACAAATGAACATGAGAGAATGAATTACCTTAAAAAGTGTAACTCCTTTTGGTTTGAGCCTAAAGGCTTCCTTTGAAAGGATTCTGACCAAAGGGAATCATCTAGGATGAGGATAGGGATGTGTAGAGATCAAATGGTCAGGGGTTGGCCGAGCCAAAGGCTTGAGAAGTGTGTGAAATGAGGTAGAGGTGGGGGCCTTTTATAAGAGGAGAGGAGGGGCACTTTTGGAAAGTAAAGAAATATTACATTATTTGAAAATGTGTTTCGGTTTAAAAAGGTCCCACATTGATATAATTCGTGGATAAGGTTATAAGGCTTCGAAATACACTCATCCAATTGGTTTTGGCCATGTTTAGTTCATAGATTTTATATTATCTTTCCATTTTATTTAAATCGTCAAATAATGATGTCATCGCTGCATCATTATTATGTCATAAATAATTTAATTTATTTAATGTCTAAAAATCATACAAAAACTACTATGATGTAGGAAATCGTTTTAGCTTTCCAATGACTATTTATAATCAACAATCTGATCTTTATAACCCCATGTAAAAATTGTTTTCGTAAAACATCTCTTGTTTTTGTCATTTTTACTTTAACATTTAATAAAAAGTTATTTATGTCATTTCCAAACCAAAGTGTCTCCATGGGGTCCCCAAGTTAACCCATGGCTTTTCTTGGTCGGCCATGACACAACCAATAAGTTTGGGACATGTGTCTAGGTCATTTCCTATTATTAGAGCATTATTTATACCTTAAACTACCCTAATTACCACTAATCGCGATTAAGAACTTAATAAGTTACTATTCACCAAAAAAATTATTTTAATCTCATTGAACCACATTTTACTTCTTAATGACAACCATGTATGTCGGATTTTCAAAATTCAATACACATTAGTGGTAAACTTTCATTTAACTGAAAAATCAGTTTGCTTGATTACCACTTAGTGGTTTCACTATTCATCAAAAATTGAAGTTTTTCAGAAAATTACCAAAAATTCACCCTAAGTTATATTTGATATTCAGAATTCAAAAATGAAGTCTATTTTACAAAATTCAAATCATATAAGTGACATTAATTAATTTAATAATTAATTCCCGCTGCCAGAGCAAATAGTGTGTTTTTACAAAACAATAAGTATCAAAAGATTGACACCAGTTTAAGTCTAATTTCAAAGTGAAATTGATACCAATGACCACCATTGGATAAAATGGTAAAAATATATTCTAATTTCACTTCAAAACCAATTCGAAACATAATCTAATCATATAAATAAATTATATTAAAAAACATTTTTGATGTAAAATGCAGTATTTTTCACTATTCATTAAAAAATGAACATTGTCAGAAAAATACCAAAAATTCACACAAGGTAAATTTTGATGTCCCAATCATAAGTAATAAGTTTATTCTGACAAACATAGTTTATAAAATTGTCAAAATATAGATTCAGAAATGGTTTGCCATCAAAAGGCAGTAAAACAATCTTTTAAGAATATTAGTGTATTCCATGCATAAGATTGTATTTATTTTCATTTTAAGCCTCTATAACACTATCTTAATCATTAATAGACATAGATAAAAATATCTATTATTCATTACTTACTTGGGATGTTACATCCTTCCCCCCTTTGGAAAATTGTGTCCCTGCAATTTATTTACTTATCAAATAAATGAGGGTACTTATCCCTCATTGCATTTTCGGATTCCCATGTTGCCTCTTCAATCATGTGGTTTTTCCACAAAACCTTTACCTGGTGAATCACTTTATTCCGTAACACTTGCTCCCTGTGGTCACGAATCTGGACCGGTTGTTCCTCATAAGATAGGTTCTCTTCCAGCTGAACTACCTCTGGACTCAAAACATGAGATGGATCTGGCATATACTTTCTCAACATCGAAACGTGAAAAACATTGTGTACCTGAGATAAACTCGGAGGTAAATCCACTCGGTATGCAACTGATCCAACTCTCTCCAGAATTTCGTATGGTCCAACAAACCTTGGACTCAACATTCCTTTCTTACCAAATCTCATCACACTTTTCCAAGGAGAAACCTTGAGAAAAACATGATCACCTACCTCGAAAGATAGATCCTTCCTCCGGTTATCCGCATAACTCTTCTGCCTGCTCTGAGCTGTTCTCATGTGTTTCTGAATCAGCTGAACTTTTTCTGCCATCTCTTCTACCAATTCTGGTCCCATCAACTTCCTTTCACCCACTTCATCCCAGAAAGATGGAGTTCGACACCGCTTCCCATATAATGCCTGAAATGGTGCCATCTGTATACTAGAATGGAAACTGTTATTATATGAAAATTCAACCAAAAAAAGATGTTGGTCCCAACTTCCCTGATAATCCATAGAACAAGCTCGTAGCATATCCTCCAATGTCTGGATTGTTCGTTCTGACTGCCCATATGATTGAGGATGAAAAGATGTACTAAAATTTAACTCAGTACCCAAAGACTTCTGAAGGCCTTTCCAAAAGTTAGAAGTAAACCTGGGATCACGATCCGATACAATGGAGAGAGGAACTCCATGTAACCTGACTATCACTTTAAGATACAAACGGTAAAGTTGATCAAGAGAGAAAGTATCTCGTATAGCAAGGAAATGAGCAGATTTGGTAAGCGATCAACAATAACCCAGATTGCATTATTACCTCGAGATGTCTTCGGTAATCCAACAACAAAGTCCATGGATATATTCTCCCATTTCCACTCTGGTACTGGTAAAGGCTGAAGCATCCCTTTCGGTAACTGCCACTCTGCTTTAACCTGCTGACAAGTCAAACACTTCATAGTAAAATCAGCAATGTCTCTTTTCATTCCATCCCACCAGTAATACTCCCGCAGATCTCTATACATCTTAGTACTACCCGGATGAACTGAAAACGGAGAACTATGAGCTTCACTTAACAACTCTCTCTTCAAATGTGAATCACAAGGCACACACAATCTCTTCCCAAATCTCAAAACGCAATCATTATCAATGTTGAATTCAGGCAACTTACCTTTCTGAACCAGCTCTACCCTTTTCTGAAACTCACTGTCTTGCTTCTGTGCTTTCTTGATTCTATCTGATAGAAAAGATCTCACTGATACCTGAAACAAAACAGAAGGAATTCTTGCACCAACAACTTCTATGCTAAAGTTCATCAAATCGTTAACCAAAGGATCATGTTCCAAACGCATCATTGTTAATGAAGCATTACTTTTTCGACTCAAAGCATCAGCCACTTTATTTTCTTTTCCAGGATGGTAATGAATTGTACAATCATAATCCTTGATTAATTCCAGCCATCTCCTTTGTCTCATGTTTAACTCTTTCTGAGTGAATATATACTTTAAACTTTTGTGGTCGGTATATATTTCACACTTTACTCCATACAAATGATGCCTCCAAATTTTTAAAGAAAAAACAACAGCAGCTAGTTCCAAATCATGTGTAGGGTAATTTACCTCATGAGTTTTCAACTGTCGTGAAGCATAAGCAATTACCTGATCATTCTGCATTAGGACGCAACCAAGTCCTTTCAATGAAGCATCACTGTATATAACAAACTCACCATTCCTGGAAGGTAGTGCCAAAACTGGAGCATTCACCAATCTTCTTTTCAATTCCTGAAAACAATCATCACATTCTTTTGTCCAGATAAACTTAACACCCTTCCGAGTTAGCTTAGTCATTGGACTAGATAACCGTGAAAAATTTCTAACAAACCTTCGGTAATAGCCCGCCAAACCAAGGAAGCTACGAATCTAGGTTACATTTGTGGGTCTTGGCCATTCTTCCACAACTTTTGTTTTTGGAGGATCAACAGTTATTCCATCTTTTGAAACAATGTGACCAAGGAAAAAAATTTGTTGCAACCAAAACTCACACTTGCTGAATTTCCCATACAGTTTCTTTTATTTTAAGGTTTGCAAGATAACCCTTAAATGTTTTTCATGCTCCTCTTTACTTTTAGAAAACACCAAAATATCATCAATGAAAACCACCACAAACTTATCCAAGAACTCATGGAAAATTCTATTCATTAAGTCCATGAATACAGCAGGTGCATTGGTTAGCCCAAAAGGCATTACTACAAATTCATAATGGCCATATCTCGTACGGAACGCGGTCTTCGGAATATCTGCCTCCTTGACCTTCAGCTGATGGTACCCCGATCTCAAGTCAATCTTTGAAAAAAACTGAGCTCCCTGGAGCTGATCAAACAAATCATCGATATGAGGCAAAGGATATTTGTTCTTAACAGTGATATTATTCAAGGCTCTATAATCAATGCAAAGTCTCATAGAACCATCTTTCTTTTTAACAAATAAAACAGGAGCACCCCATGGTGATGTGCTAGGTCTAATGAAACCTTTCTCTAATAAATCTTGCAATTGCTCCTTCAACCCTAAAAGTTCAATTTGTGCCATTCGATAAGGGGGTTTTGAAATTGGCTTAGCATCAGGAACTAAGTCAAAAGTAAACTCAACTTCCCGATCTGGTATTATTCCAGGCAACTCATCAGGAAAAACATCAGGATACTCATTTACCACTGGCACATCATTAATCTGAACAGTTCCTTTATTTTCAACGACTTGTGCAAGGTAACATTCATTTCCATCTTTTACAATTTTCTCGGCCTCTTGATTTGTTATCAAAAGTAAGGGTTCATTCTTGTAAACAAACTGAAAGTATTTCTGAAAAGAAACTTCTTTAGCTCTACAGTTAATCTTAGCATGGTAAATAGAGAGCCAATCCATACCCAGGATAACATCAAACTCTACTAGAGGTAGAACAATAAGGTTTGCAAGTAGGTTCTTTCCACAGATAAGGATAGGAAGATTCTTATAAATTCTTTTTTCCTCGACACTTCCCCCAGGTGTTTTTACCAAAAGTTCAGGAGTCATTTCTTGAGATGGTATTCCCATTTTACTAGAAAAGGTTTCAGAGATGAAAGAATGTGTAGACCCCGAATCAAACAATACACTGGCATAATCTGAAAAAACAAACAAAGTACCTGATACAACATCATTTGATGGCCCGACATCTTCTGAAGTAGTTGCAAAGGATTTCACCACCCCTTTCTGCTTGTATTCTAACTGCTTCCCATCACTCAAGCTCCTTGTCGGACACTCGTTTGCATAGTGACCCATCTCATTGCACTTATAACATTTCACTAACTGTAAATCAAATTTGTTCTTACCTTCACCTTGATCCTTTTCAGTGCAATCACGAGCCTTATGTCCCATCTTACCACATCGTTAGCACTTCCCAGAATTCAGAAGACATTCCCTAGCATGCCTTTTGCCACATTTATCACAAACTAGAAACTTAGTTCTCTTACCATCAGACTTTTTTGAAGAATTCTTACCTTTCTCCTGCCACCTCGGTCTCTTCTTCTGCTGGTTGTTATAGAAAACTTGGTCATCGGCAAACTCCATTTCCACCTTCTCAGCACATCGAACAAGCTTTTCATAACTTTTAAACTCACGAGAAGCTAATTCCCTTCGATACTTTGGCTTTAATCCTGAGTAAAAACGATTGATTTTACTATCAAGGTCCCAGATAAAATTTGGAGCATACCTTGCCAAACGAGTGAACCTTTCTTCATAAGCAGCCACTGAGTCTTCCTCTTGCCTCAATTCCAAGAATTTCTTTTCCATCCTAAGTCGAACAGCCTTAGGAAAATACTTCTCAAGAAACATACCTTTGAATTCATCCCAGTCAAGAGCATCAATCTCATCGGCATCCCTGATATTTTTAACCATAGACCACCACTGATCTGCTTCACCCTCCATACGGTAAATAGCAAGACTAACCTTTTGATTGTCTGAACACCCCATGACATCAAAAATATTCTCCAGTGCTTTAATCCACCCTTCATCTAGTACAGGGTCAGATGATCCCCTGAATGATGGTGGATGTTGCCTCATGAAATGTTCCACCACTGACATGTTCCTCTGCGGTTGGTCTGGCTGATCTCGTGTATGGATACCACCGCCATTTATCGCTTGAGTCAACTGCACCATTACTGCAACAAACTGTTCAGTTCCAATTCCGACCATTTCTGGATGCTGATTCGGAAGGTTATTTCGTTCTGTATGCCTTCCTAGCACTGCTTCCCTGTTTCCTCTGCGGAAAACCATTCTGAACAAACATGTCTTAGATGAAGCAACATGGTAATCTTTAAATGCTATATCATTTCGAAAAAATATTTTTGGATAATCATTTAATAGAATTCTAACTCCTAAAGTTATCTAAACCGACCTTTGATACCAACTATAAGGCCCCAGCCTTAAAACCTTACTTAATCTTGAGTTATTACAAGATTACACATTGAGGATCTTTTCGGGTTTAGAGTTTTAGAGAATTAGATCACAAAACTTGCATTACATTCCACATATAAACAAAGTGGTTACATAAAGATAGTATTCTTCATTCCCATAAATGGAAACACATTTAAAATAAAACATGGATTATTTCTTGACACATCCTTGACTCTATCATCTTATCATGTACCTTTCCCTTGACCTGTGAAAAACATTTCAAAAACTTGGGATGAGCATAAAAACTCGGTATGGGTTATATAAAAAAAACATGGAAAGGAAACATGAGTTCATATATACATAAGAATGAAATAATACTTTACCCATAAAGCATAGGCACTTTAACATACCTCATAAAATCATGAATAAATCATAGAAAATCATAAGACATAAAGGTAACTTGAGGCATTCATAAAATTCTTACGTAGGGAGTAACCCTCTTGGTTACGTTTGGAATACCCATCACAGTATATTCCCTAAAATCTATTCGGAGAAACCTTAACGTTTCACTCCTTTGCGTTACCCAATGCATTGGAGAGCTATAACGGGCTCACCCGCCCTTAGTTTATCACGGAACCACCCGTCTTCATAATAATGCCCAAGAACCATAACATAATCATATCACATAAAACATGCATAAAGGAAACATAAAATTTCCACATTTCAATCACGAGATATCAATACAACACATTGATATAAAAACATTATGAAAACCATTTTCAATACTAAAATAAAATAAAAGTAAAACATGGTATTTATTTTCCTTTTAAAAAGAAGGTATGGCTTGTAGAGGAAGCCGAAACTCAAATAACGGTCACGATGGCGGAGAAGTCGTTGTCGCCGCATACGTACAACAAAAACATTCCCTTTTGTCGTTTAGTAAACGCTTCGTATAAAAAAGATTCCTTTTGAATAAACGTAAAAGTCAAAGGGGTTTATACACCGTATAAAAGAAAGTTGTGTATAAAATAAAATATGCCTCAACGAAAGGAGATTGAGGCGAAGTCTCATACCTCGTATCCGACTTGACCCGACCGTTCTTTAATCTCCTGAATAATAAACTTAATTTAATCTCTACTTGCTTATGAATCTTTTTCAATTTAATTATTCCTTTTATACCATGTTATGAACATCATGTAATCAATTAAGTTAATAATGTTCATTTTGTCGGTATTTGGTTCTTAAGTCAAAAATAGACTTCTTACACTTACATGTTGTTAATTTGGTCAAAGGTTCATTATATCCAGAATGGTATTCATGATGTAGATATCATATATGTCATATATATCCAGTACATACATGCATTTATAATATTACATAATCATTTTGAGGTAAGAAATGAAATGCACCGTTCATGGAGACGGTAAGCCGTACGTACGCATGAACGCTACTTTCATTTCTATTTCGTATTTTATAGAATGGAATCATAATGATATAAAGGTATATTATAATTCCAGTATAATAACATATATAATATCATAGTTCCATCCTTTATATGTCCCACATATGGTATTTAAGGAATCAAATCACTTTGAGGGGGCGGTAGTCCGCACTTCCTAAAATGAAGATATCGTGTTTACCCATAATGGAAACCATAAAGGTATGCCCAAAATGAAAAAAAACAGAAGTTTAAGGAAAACATAAACATATTATATATCATATATAAAAATAGTGACATCATAATGTCCACCTTTGAAGGTGTTAAATGAGTGTTGAACAATCATCGTTTCGGGAGGCAGAATTTCGCCATCCACAGAAACCGTATGTTCTTTAACCATTTGATGTAGTTGTGTGAGAGTGTAGCTCAAATAAATCTTATAACAACATCCTAGTATATTGAAGATACTGGTGTTGTTACAAAGGAAGTAAATAAAAATAGTTTAGGGGGTTGGAGAAGAAAAATAAAACAAATGAACATGAGAGAATGAATTACCTTAAAAAGTGTAACTCCTTTTGGTTTGAGCCTAAAGGCTTCCTTTGAAAGGATTATTCCCAAAGGGAATCCTCTAGGATGAGTATAGGGATGTGGAGAGAGCAAATGGGCAGGGGTTGGCCGAGCCAAAGGCTTGAGAAGTGTGTTAAATGAGGTAGAGGTGGGGGCCTTTTATAAGAGGAGAGGAGGGGCACTTTTGGAAAGTAAAGAAATATTACTTTATTTGAAAATGTGTTTCGGTTTCAAAAGGTCCCACATTGATATAATTCGTGGATAAGGTGATAAGGCTTCGAAATACACTCATCCAATTGGTTTTGGACATGTTTAGTTCATAGATTTTACATTATCTTTCCATTTTATTTAAATCGTCAAATAATGATGTCATCGCTGCATCATTATTATGTCATAAATAATTTAATTTATTTAATGTCTAAAAATCATAAAAAAAAGACTATGATGTAGGAAATCTTTTTAGCTTTCCAATTACTATTTATAATCAACAATATGATCTTTATAACCCCATGTAAAAATTGTTTTCGTAAAACATCTCTTGTTTGTGTCATTTTTACTTTAACATTTAATAAAAAGTTATTTATGTCATTTCCAAACCAAAGTGTCTCCATGGGGTCCCCAAGTTGACCCATGGCTTGTCTTGGTCGGCCATGACACAACCAATAAGGTTGGGACATGTGTCTAGGTCATTTCCTATTATTAGAGCATTATTTATAGCTTAAACTACCCTAATTACCACTAATCGCGATTAAGAACTTAATAAGTTACTATTCACCAAAAAATTATTTTAATCTCATTGAACCACATTTTACTTCTTAATGACAACCATGTATGTAGGATTTTAAAAATTCAATTCACATTAGTGGTAAACTTTCATTTAACTGAAAAATCAGTTTGCTTGATTACCACTTAGTGGTTTCACTATTCATCAAAAATTGAAGTTTTTCAGAAAATTACCAAAAATTCACCCTAAGCTATATTTGATATTCAGAATTCAAAAATGAATTCTATTTTACAAAATTCAAATCATATAAGTGACATTAATTAATTTAATAATTAATTCCCACTGCCAGAGCAAATAGCGTGTTTTTACAAAACAATAAGTATCAAAAGATTGACACCAGTTTAAGTCTAATTTCAAAGTGAAATTGATTCCAATGACCATCATTGGATAAAATGGTAAAAATATATTCTAATTTCACTTCAAAACCAATTCAAAACATAATCTAATCATATAAATAAATTATATTAATTAGCATTTTTGATGTAAAATGCAGTATTTTTCACTATTCATTAAAAAATGAACATTGTCAGAAAAATACCAAAAATTCACACAAGGTAAATTTTGATGTCCCGATCATAAGGAATAAGTTTATTTTGACAAACATAGTTTATAAAATTGTCAAAATATAGATTCAGAAATGGTTTGCCATCAAAAGGCAGTAAAACAATCTTTTAAGAATATTAGTGTATTCCATGCATAAGATTGTATTTATTTTCATTTTAAGCCTCTATAACACTATCTTAATCATTAATAGACATAGATAAAAATATATATTATTCATTACTTACTTGGGATGTTACATCCTTCCCCCCTTTGGAAAATTGCGTCCCTGCAATTTATTTACTTATCAAATAAATGAGGGTACTTATCCCTCATTGCATTTTCGGATTCCCATGTTGCCTCTTCAATCATGTGGTTTTTCCACAAAACCTTTACCTGGTGAATCACTTTATTCCGTAACACTTTCTCCATGTGGTCAAGAATATGGACCGGTTGTTCCTCATAAGATAGGTTCTCTTCCAGCTGAACTACCTCTGGACTCAAAACATGAGATGGATTTGGCATATACTTTCTCAACATCGAAACGTGAAAAACATTGTGTACCTGAGATAAACTCGGAGGTAAAGCCACTCGGTATGCAACTGATCCAGCTCTCTCCAGAATTTCGTATGGTCCAACAAACCTTGGACTCAAATTTCCTTTCTTACCAAATCTCATCACACTTTTCCAAGGAGAAACCTTGAGAAAAACATGATCACCTACCTCGAAAGATAGATCCTTCCTCCGGTTATCCGCATAACTCTTCTGCCTGCTATGAGCTGTTCTCATGTGTTTCTGAATCAGCTGAACTTTTTCTGCCATCTCATCTACCAATTCTGGTCCCATCAACATCCTTTCACCCACTTCATCCCAGAAAGCTGGAGTTCGACACCGCTTCCCATATAATGCCTGAAATGGTGCCATCTGTATACTGGAATGGAAACTGTTATTATATGAAAATTCAACCAAAGAAACATGTTGGTCCCAACTTCCCTGATAATCCATAGAACAAGATCGTAGCATATCCTCCAATGTCTGGATTGTTCGTTCTGACTGCCCATCTGATTGAGGATGAAAAGCTGTACTAAAATTTAACTCAGTACCCAAAGACTTCTGAAGTTCTTTCCAAAAGTTAGAAGTAAACCTGGGATCACGATCCGATATAATGGAGAGAGGAACTCCATATAACCTGAATATCTCTTTAAGATACAAACGGGAAAGTTGATCAAGAGAGAAAGTATCTCGTATAGCAAGGAAATGAGCATATTTGGTCAAGAGATCAACAATAACCCAGATTGCATTATTACCTCGAGATGTATTCGGTAATCCAACAACAAAGTCCATGGATATATTCTCCCATTTCCACTCTGGTACTGGTAAAGGCTGAAGCATCCCTTTCGGTAACTGCCACTCTGCTTTAACCTGCTGACAAGTCAAACACTTCACAGTAAAATCAGCAATGTCTCTTTTCATTCCATCCCACCAGTAATACTCCCACAGATCTCTATACATCTTAGCACTGCCCGGATGACCTGAAAACGGAGAACTATGAGCTTCACATAACAACTCTCTCTTCAACTGTGAATCACAAGGCACACACAATCTCTTCCCAAATCTCAAAACGCAATCATTATCAATGTTGAATTCAGGCAACTTACCTTTCTGAACCAGCTCTACCCTTTTCTGCAACTCACTGTCTTGCTTCTGTACTTGCTTGATTCTATCTGATAGAGAAGATCTCACTGATACCTGAAACAAAACAGAAGGACTTCCTGCACCAACAAATTCTATTCCAAAGTTCATCAAATCGTTAACCAAAGGATCATGTTCCAAACGCAACATTGTTAATGAAGCATTACTTTTTCGACTCAAAGCATCAGCCACTTTATTTGCTTTTCCCGGATGGTAATGAATTGTACAATCATAATCCTTGATTAATTCCAGCCATCTCCTTTGTCTCATGTTTAACTCTTTCTGAGTAAATATATACTTTAAACTTTTTTGGTCGGTATATATTTCACACTTTACTCCATACAAATGATGCCTCCAAATTTTTAAAGAAAAAACAACAGCAGCTAGTTCCAAATCATGTGTAGGGTAATTTACCTCATGATTTTTCAACTGTCGTGAAGCATAAGCAGTTACCTGATCATTCTGCATTAGGACGCAACCAAGTCCTTTCAATGAAGCATCACTGTATATAACAAACTCACCATTCCTGGAAGGTAGTGCCAAAACTGGAGCATTCACCAATCTTCTTTTCAATTCCCGAAAACAATCATCACATTCTTTTGTCCAGATAAACTTAACACCCTTCCGAGTTAGATTAGTCATTAGACTAGATAACCGTGAAAAATTTCTAACAAACCTTCGGTAATAGCCCGCCAAACCAAGGAAGATACGAATATCGGTTACATTTGTGGGTCTTGGCCATTCTTCCACAACTTTTGTTTTTGCAGGATCAATAGTTATTCCATCTTTAGAAACAATGTGACCAAGGAAAGAAATTTGTTGCAACCAAAACTCACACTTGCTGAATTTCCCATACAGTTTCTTTTCTTTTAAGGTTTGCAAGATAACCCTTAAAAGTTTTTCATGCTCCTATTTACTTTTAGAAAACATCAAAATATCATCAATGAAAACCACCACAAACTTATCCAAGAACTCATGGAAAATTTTATTAATTAAGTCCATGAATACAGCAGGTGCATTGGTTAGCCCAAAAGGCATTACTACAAATTCATAATGGCCATATCTCATACGGAACGCGGTCTTCGGAATATCTGCCTCCTTGACCTTCAGCTGATTGTACCCCGATCTCAAGTCAATCTTTGAAAAAAACTGAGTTCCCTGGAGCTGATCAAACAAATCATCGATATGAGGCAAAGAATATTTGTTCTTAACAGTGATATTATTCAAGGCTCTATAATCAATGCAAAGTCTCATAGAACCATCTTTCTTTTTAACAAATAAAACAGGAGCACCCCATGGTGATGTGCTAGGTCTAATGAAACCTTTCTCTAATAAATCTTGCAATTGCTCCTTCAACTCTAAAAGTTCAATTTGTGTCATTCGATTAGGGGGTTTTGAAATTGGCTTAGCATCAGGAACTAAGTCAACAGTAAACTCAACTTCCCGATCTGGTATTATTCCAGGAAACTCATCATGAAAAACATCAGGATACTCATTTACCACTGGCACATCATTAATCTGAAAAGTTCCTTTATTTTCAACGGCGTGTGCAAGGTAACATTCATTTCTATATTTTACAAGTTTCTCGGCCTCTTGATATGTTATCAAAAGTAAGGGTTCATTCTTGTAAACAAACTGAAGCTATTTCTGAAAAGAAACTTCTTTAGCTCTACAGTCAATCTTAGCATGGTAAATAGAGAGCCAATCCATACCCAGGATAACATCAAACTCTACTAGAGGTAGAACAATAAGGTTTGCAAGTAGGTTCTTTCCACAGATAAGGATAGGAAGATTCTTATAAATTCTTTTTGCCTCGACACTTCCCCCAGGTGTTTTTACCAAATGTTCAGGAGTCATTTCTTGAGATGGTATTCCCATTTTACTAGAAAAGGTTTCAGAGATGAAAGAATGTGTAGACCCCGAATCAAACAATACACTGGCATAATCTGAAAAAACAAACAAATTACCTGATACAACATCATTTGATAGCCCGACATCTGCAGAGGTAGTTGCAAAGGATTTCACCACCCCTTTTTGCTTGTATTCTAACTGCTTCCCATCACTCAAGATCCTTGTTGGAGACTCGTTTGCATAGTGACCCATCTCATTGCACTTATAACATTTCACTAACTGTAAATCAAATTTGTTCTTACCTTCACCTTGATCCTTTTCAGTGCAATCACGAGCCTTATGTCCCATCTTACCACATCGGTAGCACTTCCCAGAATTCAGAAGACATTCCCTAGCATGCCTTTTTTCCACATTTATCACAAATTGGAAACTTAGATCTCTTACCATCAGACTTTTTTGAAGAATTCTTACCTTTCTCCTGCCACCTCGGTCTCTTCTTCTGCTGGTTGTTATAGAAAACTTGGTCATCGGCAAACTCCATTTCCACCTTCTCAGCACATCGAACAAGATTTTCATAACTTTTAAACTCACGAGAAGCTAATTCCCTTCGATACTTTGGCTTTAATCCTGAGTAAAAACGATTGATTTTACTATCAAGGTCCCGGATAAAATTTGGAGCATACCTTGCCAAACGAGTGAACCGTTCTTCATAAGCAGCCACTGAGTCTTCCTCTTGCCTCAATTCCAAGAATTGATTTTCCATCCTAAGTCGAACAGCCTTAGGAAAATACTTCTCAAGAAACATACCTTTGAATTCATCCCAGTCAAGATCATCAATCTCATCAGCATCCCTGATATTTTTAACCATAGACCACCACTGATCTGCTTCACCCTCCATACGGTAAATAGCAAGACTAACCTTTTGATTGTCTGAACACCCCATGACATCAAAAATCTTCTCCAGTGCTTTAATCCACCCTTCAGCTAGTACAGGGTCAGATGATCCTCTGAATGATGGTGGATGTTGCCTCATGAAATGTTCCACCACTGACATGTTCCTCTGCGGTTGGTCTGGCTGATCTCGTGTATGGATACCACCGCCATTTATCGGTTGAGTCAACTGCGCCATTACTGCAAAAAACTGTTCAGTTCCAATTCTGACCATTTCTGGATGCTGATTCGGAAGGTTATTTCCTTCTGTATGCCTTCCTAGCACTGCTTCCCTTTTTCCTCTGCGGAAAACCATTCTGAACAAACATGTCTTAGATGAAGCAACATGGTAATCTTTAAATTCTATATCATTTCGAAAAAATATTTTTGGACAATCATTTAATAGAATTCTAACTCCTAATGTTATCTAAATCGACCTCTGATACCAACTATAAGGCCCCAGCCTTAAAACCTTACTTAATCTTAAGTTATTACAAGATTACACATTGAGGATCTTTTCGGGTTTAGAGTTTTAGAGAATTAGATCATAAAACTTGCATTACATTCCACATATAAACAAAGTGGTTACATAAAGATAGTATTCTTCATTCCCATCAATGGAAACACATTTAAAATAAAACATGGATTATTTCTTGACACATCCTTGACTCTATCATCCTATCATATACCTTTCCCTTGACCTGTGAAAAACATTTCAAAAACATGGGATGAGCATAAAAACTCAGTATGGGTTATATAAAAAAAACATGGAAAGGAAACATGAGTTCATATATACATAAGAATGAAATCATACTTTACCCATAAAACATAGGCACTTTAACATACCTCATAAAATCATGAATAAATCATAGAAAATCATAAGACATAAAGGTAACTTGAGGCATTCATAAAATTATTACGTAGGGAGTAACCCTCTTGGTTACGTTTGGAATACCCATCACAGTATATTCCCTAAAATCTCTTCGGAGAAACCTTAACGTTTCACTCCTTCGCGTTACCCAATGCATTGGAGAGCTATAACGGGCTCACCCGCCCTTAGTTTATCACGGAACCACCCGTCTTCATAATAATTCCCAAGAACCATAACATAATCATATCACATAAAACATTCATAAAGGAAACATAAAATTTCCACATTTCAATCACGAGATATCAATAGAACACATTGATATAAAAACATTATGAAAACCATTTTCAATACTAAAATAAAAGAAAAGTAAAACATGGTATTTATTTTTCTTTTAAAAAGAAGGTAATGCTTGTAGAGGAAGCCGAAACTCAAATAACGGTCACGACGGCGGAGAAGTCGTTGTCGCCGCATATGTACGACAAAAACATTCCCTTTTGTCATTTAATAAACGCTTCGTATAAAAAAGATTCCTTTTGAATAAACGTAAAAGTCAAAGGGGTTTATACACCGTATAAAAGAATGTTGTGTATAAAATAAAATATGCCTCAACGAAAGGAGATTGAGACGAAGTCCCATACCTCGTATCCGACTTGACCCGACCGTTCTTTAATCTCCTGAATAATAAACTTGAGTTAATCTCTACTTGCTTATGAATCTTTTTCAAGTTCATTATTCCTTTTATACCATGTTATGAACATCATGTAATCAATTAAGTTAATAATGTTCATTTTGTCGGTATTTGGTTCTTAAGTCAAAAATAGACTTCTTACACTTACATGTTGTTAATTTGGTCAAAGGTTCATTATATACAGAATGGTATTCATGATGTAGATATCATATATGTCATATATATCCAGTACATACATGATTTTATAATATTACATAATCATTTAGAGGTAAGAAATGAAATGCACTGCTCATGGAGACGGTAAGCCGTACGTACGCATGAACGCTACTTTCATTTCTATTTCGTATTTTATAGAATGGAATCATAATGATATAAAGGTATATTATAATTCCAGTATAATATCATATATAATATCATAGTTCCATCCTTTATATGTCCCACATATGGTATTTAACGAATCAAATCACTTTGAGGGGGCGGTAGTCCGCACTTCATAAAATGAAGATATCGTGTTTAACCATAATGGAAACCCTAAAAGTATGCCCAAAATGAAAATAAACAGAAGCTTAAGGAAAACATAAACATATTATATATCATATATAAAAATAGTTACATCATAATGGCCACCTTTGAAGGTGTTAAATGAGTGTTGAACAATCATCGTTTCGGGAGGCAGAATTTCGCCATCCACGGAAATCGTATGTTATTTAACCATTTGATGTAGTTGTGTGAGAGTGTAGCTCAAATAAATCTTATAACAACATCCTAGTATATTGAAGATACTGTTTTTGTTACAAAGTAAGTAAATAAAAATAGTTTAGGGGGTTGGAGAAGCAAAATAAAACAAATTAACATGAGAGAATGAATTACCTTAAAAAGTGTAACTCCTTTTGGTTTGAGCCTAAAGGCTTCCTTTGAAAGGATTCTGCCCAAAGGTAATCCTCTAGGATGAGTAGAGGGATGTGGAGAGAGCAAATGGGCAGCGTTTGGCCGAGCCAAAGGCTTGAGAAGTGTGTGAAATGAGGTAGAGGTGGGGGCCTTTTATAAGAGGAGAGGAGGGGCACTTTTGGAAAGTAAACAAATATTACCTTATTTGAAAATGTGTTTCGGTTTCAAAAGGTCCCACATTGATATAATTCGTGGATAAGGTGATAATTCTGCGAAATACACTCATCCAATTGGTTTTGGCCATGTGTAGTTCATAGATTTTACATTATCTTTCCATTTTATTTAAATCGTCAAATAATGATGTCATCGCTGCATCATTATTATGTCATAAATAATTTAATTTATTTAATGTCTAAAAATCATAAAAAAAATACTATGATGTTGGAAATCTTTTTATCTTTCCAATTACTATTTATAATCAACAATCTGATCTTTATAATCCCATGTAAAAATTGTTTTCGTAAAACATCTCTTGTTTGTGTCATTTTTACTTTAACATTTAATAAAAAGTTATTTATGTCATTTCCAAACCAAAGTGTCTCCATGGGGTCCCCAAGTTGACCCATGGCTTGTCTTGGTCGGCCATGACACAACCAATAAGGTTGGGACCTGTGTCTAGGTCATTTACTATTATTAGAGCATTATTTATACCTTAAACTACACTAATTACCACTAATCGCGATTAAGAACTTAATAAGTTACTATTCACCAAAAAATTATTTTAATCTCATTGAACCACATTTTACTTCTTAATGACAACCATGTATGTCGGATTTTCAAAATTCAATACACATTAGTGGTAAACTTTCATTTAACTGAAAAATCAGTTTGCTTGATTACCAGTTAGTGGTTTCACTATTCATCAAAAATTGAAGTTTTTCAGAAAATTACCAAAAATTCACCCTAAGCTATATTTGATATTCAGAATTCAAAAATGAAGTCTATTTTACAAAATTCAAATCATATAAGTGACATTAATTAATTTAATAATTAATTCCCGCTGCCAGAGCAAATAGCGTGTTTTTACAAAACAATAAGTATCAAAAGATTGACACCAGTTTAAGTCTAATTTCAAAGTAAAATTGATTCCAATGACCACCATTGGATAAAATGGTAAAAATATATTCTAATTTCACTTCAAAACCAATTCAAAACATAATCTAATCATATAAATAAATTAGATTAAAAAGCATTTTTGATGTAAAATGCAGTATTTTTCACTATTCATTAAAAAATGAACATTGTCAGAAAAATACCAAAAATTCACACAAGGTAAATTTTGATGTCCCAATCATAAGGAATAAGTTTATTTTGACAATCATAGTTTATAAAATTGTCAAAATATAGATTCAGAAATTGTTTGCCATCAAAAGGCAGTAAAACAATCTTTTAAGAATATTAGTGTATTCCATGCATAAGATTGTATTTATTTTCATTTTAATCCCCTATAACACTATCTTAATCATTAATAGACATAGATAAAAATATCTATTATTCATTACTTACGTGGGATGTTACATAATTGATGGGATTAAATTGTGATGATGAGATGATGATGTGTTATATTGTGGCATGGCGTTGATATGGTAATGGATAATGGTTTTTTGTGTTGTCTTAATAGTTTCTTAGTAGTCATTAAATAAATGAAAAGTTATAATTTCTAGTTTAATGAACATGGGTTAGACTAAATCGTATAGAGTATGAAATAAATGATCAATGAAATGGTAAATTTAGTAAGTATTTTTAAATTAAATTTTTAACAATAATCAAATAATATGTAAATGATTTCTAATTAACATGGCTAAACATGAACTGAAAATATGATGCATGATTATGTGTATGTTAGTGGGACTCGATGAGTTGTTAGTAGTATGGAAGTGATGTTGATGTTTGATAATGGTGATGATGAGAATTTGGTAGTTAGGAGGTTTTGGTTATAGGAACCCATAGGTTAGGATTGCATGTAATTATTATATTATTTATATAGATTGTAATTTCTATATGCACCCCACTCGAGTTGTGTGCTTAAACTGATACCCATTGGTTTCGAGTGTTTCCCCAAAGAATCCATGTTGGTAAGGATAGATGGCTGGCTACCCCATCTTCACCGCTCAATCTCATTAAATAGAGGTTAATATAAATTCAATGTGATGGTCACAAGTCAAATGTTCTATATAGATGATGATTAATGAGTGGTTATGGTGGTTCATTGTAGAGTTCTTATATAGTACAAGTAGGGATTATGGCTAATTTACTTCATTTTCATGATACCCTACTATAACAGTTAATGTCATGGTTATAGGATGATGATGATGCGGCAGTTGTAGCACATGTTGATAGATGGGGAATGCCTATTATTATGAGGGTGTTATTCTAAGGTTTAATTTTGTTTAGATATGAGGAATATCTATTGTGATGAGGCTGATGGATGTAAATGGGATGGAAGAGTGAGGACGTACAAAATTAGGGTGTGAGAGTGGAAAATAAATATAGAAGAGATGTAAAGAAATAGTTTCCTAATTTAATTATTCATATATATTTATATGTCGAGGAATTATTTTATGAGTGATCCTTTGTGAGGTAAGGAACTAGTCCACCAGATAGTTTCTTGTGGAATCTATAATTTTTTCATTGAGGCATTAGTATTATCATCATACAATTTAATAAGGAACCTTAGGTATGATCATTTTGAGTAAACCTGTTATGATCAACCTACCTATATATAAATTATTATTATTTTGTTTCTAGGTGAACTTTATAAACACTTTTGGACATTACAAGCTTGATCATTGGTGCTGTTTTTGAGTTTATATTGAATGATTTTCTTACTTTATTTGAAGAAATTTATTATTAATCATATAAAATTACATGATCTATGGATTTTCCCCTTTTCCCCTTACGTAATAGACTTGTTCTGTGGTTTATATCCTATATCATAGTATTTATTTTTGTATTTAGTGTGAGACCTCCCATATGATTTAATTTTCTTATACCCTCAGTCATAGTCACCAACCTAGGGTCTGCTGGAGGCAGGACTTGGGGGTAATTATTTCTCTTCATTCATTGAAAATATATGATGGGTACCTTTTCCGGGAGGGTGAAGGATAGAGTTGTATTGAAGGTTAATTTGAGGGTTATTATGAAGATTGGGGTTAAAATGATGTTCATTGTTTGATTTGGTAGGGAAATATTGTCAGAAAACCTGGCATGTGATGTAAGAAAGGGGAAAAATATTGGAAATAAGATTTTATCCCCAACCCACACCCAATTTTGATCTGATTCAAGGACCTCAAGTCTATCAAATTCTCTAGGTGAAGTGATGTCTATTATAGGGTAGAGACCTAGGCAAGGTACATGAAATATTCACGTTTTCACTTGTGATTGAATGGGGTGAATTTGAGAATTTAAAATGATCTTAATATTCTATACTATTGTGATTAAGAAGTAATTATTTTTCCTTTTAGTTATAGATTCAAAATACTGTATGTGTGTGGTTTAGGTTAGTGAGGATAAACATGATGAACTGATTGAAAACCAAAGGTTCAACCCGAATGAGGAGGATGATCAGTGTTAGAGGACATTGTGTGCCTTTCAACAAAAAATATCTGGAAATGAATGAGGGTATCATATACAATATGGAGATGAAGAATTATTTGGATGGGCATGAGATCACTTCTAGTTTTGTTCAATCATAGGTTGAGTACTGGGTTCCACTTGTATTTACTCATATGTGGGGTGCATCATGTTAGTGGTGGGATATTATATCTTGGGGAGCTGGAGGAGGCAAATGTTTTATGGGAAGATTTCTAGATGGGGTTTTGGTTAAATTACTATCATCGATGATGATGGAAACAAATAATCAAGGGATTATTTGTATTAAATATGGGATTATGATAGTGTATTTGTTTTATATCATGCTTAAGGACCATTTTTATTTTCTTTTAATCTTCTTTCCAATGAGGAGTTTCATGATTTGCATCTTGAGGATGAACTCCACCCATCAATCTTGTATACTATTACTTTGTTTACATTACTAATCTTTTTGGAGGTTCCAGAGAAGGAGTAGATGATTTATCATTTCCATTTAAAAGGAAGGATATCTCAAGAGGATAACTAAAAGTGATTCATTATGCCAAGGGTGTTTTGTAGTTGATAATGGATTCTAGGGACTTCGTGGTTTCTATAAGATTGTTTTCAGCCATGATAATATTTCTGTTATTTTATTGGTAGATGGTTTCTATGAATTCAGTGAGGGTTATAAAATAGTATGATATTTTATGGTGGATTTGGACATCTCTAGTATCAGTGGTTTTTGGTTATTAGATCTCATCATGATGATGGTAGTAAAATTTAGAATCAACCATAGCTGTAGATTGTAGTGAGTCCATATCAGTAGTAGGGGGTGACATCTTATTCATGTCTAAGTGGTGATGGGGGAATTTAGGGTATGAACTCATGATGTTCCTCATATTTAGGGTCCCCAACCAATGTGTTTATTTGTAGATGGTCGACAACATTGAGGCAGAGGCGATGGGAATTAAAATTAATATACCATAGATAAACCATCACTAGATGGGTGAGAGATCACTAGAGGTAAAATTAAGTTATTAACTACTATTGTGTCTTTCTTTTTTTTTCGGATCCAAACCCTCCTTTTTTATACCAACTTTGTTCCAATTTTTGTTCCTAGATATAGATATTCTTTATATTCCACTAGTGTTTAATTCACTAGTTCGAGGCTAGGCTTAATTTTTTCAATGTGTACGGGTTATGTAGACTAATGATGTGACATCATTAGTTGGGTGTGCATTTATTCTTACTATAAATAAGACTCTATGACTTCATCCTCAACATGACTTGGTTGTAATCCCTACTGGTTGTTATCAAATGATTTTATAAAAAATTTAGGTTCTCAAATGTGGTTGTCTAGTGTTCAATTTACATTGGTGAGCATGGTTATCTAATGATCAATTGGAATGTGGAGCACATTATTTCTTTATTGTAGTGTCTTAAGAGAATTTTTTAGGTGCCGATGTAGTGGAGGCTCCTACAATTGTTGAGGAATTTCTGTGTGTTTTCTCCAATGTGGTTGTAACAGTACCCCCATGGTGTGATGTTGAGTTTGGTATAGACTTAAAAAAGTGAGTATCTACGATTTCAATGGTTCCTTATCATATGGAAGATTTTATGTTATGTGAGTTGATAATTTAGATAGGTGATTTGATTCCAAAGGGTTTAATCCAACCCAGTGTGTCATCATGGGGTAATCCAATGTTATTCTCCAAGAAGTAAGATGGTTTTATGAGGCTATGTCTAAACTATTGAAGTCTAAATTAGGTGATGATCTAGAATCGTTATCCTATTCAAAAAATCAATGTTATATTTTTCTAGTTGAGTGGATATAACTAGTTTTTTATGATTGATTTTCCATATGGGTAACATCTATTGTGGTTAAAGGAAGAAGATATCCCGAATAATTCCTTGAGGCAGAGATATATACATATTGATTTTGCAATATTGTCATTTGGTGTCATGAACATTCTATGAGTGTTCATGGGACTCAAGAACTAATTATATTATGATCTCCTAGACAATTTCATAATCATCTTACTTGATGAAAACCATATAAAATCGATGTATGAGGAGGACCATTATAGGAATTAGAATATCATTTTACAAAATCTATCACACTACCAACTCTTTGTGATATTTTTTAAGTGCATGTTTTAAAAATGGGTGGTGCTTTTTCCCTTGACACATGATGCCTCAACAGGGAGTAAAACTTTATTCATTGTTGGTTGAGATTGTTTTATCTAGGGTGGTTCCTAATAATATGGCATAAGTAGATAAGTATCATGGTCTTATGGGTTATTATCATAGATTTTTGTCTAACATATCTTGAATTATGTCCCCATTGATTTATTTGACCAATAAGTACAAGGATTTCATTTAGATTGATCAATATCATGAGGCTTTTGACTACCTGAATGGGAAGGTGTTCATTGTTCCATTTCTCCATTTTCCTAATGAGGAGTGATGTTTGAGGTTTAATAAGATTCTTATTATTTGGTTCTAGGTTGAATCATTTTGTAGTAGTGTAAAGTGATCTTTTATGGTTCTGGATAGTTTCTATCTTTGGAGAATAACTACACCACCCATCATTTAGAATTTGTGAGATTGGTGTTTTCCTTAAAGCAATGGAAATTTTACCTCATCCAAGAACACTATATGGTATTCACTAATAAAAAGAGTTTAAGGTATTACTTCTCTCAGTGGGACATGAATATTATAAAATAGAGGTGGATATATTTTCTCTATAACTATGAAATCGATATATCCAATACATTAGGTAAAGTGAATTTCATGGATGGACACACTAAGTTGGATGTCATCAAGGGATGTCATTTAGGAGTCAGGAGATTCATAGAGGGAAACAAAGGAGGTGACATCCATACACCTTGATGCGAGGGTGGTTAATGGTGGAGGTTTCTTATTTCAGATGACAATATAGTCTTCCTTGATATAGTATGTGGAGGATTTTCAATGGGGATACCAAGATGTATTAGTTATGTGGGATAAAGTTGTTCAGGGTGATGAAAAAAAGTGTGGTCAGAGGACAACCAATATTGGTTCATGTTTTAGAGGAAGATGTTCATCTTAATGGAAATGTGTGAGCGATTTATTTATGGTTTTATCTTCTCACCATTAGCATTGAACCAAAGACCATCCAAAATTTAGCATGGTTTGAGGATGAAATTTTTGTGGTCCATGATTAAAATGGTAGGGGTAGAGTTAGTGGTGTGGTGTTTTTTTTCATGATAGTGATGGAAAATCATCATGTTCCTAATGACCTTTTTAAACTCATGGAATCCCCTTAGTGATATTTGGGAGAAATATTTGTGTATTTCATCATTAGATCACGTTGTGTATTGTGATTCTATGATGATATTTGGGTTATCAATGATCATTTGATCAAGTCATCTCACTTCTTAACATTCATGGATTTGAGCGCCATGGATATTCTACCAATAATGTATTTGGATGAGTATGTGTGGATACATGGAGTTACTAGGTCCAATGATATGGACTAGGATAATCATTTTACTATATGAGTCTTGATATGATTGCAAAATTATTTTCACTTAGTTATTCCTTAGTATTGTTTTTACCCCTATACATATGAAAAAATGAACCGGACCATCCAGATGCCAGAGGATATGTTTTAGGAATGCTTTATTAATTTTAGTGGATCCTTCAAAAATAAATTATCCTTAGTCATGTTTTCATATTATAATAGATATCACTCATACATTATAAAATTCTCATTTTATTCACTTTATGGACAATCATAATGTTTTATGTTGTGATCGACCATGGTTGGGATGTCATAAGTTCTTGGTATTGATATGGTGTGGAGCACAAAAAAAATATCCACATAGTATAGTAGTGATGAAGGTGGCACATGAAAATTAAAAATATTGTGCTGATCAAATTAGGATTCCATTCGAGTTTGAGGTTGGTGACTACATTTTTCTATAGGATTCCATTTAACATGGGTTATAGAGGTTTGTTTGGGGGAGCAGGTTTTCAACCAGATTTGGTGAACTCATCAAGGTAATGAATTTTGTTGTTGATGTAGCTTATTAGTTGATTCTTACTCTATATATATATATAGAATACATGATTTCCTCCATGCATCTCATCTCTACCTCTATCATCGTGATGAATCCCATTTCACTGAATGGATAGAGTGAAATATCAAAGATGATTCAACATTTGTGGAGCCACTTGTAAAGATCTACGACATTCAAGAGAATGTGATTTATGGGTGGTTTATTCTTTTTTGTCACATGTTGGGGTAGTATAGAGGATTTGAGGATAGTACCTCCAAATTTGAGACATATATTCATTCTTAATATCATAATTTATACTAAGAATTGGTTTTCCCATTTTCCTTGGGGAATGTAAAGTTTTGTTTGTACAATTTTTATAGAACTTTCAATTTTTTCTATTTCTTAATGTATTTTTTGATGGTTTCATTATGAAAATAATGATATCCTTGATTTATATAACATGGGATGGTTTTATGGACATTCCCATTTATCTTCTCTCTTTCTTAGTTTTTTTATTCTCAAGGATGAGAATATTTAGAGAGGTTTCTGATTGGAGGGCCCATATTCGTAAAAACAATTCCATTACTTTTTATAGGGATTTATGGTGAAATGAACTATTTTGAAGTTTTTCTAATGTATAGGGATGTGTTCCATCCATTCATAGGTTCACCACACCATAGTGGAGGGTGTGGTGCTGATCGATTTGGCATTGGATAATTGGAGGTTGTCCACGAGGTTGGCCATGTGGTGTTAGGATGTGCCACAATAAGTGAAACGACCTCATTATCCATAGTGTTGGATGGTGTGATTGGGTGGTCGATCTAAGAAAAATAGAAAAATTAAAAACTCTTAATAAATGGAAGGATTCTAGGTGCTATGTTTTGGGGGAGATCCTCTATAAAATGAGAAGTTAGAGTTTACAAGGTCGTAGCCTTGGGAATGGTGAGGAGAAAAAGACCAAGCTTTGGTGATATGTTATAGTGTCTAATCATGGAATGAATTGGAGGATCCGATAGAGATCAGACCATGCTATGGAAAAGGCCATTGTAGTGATCAAATATATTTTTAAAGGCATGAGAACAAAGGGGAAATTACTATAATGGAATGAGATATCCATTGGATAATAAATACCATGACATAGTAGGTTGTCTCCATACCATGGAATGACCTTTTGAGATTCCTCTAAAAATAGAGGGTCTGACCTACCTCATCTCGATTCACTTCCTTTTCATATGTGATTTAGCCAACACCAAACCCCATTAAAAACTTTTTTTATCTTTTATGAGGATTAAAACCCCTTGGAATATGTTGAATCAAGTTTCCTTTAATCAGAGAACCTTCTTCTCACCATACTCTCTTTCTCTCTCCCCTTCCTTATCCAGAGCATAGATATTTAAATATTCTCTATTTTGGGTTAATTTTTATGCATTTTTTGATATGATTTTCTTTTTGTAGATTATGTATTTTCCCCATCGATCATAGAGGAGTTTGATCCCCAAATTCTTCTATTGTGAGAACGGTTCTCTTTGAAGTGATAATCAATTTAGGGGATTTGGTTTCCCTCTTTATTTTCCATGTACATGTGTTCTTAGAAATATTTTCTTTTCTTTTATTTTTGGATGGAAATAATATACCAAATGAAGATAATTAATCAAACATTGAAAAATTAATGCTGATGGGGAGATATCACATGTTCTTTACATGTTTTTTTGATAATACTTTTCCATGTTTTCATGCTATATATTACTGGATGTGAAATATGTTTTATGTTATGAAAGTGTTTCAGTTTTTGGATAAATAATTAGGGAAATCACATCAAATTAAATTGTTAAAATCCTTAAATATAATAATTATTCTGGTTGGCTATAAATAGTGAATTTTTATGTTTCCCCCTTACCTTGTAAGGTTGATTGATTTCGTGGTTTGTGTGATGGTGTGGAATTTTCGGATGATTTATCAGTTAGAATTATATAGATATGGTGATGATGTTTGATACAAGATCTTGGGGTTGTTATGGGAATGGTTTATGGGGTAGTTTACTATCTTGTTAGTTTCATGGTAGTAAAGGAATCCTTGAAAAG
Organism: Viscum album; assembly: GCA_963277665.1. NCBI lineage: Eukaryota > Viridiplantae > Streptophyta > Magnoliopsida > Santalales > Viscaceae > Viscum > Viscum album. Next base: position 64,240,061 of record OY728151.1, on the reverse strand, counting down.
TGGTAAGTATTAATTTAAAGTACATGGGTTGGAATAAATTTTTTGGGGACAGAAATAAATGAATGGTGAAAAAATAAATTTTGTAAGGATGTTTAATTTGAATATGTAATGATAATAAAAAAAATGTAAATGGTTGTTAATTGATGTGGTTAAATGTGAACTATGAAAATGGTTCATTGTTGTGTGCTCATTAAAAATGATTAGATGGTTCATTAGTTGCATGGGAGTGGTGTTAATGTGAGTTACTTCTTATTAAGAGCATGTTGTTGTTGGGTAGTTTTGGTTGTGTGAAAGCATATGTTAGGAATGTTTGTAACTATTATATTTTTTATTTTCCCTTTGATTTATATACTCACCCCACCCATGTCATGTGTTTACACCCATTCCCATGGATTTTGGGTCTTATCTGTTTTACCTAAACATCATGGTTATTTAGGATGGATGGCTAGCTACACCATCATCAACACTCTATCTTCCAGGAGTGGTTATTATATATATAAGAATTTATGGATAGAATAAAAAAATTACACTAGTTGTGATGATTTAAGAGAGGATGAGGTTTTTCATGGTGGGGATCATGTATGGTAGGATGAGGGAAAGAGGTTGATGTCCATCCTATTGAGGATACCCTACAATTTGGGTTTATGGTAGTGGTTTGGGATGATGATGATGATGCGATGGTTGTGGAGGTTTAGAGATATGGTTTTCCCATTATTAAATGGAAATGATGATTTGGTTGGAATGTGTTAAGGGTAGGGGATTTCCCCTTATGATAAGGATGATAGATATAGATGTGATGGGATCCCCATGACTTATGAAATTAGTGTGTGTGAGTAGAAAATCAGTGGTTTAGTGGTACATGGTACTATTTTCTTGATATTTTTCATATTATATTATTATACATGGATATATTATTTATTGAGTTGGCCTGGGTGTAGTCAGGAAATAGTTGACCTGATAGGTTCTCATTGATTTTAATGGGTTTTCACTAGGGAATTAGTGTGCTATTCCCACATTTTCATGAGATCTCTCAAGTATGATCTTCTTGTGTATATCTATTATGACCACTGTATATATATAAATAGATCTATATGTTTATATGAGGATGTATGGAACTGAGCTAGATGTTACTAGCTTGGGTGATGAAGCTATTGTAGATTTACTTCCATATGATTTTATTTTGGTACATTATTAGAAGAATATTATATGAAATTTTATTAATTTTCATACATTGTGAGTTTATCCTTTTAACATATGTTATGGATTTGTTTTAGGGTTGATACTGTATCTCCATATCATACTTATTCTATTTAGGTTAATTCCTCCAATATATGTGACGTTCCTTATACCATTAGTGATAGTCACCGACTAGAGGAATACTGGAGATGGGCCCCATGGTGTCATTATATATCTTCCTTTGTTATTGGCCTAATAGGGGTAACATTGGGGGGAAGGGTTCATGACATACTTTCCTTAAACAAGAAACTAATCGATGTGAAAGATCTGAATTTATGTTACATTCCTCCATATGTTATCCCATAATGAGATGAAACACCCATTATAAGAACAATATTTGTCTTTATTCCAAATTATTTTAGGATACATAGTGATATTCATACCACAAAAACCAACCACACACTCAATCCTAGAAATTACCCCTACTTTTTTTGGGTGCAAGAACTCTCATTCTACTCATGATAGTTTCCCTATATTATAAAAACATTAAGGTATAATGATCTTATTATTCTCCATAATATATGAAATATATGTCTCATTATTTTCTATTACCTTGAGATACATAGTGACACCATGATGTACTATTTCAGTCCCATCCAGGAGTCCAAAATCAATCCACAAAACTACCCCTTTTTATTGGTTTCTAATCCTTTTATTCATTCACATCTGGTTTCCTCGTTCATATAACACCAATGAAATGTTATCTCATTTTTACCATGATCTAGATCTAGGAAATTCCCCAAAAACGAAGTTCTTCACCATATAGCCCTAAACTGTAGAAAATTTGAGTCTTTAATTCATGAATCATGGTTTATACTACAAGACATGAAACATCATAGAGTGATTTAACTCTTGAGACATAAAATTCTGCATATAATGGAAATACCTATGTAAGTATCCTTAGCATTTGGTTCTTTATACATAAAAATACACAAAAAAAAATTCCCCCTACCCTATGCACACACCTAATCTATACTGAGGTATTTTATAAAAACTATGTGTGTCTTGATTCCTATATCATGGGATATGTAGTGATACCATGATCTGTTATCCTAGGCCCAATTGTAGTTTACACTCACACTATTTTTACCATAATGGAGATAGGATCATACAATGTAGGTTTTTTTCTCACATTAGTGTTCCCATTAATTTCATTCTTCCCTTCTTGTACAAGTGATAAACCTATACAAAATAACTTTTCTAAGAATTATTTGTGGCTTTTCCAATTATTTAGTTGGTTTTTTTTATGATGTCGAGCCCTCTTATCCTAGGAATAACCACAAATACCCACCACCCCCAATACCATAAAAGAGAGATAGATCCATATGGAAACCCCACTAAATGATTTTTCATCATTCATTAATCTATGAAAATAATAATATTCTCTATATCGTACTTTTACTCAATAAAATATAGTAAGAAACATTATCAAGGTCTTTTACATAGGACCTCAAACAAAATAATACATTTGTCATCATCATATGATATTAAACTACATGACATAATGGTCCACTATGAATTAACCATCAAACCATTTGGTATAACTTATCTATGATATCCATTCCTCCATGAATGATTTCCATATCCATATATAGGTTCATAGTATGTTTATTAATTTACAATTGGAGAAAATACCCACACTTATATTGGTCTTAAAGGCCTTTAAATTTTATAAATAAAATTCCGTTAGTGAATGAATAAATGCCATGTTATGTAGTGTAGTTTTAGAAAACACAAACACTACATTAGTTGGTTTAAACTATTATTAAATAGAGCATATCAGATTTAAAATTACCATAAGAATCATAACATTTGACTCTATAGTTTTTATATAGTAAATGTTGTAATTAGTTTATATTAATGTTTATAACAAAGTCTAATTGATATCGAAGGAAGAAGTGATGACCCCAACAAGTAGGATCATAACTAAAGAATCATATTTATTAAAGTTTCCAATGGAGATGGTATCGGTAATATTTTCCATTAACTAATCCTGATATGAAAATAAACAACTTAAACACTAATAATATCATTTATATGAAGCTTATCTAGATCATGACCCAAACAATATTCGATAAACCACCCCTTGAAATCTCTACAATTACACACCTTACCCTTAGGGAGTGTGCTGGTGTTATAAGGAGTTATATATCTACACACTTGTAGTACGAGTTTTTATATTTTCCATTCTAATTATGAAATAATTATTTTCATCCCCTTTCCCAATTACAATTATATATGAGTTGTTGAAATTTATATTTTGGTACGAAAAAAAATATTTTTTGAAAACATTCAGTTTAAATTTAAACACTATTTTTGATAAATTCAAGAATATATGAAATAAAAATTATATCCATGTAATCATTTTGTTACATAATATTTTTTTACATACAAATTATAATTAATTTAATGATTTCAAATATAATATTATTATGGGTTAGAAAATTATTATTTTAAGAAAGAACTGGTATTTTCTATTAAATAATTTTTTTAATTAAAAACCTAAATACTTATATTTTTTAAATTACATTGGTAAAAGAATTATCATATATGAAATAATCACATCAAAACAATATATTTGTTATTTTGTCATAATATTTTGAGCAAGTTGAATTTTTAGGTAAGAATTAAATATTGTAAAAATATACAGTACAAATTAAGATATCATAGTATCCCAAAAGTGATTTAATAATTTCTATAAAAGAAATATATTAAAACATATATACATACAATTTAAGATAATATGTTTTTTATTTTATTTTATTTATTTTATAGTCCTTTAATGAATCCCCCAAAACCAATATTATATCTTATGTCTTTAAAATCAATTATTTATGAACATGACACAATTCCACCTCATTAATGGTATTATTTTAATGAGTATGGTTATGGAATTTTTAAATGTTTAGTTAAATTCATATTTTTAAAGAACAATTGGATTTTTTGGGTTTTTATTATCTTATCATATAGTTTCCACAACCTATGTTTAGAAATTAATAAAAAATTCAAACCTTTATTATTGTCAGAACCCATCCCTCTGGGTCCGTTCCATGACTACCCCAATCCCACCTTCCATAGGCTAGGGATGGAGACTAGCACCAGAAAGGCATATCCCTATGATGGGATGGCATTGCCTTTAAACATGTATAAACACATAGTACGAGAACATAACAAGAATCAACTATGAAGTAAACTGTTGTAGTAAAAGTGTACTGAAAGTAAAGGGGACAGAATACAAGCCCATCTGAAAAGTACAAGTACAACTAAAAAGATAAATCATTTCATGGATCATACACAAAGAATCCTACCGGAAGGGTAGGTATATATTTCCTCCTTATCAATCCACGTCCACCTATGTCCTCCGCGTACTGCCTTTTCTGGGCTCCCTCAATCCTCATCCCAACTGCTCATCGTCTTCACAAAAAACAACAAGGTGTTGGTGAAACCCATATAGGGGTGAGTATAACAATACCCAGTAGGGACCCCAAGACCATCAAAGGTATCTCATAATTCCACAAAAGAAAACCAGAAATCATTATCTAAATCACAAAACCCAAATAAATTGACATATCTAAAATAGAGTCTCGGTTCAAACCAGGTTTTCAGTGAATTATAGAAGTACATATGATTAGTCACGAAGCTAGATAATATTATTCTATCAAGAGAAACTTCTACTGACCGTACAGAGTCTGACCCACATAGGATCAATGGGTAACTAACCCTCGCAATGACCAACATAAGATTTGAGCCAAAAAATATCGATAGGTAACTAACCCTCGCAATGACCCGCACAATATTTTACCCACACATGATCGATAGGTAACTAACCCCCGCAATGACCCACATAGAATATGACCCATATAGTATTGATAGGATACTAACCCCTGCAATGAAACACACATGATCTCACCCACACAGGATCAATATGTATCTAACCCCCTTAATTACCCACACAGGATCTGACGCACATATGATCAGTATGCACAGACCTACACCGGATTGCTGAGCACTGACCCACATAGGATCTGACCTACACAAGATCAGCATGCACTAACCCACACAATATCACTGATCACTGGCCCACACATGATCTGTGCTGACCCACAAAGGATCGCTCGGTACTAACCTTCGTATGATCTGGCTCCAACCTCCACCTCACTACAAACCACTAGATTCCATGCACCCGATGCACTTGAGTTATAAAGTATCCTCCCCTTGTGATATCAGGAATACCTTTACCACCAATAAGCTCCAAAAATATGTAATCCAAAGGACTGATATGTCATAAGGGTTCCAACGTGACAGACGGTGCGTCAATCGGATGCCCGATCTGTGAATTATAAGCAGTTTATTTATGGGGGCCCAATCGGACTTGGGTTTGATCCAACATGGTCATACTCCAACTGTCTCCAAAAATCAATAGGATTATACCTAATGGTCCATCTCGATCCAAGGATCCCAACTCTAGAGACGGTTCATCCAATGGACGTCATGTTTTCAAGATATGGCCCTTTTAGTGTATTTAGGCCCGAGTCTATCTAGACCCGGTCAGACTGACCCAACCCGAACCAGTCTGGGATGGGCTGTGATGAGCTCAGCCTGCTAGGCCGAGGTCTGGTCCAGCTCGCAAAGGGTGTCCTGACCTGTACAGGGCGTCCCTCAAATGGAGGCCTACAAAGGGACGGCCCGATCACGCAGGGCGCGACCCACGAGGGGGGCGGCCTAGCCACGTAGGGTGCGGCCCACGAGGGGGCGGCCTTGCCGTGTTGGGCGTAACCCATGAGACAGTGGCCCGACCCCTATCTTCCCGAGTTGGAAAGGGGGGATCATTCCCCCCTGGTATCACGAATGGCTCGGGAGGCCAATTGGGTTTTGTGAAATAGTGGCACTGTGTGGGTGCCACCTAGTCACCGCAGAATCCACCAGAGGCGTGGGTTTGGCCTCATCTACAGCTTCAGTTGTGGCTTCTGTTTTCTAGTGGGGTGTTGGTCACACTGCCTCCCTACTCGTCAGTGGTGCACTGGTAATTCCACCTCTCCTTCCACAGTCAACTTATGTGTCGGCTGCCTCCTTCGATCTCCGCGGCTGACGATCCACAGCCCCTTGCTCACCGGCGGCACATGACAGCATGTCGAACCTCTTCCAAAACAGGCCAGTGCCGACCATTCTGATGACCACTGTATATTTGTGCTATGACCTCCTCTTGTGGTGTGCATTGGTTCACTTCCTTCTTCATATTCAGGCGTTGTCTCGATGCTAGTGGCATTCCACGAAGAACACAAGGGTGTAGCAAAGTAGCTGAGGGTTCAGGCCAGGTTTGTTAGGCCCCGTGCCCACCGAATTAGCATGTAACATAAGGGAGGATAAAGGGTTCAATAAATTCAAATTAATTAAATAGGAATCAATTTACTACCTCAAATCATTGGAGAAACGCCTGTGTTTGAGGAAGTGGGTCGGTGTTCATCATCCCCTGCACTAGCCTCTAATGAGGTCGCTTGATTGTCTATCTCTGGATTGGGGTTTTGTGTCTCTCATCACTGCTTTTTGGAACACGCTCCATCCTCCAAGTGATTGTCATCTCGGAAATTTTTCAGCAGTTCGCTGTGTGGCGAAGCTATATCGATACCCTTCCCCAAGATCCATATAAATTGGAGAGGGGGAGGGTACATAACGACATTGGGAATTAATGGTGGATCATTATTTAAGGACCTTTCTAATTCCCCAACGTTGATGTTACTTAGATTGAAGGGTCAATCCATTTATTGGCATGACACATCCTTGGCCTCACACTCCACTTTTCCGTTGGAGGATAAGAATTAAATAATAAAATTATTTTATTCTATTTTTTTAAAAAGTCACAGAAAATAACTTTTTCTTGAGACCTACTACGATCAAAGTAGGAAGACCCTTAAGAAAATATCAGTGCTTCAGATTCAACGGTTCCCTCATATTTTTAATCATACCAACAGTTCAAAATTTAGAAAACGACGCTCATGCATTTACTGAATGTACCTTAAATAATTTTCCAAAATAAATTCATCGGAATTATGACCGTTAATTTTCTCATACTCATAATAATTCAATATAATTTAAAAAAATTTCCTAGAAAATACGGGTCTTTAAATTCTCCCCACCTTAGGTATTTTCGTTCCAGAAAGACACATCATAGACTAAGGAAACAAATGGGATTACTGGGAAAAAATATGTGCCTCCCACTCCCATGTTCCCTCCTAGATGTTCCTGTGCTGCTAGAGAATGCGCACTAGAGGTATCCGTCACAAATGAAGAACTCACTTATATCAATCCTCAATCTCCACTAGAACCTCTGTAAATGTCTCCCCATCATCAAAGTCCATATCTCTATGGTGGATGATGAGATATGGGTAATGCATGTATCTTCTTAGCTGGGATATATGGAAAACATCGTGCACCCTCTCCAACTACGGTGCAAGAGACAATCAGAATGCCACCTCACTTATCCTTTGAAGATTCAGAAATGGACCGATAAACCTCAGTGATAACTTTCTACCTCGGCCAAATCTCCATAGTCCTATTTGAATAGAGATTAACAAGAATATGTGGTCCCAATATAAGAACTCCAATGGTCTTTGTCTCTTGTCAGCATAAGACTTATGTATGCTCTGTGCAGTCTTCATCCACTCCTGGATGATCTGTACCTTGTCAGTGGTATCCCATACCAACTCTGGACCCATAAGTACTAACTCCTCTGGGTCTATCCAGTATAGGGGTGATCTACATTGTTGACCGTACAAGGCCTTCAATGGTTCCATACATATGGTGGAGTGATAACTGTTGTTTTATGAAAACTCCACCAAGGGAAAGTAATCCTCCCAACTATGGCCAAAATCTAGGACGCATGCACAAAGCATGTTCTCCAGCATCTAAATGGTCCACTTTGTCTGACCATCCATCTGAGGATGAAGGGTGGTGCTCAAACATAGCTGAGTCCTGAAATCCTCATGTAATCCCTTCCACAACTGGAATGTAAATCGTGCATCACAGTTAGATACAATCATCTATGGAACCCCATGAAGTTGCATAATCTCCTGTACGTAGAGACATCTCAAGCCCTCTACTGATCTCAGCTCTCGGATGGGTAGGAAGTGGGATGGATTGGTGAGTCGGTCAATGATCACCCAGATGGAATCATGTCCCCAAGACGTACATAGAATCCCTGTCAAAACTTACATGGAAATCTCATCCCACTTCCACTCCAGCACCTCTAGTGGCTATGCTAAGCCAGCTGGAACCTAATGCTCAGCCTTCACTTGCTGACAAGTGAGGCATCAGGAAACAAACTCTGTGGAAACATTCTTCATACATGGCCACCAGTGTAGATGCTGGAGGTCCTGGTACATCGTCTCCACACTAGGATGTACTGCCAGAGGGTACTTATGGAACTCCCTCAACACCTCCTACCGTAGTGAAATCGGATCCACAGTACACCCCAGAAAGAGGATGACTGGCTCCCAACCTTAATAAAATCCATAAGTTGCGTGTCCTGAGGATATATGAGCATGTCTAGTCTCACAGTCAATGTCCCCAAGCTTCCCCTCCCTGACTTTTTAAATGAGTGAGGGTGTCTGTCATGGACTAGAGGTAAGCTTCTCCATCTCTATACACAAATGATATCAGCAACGCGGCTAATTGCTCTATCACCTCACTCATCAACTGTAGAGAAGACGTCCTCCTGAGTGCATCTTCCACCATGTTCCCCTTCCCAGGACTATAGACTATCTCGAAGTCATAGTTCTAAAGTAACACTATCCACCACCGTTGTATTAGGATCAAGTCCTTCTGAGAGAATATATACCTGAGATTCTTGTGATCAGAGAAGACTGTAAAACTTTTTCCCATCAAGCAATGTCACCACAGAGTCAAAGAGAAAACCACTTCTACTAACTCTGGGTAATGGTTAGTGTAGTTACACTCATTATGTATCTGATGTCATGAGCCATAGGAAATCACTTCTTACTCTTGCATCAGGACACACCCACGTCTGTCCCCTGATGCGTCATAGTAGACTACAAACCAAACACCCTCTTCCAGAAGCTTTAAGATGGGGGCACTCATCAGTATCTGCCTTAGCTCCTGGAAACTCTTCTGGTATATCTCCGTCCATATAAAGGGCTATCCCTTATTCAAAAATGCTCATAAGGGTTCTGCAACTCTTTAAAAGTTAGGAACAAATATCCGGTGGTATCCAACCAACCCCAGGAAACTCTGCAACTCGGTCAAACTGTAGGGAGACTCTAAAGCAAGAACCGCCAGTATCTTCTCTAGATCCATTGAAAATCCATCCTCTGAGAAAACATGTCCAAGAAAGTGGACCTCTCAGATCCAGAACTAGAAATTCAAGAGATTACCATATTTCTTGTGCTATAAGAGTGTATCCAGAACTATCTATAGATGATAGGCATCCTCCACCTCTATCGCTGAGTATATCAAGATGTCGTCAATTAGGACCACCACAAAGAGATCGAGGAATTGCTGGAAGATCCTGTTCATGAGTCCCATAAACACTATTGGTGTGTTGGTCAAACCAAAAGGAATAAAAAAGAACTCATAGTGGCCATACTGATATCTGAAGGTCTTCTTCTACACATCCTCATCTCTTACCCTGAGCTGATGACACCCTGATCTGAGGTCTATCTTCGAAAACTAACGAGTTCCTTTCAGCTGATCAAAAATATCATCAATCCTAGGAAGTGGATATTTATTCTTAATGGTTGCCTGGTTTAGGCGCAGATATGCCAAAGAGTCTCAAACTCCCATCTGCCTTCTTGGAGAAAAAAATAGGGACTGTCCATAGAGAAATTCAACGCCTTGTGAACCCCTTTCTATGAATGTCCTCCAGTTGTACCCGTAACTCATGAAGCTCCGTGGTAGCCATTTGATATGATAGTGTAGATATAAGTGTCATCTCGGGGTACATGTCTATGTAAAATTCTACCTATCAACATAAAGGTAGTCCTAGAACATCATCTGGAAAGATATCGACAAAGTGGTCCACCACTACTGGATAGCTCAGACTCTCAAACTCTACTACTCTTACGGTAAGGCTAGCCAACTGATGTGTGATCGGCCGCACTCTCCACTGGGTAAGTTCTTCATGTGCTATAAAGGATTCCTTCTCACCAGTGAAGTAAAAATAATTCCCATTTGTGCGGACACACCACACTTTGTTCCTAATAAAGTCAATATTTGCATGGATTATGGATAACCCATCCATACCCAATATGACGTTATAAGGAATCGACGATGCTACTAAGAGATCCCAACTGAATCTATCTTATCATAGAGTAACCTAGAACTACTGGAACTAGTGTGTAATCATCGAATCATCTCCCGTAGTAGTATCTAGCTATAAGGATCGAGCCAACGACTCCACTGGAATCTCTGAGCTCCGAACAGGGGCCAGGAAAATAATAGAGTGACAGGAACCTGTGTCTATAAGTACTATAGCTAAGGTGGAGTAGAAAAATATCATACCTCTAATAATCTCAAGAGCACTATGGTTAAAGGCCTCAGCTTCTTGGATTTGAGCTCGTCCCTCTCCACCTGCTCCCTATGGTCAGGGTGGGCCACCTCGGGGTGGTGGTGGTAAAACCTGAAATCGCCACCCACTACCTACTACATGGCCAGCTCCCCTGCCATGTCTGCCTACCTGTGGACCTCCTTGCTTGAACCTATTCCTCTGCCTCGGAGTTCCCTTGACCATTTGTTGGTCATTCGTACTGTGGGTCTGCCAATCATGAGCCATGTGACCCTGCCTGCCTCATGTGTAGAATTTCCTTTCCCTCATCTGACCTCTCCAACCTCACGATCCCCAAACCTCGAACCCTATGTATTGTGGTCATCCACCAGAAGTACTGGTCTTCTTGAACCTCTATTTCATCTACCTAATACTAGTTGCAGATGACTATGCTACATGTCGCCCGGTGGTGGGTCTCACTATTTGTGCCTGCTCAACAAGGAATTTCTCCACCAAAAGCCCTCGCTCTGGCACCCCAGCCTGCATCGGAATGCTAAGTGATACCATCAATTATCTGATCTCCATTCAGATACCCTTCTCAAAGATCCCGAACTTGAATAAAGGGTCTGATAGCATGACGGTGGAGTAGTAGGGTAGATCAGTGAACCTCACCAAATACTGGCCTACTATCATTCTACCCCTCTGTAAGTGCAACATCTCCGGTATACACACAAAGCATAAGGTTGCTGGGACAAGATCTACCTGGAAAAGGCCCTAAATGTTCTCCCAGATGAGGGTCACCTCGTTGTGTATCTAGAGTACCAATATCCACAATCTACCAACTTCTTTCAGAAAAAGGCTAGATGCTAGGATCACCATAAGGTCATCTGGTGTCCCAACCAAGCGGAAAACTCTGAATATAGCCCCCAGCCAGTCCTCAGCTACTTGCGGGTACATATTTCCTTAGAACCCCAGAGGCCTCTACCGCTGAAACTCATGCAATGTGCCTAGTCATCATAAACCCTCTACTGGTGGGGCTGGTGGCAAAGACTGCCCAAAGGTAAGTGGTGTTGCTGTTACTACAACCGAAGGTGCTAACTCCGTAAGAGGTCCCAACACCGAGGACTCATCGCTCGGTGGGTCATCATCACGTACTCTCTCTGAAATCTGGATTGGTTGTATATGTGGTGGTATCCTTAAATAAGATAGGTGATCCATGGTCAAAAAGTTATACTTAGGGAGATGACTCAAAGAAATCACATGAAAAACTCTTCAAAAACACACACAATCAGTTCTTCCATATACTGAGTCGGAAATCAGAATTCAGGGTCCTAGTGTATGGATACATCGGCCGTCTCACCAACATTGTACTCCTCGAACTAAAAACCACACTCCAATCACTTAACACCATTACTACAGAGAAAAGTTTAGAGTCCTTGTTCTTTGGTAGAAACGACCCCTATGATACCACTTTGTCAGGACCTGTCCCTCGGGTCCAGGGCCATGACTATCCCAAAACCGACTTCTATAGGACAGGGGCTAGAGAGTAACACTAGAAAGGCGCATCCAGATGATAGGAAGTCATTTTCTTTAATCCTATAAAAACAAACGGTCCGAGAACACAACAAGAAGCAACTGTGAAGTAAAGTGCTATAGTAAAAGTGTATAGAATGTAAAGAGACCGGAATACAAGCCCAACTGAAATGTAAAATTATAATCGAAAGGAGAAAGAAAATCATGGATCATCCACTGAGAATCCTACCTAAAGGGTAGTTAAAAATTGCTTCCTCATCACTCCACATCCGCCCGTATCCTCCATATACCACCTAGTCCTAGCTCCCTCAAACCTCAGCCCAGCTGCTCGACGTCTGCACAAGACACAACAAGGTGCGTGCGAAGCCCGTGTAGAGATGAGTATAACAAAACCTAGTAGGGACCCTGAGACCCCCGACGGTCTCTCAGAATTCCAAAATAGAAAACCACAAAGCATGATCCCAAACAAAAAGCACACAATAATAGACACAACTCAAATAGAGTCTCATATCAAACTAGGTTTTCAGTGAAGTATTGAAGTAAAGATGATTAGTCGCCAAGCTAGATCATCTTATTCTATCAAGAGGCATTGTTGTTGACCATACGGTGTTTTCTCCACATAAGATAGATAGGTAACTAACCCCCTTAAGGAACCACAAAATATTTGACCCACATATGATCGATAGGTAACTAAACCCCGCACTGACCCACATAGGATATGACCAACACACGATCGATAGGTAACTAACCCCCGCAATGTCCCACAGAGGATCAATAGGTAACTAACCCACAAAATGATCCACACAGGATCAAACCCACAAATGATTGATAGGTAACTGACCCCCACAGTGACCCACAAATGATCTGACCAACACAGGATCGATAGGTAACTAACCCCCACAATGACCCACATAGTATTTGACCTACACCTGATCAGTTTGCACTGACCTATATAGGATTGATGAGCGCTGACCCACACAATATCTGACCCACAATGGATCTGACCCAAATAGGATCAGTATATGCTGACCCACACATTATCTCTAAGCGCTGACCCACACAGGATCGGTGCTGACCCACATAAGATCGCTTAGTACTAACCTCCTTATGATCTATCAGCAACCTCTGCTTCACTGCTAGCCACTGGATTCCTCACACTTGGTGTGCCAGAGTTCTATTGTATTTGCCTCTCATGATATCGTTCGTACCTAGACCAACACTAAGCTCCACAAAAGAGTAACCCAATGGACCTATATGTCATAAGGGTTCCAACATGACATATGGTGCGTCGATCGGACGCCCGGTGTGTGAATTATAAGCATTTTAGTTCTGGGGGACCATTTGGATTTGGGTTCGATCCAAATCAGCCATACTCCAACTCTCTCCAAAACTCAAGAGGAGTATATGAAAAGTACCATCTCAATCCAAGGATCCCAACGTCGCATGGATTTTGTCCAATGAATATCCGATTCTCAAGATATGGCCTTTTAAGTGTTTATGGGCCTGGTTGAGCCCAGGTCTAGCCTGACCCCGTCGGACCGTCCCAGCCCGACCCAATCTGGGATGGACTGCAACGGCCTCAGTCTGCTAGGCTGAGGTCTGACCTGGATCGCAAGGGGGAAACCCAGAAAGGGAAGCCCGACCTGAATAGGGAGGCCCGCAATGGGAGGCCAGAAAAGGGGCGACCCAGCCATGTAGAACGCAACCCTCTAGTGGGGCGGCCCGTCCGCCTAGGATGTGACATGCAAGGGGGAGACACATTCACGTAGGGCACGACCCACGAGGGGGTGGCCTGACCACGTAGGAAACGACCCACGAGATTGAGGCCCGACCACTGTCTGGCTGAGCTGGAAGGGGGGAGCATTTTCCCCTAGTATCTCGAACAGTTTGAGGGACCGTTCAGTTTTGTGAAACGGTAGCACATTGTGGGCGTCATACGGTAACCGCGGAGCCTGCCGGAGGCACGGGTTTGGCCTTCACCGAGGCTTCTGTTCACCGGAAGTGTGCTAGTTGCGCCACCTCTCCTCCTGTGGCCAGCTGATGTGCCGACCACCTCCTCCAATTGCTGCGGCTGAGGAGACGCAACCCCTTGCTCACCGGCGGCATGCGATAGCGTGCCACACCTCCTCCATGGTCGGTCGATGTCGGCCATTTCTATGGCCATAGCTACTTTATGCTGAGACCTCCTCTTGCGGCGTGTGTCGGTACACTAACTTCTTCGTAGCCAGGCAGTGTCTCCATGCCGGTGGCATTACACGGAGAACACAAGGGTGTAGCAATGTAGCGTTGGGTTTAGGCTGGGTTCGTTAGTCCCGCACCCTCCGTGTTAACTCAAAACATAAGACATGATAAAAGGTTCAATAAATTCACTTGAATTAAACAAGAATCACAACCCCTAACTCAAATCGTTGGAGAAACGCCCGAGGTTGAGGAAGTGGTTCCGTGTTTTTCATCTCCTGCACTAGCCCCCAACGACGTCACTCGATCGCTGATCTCTAGTTTGGGGTTTCAGTGTCGCTTGTCACCACTCGCCGGAACCATCTCCATCCTCCAAGGGTTTTACATATCAACACTTTTTCAGCACTTCACTACTTGGTGAAGCTATGTCGATACCCCTCCCGAAGCTGCATATAAATAAGAGAGGGGGAGGGTATGTAACGATGTTGGGAATTAATAGTGGATCATTAATTAAGAAGCTTCCTAATTAACATAAATTTCGATTACATAGATTTAAGGGTCAAGACATTTAATGGCTTGACACATCACTGGCCCCACACTCCGCTTGTCCGTTGGAGGATAAGAATAAAATAGTTAATTTATTTTATTCTATTTCTTTTAAAATTCACAAAACATAACTTTTTCTCCAGACCTATTGCTGTCAAAGTAAAACCTCTATTAACTGAATTCTGTTACTATGGATTCAACGGTGCCCTCATATTTTTAATCTGTGCAGCAATTCAAAAGAGAGAAAATGTTGCTCACGCATTTACTAAACGTAACATAAAAAATGTCCAGAAACTAATTCTGGGAAAACCAGGCCTCAAAATCATGCGCCATCAATTTTCACAGACTCTTAATAATTCCATATAATTAAAAAAATTAGAAGTCAAATCCAGGTCTTTATAATTCTAATAAATTCCCACACAACCTCAAAATCCTATTTCCTATGAACTAAATGCGGGTGAAGTTCCAATCCATCTCCTTATATAAGTACCTCCCAATGTGTTCCAAATATATAAATAATCTCATCCTAGGATTTTAGTAGTTCCCTCTAATGGTAAGAAGATTCTCTCCTCCTCTTTATTCAATCACTTTACATTTATTATTCCATTTGATCTCCAATTTTTTATATTAGAAGACTTTTTTACACAACCATATTATTGTTATTATGATATATAAGAAATAGTATCTATCCATTCACTCTCATTAAACCCTTCCATGAATCATTACGTTGGAATGTTATGCTGCTAAAATTAACCTATGATTGTCCATGCCAAATATTTATGTAGTGAAAAACAATACCCATTTCCACTCAAGGGTATTCAACTAGATGAACTAACCATAATTGATTGGGGAATTATTTTTTTAACCTAAAAACCATTATTATTTTATTAAAAGTTATGAAAGGTGTTCTTATGTTCTATGATCAATGTAGAACTCTAATTCATGTACATGATATGAATGTGATGGTGGACCCATAAATATATAAGTCTTCAATGAATTGGGTAATTTTTATCTCATGAGAGACAACATATTGTGAATAAAAGGTTATCCTAACAACTCTATGATATGATTTCTTGATGGTTATACTTGGATAATGCTTATGATGTCATTTTTTATGGTGTTACCACATTCTTATGTTTCCTTGATTTCATCATCTAATATCTTTCTTAAATGTGGACGTTTATGATTCTCAACCATTTTTTGTCATATTGACATGCCACTTGAATAACATGTATTACATTCATTATGTATTTATTTTCTTATTCCCTTACTAGGACTTATAAATCACCCCTTTCTAAATTATGTCCTCAAGTTGTCCAATGTATTTTTGGAAGATCAATGGAATTGAACAGAATGTTATGGGAGGTTTAAATAATGTTTCTATACCCATGTTCCAAGTTATTCTAAAATGTTTCTAATTACCCTATACAAGAAAGGCCTTTTGATCTTTTGTGTTGATATTTAGTGTGTTTTTATGTATTAAATCATGAAATAATGTGTATAAATGATATGGGTTATAATATTGGGTATCAGATCAAGGGATGGTTTTTTTGGGGATTATGATTATAAAACCATGGTGAAGGATTTAGTGAGATGACTAAACACATGAAAACATCCCTAAATTTTGGTAAAGATTAAATTTAGTGGGTTTTAAGAAAAAAAATCCATATCTACATACTAAATATTGGTGTTTCTAAAGAATAATTTACCTAGGGGTAATAACCCGTAAAAGGGAACCTTTGGTATTAACTTGATTTTCACTTAGGGCATGAAAAGGAGGCCTTACTGCACACCATGGTTGACACTTCTAGGGGATTTCATTCTAAAATTCAAATAATATGTATGAACCATTATGAAGGGAAAAATTTTCATAAATTTTATTGTTAGGAAATAAAACATGGATAACCTATATTGAATCCTAAAAATTCAATTTTTATGGAATATATATAATTTATAAGTTATCCCTTTAATATTCACATTTTCCATTTTATATGTTTAATTGGTTGAAAATTCTCATATCTAAGTACATTTTGGATGGATAAAAATACTATAACAAGAATAAAAAAGTAAAAATAGGCCTATCATACATAGTTCTATGTATTCTTTCATGCAACACAAGTTTAGTAGAACTATTCAAACACCACCTCAAAATATGGAAGTGGATCTATCATTGAAACTGGAAAATTATTTTTTCCTAAGTATATAACATTACGTTGTTAATATTTATGGGATAAATTCCCAAAAAAACCATATGATGCTCTCTTTAGAGGAATTTGATGGAATTTTTATCACAAAATAGATTTCCTTAGAAACAAACAACATAAATGTTTAGGAGAAATAAATCACCCTTCATATAATAAATTACCCTCAAATTCTTTACAAGTGAAGGTGAAAGATGAGTCACCTTTGGAATCATCATCTGAATCATGGATATTATTGCCTTATAATAACTCATATCTACAATAAATTGTTGAGACTAATGAAAAGACCATCCTTTATGACATGGAAATTGTGATGGAATTCAATGTTTTTTTCATGAATAATTTTTCTTGTATTCCTCCTAGAAAAGAGTTTGAGGTACAATAAATCATATAACATGATATCTTCCTATATCCAACACTCCATGTATAATGAACAGTTTTAAAAATGAAGTGGTAAAGAATAAATTGTTAGAGAGTATGGATAATGGGTTTATATGTCCAAGTGCTTCACCATGGGGTGTTCTAGTTGTCTTTATCAAAAAAAGGATGGGTCAATGTACATATGAATTGATTATCATGAGCTCAACAAGAACTTCATAAAGATAAAGTATCATTTTCTAGGTATTTATGAGTTTTTTATATCATATACATGGAGCCCAGTATTTCTCTATGTTACATATTTGGTTAGGTTATTACCATGTAAAGGTGAAGAAGGATGACATCCCCAAGAATACATTTCATACAATGTTTGGGTACTAAGGGTTCATAATAGATTTATTATGACTCACTAATGATATAGTTATCTTTAAGGAAATAATGAACAACGTATTTTGGGATTACATTGATAAATTTGTGGTAGTATTTGTTAGTTATATTCTTATCTACTCAAAAAGAAAGGAGAGACATGAGGAGCATCAGAATACAATACTGATAATTTATTAATGGTAAATTTACATGTTATGGACATTAAATGAGAGTTTTAGATAGGGTAAGTAAGATTATTGGGGTGTGTTGTCCCAAAATGGATATATTTTTATCCAATGAAAATAGAGACAATATAATGATGTACTAGACCAACTTAAGTGATAGATATATATAGTTTCCTTGGATTATATAGATACAATCATTGATTTTTGATAAACTTGTTATGATTTAAATACCCAATAAAAAAGATAAATCAGAAGGGAGTGATGTTTTTTTGGGTGAATGAATGCACAGAGATCATTAAAGAGTTAAGGAAGAGGGTAATAACTATACATGTTCTCACATTAACCACTAGTGGAGACGGATTTGTGATTTAAAATGATGCATGAAAATTTTCCTCTTTTATGTACCAACGAAAGTTGATAAATCCATAGCATCTGACTCACATCAATTAAACATCCTTGATTATAACAACCCATCTGATGATCTGGAATTGTCTACAGTGATCTTCACAATAATAATTTATCGGCATTATCAATACGAATAGATGTGTGACAAATATATAGGTAATACAATCCTAAATTATGTATTCAAACAAAAGGATTCCATTATATTCCAATGAAGGTGGTTAGAGATGATCATGTATTATTATTATTCAATAAATTACCACAATAGTATGGTAAAATAAGAGGCATATTCTCTTAGTAGAAATAATCCCACAACCCAATCCATGATAATGATTGAAATGGAATCAATATTATTGGACATTAAATGTATAGACATAGGAATAAAAAATGAAAATTTTCGTACCTTTCTTAAAAAACAACTCAACCATCCATTCATGAGAGGATCATGGAGGAAAAAAATGTTTACAATAAGATACACCAAAATATAATGAATATTCTAATGTCCAAATTTACTAAAGATATATTAATAACATTTGGAACTCATATATTTATACCCCTAATACCAAAACCAAGTAGATAACTTTTGGATGAATCACATATACCATCCTTATCTATTCATTTTTGAATCACTGATATGTATAGATATTTGAAAAAAATTATATAGTGGGATAACATGAAGAGGTATACTATAGAATTTTTATATCGATGTTTGGTATGCCAACAAGTTAAGGATAAATGATAGAAGTCCAAGGGTGTGTTGAAATCATTTCACATACCAGAATGAAAATGGGGTAAAATAACCATGTATTTCATTATTGGACTACCTAATACATTGAATGGAAATAACTCCATATGGGTGGTAGTAAATCACCATACAAAATAATCATATTTCGTTATTATCAGGGTATAGTTATATCTTGACCAACACACCAAGATATACATTATATAAATTGTAATACTGCATGGAGTGCCACTCTCTACTGTATTAGATTGAGATCATAGGTTTAACTTGATGTTCTAGAGAATATTTTATCTAATATTGGATATTGAGCTATGTTTGCGTATTTCTTATCACCTCAATATGAGTGGACAGTTTGAAATAATTATTAAAACTCTAAAGGATATGATTATATCATTTTCAATGGAATCTGAAGGATGTTGTGATCAGAACCCTCCCTTCATGGAGTTCTCATATAACAACAGTATAAATTCTATAATTTAAATGGAACATTGTGAGGTTTTGTATGATAAGTGGTGTTGAATCACAACATGATGAGATGATAATGGGGAGTGGAAACTTTTGGGACTTAATATTATCCCAATTATAATAGAAAATGTTATAACCATTCAGTTTCAGATAATATCCTTGAAATATAAACAAAAAATATATGTAGTTAATAATCAATGATACATAGTGTTTGGGGTCAAAGAATATGTGTTCCTTCATATATCACTATGGAATAATTTCATGTGACTTTGGATGAAGGTAATAATTAGTACTAGATACATCATCCCCTTTTATATCCTTGATTTCATCAGAGTTGTGGACTATCAGCTTGGAGTCCCACCTAACCCATCTCAAGTACATGATGTGTTCCATGTATCCATATAGATAAAGTGCATACAAGACACCTCACATGTATTGAATATAGTGATGATACCATTGGACTAATATATTTTATACGAGGAGTAGCTAGTGAAGATCTTAGATAGTAATGAAAATCTTCTACGAAATAAGAAAACTCACATGGTCAAAGTACTAAGGTTGTACGACAAGTTTGAGGAAGCAATGTGGGAACTGGAGGAGGTGATGAAACAAAATAACCCTATTATATTTTAGTATATGAAATGAAAATTTGAGGGTAAAATTTTTGAAGTGGGGAAGAATTTAAGGACCAAATATTTTATAAATGAAATTAACTTTGTGAATGAATGCATTCCTTAGTAAGTAGTGCAGTTATAGAAAACAAATACACTAATTTGGATATATTAGAGCATTATAAAATATATCCCATAAGAGTTAAAAACTATTTTAATCAAAACTATTTATATTATAGATATTAAACTATAAATGTTATTATTAGTATATATTAAGGGTAATGATCAAGCCTAATTGACATAGATGGAAGAAGATATATCCATGAGAATTAGGTTCATACCCTATGAAGACTATTTATCAGAGCTTCCAAGGGAGATAGAATCATTGAGCATTTACATTGACCAAGCCCAAGCTATATTTCAACAAGTAAAACACCAATAGAACCATTTAATGAAAATGTTCATCCTTATCAAGATCAGGAGACAAATAATGCTTCCAAAACCATCCCATGATTTCTTTACCATTTCAAACCATACCATTAGGGTGTACACTTCTGTAATAACAAGTTATGTGTCTAGACCCTTGTAGTTTGAGTTTGTATATTTTTCCTTTAAATAAAGTAATTATATATTTATCCCCTTTCATTATTAAAATTACATTTGATTGGATAACAAATATATGTTGATATGAACAAACCAAAATTTTGTTTATGAAATATATACACCTTTAATTAAAACACTGTTTTTGATAAATTTAACAATTTTAAAATAAATTTCATTTTCATGTAATATTATTATTAAGTAATATTTATTTATATACAAATGATAAAGAAGGATTTAAATTTAAGGAATTTCTTATAAATAAGGTTTTCTTCAGAGTTTTAATTCTCATGTTCATATAATAACTTCGTTAAAACAAATATCTTTTTTGAAATCACCATGTTAAAATTAGGCAATGTTGAATTTTACAAAATTATTTGAGGAATTAAATTTTTGTGTAAAAATTAAATATGGTATAAATCCCATAAGTGATATATTAAATGATATAAAAGGATTCCACAATGTAATATATATTTCCCCTTTATAATGATGTTTTCATGTGATTTTAATAATTTTATAATTCTTCAATGAATCGTCCAAAACCTATATTATATCTTATGGTTTTAAAATGAATTTTGTATGAACATGAATCACTTTCACATTAGCAATGGTATTATTTTAATAAGTTTTTTCTAGGACACATAAACTATTTAAAACCATTCATATTTGGTAGAAACCATGGGAAAAAACATTTGACGGTTTGTGATTTTGATAAACTGACCATACAGAGTAAAAAACCAATATTTAGAAATTTATAAATAATTATCCCTCTTTTTCTATAAATATCCACATATCCTCCCACCCCACTTATATAAAAACCCATTAAGAAAAAATTTACACTTTTTATACATATCGAAATACCTTTCAAGGTGTTACAATGATCTTAAGAAGCTCCTCCAAGGATTTTACAATAACCCCCTCAATCTATGGTATTCTTGTAACGTCCCATATTTTAGATCAGTTGATATTTACAAGGGAATTTCAATTTTACCACTTAGTGGGAAAACTAGACATTAAAAAAAGGGTTTTAACGTTAATATTAGTTTCGAAACACCTAATGTTTTTTGAATTATTGAGAATGGATATTGTTTTAGAAGTTCGGGTGAGTTTCATGAGGGTCAATATTTGAAAACACAATAATTTGGAGAAGATAGTAACGACGAATAGGTTTTTTTATTAAATTATGCATCCCACCAGGGATAATTATGCATCCTATTTAGAGATAATGAAGGTGTCATATAGTTTTTTCCCCCCATTTCCACTAGTAAACATGTTCGTTCAATTGCATTAGGTTCTCTGATAGAGGAGAAATGCACATATTGCACATGGTTTCCCAAATGACGCACATTAAAAGTGTGAGCCCACTTCCAATACAATGGATGAAACATGGATGGTGGATTTTTTTCCAACCATGTATCTAAACCATGTACCTCCTTTAAATTGGTAAAATTTCTCTATCCCCCTTCTTTCTTATTTCATTCCTCCTCCCTTTTATTTACTCCCACCTTCATGTAGTAGGTATCATGTGGATATCATCTTCTTTACTCGTAGGTATATAGAGATATCCTTCATCTGGGTTCAAAATCTATTGTCATCAGTCTTATTGGATATGTGTTGGTAATAAATTGATTCCCCATCCTACATCATTTGTTTCACTCTCCATATTTTATGATATCATGGTTCAATCTAATTTACCCTATTTTCAGGGAGTTTCACCATTTATTATATTTCTCTCAAACCAAACCAAATGAATAATTCATATTGGTAATGTGGGTCATCTTACACATGAAAAAGATGGAATATATATTTTAGGTTAACATCTATGTCATCTATTAAATACTTCATTATGCCACATGATGAATTTTCCATGTGTTAACCTAAAATTTTTGAATTAAATATGAAGAAACAAATTCCTTAAATCCGTAACCATTTCACATTGATTATAACTTTTAGATAGTTTTCACTGCATCCAAGAATGTCCCCATTGGGTGTGTTACCATTTTTTTCTTGAAAAAATTTCCTCTTAATGAAATTAAATTACATTTTGGGGTTTTTTTGGTTAATCTTTATTATAATTCCTTTGTTAGGGCCCTCTATCACCCTATTTGCATGTTTGATAAATTCTAGAATAAGTGTGTTTGGAATAAACTATAATGAATTTTCTAGGAATGATATACATTCCCTACTCTCTAATTAAAACTCTATATGAGTTGCATTTCCATCCTTAATAAAAAGGGTAAAATATTATGGGTTAATTAAATTGATAAATGTGGATGTCCCTCTTTCTCTATACATTATTAATGGAATTGGAATCTTTATGATAATTACCTACTAATTATTTGTTTTTAGATGGGATGTGGTATTATTACATGGAATTCCTTATTCATTAACAGAAATGGTAAATGGGCATGGACCTCTAACAACATACTTGTATATTTATGTTTTATGATTAAGTATATGGTCCTCTTTATTTCATAATACATTAATTATGATGATGCATGATTATGGAGATGAACTTTCTCCTTATTTAAAAATAATTTCATAAGTGAATTATAAGAACCATCAGTGATACTTGGGTTTCTCTTTATATAATTCCATGTATGAGATCATAGTATATATAGATTGTATTATGCCTTGAAAAATACTTGGGTATCCTTTTCCTAAATTATAAGGATGGGTTTTTAGGTTACTTATTTTATATTATGTTGAGATATATACATGGTATTCTTGGGATGGGATCACTATAAAGATTACCTACCTCTTTATGAGTGATATGGGTTTCTTAGGGGTGACACCATGGATATGTTAAGAGGATAGATAGTTATACTATGCCATAAGTGATACTCAGTCCCCTATGTGAGATACCAGGGATGGCCTTAGAGGGTTCTTTCTTTAGGCCATCATGAGAGTGATATTGAGAATAAATTTATGGATCACCTTAGATGGAATATTACAGTATTGGGTACTTATAGTGACCCTATAGTGATACATGTTATTACTTAGTGGATCAACGTGGAAGGGGAAAGTGTTCCACTTATCAAATTCCAATAATGACTTTTATCCTGAAAACAATGAAATCATAGCTATTATACAAGGATGAGTCTGCCAAGCCATATCACATTATCGGGTTCATTAAATCTTATGGTAAATTTTTTATTATATATTATTTTTATTATACCCATTTCACATAGGTACGGGTTGACCTTTGGTTCAGAGACATTTTGACCAGGGCTGAAGTGGATATGGTTAGCGAGGTGTCCCGAAGAAACCTGAGCAGTGCTGTTTACTTTTTTATTATTATATTTACCTACCAAACCAACACACTATTTTATTTTACATCTATATACATTACTATTATTTATACACTGGTTGTGGTGGTTTACTGAGTATATCCCCTACCCTTATCAGGCCGCTACTACATCGAGGTACTGTAATGACTCAAATATTTATCAATTGAATTTTCCTTATTATAATTATTTTATATAGTATAAAACACATAAATCACATATATATCCTAATAAAAACATTATTTTATAAAATTAAGAATGAAATAATTCTTATTTATAGAAGTAAAAGAACATACACCAATTGAATAATAACATGATCGTTGAAATAGTGATGTGAAAATTAAGAATATTAAACCAACCAATGTAAGAGTAACCTCACCTATTAAAGTAAAAATAAAATTTAAGTATATTATTAATGATTATATGATATATTAGTATCATAGAATATGAAAATAAATGTTATAAAAATGATAAATTAAGTATCAGTATTCTTTTGAAATGTATTGTTTTATTTAAAAATTTATAAATAAAACTGTGAATTAATAGAACCTTTATTTTCATAAAATATATTCATAAAAAATATATTTTGTTGTATAATGAATATAAGATAACATTATGAGACCTGAATTAATTTTTCAATGAATCCTAAAAGGAGTTTTAATTTTGAAATCCTTATTTCTAGAATAAATAATGATTTTAATTGAAAATTAAAATTATCATCTTTAGAAAATTATTTTTATAAATTGACGTCCCTTTTTTAAAATCAACATATAAAAAATGGGTGAATTTTGTGATGTTTCTAAAATAATTGATTTTTTGGTGATTTGGGGAATCTGATAATTTGCAATATTTAACATTATATGTTAATTAACGAATTTTATGGGTTATGGTTGAGTCATGAATGATGTAAGTGGCCATTATCTTGTGATCACATGCTATAGTTACTGTAATTAATCATAAGAATCAGATATGTTGATAGTCTTGCTTCAAAATAATGAAAAAATGAATAAAATAATAAAAAAATCCCCTCCCCTCCCAAAATTAATACCAACCCTCAATACCTCTTATCCTAACACTTTATAATCCTAGAATAATTATTATATTCTTACCAATTCCTATATAAAACCACTTCCACATGTTATGGTCTTGCTAGTATCACCAAAATAACATTTCCAAGTGCCTTATAAAGGTTCTCAAGGAGACGACACTCTAGAGTTGAAATGATTCATCCTTATCATTTAATTTATTTACTTTTATTGTTCTTACCTCACCACCCTTATCAAAAGTAACATGATAACTCCAGTATTAAATATATACAATTTTTTTTATTGAATATTGATCATCAAATAACTTATCCACTTTTTTTCTCTAAAAATGAATGCATCATCCCTGAGGTGGCGATTCAATGCCTTTATAGATGATGTGTTTTCTTTTTTAATTACCACATTGAATACTATTAATAAAATAATTTTTAAAGTTACAATAAATTATAATATGTGCATTAAAACTAATATACTATTAAGTAACTAGTATATAACTCTATTATCAAATAAGATGATACAAATTTGTGATTGACGCAAAAAATTCCAAAATAAAATTATCATTTTTATCGACGTTTTATCTGATGAATCATCATCATTTAAAAAAATTATATATGGGGACTTTTAAATTTATGGAAATAATTAATACAATCTAATTATTGTTTCGGTATTTTTATTATATTTGAAAAGAACAGTCATAATTATACATATGAAAATCGACCATGAAACCATGAAACGAACACTCCAAAAACGACAAAATGAAACACTATAAGACATAAAAATTACCATAAATGAGCCTAATAAAATTATACTAAATTATATACCTTTATAAGAGGTCATGAGTTAATTGATTAATGGATTAAATTTTATTATAAATGTCACGACCCGTCCTCGGGGCCCGTGCCGTGACTACCCCAAGCCCGCCTTCCATAGGCCAGGGGCTGGCGACTAGCACTAAGGCGTAAATCCCAACAAAAAGGGAAGGCATTGCCTTTGAAAAGTAAACAAGCACCATAGAGTAAGCAAGCGGAAAAGAAAACACTAAGTAAAAACTGTACAAGCTGTGCTGAAAGTAAAAGGGGCTGGAAATACAAGCCCAACTGTAAAGTACAACTGAAAGGAAAAACAACAACTAAAAAGGGAAAACTGCAGCGTCGAGCCGTCCTCTGGAAGCCCCACATGAAGGGTGGGTACAGATAGCCTCCACTGCTCCTTGGGTCCACCTGACCGCTCCGAGTACGTCCCGCCCAGTGGTCCACCTCCAGGTACTGTCCTGCTCCGCACGCCTCCACCACGGTCAGCGTTGTCCGTCGTCTGCAACCAACACAACGTAGTGCGGGAAAAGCCCGTGCAGGGGTGAGTATAAGCTACTCATTAGGGACCCCGAGACCCCCGAAGGTCTCCCGAAATCCAAAAAGGATAATCCACAAAGGAAAGATACAATCACGAAGTAACATCTGACACGGCTTAGGTATATGCCCATACATATACCTAAGTCATCAATTCCTGTTCGGCTCCAACGTCCGAGCCCGAGCACAACCCAGTCCACACAGGAAGCAAAACGTATACCCACACAGGATAGAAAAACACAATCCACAAAGGAGAGTAAACAGTAAATCCACACAGGATATCTCAACACAATCCACAAAGGATAGTAAACAGTAAACCCACACAGGATAGCTCAACACAATCCACAAAGGAGAGAAACACAAGATTCAGCTCACACAGGTATACTTATTCGGATGACGATAAAGCTGATCACTGAACCATCTAAGTCATCGGGCCCACGAAGGATCGATAGGTACTAACCCCGCAGTGACCCACACAGGATTGGACCCACACAGGATCAGGCCCACACAGGACCGGGCCCACGCAGGACCTTTAGGCGCTGGCTCACACAGAACCGCTGAGCGCTGACCCACATAGGATCGGTAGCACTGATCCACGTAGGATCGCTGAGTGCATTAGTCGTCGCAGTCCACTGAGGATCTCTGCATAGTCGTCCCCGCAGTCCACTGAGGATCTCTGCACGGTCGTCTTCGGAGTCCACGGAGGATCTCTGCACAGTCGTCGCTGTCAAAGTAGCAGTCGCAGCCAGCACTAGGGTTCCCGCACACAGCAAGCTCGTTCGGGAGGGTCCGCTCCACGAGCCGAGAGGCTGATACATCAACTGACACAAAGTCCGAAGTTGATGTATCCGAAAGTTCCGTATCGTCAACAGGAACTCAACGTCGCAGACGGCGCGTCAATCGGACGCCCGGTCTGAGAGTTATTGGCTTTTTCGTCCCAGGGGCCCGGTTGGTTTTTAAGGCAAAACCAACCCGACCGTACTCCACCTGCATCCAAACCTCGGGCAGAGTATGCCAAAGGATCCGTCTCACAAAGAGGAATTCAACAAAGCTGACGGCACGTCAATCGGACATCCGTAGCTCAAGATATGAGCGTTTCCGCTCCGAAGGCCCGGTTGGTTTCGTGTACGAACCAACCCGGCCGAACTCAAAGTATTCCGAAACCTTGACTGCGATATACTGAAACGACCGTCTTAATCCAAGGATCACGTTGCCGCTGACGGCGGGTCGTTTGGAGGCCCGTAGCTCAAGATACGACCATTTGAATGAAGTCCATCCGAAGACGGGGGGTACGGGCACGGGCCGACCCGGGCCGACCCCCCCGGGAGTCGGCCGAACCGGGTCGACCCGACCCGGTCCGGTCCGGCCAGGGCGCGGCCCGGCCGGTCGGACCGGTCTGGTCCGGTTTGGCTGAACGGCCGAAGGCCGTGGCACGCGAGGTGCCGCCCCCGCGGCTTGGTGGGTCGTGGACGCGGCTTCAGCCGCGTCCGAGGGCACCGGACCCACGTGGTCGCGGGTCCGCGGATGCCGCCGCCGCCGGCGAGTTCCGCGGGCCACCGGGATCGCTCCGGTGGTCCGATTCTCTTCCCGTCTGCGCCATTGCTCCTCCCGGGACATGTTCTTCACTGCGGAATCGTCAAACATCCATTGCGGCATGTTCCGTCGTCTCCCGTCAAATCTGCACAAATCGAAGAACGACGGAGGGTCGTCGGGCCGTGTTCATTGGCCCGCACCCTCCGCGTTAGAGATAAATAACGGGAGGAAAATAAGTTCAACACATGAACACATATCCAAAACAATTCTTGAAGAAATAAAATTGTTTCATAAACGGGAATAATAAAAAGGGGGTAAATACCAAAAATAAATCCCTACCTCGTTGATCGTCGCGCGCGGGCGTTCTTCGCGGAAAAGCTCGTCGCGGAAGAGAGGGATCGTCGCATCGTCGCGGGGAGGTGTCGCGTCGTCGCGGAATCCGGCGTTGAGTCAGCGAACTCAACGCACCATGAAACAGCAGATTTAATTTAATTAATTAAATCCGTGTTTTTGGTTAAGAACCACGAAGGGGATAAAAGGAAGGTCCGAGACTCTTACCTCAAGCAGCCGATCGAAGATCCGTCGCGGAGGAAGAGACGCCGCAGAAGAACGTTGTCGGCGTTGCGGATCACGGCGTCGCGTCGTCGATTTCCAGGTTCGGCGTTCTTCGCGTTCTTCGCGTTCTTCGCGTTCTTCGCGAAGGAGGAAGAAGAAACAAGGATTCTGTTTCAACGAGTAATCCTCCAAAAGAAAAAGGTCGGTCTTATTTTATTAATACGCCAATACACGAAAACAGGTTAAGAAACGATTGAATTAATTCGTTGAATTAATTCAACGAAAGAGACAGGCCATTTAATTCACTAAAGAAACAGCCCATTTAATTCACGAAATAAACCGCCCAATTAAATGGTCTGTTAAGATTTTAGAAAACGCGTCAGTTGACTTTCATTAAGACGGGTTTTCACGGGTGCGTTTCTTAGCGGAAAGAAACGGCGGGGCTCGTGCGGGCCCCACCTCACAAATATCCTACCAAGGGGGTAGGATATTTCTGGATAGCATCCTATATAGTTCAACTCAGTTCAAGCCACCTTTAAGTGGCTTCAAGTGGCTTCCAAGTGGCTTAATTGAAATAAAATAAAGTTGTCGCAAAAATTATTTTATTTCTTAACTTTAAGCCTGAAAATTAAAAACCACACCCGAGCAAACACAACTCCTGAAGAGGCGTTTCTAAGCGAATACCGGCGTTGCAATTTCATCGGAGCCCTCAGAATTCGATTCCGGGCACCGGTTCAAAAGTTAGAAAAACCCTCTTGTCCGTTCACTGAACGTACCCGAGCCAAACTTCAGAAAATGATTCCGGGCACACCGGGCCTCGGAATCAGGTGCCGTCAGAAACTGCGCTCTTGTAAAATTCAAAGAAAATTAAGAAAAAAAATTCCTTGAAATTTACGGGTCTTTAAAATAAAGGATATTAAGTATATTTATAGGGATGTTTCAGAAAAAAGGTAAGAGATTCTCTCCAAACATCTTTTTTTTCCTTGAGGTTACACTTTATCCCTCTTTACGCTAAAGCAATTTTTAATTCATATTATTTAGTCATCCAAAATTATATGTGTTTTATCCAATTTTTTTACCTAGATAAACTATTATTTATTTTACAGTGAATTACATTTATTAAATGGTTCCTTTTCAATTCCTCCTGATATGAATTCCTGATTAAAAGGAACTTCTCAAATTTTTACCCATTTTCGAGTATCATCCATTATATATATTAAGACCCCAATTTTTTGTAAAATAATTCATTTTATTATGAATGAATATCATTTTTCATTTCAGGTTTTATAAAACTAATTACTCCATTGTCCGTTTAAACAATCATTAATATTTCTCCTTAAACTACAGTTATGTGGATCACTTCTACAGATTCATAAAAAACTTTTTACATGTTTCCACTTTAGTTGGATAAAATTTATCATTTATATTATTATTTTTCATTATGAATGTACATGTATTACTTACGACAATTTTTTCTTATAAACTGTTATCATACGACCTTTGGTTATGAATTATGACATGTTCATGGTACTAAATTCTTTCAATGGGTAACCATTATGCTTGATTCTTCATATGGGTCAAAAATTCATGGACATTATATGATGGGTAAAACCAGATAGTGCTCCAATGAATTAGGTAATTTTTATTCTCATGAGAGAACATGTTTGGATAGGGAGTAAGCCTGATTCTTTTATGGGATGTTATCCACCATGTGATATAGTCTTGGTAGTTAGCCTTGACTCATGTTTATGTCATGTTATATATTTCATCAAAATTAATAAATATCCATGATTACATTATCCCATGTCCTATATTTTATTCTTACATATGTTTAATCTTTTTTACTCCATTTTATGTCATCATGTTATGGCATTTAACCCATGTTCTATGTTATAAATTTATGTTTATTCCTTCACTGGTTTTTTGGATTATTCTTTTTTTCTATGTCTTCCCCATGTTATCCTATGAATATGTAAGATATTAAATGAAGTTAGGATCTCATTATGGAGGATTTATATAAAAAATTATTCTATTTCCATGTTTTCAGTTTTTTGTAACTAATCATTAATGTACACAAGGCATTATGATCATTATTTTATTTGATGGTTAAATATGATTAAAATCATATAATAATATGTTTAAAAAGGATAAGGAAATTATATTTATTATTATATAATGGTATAGTAATTTTTCAAGATTAGGACTAGAAAAATTTAATAAGAACACTAAAAATAATTCTATCACCATGGATAACATAGATTGAAACATAAGGAATCACATGATAGGATGTACTTTCCATTTACAAGTTTATCATTATGTTTTCAATATTTCCCTTTTATATAATTAATAAATAAGTATTGAATCCATAAATAATTATATTTTCTTTTTTATTTAATTGATGGAAATAGGATAACATGTTCCACTAGTCAATATGATAGAACATGTGATGACATCCCTAATAAAATGCCAAATCTAATGGAAATAAGAGATCAAAACATCATGACAGTACTTAATCAATTGAATCATGTATTTAATAATAACATGAATCATGTGGAACCCCATCCTTATTCTAATGAAGATAAATTGGGTTTTTAATTCTTTATGTAAAAAAGGCCTCCCATATTTAGGGGTTCTTTCAATCCCACCACAGCTAAATAATGGATTAAATACATTGATAAGATATTATCTATCCTTCAATGATCTGAAAAATATAGGTCATACTAGTAGTCTATATTTTTCATGGGGAAACTGATCAGTTGTGGAAATTCTTTTAAAAAACAATTCCTAAGGTGGAAATTGATTCCATGGAATTAGAATATTTCATGATAATATTTTTCCATTAATAGTTTCCCCTAACTCACTACTGTAAGATGGAATGGTTGTTTATATGACGAATGAAAATTGAAGATGAATATATCATGGAATATGAAGACAAATTTACATGGATTTCATGATACTCCTAAATATTTTTCAGGAACACTAAAATAAAGGTATATTACTTCTATATTAGAATAATGGCAAGTCCATGAAATGAGTTGGTGGTTTGAGATATTAATAGTTATGTGAAGATTTTATATTATTACCTTAAGGTTGAAACAGAGATACTCGAATCTCAGTGGTCTCATGGGACATAAGAAAAAAAGTAGAAAATGGATTTTAATATGGAAGGATCAATATATAAATTTCATGATGCAAACAAAACCCAACATCCAATATGTCACTAGTTTGGGAAGAAGCATCATGGGAACTTCTTAAGGGGAACCAGAAGACGCATCACAAGGGGAAAAGACTGGAATGTAATTAATAACTACTATAGGGATATGAAAATTCCCACTAGTGTTGAAGAAGAAATGAATGTTCAGTTCAAATATCATCATGTAGTACAGTGTTTCTACATGAATGAAAATGGGAATTATGAGATCAAATGCCCTATGAAAAGGGTTTTTAGTGGCAATCCACAAGAACCTCCAAGGCAGTAATGAGGGAAATATGTTATCACTACTACTATGGTGGAACATGAAAATGATGTTGAAATTGATTCTCTAGTTATTCATCCAAAAATAACAAACATACTATTTGATTTTGGTTCTACTCATTCATCCATATCTCGAAATTTTAGTTGAACTACTCAAAAACAAACTATAAATACGGAGGTTGAGTTATCTGTAAGAATAAAAAATGGTGAAATTATTGAATCCAAAGTATATAAATCTTCAATAGTTAATTTTTGAGGATGGAACATTATATAAACTCGGGTCATACATCTTATGGTGGATTTTTATGCTATATTAGGAATGGATTGGATATCTTTATATAAAGAGAATATCAAATTTTGGGAATGGGATATCACACTTCCCATCCTGAGGAATCCTCAAATTATATACAAGTGTATGGATAAAGACGAATCTTTTTATGAATCAGCATCACAATTGTGGATATTATTGCCTTAAGATAAATCATATCTTTCTAAAATGATTGAGACCTATGATAAAATCATGATAAAATACATTCTCAACGTGAGAGACTCCACTGATGTGTTCCCCAAATAATTTCTTCGTCTTCTTCATGACTGAGAGATTAAAATCTCAATTGAACTTATTCTTGAATCTCTACCTATTTCAAAATCACCTTATTGACTATACACCATTGAGTTAGAGGAACTGAATAAAAAGTTATAAGAGAATTTGAAAAAATGTTTTATATGCCCAAGTACTTCACCATTGGGTGAGCCAGTCCTCTTCATTGAGAAGAAGGATAAATCGATGTGCATCTATAATGATTATCATTAGCTCAGAAAAATCATGATTAATGTCATGTTTCCCCTTCAATTGATTGATTCATTATTTGATCAACTATGTGGGGCCAATTATTTCTCTATGGTGGACCTTCAGTTAAGACATCACCAATTAATGGTGAAGAAGGGAGATATTCTGATGACTGCCATTAAAGAATTTATGGACACTATCAGTTCATAGTGATTCACTTTAGAACCACTAATTCTCAAAAAAAATCATGGAATTAATTAATATAGTATTCATAGATTAGCTCGACAAATTTTTGGTAGTCATTATTAATGAAATTATGATATACTCCATGTGAAATGTGGAATATGAGGGGAATTTGAATAGTATTCAAAATACCTAAAGAAGGGATAAAATCATGGAAAATTATA
This sequence comes from Viscum album, assembly GCA_963277665.1. Lineage (NCBI taxonomy): Eukaryota > Viridiplantae > Streptophyta > Magnoliopsida > Santalales > Viscaceae > Viscum > Viscum album. Next base: position 64,206,686 of record OY728151.1, on the reverse strand, counting down.
GTAAATGTGAGTTATGGATGGAGGAAGTATCATTCTTTGGAATTTTTATCTCCAGAAAAGAAATATATATGTACCCTTCGAAGACATAGGAAAACAAAGAGTGGACAAAGGGCAACTACAATAATAGAGATATATAGTTTCATTGTACTAGTTGGGTATTACTAATGATCTGTGACAAACTTACAATGATTGTAAAACCCACTTTCCAAGTCAACATAGAAGGTAGTAAAGTGTATCTGGGCTAGTGGAAGTGAAGTCTGCTTCAAAGAGTTGAAAAAGAGGATTGTCACTGCACTAGTACTCACACTATCAACAAGTGGGGTACTATTTTTGATATATAAAAAATGATTTAATTAAAGGATTAGGTGTTTAATGATGAAAAATTATAATGTGATAGACTATGTCTCTTGCTGTATGAAAATTCAAGATAAAAAATGTCCCACACAAGATCTAGAGTTAGCGGGCTTGATCTTTAAATGGATAATATTATGGAATTATCTCTATGAGAAGATTTTTAAGATACATAATGAACATAATAACCTCAAATATTTATTCAAACATAATGAGATTAATATTTTCCAATAAATATGGTAAGATATCATCATGGATTACAAGTACTCAATACAATACAATCATATAAAAAATAAACTGGCGAATGCTCTAAGCCGAATGGATATTGCAACTTTATTGATGATGGGAATTGAGAAGGATCCAATATTCAAGGACAAGAAAATTATAGAGATTGAAATTATTATGTAAGGGACTTCATCAATCATTAATAAAATTGTTGATTAACCTTACCTTATGGATATAATAATGGATGTTCCAAAAATTTATGATGAAATTCAGAAAAAGGAGGAAGCTATAAAAAATGTGAAATCATTAGATTTAATAATACCTGAGGAAGGAGTCCTAATATTGGGGTCATGACTATTTGTAACATCTAATCTAAAGATAAATTAAGATATTTGGAATGACATGCATATCCCAACATTATCTATTCACCATGGAAGCACAAATATGTATCAAGATCAATTAGAGCAATATTGGTGGAACACTATGAAGAAGGAGATCACTGAAGATACTTCAATGTTCCTGGTATGTTAGAAAGTGAATGGTGAGTGTAAAAATTCTACGGGAATGATGAAACCATTACCCATAGTAACATGGAAATAGGAAAATCACCATGAAATTTTTTAGTAGGCATCCAAACTCATATAGAGTAAATAATTTTATTTGGGTAATTTTGGATAATCTTACAAATACAAATAACTTTAGCTCAAATCGAGGAATTATCAATCGATCAAATTACATGGATATTCATCATAGAAGTGTAGAGGCATCATGATGTACCAATATCAATTTTATCTGATTGAGATCAGATATTTACCTCCAAGTTTTGGAAATGTCTCTAACATGATCTAAATACTGATTTTAAATCTAGTACATATTATCATCCTCAAACTAATGGACAATATGAATTTACTATTAAGACACTAGAAGACATGGTTAGAGCAAGTTCTATGGATTTAAAAGGAGGATGTGGCCAGCATCTACCTCTGGTTGATTTCTCTTACAATAATAGTTTCCACCAAAGCATCCAAATGGATCCATATGATGTCTATTATCGGAAAATATATGTAAAACATTCATTATAAAATGAAGTTGGTGAATAGAAGCAGTTGGGACCAGAAATGGTCGATGAAATGGTAGAAAAGGTGAAAACCATTTAGTATCATGTCTAGGATACCAAAATTTTATAGAATAGATATGAAGACAATCATCAATGAGTATTGAAGTTTAACATTGTAGACATGTTATTTCTATACATATCTCCATGGAAGAGAACTTGATATTTGGGAATAATGGAATGTTGAGTCGTAGGTACATTGGGCCCTTCGAGATTCATGATCGTGTCAGGGATCTATTTCGTCGACTAGAACTTCCACATACCATATCTCAAATACACGATGTATTCCACATTTCCATCTTGAGGAATTTCATGCCACATCCATCACATGCACTGAATACAGAGGTTGTACAACTATAGAATGAACTCTCGTATGAAGAGAAACCAGTGAAGATATGAGACTATTGAGATAAAGTTATACGAAAAAAGACTACTCAGTTGGTGAATGTACTATGAAAAAACTATAATTATGAATAGGTGATATTTTATCTAGAGGAATCAATAAAAGAGTATTACCCCCACCTATTTTCAACTACGAATGAAAAATGAAATTTTGATTGGGAAATTTCATTACTGGGAACGAATGTAACAATCCAAAATTTTATCGACCGAATATTCCTGCTAATAATTATTTTATATAGTATAAACCAAATAAATCACATAGAGAACCTAATTTTTTTCATAACTTTATAATTAAATATATTTTATTTATAGAAATTAATGAACCCATACCAATGTAATTGGAGAATGGCCACTGGAATAGTAATGTAACGATTACGAATAGTACACTGGCTAATAGAATAGTAACCTCACTACTAAAAGTATAAATAAAATTTATGTATCTTATTAATAAAAATATAATATATTTATATCACGTAATAAGTAAATAAATTTATTAAGAATGAAAAATTAAGTATTTTTATTTTTTTGAAATGTAAATGTTTATTTACAATTTTATAATTAATATAATAATTTAAAAGAAAATTTATTTTCAAAAAATAGATTCAAAAATTAACATTTTGTTGTCTTATGATAATAATATATTTTTGTGACACCTTAATTAAATTTTCAACGTGTAATTAAATCAGTTTTAATTTTCAAATTGACATTATTGCAATAAATGATGATTTCAAAATAAATAATATATTTAAAAAATCATCAAATGGATTTCATTTTTTAAATTTACATGTCTAAAAATTCTTGGGGTGATTTTTTTTTGTATCTTTATAAAATAGTTATATTTCTGGTGAATAGTGAAATATATTAATTTATGGTATTTGAAATTGTAATAAAATAAATAAATCTTTGAGACGTGGTTGAGTCATGGATAATTTATATAAAAATTACCTCAAACTCACATACTCTAGTTACTTTATATAGTCACAAGAATTGACACTATTTATAGTATTGAGAGAAAATAAAAAAATGAATAAAATAATCGAAAAACCACTCTCCTATTATTATAAATATGACCCCACATTACACCTTCTTCAAACTTCCCATAATCTATGGATATTTATTATATTATACCCTATTCGTCTCCCAAACCTCTTCCCCACATTATGGTCTTGTGTTCTCACTAAAATACCATTTCCAAGTTCCCTAAGAAGGATCTCAAAAAGATAACCCTCAAGATAAAAAACACTTCCTCATTCTGTTAAAATTTTATTTAATTTCTCATCCCTACCCCACCTACCCTATCCAAGGAAGGATGATAAATATAGTAGAATATATATAATATAATTTTATTATGTTAATGTAATATCCAAAATCAAATCTCTTATCCTAAGTTTTTTTTTGAAAATGAAAACATCAACCATGATGTGTCGATTCAGATCCTTCATGGATGATGATATTTTTTTTAATTACCACCTTCAAGGATGGTCAAAAAACATTTTTTTTATGGTCAAACCAAATTATAATATGTGCAATAAAAGTAATTTAACATTTTGGAACTTGTATATATATAATGACTCAGATATTCTATGTATTAATTTTGGAAACTGAATGGATTATTTTTTATACTAAAAACTGAGACAATGTGCGATTCAGAGGCTCAGTATTCTTGAATTGAATGTTTAAAAAATATTAAATATATTAAATAAAATGCACAAACATTATCCCTAAAAAATTGGAATAACTTCTAAAAGGGATCATGAATAAAAAATATGAGGGTACCTTTGACTTCAAAATGTGGGGTTTACCCTAGGCATGACATAGCCTTGTTGACACTAGGCATTTGTGGAAAAGTAAAAATGGGTATGGAGTTGAATAAAACATCTGAATATTTTATTTTATTTTTATTTCACTGATGTAACTACTGAAAAGTTTTTCAGTATACTTTTATGTTTGAATTCCAGGGTCATCCGTATAACCCTGAAACCATTAGAGTGAGTTTGAGGATTTCAACTGTATAAACAAAAACCAGATTGTGGAAAAATTATCTATGTACAAATCATTCAAAGGATATTACCAATTATTAGGTAAAAACCCTATTCTTTGTTATAGATCGATCTAAATCGAGGTATTACATTTTTTTCATTTGGATTCTTTCCCCATTTTAGTGTATATGAAAAAATTAATCAATAAACTTACATATTGATTCACAGTTCAATCATCTTATTGGATGGGTTTATTTTTAAGGAATAATCAGGAGAGTTGCATTGTGATTGTTGATTTATTCATTGTTATTATCATGAAAACAGACCAAATTCTGCATGAACATCGATCGAGCCCCATTGATCTTATTTGTTTTTGTGTTTTTCTCCCTCAATTATTCATTCATCACAATCCTTCATCGTATGTCTCATGGTTCAACATATCTTAACCAATCTATGGTTGCACACCCATTTCATGGAAAGAAGATCCAATATTGTAAAATTGGGATTGATATGATGCGATAGTGGTGCAGTGATGGACGAGGTGAAAAATTGGGAAACTTTTGATATCCAAATTAATGTTCAATGGAATTATTCGATGTGTAACAAAGAATTATATATAGATCCATTTTATAAAATGATTTAATGATTGGATGACCTTATATGATTATAGTGAGGCTCGAACATGATGAGATATTTTTTTCTAGGCTTGGAGGTCACCAAATCAGAGTCTAAAGTCACAGAATTGAGCATGTCTACATATTTGTTTCTAGGAATTTCCATATTACACATCATGTAAGTATGATCTACATGACGTGTGGTCCCCATTGTGGTGGATAGGGTCTTAAGATAAAGTTATGTATCACATGTTGTGTTACCCCAATCACATGGTTTGTGATATCTCCTAGGTGACTCATCTTGTACCTCAGAGGGTACATGAACACGAGTTGGAGAAAATGGTTTTGAGCATGCCATTTAATCCCATACATGAGCATGACTTTTACCAATTACATTGGCTAAGTTGGTTTATAGTACATGGTCTTGGGTATATGGTTTATTCCATGTACTGGACCACAGGTAGAGTGTATGGGTAGCCTACATGTCAATTACTTCTACACCGACATGGTTGGAGACATGATCCTTTTACATGGGTAGGACCCAGTGTCAGGGGACATGGTGTGTAACCCTTCTACATGCCGTGTAATTTTTTATAAATGTCTTGGATCCCATTGTACACTGTATATTGGAAAATGTTATCAATGGTGCATTCCCCTTATCCTTCTTCCCGAGGGTTAGTATAGAATCATCTACTATACATAAGACAACAATCCCTTCAGCATGAATTTTTGGAAAAAAATTTTAGAATCCCTCTATGAGGCCCAGAGTGAGATCCTTTATTCATCTTCATTCCCTTGGTGAAGATATTGGTATCGTAGTGACCAATATTATGCCGGATTCGATCCTCAACTTAATGGGTTAATCCAGATTGAGTTGTTTTGATTACACTATGGCATTGGGAGTTATTATTATCTATGTAACATATCTATTTAGACTTTAGTGAGTTATTAAATTAGAAAGAACCAATGATATTTACCTATTGGATGGAAATCATCAGGGATATTAGACCCATGAGTGTGCTATATCAGATGAGTTCTTTTTGGAATCATCAAGATGGAATCCAAGGATGACATACTACAATTGTGAACTAACTTTAGAATGTGTGTCTTTTTTGAGTATATCTGGATATTAATTTTTTATTTGTTGTAGTCATATACCTTTGTAGGAATGACTATATTTCCATTGTTGTATGCTTTGTGGGATTCAGTGTGTTCTACTAAGTATTATTATACTCACCCAAGCACATGCATTTTTCTATAATGTTGTCCCTTGTTCATATAGATGACCTATTGACATAGTCCTAGAAATACATGAAATAGATGATTCTTAGTGAGACAAGACAGATAGAGGTGTGTTCCTATGAAATTCCGACAGTAGTCATAGTTTTTCTTTCTGGTTGAAAATGTTTGTAGACACTTTTTGGTGGGCTTGTATTTGACCATGTTTACATTACTTTACTTCATATTTCACCCTTTTTGTTGGATTTAGATGTATACATGCAAGGATGTTCAGTTTTTTTACATTTCATCATTGTATAGGCTTATAGATGTGTGTGTGTGTACAATTACTTAGGTAAATGCCTCCCATTTTTTTGATATATTTTCTTGGTGATAGTTTCCACCCCCTAGCATATTGTAGGTGGGATGTGGGAATCTCTACAAAGGATCCCCAGGGATGGGTTGTACACTACGGGGTATCAAAGAAGTCAGCTATACCTTAGGAAGAGAGTTTGTGAGATTAGTTTGGGGAAATAGTGTTTAGTGTTTTGAGTTCAGCTTTCAGGCCATGTAATCTAGTGTTGGGATGCGGGCCAAAATAACCATACACTAGGACTCTGACCACAAACTTTTTAACTCAATACATGAGGACACTGTTTGTAGGGAATAAAAATTATATATAAAATGGTTTTGGGTTTATTTCTCCTTCACGAGTCATCTCTCCCTATATACTCATTGAACATTGTATATCTTGTTTAATTTCATTATGCCTCTATGATGTATTCCATCTAGGATACAACATTATTATTATAAAGATGAACCCCTCCATGATGAGGCATCGAGACAAGGACCTATTCTAGAGGTTCTACCTCCAGGGGGTGCACTATCTATACCAAATGTTGTGAATCAAATAGTACTCATAGTAGGAACATATACAGTGTTCATGATGATATCCCTTAATGAGTTTCAGTGATAGAGACCACTGAAGTTTTGAGGTGATACCGACCCATAGGTGGGTGAGGACTGGCTGGAATTAGACAATCAACTTTTTTGTTAGTATAGGAACCCAACAGAGAGTATAGTGGTACAGGAGGGGATCCTTCTTCATGGACCAACATGGTGATGGTGGGGGCCTGTGACCCTATCATATGATGAGGCGACTCTTGTGAGGATAATGTTTGAGTTCCTTTTTATAGAGGATTTTTCTCTATCTACACTAAGGGGTATACATATCCAGATGTTTTTGCAGCTCCAGCAGGGCATCACAATAGTAGTGGAATATTCATTGAGGTTCACCAAACTCCTTAGACACTTTATGGATATAGTTTATGATTATTTATTTAGGGTTTGGACCTTTGAGATAGGTATGAAAAGATAAATCCAAGACATTGTTATCCCTCTATGAATTACTACATATGATGGGGTGATAGAGCGAGCTTTGGTGGTTGAGAGTATCTTGGAAGAGAAGATACAACCATTGGCTTCCCGTGGTTAGAATGTTGGGGTAGAGACATTGATAGTAGGGAGCCAACGTCAGTCTTTGGGACCTAGACCTGTTAGAAATTATAGTGGTAGGTTCTAGTATATAGGGTCTATAGTTTAGTTATCTTAGGATGCGTCCAGAAAACCTAGAGAGAGGTGGTGGTACTCATGTTATAGTAGCCAACATCATTCCCAAGATTGTCTGACCTTCCTTAAAACTAATATAGGAACCATAGTCGGGCCTCTGCGGAAGAGGTTGCCATAGGATAAGGAATGTTCGAATGATAAAATATGTGGTTTAGGTGTTGGGAGAGAATCATGAGGTGGTAGAAACTTTTAATTGTTATCACCACCACCATCATCTATTCTGCACCAGGCACATGGATTTGGAGGAAAGGGGAGAGGATAACTATAAGTGGTCAAAGCTTACAACTCAGAGGCTCCATGAATGATTCGATATATGATCTATGATTTTTTATGTTATCTATTGTAATAACAGTCAATGGTTCTAGTTATTTCATTCTTTCCAGTTTGAGGCATAGAGATTATGGTTGGACCCCTGGCTCAACCTTTACTTTTGGAAATTCCTACAAGAGTTGAATCAATGATCAAAGAATTGTCCCAGTAGTGTGACCTTACTATTGGTGGTAGGAGTTTCTATTTTTATCTCTTTCTTATAGGGATGATGTCTTGTGATTTAAACTTTGGTATGGAATTTTAATAGACAATTCATGCCAAAATTTACTCTTCTAGGAAGAGGTTGTTTTCTGCCCCCAATGATAGAACTAGGTTCTCCTTTATCAGTGAAATGAAATCCAATGAATATCATACTAGACTCATTAAAATGATGGTATAGTGGATTACCCATTATTTGAATAGACTAACCCTTGGTGTAGTGGATTTTATATGTTTCCAATTTCCAATAGTGATGGTGGAGTATGAGGATGTCTTCTATGAGTATGTTTCAGAATTACCTCCCCTCTGAGAAATAGACTTCAACATTAATCTACTTCCCAGGAAGACACTAATATATGTTCTCAAATATTAGTTGGATTCTACTAAGAATCATGAGATGTGGCTTTAGTTTGAGGCTTGTAGGGGAAGGGATTTGTTTATCCTAGTGTTTGACCTTGGGTAACCTTAGTTTTATTCGTCCAGATAGAAAATGGGATCTTGAGTTAATGTGTAGAATACCAGCACTAGAGACAGGCTTCCATAAATAACAAGTATCTTCTACCTAAGATCAGTGACCTCTTTTATTAGTTGATAGGGTCACAATAGTTCATTAAGATTGACCGTAGGTTTGGCTATCACTAGTTTCAAGTATGGGATGGTGATATATTGAAGGCTACATTCATATGTTGTTGTAGTCACAATGAGGACTTGGTGATTCCCTTTGGTTTGGTGAATACACCAACCATTTTCATGGGATCCATGAACTATATCAATCAACCTTTCTTAGACCGGTTCATGGTAGTCTTCATTGATGATATACTTGTGTACATGGCACTTGAGGAGGAGCAAGAGAGACCCTTGAAGATAGTTCTAAATTTACTATGAGATCACCACCATTATGGAACTCTCATGAAGTGTCTACTCGAGATTTAGGGGTTTTACATCATGGAACATGTTATCTCAGAGGATGGAGTGTTAGTGGACCCAACCAAGGTTATGTAAATACTGGTTTGAGATCCACCCAACTGTGTGACAGAGGTGAGGATATTTATTACGTTGGTAGTATATTACGAGAGATCCATACCTAATTTCTCAAGGATATCATAACCCATGAAATGTTGACCTGAATGGGGTATCCTTTCATGTGGATAGAAAGGTTCCAGTATAATTTTCAACAGTTGAGGAAGAGTTTGATGAGTAATCCCATATTGATATTACCATAGGAGGATTTCATGTACATAGTTTTCTGCGATGCATCATGAACTGGGCTTGGTTGTGCTATGATGCATAGGAATGCAGTGATTTCCTATGGTTTACATTAGTTAATATCACATGAGTAGAAATATATTACCTATGATATTGAGTTTGTGGTTGTAGTCTTCACACTATATATGATGTGACACTACTAGATGGTTGGGTATTTTATCATCAATTTTGATCACAAGGGTGTCATGTAAATATTCCCTATTAAGGAACCAGACTTCAGACAGAGGGAATGAATAATGTTCCTTCAGGATTTCAACATTATAATTTTCTATATTCCATAGAATCAGAACATGGTAGAAAATTATCTCAATAGGTTATCTTTTTTTTTTGTTATTGAGTGAGGAATCATAGAAGTTGTCCATGTTTTAGTTTTCTTTTCTAGATTGAGATATAGCATCTTACCTCCAGTTGATGGTTTTCACCCCTATACTCTTGCAATGAGTTCAACAGGAATCTCTTTGGGATGTCAATTTTGAGATCATACACACTCATAAATACATAGAACATGCTTCTGATGTATTTTATTAAGGTGGGTAGCATGAATTTATTTTCAGAGGATGCACTATGGTACTTGTGACGTTATAAGAGGAGGTTTTGAGAGATTTTAATATATCTCTTTTAGTGGCACATCTAGGTGTGTAATAGATACACCATAAACTCTAACATCGGTTTTGGTGGCCAGGGATGAAGAATCAAGTTTTAGAGTTTGACTTACTTTTCAAAAAGTGAAGGCTGAGAACCATGTTCTATTAGAATTAGCTCAACCATTTGAGGTTATAAAGAGGACGTGGGATGGTATAACCAAGAAATTCATGATGGGATTATAATTTATGTTCAGATGACATGATTCCATCTAGGTGATCATAGAATAACCCACCATGTCAGCCCACTTATTAAATATTCAAAAGAATATATAAGTTGAGAGATTCAAAGGCCTCTACATTCATGAGATAGTCTGACTCCATAGAGTTCCATAAACAATATTTTATGAACATGATTCTATCTTAACATATTTATTGTGGAAGGGATTTACAGAGGCATTTGGGACTCAATTAGGCTTGAGAATAAACTTCCACCCCCAAACAGATGACCAAACATAGCAGACCATTCATGTTTTGGAGGACATGATGCTATATTTCATGTTAGAAATTGGCCATAATTGGGAGGATCACCAATTAATGGTGGGGTTTCTGTGCAACAATAGATACCATTCCACCATCAGTGAGGCACTTTTAAAGGCTTTGTAAGTGTGACCCTAAATGTCACCACTTTACTGGACCATCCCTGGAGAGTAAGAACTTAGGGACCCATAGTTGGTTTGAGAAAATATCGAGATGGTGCATATCATCTTGGAGTAGATGAAGACTGCAATAATCATTTAGATGGATTATGTAGATAGATGAAATAAGCCTTTGGATTTCACATAAGGTGACTATGTTTTCATACGGGATTCACTTAAATGTGGTCTATGAAGATTTGGGTTGGATGGAAATCTATATTTGATATTCATTATCCCTTTATAGATACTTCATATATTTGGAGAGGCGGTGTACCTCTAAGCTCTACCTACATAGTTTGATTGAGTACAAGATATGTTCCATGTGTCGTAGCTGAGGAGGTACATGCATGCACCATCTCATGTTATCAACTGGGGAGAGATAGACATCAAGGGTGGAGTCACCTTTACTGATTTACTAGTAGAGATCAATTAACAGTAAGAGATTATCCATTGTGATTGAATGATTCCTTTAGTGTGTGTCTGGTGGAAGAACATGAATATTTAAAAGAGAACTAGGGAGCAGGTGGCTCGGATTTATTTTCAGTAACTGCATCTATTTGTATAGGCATTGTTTTGGAAGTTTTGGTCCTAAAGACCCATGGTGGGAGAATTTAATTAATTATATTTTCTATATATTATTCTTGGATTCTGTATGGAATTTTTTGAGTAAAGACACTAAATGACATGCGATTCCAAAGCCTGGTGTTCCCAGAATAAATGATTGAAATATATTAAATATATTAAATAGAATGAAAACATAGTTTTCATTAAAGAGTGGAATAAATTATAAATAGGGTCCCATATCTAAAATATGAGGGAATCACTGAGTTTATAAGATGGGGTTTACCCTAGGCACAAGATAACCATTTTGGGTACATGGCATTTATGGAAAATCCCTCGTATGCATGAAAATGTATAAAATAATTAAATAAATTATTTTATTTCAATTTTTCTAATTCATTTAATGGTAAGACATTATGTATACTATTATTTTAGAATTACAGGGTTATCCACATAACCCTAGATCCATTGGAGAGTGTTGAAGGATTTTTCTTTGATTAATGATGACCGGATCATGGATCAAAGATTGATAAACAACATATTCAAAGTATCTCACCAAAAATCATAGTACAACCCCATTCAATATTAGTGATCAACCTAAATCGAGGTATGATGTTTGTTTTATTTTTATCCGTTCCTTGTTTTTTAGTTTCTATGATACTTTTGAATCTATCAACCACTGAATTTATTATTCTAGAGAATTTATTTCAGATTTTTTATTTCTTCATTGTTATACTCACTGGAATTAATTTAGGCTAATAAAAATATCCATTGAGTAAATTTCCCCTTATTTGTTCATGATATCTTAGTTCATATCGGGCGTTATTTGTTTGGACGGTCGTTCAACATATCCCAATCAATCGATTTTGGCATATCTATTTCATGGCATAATGATCTGATTTTGTAGATCTGGGATCCAATGATGTTATTACGATGTGGCGATGGAAGTGGTGGAGAATCAGACGGCCTTGTATACCGAATTTTTCATTCATTGGTGTTCTTTGGCGCACAAGGAATAATGACATGTAGATATGTTTTCCAAATAGATTTTATGCCTCAAATTAATTTGTTGATGATAAAGAGGAACATAAGATATGTGATCTTGTTTTTACAAACAAGGATGTATCCAAATAAAAGTCTAGATGATCGAAAACAAAGGTATATTCTAGATCAGTGTTTCGGTGAAATTACACATTACATGGAATGAAGGTCGGATCTACACACTATGTGGGACCCCAATATAGAGGAAAGGGTTTTAAGAGAAATTTACATATAACACGGAGTCTTTCCCCTACTACATGACAAGTGGTCTCTCCAAAGATACTCGACCGGTACCTTGAAGGGTACAAAAAAATGGGTTTGAGTACATGGGTTACAACACGCCGTATACTCCCTTACATGAACCTGACCTAGAAAAAGTAAATGGGCTAATAAATGAATTGGTACATGAGAATGGGTACATGGGATAAGTTTTGTACTAGAACATGAGTAGAGTACATATGCAGCATACATTACATGTACTTCTACGCAAACATGGATAGGGACAAGGTCCATTTACACAGATAGGGCCCAGGATTAAGGGACATGGTATGTTACCCTTTTACAAACTATATACATTATTAGTCCTAGCTTGGATCCCTTTTCCTATGTATCTTGGTAAATTTTAATTAGTATGTGTCCCCCCTTATCCTTTCTCATAAGGGTTTGTAAGGAACAATCTCCTACACATAGAAAAATGATCTCTTCAGCAGAAATTCTGGGATAGATTCATTTTAATCCCTCTAAGAGTATTGAAGTGAGATCCTCTATTCATCTTTATGCCCTATGTGGAGTTATTAGTATCATAATGATCAATAATACATGGGATCCCATACTATTCTTAGTGGGTTAATCCATATATTGTTTTTGGTATCACCCCATGGATTTTGGTGTTATCTTAATCTATGTATCATATATCTTCATACATTTGATGTAACGCCCCGACCTCAGCTACCCAGAGTCGGTGCATTACTTCGTAACATTGGCATGATCACAAGAAAGATCAAATCTCGAAAGACCGATTGGTTTAGTAGCCTTGGAAACACTAGATATATTCATAAGTTTTACATTACATCATAAAATGAAAAACTAATACAACAACATAATATTTCCACAATCCACATTATTAACCCCTCATAAAATCCCTGCAGGACATTCATAACTTACTTCTTCACATCCTGGGAAAAATAAAACATAAAAAAAAGGGGTGAGCTCAAATGCCCAGTAAGGATAACAATAAAGTGGAAACTTTCATAAATAAGAATAAACATTTAAGGCAATGTATAACTAAAACAAAAGCCTTTTAAATACGAACTTTCAACATGGTATGGCATAAATAAAATGAAATAATGCCATTTACTTATTCACATGGATATTCTACTAAATGAATAATCACATGCAAAAATCAATAACCACTTTCATAATGTTGGAATGCATAATGCCAGACTATCATAACCACATAGCCAAGGCCTCGTGCCAAGACTACAAATAAGATTTTGTCAAGGCCTTGTGCCAAGACACTAGTTTGTCTCATGAGACCTACCGATGCATCGAGGAGCTATAGCGGGCTCCACCCGTCACTTATTAAGTCCAATGCATTCCCATATGAAAAGGTTTAAACATAACATAAACATTCGTATTAAAACTAGCATACGAAATGTCAATAATTTCACCATAAACTATGAATGGTATAAAAATAGCACATCCACAGTCAAACATATCACAAAACCTTCAATACAATATAGAAGTTTTGTATCATAATAAATCAACTTCAAATAATCTTAAAATCCATCAAAGGATGTTGACATAGATGAAATCAAAATTCTTTTTAAAGAAGTATCTCCTTTTATTTTAAAATCATTTAAGATCCATATAAAATAAAACATTTTCTTTGAAAATATTCTTATAAGCTTGTATGGAAAGATTCAACGATTTTATAACGGCGGAAAATAACCGCAACCCGCCGTATAAGTTAAAAAAAACATTCTTACCTCAATTCTGTCGAAAAGGTTAAAAGGGACCTTGTTTTGAAAACGACGGAAAGATTCCTTTATAAACCTCTTATAAAAAGTCAAAAAGGGTATAAATGACTTTAACCCATATTCTTGTAAATAGAAAAAATGTTTTGAAATACATTTTGAAGAAACATGGATGTGGATGATAACGAGATCCCAGTAGATTATTACGTATAAACAACCTCGGATAAAGAAGAGATTGTGAAATAACCCTTACCTTGTACTTTTCCTTTGTTGGGGTAGGTTAACCTCCTGTATAATGGTGAAATAATTGTTATTAAATTATACAAGAATCATATACATTAATATTATATCATATATGATCTTCTAACATTGCTTTATTAATAATATCTTAGTATTATCGTCGTTTCGGGTGATAATCGATTCGTTCTTCTAAAATGTTTGGTTACGTAAGAAATGTTTGTAATGGATATATTATATCTTATTCATAATCAGAATGATATTAACATTATTTTTAACCCTAAAATGAGAATAATACTTGAATGGATATGATGGAGAATGAATCTTATCGCGTTCGTGGAGACGGTAGTCCGTACGTACGCACGAACGCTACTTCCATTTAATTTTCATTTTAAAAGAATCAAATCCAAATGATACATAGGTATATTACTATTCCTGTATAATATAATATTTTATATATGTTACTTATGTTCATTAACACCATCCTTTATACGTTCCATGTGTGGTATGAACGAGTCATATCATTTTAAGGGGGCGGTAGTCCGCACTTCCTCAAATGAGATTATCGTATGTATATACAACATGAAACGAATAATGGTATGAAATAAAATGGAATTACAGAAGCTTATATATAAAATATATATCATTAATATCATATTTAATTACAGTGCCATCATAATGGCCACCATGAGGGGTGGTAAGATGTATTTGAACAATCATCGTTTCGTGAGGCGTTAGTTTGCCATCCACAGAAACATTATGTTCATCATCCATTAGATGGAGTTGTGTGTATGTGTAGTTTGAATCCTTCTTATAACAACATCATAGTATATTTAGGATACTGGTGTTGTTACAAAAGAAAGGAAATAAAAAGATTTTGGGGGTTGGAGAAGCAAAATAAATGAAAATACTTTAAGAGAAAATGTTACCTTTAATTTAGGTAACTCACTTTGGTTGGAACCAAAGGACTTCTTGAAATGCTTTCTACCTAAGGGGAAGCTTCAAGGAGGAGGAGAGGGATGTGGGGAGCTTAGTTGGGCAGAGTTTGGACGAGCCAAGTGGCTTGAGAGGTGTGAGGAAAAGAGAAGGAGGAGTGCCCTTTTATAAGAGGGGTGAGGGGCACCTTTGGAAAAGCTAGAAATATTAATTTATAATAAATTCATATTCGGTTTCTAATGGCTCCAAAGTTGACTATTCAAAGGTTAAGGTGGGGATAGGTCGAAAAACACTCAACCAATAGAATTTAGACAGGTTTGGGTACTTATATTAACCTTATCTTTAAGTATTAACTCTAAGTTAATTAGTTTCACTTTTACAATGTCTCTTTGTATTTTTATATAATATGGTTAATAAACTTACTATATACATCCAAGCGACCTCCAAGTGGTCCATTAATGATTAACCTATCATAATATAAGTCTCTTGGCCGAACCTTAGATTTTTAGGAATTTAATATCAATTAATAATATAATATTTGTTTTAAGAACTCTTTTATGTCAATTTTGACACTATTCAATAGTTGATTTTTTTGAAACTCATAACAGATTGATTACTTAGAAAAAAGTCAATTAAATCAATCCTAATATATCATATTATCCTAGAAAATTAGTTTAATTCATTAAAAGTTTCATATTATATTTATTTGGGTATTTATAATATCAATTATTTTAATTTTTCACTATTATAGTAATTACTGCATCATCATTGTGTCATAAATAAAATAAATTATTTAATGTCTAAAAATTATAAATAAAATATCATTATGTAGGAAATCTTTGTAGCTTTCTAATGAATATTTATAATCGAAAATCCAACATGTATAACCCTATGTAAAAATTGTTCTTCTAAAAGATGTAAGCTTATGCCATTTTTATTTTTATTTTAACTTTATTAATATAATGTGTCCCTACCACATACAAGTGGCTCCAAGGGGTCCCCAAATTGACCCAAGGATGCTCATGGTCGGGTATGTGTCCAACAATAAGGTTAGGACACGTTTTAGGGTAATTTTGTATTATTATAATATTATTTTTTAACCCTTATTTACCGGATTTACCCTTTAACCATGGTAAATAAAATATTTACCGCAGTAATTATTCAAAATGTCTAAAAATAAAAGTTACCTATTGACACAATTTGAACATCCTGATTCCAAATATGGAATCCATTTTCCTAAATTCAAAACACAGAAGTGGCAGAAATTAATTTAAAATTAATTCCCGCTGTCAAAACAAAAAGCATGTTTTTAAGAGATAATAACTATCAAAAGATTGACACTTGTTTATGTTCGGTTTAATTGTAAAATTATGTCCAATGACCAACATTATATTAAATGGTAAAAATATATTCTAAATATACTTTAAAACCACTCAAATTCATAATTTATCACTATTAATTATTTTGATTAAAAAAGTTGTTTTTAATTAAAATTTAGTAATTTTCACTATTCATCAAAATATAAAAGTTATCCGAAAAGTACCAAAATTTCACCCTAGGATAATTTCGATATTCCGAATCCAAAAATGAAGTCCATTTTGAAATATAAAATATATATGATTTCAAAAAGTAGGTATTACTATTCATAACGGCTAGTTTGATTGGTTGTGGTGTGTGTTAAAACTCAAGGTTGCGTACAACACACGCTACTATATTATTCAAAGAAAGTGTACCGTGGAAGCTTGGGATGTTTCATTTTAAATTTTTGATGTCCCCATTTAGTCAAAAAGTTTAAAATATTTTATTTAAAAAGGGTTCACTATTAAATTTGATAATACTGAAAATGAATTTGTTCTTGCATTATATCTAAGAAACTCATAATATAGATTCTAAAATTATAAGGATTATGTAAACATTAAAATTTATCTAATACTATTCATAACCTCTTTTGAATGGCTTGTTTGGTAAGTCATGGTGTGCTTGAACTTGGTGTTGCATGTAGTGAAAGTTATTGAATTATTTTGAAGAACTAACACACTATGAAATCTTGGGGTGTTACATTCTCCCCTCCTTCAATAAATTGCGTCCTCGCAATTTGAAATTATTCTTCGAAAATAAAAGTTTGAAAATAGATAATATATTTGTGGGAAACCCCACATCGGAAATTGGGTTACTAAAATTTAGTCTTAATATTAGGAAAAGAGAAATGAAAGTGTCACCACCAAATTATGATCTCGATTAGGAGAACATTGGTGGCAATTTGAGACATATAATTGGAGGAAAAACGTAAATATTTATAGGGAGTGATTGAGGTCATCAATCACAAACAAGTATAAAATTGAGTTCCTTAAATTCATCAATCTATGATGAATTGAAATACCATCGGTTCAACAAAACATAGGGTATTAGGATAATACATTTTTGACGTTTCAAAATATCCTAGTTGAAATCCCACATCGAAAAATGAATTAATGAGGCCTCTATTTAAAATAAAGAGTCGAAAGTATGAAGATTACCGAAAATAACACATACTAGGGTTCCATGTAGGAAAATATGGATATGGAAGAAAAATATAACCATCAATTATCTGATGGAGAGTGGTAGAGAACATGGCTATAAAAAGGCCAACAATCCCAAAGCCATAAATTAGTGATGATTTAAGGTACCATCTAGGAAAACATTTTTGTTCAAAGTTGCTTTTCTTAATATTGAGGAATTTATTTATGAGATTGGCTAAGATCATAAGGAGATATACTTACTTTATAATTAGAGTTTTATCCATTAATAAATTTCTACCACAAACTCATCTTTCACTCTAAAAGATAATAGAATGTAAAAAAAATTCTATTTACACTATTCGTATAGGGTTCCAAAATAAACGAATTTATAATTCATCTACATGATCTTTTAATAAAAACTACATTATTTAATCCAGGACATCTCATGGTCCAGTGGTAGGTGATACACCCTTGTCGCCCTTCGGTTGCGGGTTCAAGTCTCGCAGCCTTGCCGGACGCGACGGGTTGCTGCCCGACCTCCGGGTTGTCCTTTTATGGCAATCCAAAATAATCCAAACTAGAACTATCCAAAATACTTCTGTCCAAACTCACAGTCTAACATTTATAAGGAAGGTAAACATAATATAGATCCTTTTTACCCCGTAATAGCATATGAATACCTTCATCATGTATTACCATATTCCTTATTGATTACATTCATGCTCCCTTATTCCATATAGAATACTGGATATACTTCATCAATCCAAAAATGTTTTAAACCCCAAAAATGATGGAATATACAAATCATTAATCAGTTCCAAGGTAGTCAAGAATATCCAATATATTTTTTTCCAAAATAATCATGTATTATTCGAAAATCACTACCTCGGTATCAGAACTATATTATGGTTTATCATTCTCTCAACCATATATTTTCCAAAAATCTATCCTGCTAATGAGTCACTTTTCTTTGTTCCACACAATCTCAAGTCCTTAATGAAATAGTACTGCAGTACAATCCTTATATACTCCATAATTATTATAACAAGTACATTTTTGATACAACACTCAATTGACATAATCAACATAAGAACTCTAATCATTCCTCTTCATCTGTGGTAGTATCATAACTTGATTATTATCCAATAGCATCATTTGCGTCATAGTCTGATGACTGGGACATAGGTTCGCGTAGTGTCCAAACTCCTTGAAAATGAAGCATTGTACATTTGAAACCATTTTCTTACCCTTGCAGTCATGTACTTTGTGCCCTTTTTCTCCACACTTATAACAAACTCCCATTCCTTTCAGGAAAGTTCCAGGGTGTTTCTTTCCACAGTTACCACATATGGGAAAATTCTTCTTTTCCCTCTTCCCTTTATCCATCTTTCTCTCTTCTATCCTTTTCTTCTCTTGCTTCCCTTCAAAGCCATAGGACTTAGTAATCTCTTTACTTATCTTATCAATACATGATATTATTTCTTCATATGATGATAATACATGGGATACTATTTCTCTTATAAATTCTAGCTTAATACCATGAAAGATATGATCCTTCTCTTTGTATCATGTGCATTTCTGGAGTTCTCATTCCTTCTACTGGGCGCCATTTCTAAACAATGGCATAAACTAGATCAGTTTATGAATCAAAATACATAATCCCATACTTATAAAACACTTAACATAAATTGAACTATTTATGGATATAATCCATAATCATAAGAATGTCTCCTTTGAGGATGTATATACACATAAACCCTTCATAATGATTTGTAAAGAAAATGAGAGTTATCTTAAGCATATCCCCCGGGAGTGTCGTAACCAAGAGTGCAGCAAGGCCCGTTGTCGTGCACCAGTTCCCGTTCGAGTCTAGCTCAAAGCGGTGTTTTCGGGTTTTACCCCTAGGTACATCTGTGCCAGAGCCGCCTCTACCTTCTCGTATCCAGACAGGGATGTATTGCTCGGAAAACTCACAAAATCTCTACAATACCAAAATTCTAGGAAGTTCTTCTATACTAATCCTCAAAGTTCATCTTAGGTCTACGTGCTCTAATCAGAGTTTATCTAAATCTAGCTTCCAAGGTTTGTACTAAACTTCCTCTGATACCAACTGTAACGCCCCGACCCCAGCTACCCAGAGTCGGTGCATTACTTCGTAACATTGGCATGATCACAAGAAAGATCAAATCTCGAAAGACCGATTGGTTTAGTAGCCTTGGAAACACTAGATATATTCATAAGTTTTACATTACATCATAAAATGAAAAACTAATACAACAACATAATATTTCCACAATCCACATTATTAACCCCTCATAAAATCCCTGCAGGACATTCATAACTTACTTCTTCACATCCTGGGAAAAATAAAACATAAAAAAAAGGGGTGAGCTCAAATGCCCAGTAAGGATAACAATAAAGTGGAAACTTTCATAAATAAGAATAAACATTTAAGGCAATGTATAACTAAAACAAAAGCCTTTTAAATACGAACATTCAACATGGTATGGCATAAATAAAATGAAATAATGCCATTTACTTATTCACATGGATATTCTACTAAATGAATAATCACATGCAAAAATCAATAACCACTTTCATAATGTTGGAATGCATAATGCCAGACTATCATAACCACATAGCCAAGGCCTCGTGCCAAGACTACAAATAAGATTTTGTCAAGGCCTTGTGCCAAGACACTAGTTTGTCTCATGAGACCTACCGATGCATCGAGGAGCTATAGCGGGCTCCACCCGTCACTTATTAAGTCCAATGCATTCCCATATGAAAAGGTTTAAACATAACATAAGCATTCGTATTAAAACTAGCATACGAAATGTCAATAATTTCACCATAAACTATGAATGGTATAAAAATAGCACATCCACAGTCAAACATATCACAAAACCTTCAATACAATATAGAAGTTTTGTATCATAATAAATCAACTTCAAATAATCTTAAAATCCATCAAAGGATGTTGACATAGATGAAATCAAAATTCTTTTTAAAGAAGTATCTCCTTTTATTTTAAAATCATTTAAGATCCATATAAAATAAAACATTTTCTTTGAAAATATTCTTATAAGCTTGTATGGAAAGATTCAACGATTTTATAACGGCGGAAAATAACCGCAACCCGCCGTATAAGTTAAAAAAAACATTCTTACCTCAATTCTGTCGAAAAGGTTAAAAGGGACCTTGTTTTGAAAACGACGGAAAGATTCCTTTATAAACCTCTTATAAAAAGTCAAAAAGGGTATAAATGACTTTAACCCATATTCTTGTAAATAGTAAAAATGTTTTGAAATACATTTTGAAGAAACATGGATGTGGATGATAACGAGATCCCAGTAGATTATTACGTATAAACAACCACGGATAAAGAAGAGATTGTGAAATAACCCTTACCTTGTACTTTTCCTTTGTTGGGGTAGGTTAACCTCCTGTATAATGTTGAAATAATTGTTATTAAATTATACAAGAATCATATACATTAATATGATATCATATATGATCTTCTAACATTGCTTTATTAATAATATCTTAGTATTATCGTCGTTTCGGGTGATAATCGATTCGTTCTTCTAAAATGTTTGGTTACATAAGAAATGTTTGTAATGGATAGATTATATCTTATTCATAATCAGAATGATATTAACATTATTTTTAACCCTAAAATGAGAATAATACTTGAATGGATATGATGGAGAATGAATCTTATCGCGTTCGTGGAGACGGTAGTCCGTACGTACGCACGAACGCTACTTCCATTTAATTTTCATTTTAAAAGAATCAAATCCAAATGATACATAGGTATATTACTATTCTTGTATAATATAATATTTTATATATGTTACTTAAGTTCATTAACACCATCCTTTATACGTTCCATGTGTGGTATGAACGAGTCATATCATTTTAAGGGGGCGGTAGTCCGCACTTCCTCAAATGAGATTATCGTATGTATATACAACATGAAACGAATAATGGTATGAAATAAAATGGAATTACAGAAGCTTATATATAAAATATATATCATTAATATCATATTTAATTACAGTGCCATCATAATGGCCACCATGAGGGGTGGTAAGATGTATTTGAACAATCATCGTTTCGTGAGGCGTTAGTTTGCCATCCACAGAAACATTATGTTCATCATCCATTAGATGGAGTTGTGTGTATGTGTAGTTTGAATCCTTCTTATAACAACATCCTAGTATATTTAGGATACTGGTGTTGTTACAAAAGAAAGGAAATAAAAAGATTTTGGGGGTTGGAGAAGCAAAATAAATGAAAATACTTTAAGAGAAAATGTTACCTTTAATTTAGGTAACTCACTTTGGTTGGAACCAAAGGACTTCTTGAAATGCTTTCTGCCTAAGGGGAAGCTTCAAGGAGGATGAGAGGGATGTGGGCAGCGTAGTTGGGCAGAGTTTGGACGAGCCAAGTGGCTTGAGAGGTGTGAGGAAAGGAGAAGGAGGAGTGCCCTTTTATAAGAGGGGTGAGGGGCACCTTTGGAAAAGCTAGAAATATTAATTTATAATAAATTCATATTCGGTTTCTAATGGCTCCAAAGTTGACTATTCAAAGGTTAAGGTGGGGATAGGTCGAAAACCACTCAACCAATAGAATTTAGACAGTTTTGGGTACTTATATTAACCTTATCTTTAAGTATTAACTCTAAGTTAATTAGTTTCACTTTTACAATGTCTCTTTGTATTTTTATATAATATGGTTAATAAACTTACTATATACATCCAAGCGACCCCCAAGTGGTCCATTAATGATTAACCTATCATAATATAAGTCTCTTGGCCGAACCTTAGATTTTTAGGAATTTAATATCAATTAATAATATAATATTTGTTTTAAGAACTCTTTTATGTCAATTTTGACACTATTCAATAGTTGATTTTTGTGAAACTCATAACAGATTGATTACTTAGAACAAAGTCAATTAAATCAATCCTAATATATCATATTATCCTAGAAAATTAGTTTAATTCATTAAAAGTTTCATATTATATTTATTTGGGTATTTATAATATCAATTATTTTAATTTTTCACTATTATAGTAATTACTGCATCATCATTGTGTCATAAATAAAATAAATTATTTAATGTCTAAAAATTATAAATAAAATATCATTATGTAGGAAATCTTTTTAGCTTTCTAATGAATATTTATAATCGAAAATCCAACATGTATAACCCTATGTAAAAATTGTGCTTCTAAAAGATGTAAGCTTATGCCATTTTTATTTTTATTTTAACTTTATTAATATAATGTGTCCCTACCACATACAAGTGGCTCCAAGGGGTCCCCAAATTGACCCAAGGATGCTCATGGTCGGGTATGTGTCCACCAATAAGGTTAGGACACGTTTTAGGGTAATTTTGTATTATTATAATATTATTTTTTAACCCTTATTTACCGGATTTACCCTTTAACCATGGTAAATAAAATATTTACCGCAGTAATTATTCAAAATGTCTAAAAATAAAAGTTACCTATTGACACAATTTGAACATCCTGATTCCAAATATGGAATCCATTTTCCTAAATTCAAAACACAGAAGTGGCAGAAATTAATTTAAAATTAATTCCCGCTGTCAAAACAAAAAGCGTGTTTTTAAGAGATAATAACTATCAAAAGATTGACACTTGTTTATGTTCGGTTTAATTGTAAAATTATGTCCAATGACCAACATTATATTAAATGGTAAAAATATATTCTAAATATACTTTAAAACCACTCAAATTCATAATTTATCACTATTAATTATTTTGATTAAAAAAGTTGTTTTTAATTAAAATTTAGTAATTTTCACTATTCATCAAAATATAAAAGTTATCCGAAAAGTACCAAAATTTCACCCTAGGATAATTTCGATATTCCGAATCCAAAAATGAAGTCCATTTTGAAATATAAAATATATATGATTTCAAAAAGTAGGTATTACTATTCATAACGGCTAGTTTGATTGGTTGTGGTGTGTGTTAAAACTCAAGGTTGCGTACAACACACGCTACTATATTATTCAAAGAAAGTGTACCGTGGAAGCTTGGGATGTTTCATTTTAAATTTTTGATGTCCCCATTTAGTCAAAAAGTTTAAAATATTGTATTTAAAAAGGGTTCACTATTAAATTTGATAATACTGAAAATGAATTTGTTCTTGCATTATATCTAAGAAACTCATAATATGGATTCTAAAATTATAAGGATTATGTAAACATTAAAATTTATCTAATACTATTCATAACCTCTTTTGAATGGCTTGTTTGGTAAGTCATGGTGTGCTTGAACTTGGTGTTTCATGTAGTGAAAGTTATTGAATTATTTTGAAGAACTAACACACTATGAAATCTTGGGGTGTTACATTTGAGATTTCATCTAATAGTGAGACTCGACAAGTATTACCTCTCGGATGGGTTTCATCGGTGCTATCAAGCTCAAGAGTTTGTTCTCCTAAACGAGTGATTTGTGGAACCTTTAATCTAGAATACTAGGATGGAATACTATAGTTTTGACTTACCTTTGAACTATGTCTTTATTGAGTATATCCAGATCTTCTTGTTATATGTGTTGTAGAAATATTATTATGTAGAGATGATTGTGATTACTTTGTTATATGATTTTTGGTTTTCGGGGTATCCTACTGATTATTTTTATGCTCAACCCTACACAGGCTTTTCCCACACATGTCATGTCTTGTGTATATAACCAAAATTTTGATAGATTCTATATGGACCAGGACCAGATGGTTCTTTATGAGACTAGAAATACCAAGGTGTATTCCTATGACATTCGGAAAGCAGTCCCAATATTACTTTCAGGTTTGACATGTTTTCATAATATTTGTGGTGAACATTTATTTGGACCTATTTACTTTCCTTTAAATTCTATAATACTCTACTTGTGGGATTTAGATGAATTCATTCATGTATATTTAGTTGTTTTTACAGTTCATCATTGTATTGAACTGAAGATGTCAGTGTGTGTACATTTACAAAGGATAAGGCACAAAATGTTAGTGATATTCCTTCTCATCTCTATTCACCAGCCCCTGTCCTATTGTATATGAGATTTGGGAGTCACAGAACATGCCCCACTAAGACGTGATGTGAAAATATAAAAATATTATAATATAAAATCATACTAATTTTTAATGGTCATAAAAACCACCAAAATAAATTAATCATTTTCTATTTGTGTTTTATCAAATGAATCAGAATCATATATTAATGAAAATTATATATTTGACAATTTAATTTTTTTTAAATAAATTAATACCATCTCATTCTATTTTATGAGTTTTTCATCCAAATTCAATGAACTTTCATATATATATATATAGAAGCAAACAAAAAATGAAACCCTAAATCGAATATTCCCAAATTAACAGAACTAAACATTATTAGTCACCAAAATATCCATAACTGAACCAAATAAATTTATAATAAATTAAATAAATTTATAATCGGTTATGAATAATTTAATTAATGGGCTTAATTTAATTATCACTAACAACAACTACAAGTGAAGAATACTTTGGGACATAAGGTAAGGCATTCTCTCCAAACATCCATTTTTTTTTCTTTGGGTTAACCTTTCTCACTCTTTACCACAATGTAATTCTTAATTCTTCTACTGTACTCCTCCTACAATTTTTTTTTATTCTACAAACATGTTTACTGAGATATTTTTTTTCATTATTTTATTGAGAAATACATGTTTTTTATAGTTTCCTTCTGAAATAATCCTACAAAAAAATCCCAATTAGTGGTAACTTCTCAATTTCCTAGTCATTTTCAAGTATCATCCATAATCTTTTTAGGCCAAAATTATTTTTATAAAATAAATCATTTTATCTTGTAAGACATTCTTTTTTCATTTGTGATTTTATATGAACTATAATTCCTTTATCCCTTTTGAAGACACATTAATATTTTCTATAAAACCACACAAAAGTGGGAAAACACAATTTTCACATGATCTCACTTGATTTGGACATCACTTATCATGATATATGCCTATTTTAACTTAAGAAAGTATAAGCATGACTTAAACCCATTCACCCTTGCACAACATTATAATATTTCCTTTGGTTATGCCTTATGACATGTTTATGATACCCAATTCCATCCATGGGAAACCGTTACACTTGATTCTTCATGTATCACAAATAGTCATGAAGATTCTATTATGGGTGCACCAATATAGCACTTCATTGTATTGGTTAATGTTTAGACTCACGATGCATCTTTTTGAGGTAGAGAGTAAACCTAATTCAATTATGGGACTTTGTCCACCATGTGATATAGTCTTGGTATTTAGACTTGACTCATGTTTTTTTTTCATGTTATATGTTGCAGACACATTCCAATGTTGACATGATTACATGATCCCCTGTTATATATCCTATACTTAAATATTTTTATTCTTGTTCCATGTCTTTTTATTCAATAAATTTATGCCTTCTAACCCTTATGTTATTATTTATTTACATATTTATTACTTTACTAAGAATTTTATGTCATACATTTTATCTTTGCATTCACCAAGTTTTCTTATGATGATATATGAGCTCAAAGGAATGTAGGATCCCATTATGGATGATTAATATAAATATGGGTCATTCAATTTCCATGATTTAAATTTTAATTACATAATCTTCCAAATAAAGTAGAATTTTCTATCATTTGTTTGTATTAGATGGTTAATTATGATTAAAATATTTTAATAATATGTTAAGAAGTTTAGGGATATTTTTGGTACCAATGGAGACCTCATATTCCTAGTTCTAGGGATTATTACTTTTACTATACATTGTATATGGGATTTAAGAGCATAGGACTGAGCTACAGCTTAGGATGCCTGTGAAGATATCCCTCAATGTTTTTTATTTTTTTCTTACTTCATGTATTATAGTACCTAATATAATTTTCCATACATTTATTGTAGCATTTTATGGACATACATGAATATTTTTATTTAGAATTGGCCATTTCCTATGACATAATCTGTTATTTTTATCTTCCTCTACTTTCTCATTGACATATACTATTTTCACTAACTATTGACTTATACCTAATTAGCGTTGTTCCACTGTAATTATAAGATTATAGTATCCCCATAATAACACAATTTGAAACTCATTTTTAGTAAGAATCCTCTAGTGTATGGGGAGGTATTCTTGAGGTCACACGATGACTATTCCGCTATTGCTTTTATAATCAGTCAGGTTGGGACATTACAAAGTGTTATTAGAGCCTTCTTTTATGTTTTATTACTAATTTTGGATGGTAAATAGGATACTAGGAAGGTTTCAAATATTGGTAAATATTTTCTTTTGAGAAACCAACTCAAGTATGAGGAATGGTCCGAGTGTCTTGGGATGGTATTATTGTTCACGTTGTTTTTTATCACAGATGGTTTTGATTTCAACTTCAGTGATTGGTGTATTCTCTATTCCTTACTGACTTATGAGATTTATCATATTTTTCCCTTAGTATAGTTGTCAATTAAGTAACATTACATGCATCATTAAAAGAACATAGATATTCACATGTCATGCATATGACATTCGACGATGATTACATATCTAGGCTATTTAAGATTTATTGATGCTTCTTATGGGTTTAATTGCATACCTATTATATATCGGGTTCTCTGTTGTAGTAACATGCTTAGTTTTCTATCATTGAATATATTTCATTATAGTTATTTTTTATGTAACATGATGTGTGACCTAACTATGCCATCATATAAGAGCATGATATTCCTAGAACTATTTTATAAATGAAAATCATATAAAATAAAAATAATAACAAATTGGCAGATTAAGAACCATATCTTTGGTTTGACCTAACTATGCCATCCATGGATTTTTATGTTCATGTGATAAAACCCATAAATGGTTCTTTTAAATCTTTATGTTTAATATGTTTGGGGTTTCATTTTGATGAACCTAGAATGACTTGATCAGACCCTTGTAGGCCATCATTCTTTTGATATGCCAAAATACTTAACCCTAAGGGTGTATGATTATGCAATATAGGGGTGTTTATTTATAGTGTCTAAACACATCTATATGGGTTCATATATAAGAATATGTTGAAATCTTACATAATTTATCCAATTTTTAATTAACTAAATACCTTTTATCTACATTTTAACTATACTTATATGTTTCATTTGTTAAGTAAAATTCATATTATAACCTAGTGGGTGATTTACCCTATATATTTCAATTTAGATATTATTTATTTAAGTCAATTTTGAAATATTTTAGAAAAACTAATGATGTTTAAAATGGAACTTTTGCATTGAATTGAGAAATTATTATAGGATGTCACCTGAATAATAATTCTCAAAAGGATGCTTGATAAAACATGAATGTGTTCTTGGTGGCATTACCTAGATAAATTTTTAAGTACAAATTTTCTTATAACTAGAACTTGATGTTTTTAATTGAATATTTTATTGTATAAATATTAAAAAAATGACTTAATTTTATGAAATAAAATGGATCCTCAAGTGTGTCCTGAGTTTTAACCCTCATATTAGGGTAGTTTAAATATTTTCCCTCGTATTTTACATAGAAGGGTAACCTGGGCATCACCTATAGGATTAATATTATTTTTATCCCAAACATATAGCATTTGAAGTAGTACATAGTGATTTATTTTTATTATGACCTAGATATAGGTTTAATACTTCCTACTTCTTTAAGGGGCCATCCTGAGGTAAGTAGTTCCCTGAGAACATAAAAAAACATGCTTAATTCTTGTGAATAATTCTGACAAGGATAATTTTTGGTTCTATTTCTCTTAATAATGTATCTTAGATACTAAAATGACACCTAGGATGATGAGTGTTCAGGAATTGTTTTAACTCTTATTATTGGCATGGGCATCAAGTAATTTTCTAGTTTAATGGATTCGACAAGACTAGGGTCCGACAGTTTATATTAGGTCATGTGACAATTCTTTTTCATAAAATTTAGAATTAGAAAACTATAGAGGTTGTTAAAAAGATGTAATTTTATATGGTATAATATGAAGTTGGATATTTTGATCTACTAAACATAAACAGATGATTCATAAGGATGATAATCTAATTCACATGAGCATCATCCAACTTGGAAAGGACTTGACAAGTGCATCTATGAGAACCAAGATCAAATATGGGAGGAGATATATTTATGGGGTACTATAGTAGTAATTTAGTTGGTACTATAGTAGGTACTGTACAGTACTGTAGAATACGGAACTATTCATCCATCTAGGCCTCTGGGCCACTAGTTTGGTCCTCGGGTCCTACAAGGCTTTTGGGCCACCCAAGGTTCTCGGGCCAGTTGTCTCTCACGACATTTGGGCCACCTCAAGTCCTTCAGGGAACCTCATGCAAATTGGGAAAATTAATATGCAGATGTACCACTAAGACTACAAGGGAAAATGCTCCACATAAGGATTTAGTTCATGCACATTCACCAGAAAAGAGCTAACTATAATTGGATGAACGAGAGGGTATGAGATTACCATTGGTATCGGGCCTATGAAGCACTACACATGATAGCTGGCTAACCAGCCCTGTGATGGTGGAGTGCTGATATCATGACATGATCTAGGGAAGATCAGTTCCATGTTTTTATGGGTGATTCCTTTTAAGGCCTACGGGTCATGTAATTGTCTCTAAAACTTTATTCCTTATACGGGTTCCACCTCACCCCTGGAAAGGTGTATTTTCAAAAATAAATTTAAAATGAAGGCCTTCGGGTCATTCAAGATGATAATCCTATGGATAGAATCCCAAATATTCAATTTTTTGGATGAAATCTCTAGGTAGTATGTGTTAATAAATGCAGTACCCATTGAGTTTCTAAATGGTATAACCAAACTCATAATTTTAATGGAAACCGTTTAAGTCAAAAGGTATTAGAATATATTCATGGGTCATATCTAAGGTATTGTGACCCCGAAGTTATAGGAAATATGACTCATCCCCAGGCTTGGGGTGGAATTTCAAGAGGATTGGGTTATCAACACACTTGAAATTTTTTTTTGGATCTAATGACTAATGTGAAAGAACATATGAGTGAAAAACAGGGGGAGTGTCATATGTAAATATATATATGAATCTAATATATTACCTTTTAGAGGATATTATTTTTCTCATCAATTTAACACTTAATAATGAATGTTCTCCATGTCTAGAACTCATAATCTATGGTAGAAAGAGAATGTGTTGTCGTGTGATTTAATTTTTTCTATAAGTGATGACAAGATAACTACTAAGGTTGGGAGCATTGTGTTGAAGGGGTTTTATCATGTTCTCCCCTGTATAAGAGATATAACCAAGGGGAACCATTCGGGAAATGGTTAGGTATTATTTTCAATTCACATACAGATAGTAAGCTTAGAATGTGCCTATGATTGCATGGAAGCACGATAGTGAAATGGTTTGACATATATACAAACTTTAGGAATAACCTTAATCATGTGAGAACATCGGTGGATGTGCTTGAGAAATTATCAGATTCCTCAGGTGGTAATGGAATCATGGTCGGGTAATAGAAATACATCTAAGGGAGTATCAAATCACTTCTATGTATGTTGACATATGTTAGTTTGATTGTACTTCTATTTGTATAGTTTGATTTGGTTGGTTCGAACTGTCTTGATAAATTCAATTTTATGCAGTGGGAATGCCTTAGGTCATTTTTGGAAATCCATTAAATCCTTTTAGTATACTATCGATATAATGATGATCATATCCCCTGTCTTGATATCGTCAGGGATACACTAAGAGACAATTGACAGTACATTGTGCTAAATAATAATTCCCTATCCATGTAAAAAATTGACTCAGTGGTAGTTGATATCATTAAGAATAGTCACTATAAAGGAATGGTTAGACCTGTGTGATTCATGGGTTCCCTATTAGGAATGCCTTTCATGGACTCATAGGCACTAACTGGTGCTCTGACTTGACTTCCATTAAGGCCAATCAGCATCTTGGTGTGCAAATGTTCTAGATTTATACCAACATATAATACATAAGTATAGTTTATGTGATACCCTGGATGAGTTCTTTGGTCTCTGGTTGATGATTTCATGGTTACCTAAGTTTTCAGTCAAGCTCAGATTAGGTGTTCTGATATTAATGATTTGATCATGTAGGATCAATTATAAACCAAGTTTGTGTTGGGGGATGATAACATAAATATAAATTTGTTCTTGAGATGTCATTGGAAAATGGTTACAAGCTTCAGTGGATGTACTCAAACAAAATATGAGGTTCCTTGGATGAAGAAATCGTGTATCATGTTATTTTATATTGTCCATCATAGAAAAGTGTTTTTTAAATTATTCTGTTATATGAGGCTGGATTTGTTTTTTTTCTATTCTGTATATGTGATAAGTGAGAAACATATTTGTACACATGGTCAGGATGATGGGAGTGTAGAGAAAATAGGCCAAGTATTTCTAATAAAATTCAGCTCTGAATGTATAAATGAGGTTAATTAGGAGTTGACTATTCATTTAATATAAGGATCATTCCAATATGATCCTCATAAATATAATGGCACATTCAAATAGAAAATTAAAATGATAGAGATACCATTACTCTGAATTGGAAATTAAATTCTAGAACCTATGGTGTGGAACTCTATAAACCCTTTGGTTAAAGAGATGACACAATGATCATGACTGTAGTTTGATAGGATCAACTGCATTCCATCTGGATGTTTCAATTTGGAATACGAGCATTGGATTGAGTTTCAATAGCTCATGTAACATACAGTTAAAGAGATATGTGCAGGTGTGTTTCATGTTTAAAAAATCTACATAGATATTTTTACGAAAATCCACAACACTAGTAAGTTGGTCTTTGTTTTTTTTATTTCCCTAGGGAATCATAGGGATGTGAAGTTCTATCTTGGGAATTTTTTAACATTTCTTCTTTTGAATAAGGTGAGATTAACTAGGAAATTTTAATTTTCCCATTTGGTGGACATTTAATTCCCTAAACTAAGATTTATAATGTGAATTCAATATTTGGAACACTTAAATGTGTATCATAGACATGGTTTATGCCTCGAGTTTTGTATCAATAGTTCTTTTGAGTTTTGGGAGAATTAGGCTCAAAAAACTCAAAATTGAGAGAAGATGGAATGGGAACACAGTTTGTATGAAATCGAGCTACCCACAAGAGGAAACCACATGGCATGTTCAGAGCATATGAGGGTGCTGTATAGTTTTTTCTAAACATGTTCACCTGACCACATAACCAATTTGTTTCTATAGGTTACATGAAAGAGAAAAAATTCATTGATGGCACATGGTTTCCCAAATTGTGTGGATGAACCGTATGATCCCACATCCAAGGAAGTGGATATATCATGGTTGTTGCATGGCATGGATAGCCTTATAGCCAAAATCTTTGAATAATTTAATGTTGTAAAATATCCCCATTTCCCCTTCCACCTTATTTCATTTCTCATAAATTTTCTTCTCATAATACCCACATATAGAATCTATCCAATGTGGACCCCCATATACTCTCTTAGGTATATAGATATATCCTCCATCTAATGATAAAATGTCCTATCATTGATCTTGTTTAATGAGTATCAGTAAGATCTTCATTCCTCATTCATCCTTCCTATATTTCTCTTTCTATTTTTAATGATATCATGGTGTGTGATTATTAGCCATATTTTTATGTTGTTTTTCATTTTCCTATATTTCTCTTGAACCGTACCTAATCAAGCCTTGATATTTAATGTGTGCGTCTCTATAAGAATGTGGTAGGTGTTCTATTTATTTTCCATTTAGGTTTATCTTATATGTTAAATATTCCATTAAACCACATGTTTGATTATCTTTGTGTTTCCCTTAAATTTTTAAATTAAATATGTAGAACATAGTGCCTTAAATATTTTTCATTTCACTTTGATTCAATCTATTAGAGGTTGTTCACCTCAAACAGAAGGATATAATTTTGGTGGGTTACCATTATGCATTGACCAATGCCTATTAATGAAATTAAATGAACTTATTGGGGTTTTTATAGTTACTCTTAAATATAATTCCATAGCTAGGCCTCCCAAAAACTCTAGATGGGTGTTTGATAAATTCTAGAAGAAGTTATGTTTTAAATAAACTAAATAAATTTTTCCAGACATGATAGCCTTTCCCCGTTCTCTAATAAAAATTAACTTTGAGGTGCACTATTATCCTTAATAAAATTAATAAATTGTATGGGTTAATTAAATTGATAAATATGAACATCATGACTCTTTTATACATATTTTATGGTAATGGAATGTTTACAATAAGGTCATATTAATTTTTTGTTATGAGACGGGATGTAGAATTCTCTAGTATATGATCCTTCATATTCATTATATGAAATATTAAAATGGTGTGTACCGGTTAGATTATACTTTTCTGATGATGTTTCATTCTTATGTACACGGTCCACTTTATTTATTAACACTTATATTGTGATGAGGTTTTCTTATGGATAATGAGAATCTAATTTTTTAAAATTTAATTGCACAAGTGAGTTATAAGCGCATTAAGGGATACTCAGGTTCCTATTTACAGAATTCCATAGATGGTATCATAGCTATTAAGGTTGTATTTTTCCTTGAAATATACTTGGGTTTACTTTTCTTGAACACCAATGATAAGATCTTAGGTTACTTGTTTAATATTAAAATGAGAGGAATTCTTGGTATTCCATAGATGGGCTAGCTATGTGAATTCACTACCTCCTTAAGAGTGATACCTATTCTCTAAGGGAGACACAATGTTAGATGGTAATACCAAACCACAAGTGACACTCGTTCATATATGTGAGATAAATATGATGGGATCATAGGTTTCTATCTTCGTGCCATATCGATAGTGATACATGAGATTCCATATATGGATAGCCTTGAATATACTCTTATACTATTGGGTAGTTATAGTTCCCATAGAGTGATACTTGGGATTCCTTATCAGATCATCTTGGATGGGACCAATGTGCCTCTTATTAAATTCCAATTATGACTTTTATATTGATAACAACGAACTCATAGCTATTATCTAGGGAATTGTTTGCTAATATAAATTACATTCTTTGGTTTGGTCAATCTTATGAATATGTTTTATGATGGATTATTTTTAAAACAACCATATCACATATGTACTAGTTGACACCTAGTTTCAATACATTCCATCTTGGTCTGAAGTAGGTATGGTTGGCAAGGTGTCCCTAATGAAATCGAGCTGACTTGTTTACTTTTACAAATTATTAGAACTATCTATCATACCTGCACTCTGTTGTATTTTACATTCACGGATTGGATTATGTTTTATACATCATTGGTGGTGGTATAATGATTATATCTCACACCCTTTTAGGCCCACATTAAACTAGTGTACCTGATAATACATCATGTTAATAAGTATAAGGATTATTACTAGTGATGTGCATCATACATGGGAGATTATGAGAACAAGACTAATCTAGTACTCATGATGCCCATGGAAATCTCCCTCAAGGATTTTTATTTATTATTTTCTTATATCATGTATTTTAGTTCCTACAATTTTTTTATTCATATTTATGGTATCAATTTGTTGTCATACATGCATGGTTTTACTTGGAGTAGGATATTTTATATGACATAATTAGTTATTATTATCTTTCATTTCTATATCTTTCATTTATACTATTTTGACTACCTACTTATTTATACATATTTAAATCTGTTTCTATTTGTTTTTGATGGCATAGTATTCATACCATACATCCATTATTCCCCTGCTTCTAGGTGGTAGCATCTAGCATATAGGGAGCTACACATGATGCCATGAATAGGGTAGTCTGAATATTAGTTTTCTAGTTAGTCGGGCCAGGATGTTACAATTCCCTCCTCCACATATATATTCTCGAAAATTCCATATATAATTCCTTCTGAATTCCAATTTTTTATATTCTAATGTGTTATTACAAATCCATTTAACTATCCTTATAATTTCTATCTAATTAAAGACATCCTTTGACTCTCACTAAACCCATATGTGAATCATTATGTACACCCATTATGTTGAAAAAATTATCCTATGATTTTCAATGAGAAAATTTTTTATTGTGAATACTCATCCCCAACTCCACTAAAGGGTATTCAACTAGATGTATCATTACATCATTAAGTAGGGTCTTCCCTATACGTAACACAAAAATCATTATCATGGGATTAAAAGTGATGAAATAAATTCTTATGTTTTATGATCTATGTGGAACACAAATGTATGTACACGAATATAATATGACGGGTGAACCTAAAATGATATATCACACCAATACATTGGGTAATTTTTTTATCTCATAAGATACCTTATATGGTGTATGGGAGGCTATCCTAGACTCACTATGTTATGATTTTTTATCAATCAGACTTAGGTCATTCTTATGATTTCATGTCTTATGGTGTTGTCACATTCCTATCACTACAAGAAAAAGGGAATTTGTGACTGTTTAATTATGATAGGGAAGTACCCTATCACAAATAGTCTTGAATAAAGAGTTATTTTTCAAAAAATTAATTTGCCAACACAAATACAAATTATTTACAATAGGAAAATATGGACCATTATAAATACATTTGGTGCAACTACACACCATCCTGTGGGAACCATAATTACAACTACTAATAGAGACATGTTCTGATATCCATCTCTATTATCCATCCCTCATGAACCTTCTGTGATGGGTAATAATGTATGTCAACTTTTTTATGGAAAGTATCTTAAATGATGGAATAATTTCAGTAACTAATAACCCATCACAATTAGTAATAAATTAAAATCACACAACCATCATTCATCCTCCCACTACCAATTTATCAAGATCCCCATTTCATAGCTCACCATAGATGGTTTTCCACCCTAAAAATTCCTCCATTAAAATCCCTTTGTATAGATCTAGATTTGATTCATCTTTTTATGGACTGCACTTATCTCATTTTTTTTCATTTAGTGATTTTTCATAATGTTACATGAATTAGTTTTGTAAACACCTAGGATAAGAAATTTTCTTGATTTTCATTGTTAATTTGTTAATTAAGTTTACTATAAATGTATTGTTCCCTAATTCGGTGTTTATCAGGTCCACATGAGTTATTTCGATTGATTTGAGGTATTTCACTCATTCTTTGATCTTTAGATATAAAAGACTTTCCAATTTGGAATTTTAGGTTACTGAATTTATATTAGTTTATTTTATTTTTAGAAATAATATTATCCTGAAAATTATTTAGGGATATATGATATGGAAAAATTTAATATAAATCTATTTAACTAGTCAATTATGGACCATGCTTACTATGATATTATATTTATTGAATTATGATAAAACTTTACATAGTGATTTGTTGTTCAACCATTTTTTATTATAATATTTTGATTGATTTTAAATTATTTTAATTCATGTGAATATTTTTTTGTAAATCTTTGTATTCATGTATATATATAATAACATGTGAATATACATATATAAATGTTTATAAAAAAATATATAATTTTTTTGATATATATATCTACGTATGTATGTATGTATGTATATTCAGATTTGATATATATATTTGTTCTATAAAAAGTGTCAACATATATTTGATTTCTTTAAATTAATTATGAAATCATAATATATATATATATATATATATATATATATATTACCTTGTGAAATCCCATATAAAAACATGTCAAAAATAGGTAAGGTTTCTAGTATATATATATTACGTGTTAGGTATATTTTATAAATATTTATATATGTATTTTTGTATATTAACATGTGAATATACATATATAAGTGCTAAAAAACGTTTATAGTTTTTGGTAAATATATATGTGTATATATATATGCATGTATAGATTTGATATGTATATTTTTTAAAAGATATGTAAAAATAACTTTGATTAAGAAATTTTTTAATATAAACACACACACACACAGAGAGATATATATATAAACATTTGAGTGCACCTATATAAACATTTATATAAATGTTTAATTTTTTTGGATATATATATGTATATATGTTTATATATTTGATATGTATGTTTATTTACAAAACCATGTAAAAATAAATTTGATGTAAAAAAAATGTTTATGAAATTATGTAATATATATATATATATATATATATATTTCTATATAGTGTATAAAAATAAACATGAAAGAGTGTTTTATACAAAAGATGACAGAATCAATTTAGATAAAACATTTTAACAAAATGCAATTTATAATAATAGTTTTCTTTAAAAAATATTATAAAAATATTTTTAATGAAAAAATAAAAAATAAAAAAAACTTAATTTTTATTAAAAACATAGATAATAATAATTATTTAAAATTTTGTGATACATTGTAAACAAATAAAAAAATACAAATGGTTATTTAATGTTTGTAAATATTAGTAACTCTGAAAAATGTAATGATAATTTAAATAATTAGTATTAATTATGAAATAATTATTGAAAATTAAAAATTTATTAGTCCACATTATTAATTAATAGTAAAAAATAGCATTATTTAATTTTTTTTAAATATTTTTAAAATTCATGTAAATTATGATAATTTGTAATAAATTATAAAGGAAAAAAAATGAAATACCAGTAATTTTTAAAAATTATTAATATTTATTAAAAAATTACATATAATAAATAAATAATTAGTATTACTTAATAAATAATATTATCAATTAGTAAAAACATAAAAAATATTTTTATATTATTAATATTTTTTCATACCTTTAAAAAATATAGTCATAACAAAAACTATTAGAAATTCATAATAATTCATATAAATGTAGTATTAATCAAAATACTTAGCATTAATCATTAAATAAATTTTATTAATTAACAAATAGTTAGACAATTTTAGTAATAATTTTTAAATGCTAGTATTAATTACTAAATATTATTAATCATTTGTAAATATCAATAAATTATTTTTATTTTAAAAAAAATGTATAAGAAATAAATATGAAATACTAATTATATATAATAAAAATAAAAAAATTATTTATAATTATTCATACATGTTAGTGTGTGATAGAGGGGTTCTCTACCAAGTTGTGTTGGCCAACACATCACACTTTTTTGGAAGGGGTGACACATCATCATCGACTGGTTCCACTGTCACATTGTCTGGTAGGGAGGGTCAAGGCATTTTTTGGTTTTGTTTTTCATGTTTTCTACCCATTGGAAATTCAGGAACATTTTTAGATCTTCCATAAATGTTTATTTATAGATTATATAACTTTGTTCCATGAAATGGGATCCCTCTTTGACAAGTTTTCAAAATAGGTTTAATTTTTTATGTTCTATAATGGGGGATTTACCATCAACATATAAAAAGGAAAATCATTATGGACATATAAAGTATACCACATTTTATATTATGTGATCGTCATTGGATAAATCCTCTCAAAATTCACAAATAATATCTTATAATTCATCTATACATTGAGGGTGCTATAACATTTATATCAATTTCATTTTTTAAATCGTAATTTTTCCTGATAGAACAATTAAATGTCCATATAAAAAATGTATTCTTAGTATTTTAAAAAATATGGAATTTTTGGACATCATATAAAATGATTTTTTTGAAAGATTATATCTTTTGGTATCAACATGGTGAAAAAAATTAGTATACAATACACATATTTTTATTTCATATTCATTATTTTAGAATATTGAAAATGGGCAGCTATCCCATCCATTTAAGAAATAATAACTAAAATTGATATTCTAAAAAGTAAATCTAAACTGTATCAACTTTACAATTTAGATAAATCTTCTTATGAGGACTTATATATGGTATGTTAGATGAGAAAAATTTATGTTGTTAAATTTTTTTTATTTAATATATTTGAATTTATAATTTCCAATAATTTCTTTGATCAAATATAATATTTGGTTAAATCATTATTTCCTAACGAGAATACATTACCTACAAGTTTCTATTAAAGTAAGAGGTTGGTCTATAATTTGTGTCATAATTATAAATATATACATGCATGTTAAAATGACTGAATCATATATAATGGTAATTATGAGTAATTAGATAATTTCCCCACATGTGGAGAATTGAGGTATAAAGAGGAACAACAAATAAATTTCATATTTTATATGAAACAATTGAGGTATTTTCTAATTACACCTTATATACAACATTTATTTACGACTATAAACAAAACTTCATAGATGAAATGAAATAAATAAAATATTCCCATAAATAAAATCTTAAATGATATATATTATGGTGACTCATGGAATCACTCTGATAATATGAATCATTTTTTTCTATCAAAACCTTATAAAACATGGTTGTGTGTTTCTAATTTTTTTCTACCCATAAATAAACAAGAAATAAATGGCCTTGGGAGAGATCATAATTGGATAAAGCATAGTATTTTCTGGGACCTTCTATATTTGTCTAATTTGTTGGTCTGTCACATGTGAGATGTAATTCATATTGATAATGCTTTTATTGATAAAATAATTTATACCGTGTTGAACAAACCACTTTAGAGAAAAAATAATGTAAATGCACAGTTAGATCATGCCCAAATTCTCCAACATCCTGAACATGAATTATTTGAAGATGAAATATCCTATAATCCAATGGAGCCAAAACCACCTGACACATTTTCTAAAGAAATTAATTTATTAATTTATCATTTTATTTGATATTTAAGGTTACTATATGGTTATGATTTTAAATTTTCTCATTGAATCAGAAATGGATATATTATTTGGTTAAAAAGTCATTACAATCATGTCTTAATGGAAAGACCACTACATCTTGGACATAGAGGGATGTTGAATTCTTAAATGTGGGATGTGTTGACTAACATATCATATTTATTCTGAGATATATATGTAACAAAATCAGATTATGATTCATTGATTATTCTATAAAATTATGTCATTTTTAATTTTATGTAAATTAGGGAAAATATTCCAACTTAGATTCTTTAACATAATAGAACATTTAATATTGAATTTACCATATGAAGATAAATGTGGGGGAACGATAATATCTCGATAAATGTACCCATTTGATAGATTTATCAAAAAATTAAAGAATAATGTATGTAAAAAATCATCAGTTAACAACTTAATTACAAAGGTGTACTTATAGGTGGAATGTTCAAACTTATGCTCCTATTATTTTAAATCATAATATCATTCAAGACAAATACTGATGGTTTGGAATGATATTTATTTTGATGATTTCATTGACTATAAGTTATAAAATTTTATTCATCATGATATTGGTTTTTCTGGTTGTCTTGAATGATGGATTTTAGATAATGAAATGAACATAGATCATACATATTTTATATTGAGTTTTAATGAAATGGTGGGTTTTTTGCATTAACTACTACTTTTTATTAATTTTATAATTTTTTTTAAACCAATCACCTTTATAAAAATTAACTGTTTTTGGTCTATATGATGACCATATTAAATTTTTTTTATACAAATTACATTTATTTCTCTTGAATACCATCATCAATAGAATAACCCATAGATTTTTCAAATTCTGGTAAATTTCATTTCTTTCGATATGATATTAAATCAACTTTGTAATGAAATCTATTATTAGCTAATTTTATTATTTACATGTATCACAACATGAAAAAAATTATTTCCAATTATGTGTGATTAAAAACCCTCCATCAAAATTGGTAGAACCCTATAATGGATATGTGGTTAATGGATTTCGATTGCATACCCACATATATGATGAATTAAATAAAACAAGGAACTGTGGTGTTTTTTTAATGTATATCATGAAAAATAATGTGAAGTTGATTTTTAGGGTATTATGGATGAAAATTTTGAGTTAGGTTATTTGGGACCAAATTATGTAACAATGTCTAAATAAAATTGTTTTGATAATGATTGAGGGTTATGAGTTTAACCATGACATGAAGTCTTTGAAATTATATATGAAAATAATATCGAAAAAATGAACCATTTATGTTGGCATATTGAGTACATCATGTTGATGATGAAAATATATTTGATGTTTTGATAAATTTGAATGATCGGTGGAGTGTAATAAAAATGGAATATAATGAAAATTAGTTTGAGGAAAATGAAAATGGTTCTTTGGAAGTGAAACATATTTATGTTTTTCAAAAAACAACCCAAAATATATCTCTTACCTGAAGAGATATGAATATCAATAATGAAACCCCTTTTTTAGGGCCAATGATATTGATAATGTTGAAGAAGCAATAAGGGATCATGAAACTGAAAGTTGCATGGAAGATGAAAATGTTGAAGATGGGTATGAAGACATTTTCCTTAATGAAGAAGAGGAATATGAACAATATATATGTATTATATTCACTAGTTTTATTAGTTTTTATATTTTACTCTTCTATTAATAATTATTTATAGGCAATATTGTTGTTTCGGATGGCTGGACCCATTATTATCTTTGTCTCATTCACTGATGCAAGTAATTATTGGTTTTTATGTTTGATATCCATATTAATAATCATTCCTAGGTAAGAATATTATATTTTTCATGGTATTTTTATGTTTTTCATTTTTTATCTATAATAACAAATATTTATAGGTAAAATTTTTATGTTCTAGTTTTTATTTATAGATAATAATTATATTTTTGTATTTTTTAATTTATTATTTTTGATAAATGTATTAAAAAATATTTATAAGTAAAAATTATTATATTCTAGTATTTATTATTTTTTTATATTTTATATGTGTAGTAAAAATTTCTTTTAGGTAATATTAGTTCTTTAAAATGGCTGGAGATACTTTTGATTATCTATTTTGTTCTCTCATTATTGCTGAACATCCCATTTATGAGACTGATTCATTTGATCCATCAGATACTGTACCTATTAGGAGGGGGTGAAATATTTCTCAATTGATTATTTTAGGCATTTTTTTGAAGGGAATTACACCTCTTTATTTTGATCCTCATTTATGGAGGTATGTTAAATTATTTACGATATTTATTTTAAATTAGGGTTTTTATTAA
This sequence comes from Viscum album, assembly GCA_963277665.1. Lineage (NCBI taxonomy): Eukaryota > Viridiplantae > Streptophyta > Magnoliopsida > Santalales > Viscaceae > Viscum > Viscum album. Next base: position 64,164,725 of record OY728151.1, on the reverse strand, counting down.
TTTTCCTAAAAATATTATGATTATTTTTTTAATTGAATAGTTTTTTTGATTTAGTTATTGAGAAGGAAGGTGAGATTCTGATAAATTATTTTTCTAGTCCATGGGTTTCATTGGATCTAGTTTCTATTTCTATTCATCAACAAATGTATGACAACTGGATTGTATGTTATTAAATAAAATATATATTTCTCAAATTTATTCAATTAATGAATTTTTTCTTAATTTTCATGTAGTATTTGTTATATATGATTTTTAATATCATTATATCTCATATCCATGAGGTATGAGTGATTTTTATATGTGAACATTTTCATCAGGTTTTACACAACCCCAAGAAGCATGATATTGATAGAGCTTCTGCTACTGCTTTCAACGAGTCTTATATATCCACTCAACCTGACTATATATTAGCTCAGAAATATGATAGATGGTGCTCCTACTAGCTAGTAGATATATTTAATAGGAGTTTATCATCTATATATTGTAGGCATGGGAGGCAAGTGGTCACACATACAATAGTGAAAAAATACATTTTATTGTCTCTTTTTAACTGACGTCTATAAAAGTGATGTAAAAAATAAGTTTTCAATTTTAGTTTTCTAAAAACAGATGCGGAATATTTTTTTTGTATATATTAGGTGTGGTTTTTGTGTTAGTTTTAATTAACAAATGAAAATGAAGGTCCACAATTATTGAACATTTAGTGTTGGTTTTTTGTTAAAACTATGCCCATTTTTTCAGACTTATTTTTGGTGCCTGTTTATAAATAAAACTGATGCTGAAAAACATGAATACTTTTTTATTATTATGGGATTAGTTTTAATAAAAATAGATTCCGAAAGAGATTTTTCCTAGAAAATTTTCAATATTACACCCCAAAAAATTTAGAACCCCTGTAATTTAAAAAACAATATATAGCTATCAAACAACATGTATCATATATTAAAAATATTTGAAAGCAAATATATTTTTAAAAATAGACTAAAAAATAATTATCTACACATTTTTATTATAAATTATAATTAAAAAAAACATGCCTAAGTATTTAAAACATAATCATTAGAATTTATTATTGAAGTATTCTTTTGAGATTTTTTTTTTGAAATAGCTAATATAATAAAATTAGTTTTTTGAACACATGTTATTGTGAAAATGAAATATTAATTATAAAAAGTAGAATTTACATTACTTAAATCATAATCAAACTTAAAAAACTAGTTCGTAAACAATGATTGAAGATGGGATTGTTAATATTTATTTTATGTCTTTACATCATTGATTGTCTACAATAATGTTGAATGATATAAGATAATAATAATAATAATATGATAAAATATATAAAATAATTAATATAACTAACATTATCAAATTTAGTAGTTAACCCAGCTATGATTATATCATACATGAATCATAGAACATAATAACCACATTTAGCATTTTACTGTTTTTATGTAACTGTAGTAATAAAAAATAACTTGGAAATAAAAACCAATATATATATATATATCAAAGATGATAATAATATCTAATAAAATAAATAATTATCATTACTTTCACATACATGAATTTATTTTGGTTCTTTATTGACAAGGGATATTTGCTAAATGTTTTCCATGATATGAATTTTCATATATATCAACTAATAATACAAGTATTTACAATAATAGTTAAATGTAATGATCTTATTAAAATCGTGAAAAATTAATTGTTTAACAAGGTGGTATTTGTTTTATGAACGTAACCTAATAAAGAGAAAAAATATAAGGAACATTCACATGGGTAGAATATGTATAACATCCAACGCCCCTAAAAATATGGTCAACATTAAAGAAATTATAATAAACATTACTTCATCATCATGTTGTTGTTCATACCCATTAGGAAATGGAAAAAATAACACCCAATTTCTATCTTTAATAATATCTCGCTTATATATATAATTCTATCCACTGTCTTCACATATTTCACATTCATGTAAATGAATTTCAGATCTATAAAACGTTAAACACCTGTGCTGTCATCATGAATAATAAGTGTGTGTAGAAAACTAATTAAAATTTAATATAGATAGTCAATTTAAACTGTCATTATTTAAAGAAATAAAAATTGAAACGTCAATTAAATTACATAGAAAACAAATACAACACAATCACACTGAGATATTGAAAATTATTTATATCCATGATATATTTTAGAAATATTCTCAATGGATAGTCTCTTCCACATATATTTTATATTATCAAAAAATAATATAAATTACCCAATGAATAAGAATCCTGAGATAATATTTGTACCCAATCAGAAATATCCGAAGTATCTACAGTTGTTTATTCCCATTCCTTTTGTTTCCTTTGTTCAATTTATTTTGATTTTTGATACTCATATATACATGTTAAAGTCAGAAAAAATTATATTTAATTTTCAATTAGATGCAATTAATATTAAAAAATGCTCACGTTGTATGAAAGATAATGATGATGTCCAGATGGTGAAAGTAAAAAATGACCCATAAAATTCCCAAATTTGGTAACCTCCTAAGCAGGAAATGGTATTAGAGTAGTAGGATCAATAATATCATGTAATGATACTCTAACATAACCAATCTACATAGGGTAGTGATGTATAGAATCCCTAAAAAAATGCATGGCACTAAATGCTAAAAATGTACATTATGATATCTAGTTTACAAATCACAGTATATGGTGTGGTCTGAATGAGGAGGAGGAGGATCTGAGTAGGTAGTTTGGGAAGACTTTTCTTGTTGGAAGGGCTATATAGGCTACATAGCAAGCTGGAAAGGCTGGATAGTCTGCACAGACTAGGACTATCTCATCATTTTTTCTAACATAGACTACATAGTTGACTGAATTTGATCACCGTTCAGTTATATAATATCATTACAATCATCTTTTAAGGATTAAATTTATGGTTCTCTTGATGTCTTTTTTTTATGGAGAAAAAATTTCCCATTTCAAAAACATGCCTCATATCCTCTTATAAGGACTAAGTGTTGTTCATTTCCTAAAGAAGAATCTTGGATGTCCGTTTTACGCTCATAGATAAAAGTGACCTATGACGATTTCTCTAGATTTTAATCCTAAAATGAAAAATAAAAATGGTATATTAGCATTGATAACATATAAAATATTAAAATTCATGAAAAATAAAAAATATTTACATACAATTATTTTATATATTTATCTTTCTATATAATATACTTTACATTTTTTCTTCTTATCTATTTTTTCCAATTTTCATGGAAGGTTAGGGAGATAGTGGAATGAACTGGGCCTCATCATAGCACTATAAGAGTGAGATCCTATTGTTTCAAAATTTTCCTCATTCATTTTTTTATCTAATAATTGATACCCTCCACGTGGTAAAGTATGTGGGAATAAATTCTGCAACAAAATGTCTTTATAGGATTCCCAAGAATCCTATTATATAAAAATTAAACAAATAGGTAATTAGGTACATATATAAGAAAGTTTACAATATAATATAATTTTCCAACCTAAAATTATTCATCAAGATGGTTGGAAACAAATATAATCTATGCCTCTGCATCTAAAAATCATACTAGTGCCACGAGTTTTTCTTTTTTCTCTTTCAAAAAAAATAATTTTTTATATTCTTTGTTTTGAAATGTCTGCATAAAACCACTCATAATACAAGACATATTTTCATGATTTATTTTTTATAATAAATTAAATTTCATATACAATTGAATAAAATTAATATTATATATTTAAAATATATCATTTTCGAAAAATGAGACAAAATAAATCAATTGAGATATTATATTCTTATGGCCTCCCAAAGCCGGTCTATCACCATCCTATTGACTTCCTTCCATTTAGGATATGAAATGATAATCCTATAATGGCTCGAAATGGTTATATACCTAATAATAATTATTTTATTTTGGAAAGTTTCATTATTATTATCATCAAATGTAATATGTAATCGCTCAACTCCATGAGAAAGTGACAGTTTTGGTAAATGTGTTATGGAATTTTTATTAACTTGAGAACTCAACTTATTAATACTAAAATAAGAATAGTCCACTACTAATGTCTCATTAGTAGTCCATCATTTATATTTGTTAAATTAATTTTTTTTTCAATAAATAATTATACTACTAGATATTTAAAAATAAATAAAATGAAAATACCTTGGTACATGTTTTTATGTGTCTATATCAGTATCTATCAATTAAACAAGGATATTTAATAAAATATATAAGGTAAACTATTTAATATAAACAATATATCTAAAATTATAGAAACATTAATAAATTTAAATATGAGAGTTTGAAATAACGTTCTCTTATGTATGAAATTAACCAAAATATTATAATGTATATAAGTTATTGAAAATAAAATATATTTAACCAATAATGTATAATATAAAAATTTAACACAAAAACTCATATAAATAATTAAACTATATCAAATTAAATATAAAACAATTATTAAAGAAAACAGTTTTTACCCATGTAAATTTAAGAATATAAATATATTGTAAATAATTATCAGATTAATCTATAGATTATTTTAGTGTTTTTTTGTATCCCTTTAGAAATATCATTTCCTAGCACATGTACTAGGTCTACATTATAGACACTATTATCTAAAAATACTATAATAGAAGAAGAATTTTATAAATTAATAACATCATCATCATCCTCACTAGATAAATGTATTCTTTTATCTCAAAAAATTATGGGCCACTGATCATTCGATGAATCAATGATATAAAATATGTTATTTTCATGTGTCTCTATGATAATGGTTCCTCAGTGCAACTAACTATTTTAAAATCAACCAGTTTATTATATTTTTCATAATGTTTTACACTACTATTACCTGATTCACAATCACACATAAACATTATGAATCAAATTTTAATATAATAAATTTTCCATATGTCTTCAAGAACTCCAAAATATGGCGTTGAGGTAGAAATATGGTTTTTACCTTTTGAACTTGAAAAATGAAGTGCTTCAGTGGTGACCATTACACCACTATTTTGAATTGTACACTTTTCATTGAGTTTTTTTGTGTAAAATTTGTACCCATTAATATCAAAACATTCCCAATTCATAACAATAAGATATGGTCCCCTTGAAAACTATTTAAATGTTTCTGATGCATATATTTCTCTGATAACTTTCTCTTTAAACCATGAAAATATTATTTTTATGGTCAATCAAAAGCAGCTGTTGATTTCATTTCATATATCATAATATTAATTCAATAACATAATATGATATATATGATTAGACCTCATTGGAATAGTTCAAAAATGTAAAAATGTGCCTAAATAAACTCATCATATGGAATGAACTTTACCTTTAAGTCATGGATCCCTAAACCTTCACAATCAATTTTCATATGTTGAGATACAGGGAAACAAATATTATCTTCTTCATTCAAATAATCAGTACAGAACACAATCACATATTCTGATCCATATTTATTAACAATAGAGGCCTCTAGTTGATAATTATTTTTAACATATCCATTCAAAAAAATTATATGTATTTCAAAAGGGTGCATCTATCATAAATAAACTAGGCAACATATTCTCATATCATGCACCAAATGAATAACCAAATGATAATTATATAAAAAATAATAGGCGGGAAATAAATTTCTAGTTAAAGAATTATAATTGAACCTTCATTCTACAGCTCATCTAAAGAATTTGTATCAAATACTTTTCTAAAAAGGTATTTTATAAAATAAAATAACATGATGATAGTATTTCTAAAAACTCTCATAAATATAACCTGAAAAGTTGCTGGTAGAAGTTATGGAATCAATACATGATAATAATGATATTTCATACCTATTAATTTACAATACATCAGTGACACCAAATTATTCACATTTTAACACTAACCATTGCGTAATTTAATACCATGAAGACACTGAAAAAAATCATATTATTAGTCTTTCTTAATATGTGGCAAGCCATAGGTAAGTATGATCACTTTCCTTTCATTATGGGTGATAACTCTAAATTAATTTCCATTGATATTAAGACCAATATAGCTAGAAATACATCTTCTGGATTTCCTTTTATGTCGAACAAAGTTCCAATCAAATGGTCACATTTGTTTTTATCAACCTGTATATCATCAATGTTATATTTTATCTCTAGAAATGTATAATAAGGTAGTTTGAAAAGTATATCCTGTTTCTACCAAATATTTTTTTGAAAACCAAAACTTATTTTCTTTCTAAATGTCAAAAAAATATTTTTCAACAAGTCAAAACATTAATAAAATTATAATGGTTTTGGGGGAAGATTGTTATCCTACAAACTATTAAATATTTTTATTCTATAATAAGGATGTTCAATTTGTAAAAATACTCAATGTACCATGTACACTATCATTATTCCATTATGAACTGGATAATATGAAGTCTCTTCTTTACAAATTAGAAATGAATTATGTTTCTAAAAAGTTTATCATGATAAGTTTCCATATGTAGAAAAGTCATTTATAGTTAAAACAATCATAACACTCAATTGAAAATACTATTTATCATATGCAGGAAAAAATTAATACTTGTCTCCCATACTAGTTTCAAATAATCAATTAATAGTGAAAGACACAAATAAATATCATTTATCAGTGGTTTTGATATATAAATAATCAACCTCATTATATAATATATTTTTTATTCATAAATATATGTGGATAAATGTTGTAAAATACCCAAAAGGTCCTAAACTATGTTTTCTAGTTAGGACATTATATGGATTCATTCAATTAGTACACAATCCCATTTTGATATTTATACCTTCACATACCAAATAAAGAAATTTCTTCTCAATTATTGGAAGGTACCAAATTTATTTAGTAGGAGATTTTATTTTTGTACCTAATATTGAATCACAAATGAATTATTGGAATTATATAGAGGAATTAATGGATATAATTATTAAAAAGTAAAAAAACTGATTCTTCATGTGGTTTAGATGCCAGTACCTGAAAATGAATCTAAGATGAATTTTTTACCAATCTAATAGCATGATGTCCCACATGTATGTCAGTTGGATAAATACTTATACTCATTCCTATAAAACGCACAATAATAGGTTAAATGATGTATCTTTTTATACCACAATCCCATTGGTAATAATATTTTCTATCCCTCATAATAGGAATATAGAAGCTTGTTGGCTTTTGGAATTAGGTCCTTTAAAATATAAAGAACCTTATAGAAACATTTATCACTCCACCCATTTCCTTTTTCAAGTTAAATAATATCAAAACTACTTATCATGTTGTACATTTAATGTAATTTAGGAATAATGGTTTCTCATAATATCCATAAAATTGTTCAGAAACTGTTTTGTTTTTGGTTTCAATGCCTAAATCATGAATTAATTCTTCAATATGATTATCTGCCTCATTATGAATATTTTCATCCACGTTAGATGTTGAATTTTATGTTCTTTCACTATTTTGATCCAAAATTAATAACTATTTTTAAAACCATAGAAAATGATATGATACTTTGTTTCCATGAAATTTAAAATTCTTATATTTGAACTCTTCACAAATAGAAAGAAAATAAAACCTATGATTTGAATATTTCATTTAGAAAAAAACAAAAAACCCATCAACTACTTTTTCATATTCCCTAATGGTTCTTCATAAATTTATCCATTTAAGATTCATTAAATACATGATATCGCAATATAAGTAGTGAATATGTTAAAGCATATAAATTTATATATAAATAAATGGATACATTTTAAAAATAAAAACCTAAAATAAAAACGAATTATAATCTAATTGGAAACATCAATGATTATTATGAAAAATATAGAAACTAATACACTAAAGATATTTTTTCGTGATGTGTTTCATGATGATCTAATGTTCATAACATGTAATGAACCCACAATTCATAGTAGAAAATCCTGATTTTAGAAAATAATCAATTGTTTCTTTCTGATACATTGTCTTTTCTTTTTTTATATATATGTGATATTCCCAATAAAAATCATGATTTTGTCACTATATTTATTTTTTCCACACCTCATATTATAATATTTGGATATTTATTTATTTTCAAACAATAATGTTTTCATTTGTGTATGATAAATTGTTACTTAGCTTACAAATTAAATTTATATGATAGGGGGTACAATCTACCCATGGTAACTCATCATACCCCCACTATTATTGAAAACTGCCTTTTTACAGGGAGGTTTAGCTAAAGAGAGTAGATATCATCGGTTCAGACTAGTGATGAACATTGTACATAGGAATTATGACACTTGATATCATTATGCATTGAAAAATTTAATCAATACCATTTTATATTTTCAATAAATAAAAAATTTATCATAATAAAAAAACATTAATAACAACATTTATAATCAAACATCAATTATATACGAATAATTGAAACAACAACCCAAACATACAATTAAATGACAATTAATTTATTTTCAAAATTAAAAAAATAACTTAAAGAATTTGGATTTAAACAAAGAAAATTGATCTGAAATCGAAATTTTCTCCCTTAAATTCATCATAAGAATAAACACTATAAGATATAATAAATATTTCTTTATAATTAAAAATAAACATCAAAACAACAATCAAAAAAACAAAGGATGATGGTTTTCTGAAAATGGTTTCCAAAAGAAAAAATACTTATGTGGATGGTGAAGCAAATATAAAAAATGAATAACCAAGACAATGGATCATTAAATTATGATAAATACATAAGAAACTCAAAAAAGTAGTAGTCAAGTATTAAAAGGTGGCCTTCAAAGTCTCTATGAGTTAAGAGAAAAAGACTTTTCTATATCCAAGAACTAGGGTTTTATGATTCATGTAATTTTTAATATTTTTTTATTGTCCATAATTACTTAAAACAACACTAAAAATTGATTATTATACTCGGTTTTATATAAAAAATCCAATAAATAATTTTTCAAAAAAATTATGGTGGTTGTTTTATAAAAATCCCAACTCTATAAAGCCTCGTGATGGCTATTTTGGGTGTCAGTTCTGTTTAAAACCGACACCAAAATATCAAAAAAATTATTTTTTGTGTCTATTTTAACAAAAACCAACACCAAAAAGAGTCCACAACACATGTTTTAATTTGTTTTATAAGAAACTAATGTCATAATTTTGATGTTAAATCCACGTTTTCTACTATGGATAGGGATGAAAGTCCAATATTGGATATACATCGATTTCATATGGTAAGTTATATTATTTATCAATGTATATATACATGAAATTTGAAATGTTTTTAATATTATCGAGGCTTGTACTAAACCCTATATTATAGAGTTATATGTTTATAAGAATCGTTAAATTGATCATCATATAAGAAGATTTATAGCTGACTGACAACACTATAATTTGCTAGTAATTTTTTCTAAAATTATATCAATATAATAATAATAATAATATTTCCAATTATAATTGAAGTAAATGTTTGAGGTGGTGACATCTCATTCAGAAGAGAGTCAAGCCATTATTTAAGTAGATTCAACTAGTGATTCTAGTATTGATGAGGGGTCTTGGATACCAGTGACATTTTATGGTGTTCAAAAGGCAGGTTATTTGGTATTGGTTCACAACTAACACCAATGAGTTACTGTGGTACTTTTGTGATGTAATCAGTTATCTCTAAGGGAGATCATTGAGAGTTTTCATCATTGTCTGTTTAACATTATGAGGATAGTCTATGATATCAATATGATAAGTTATCGATGTCCTAGAGAGTGATTTAGGAGGAGCCTGAGAAGTAATTTCATCGAGATGATCAGATGTTGGTTCATATGTGACTTCTTTTGCATGGATTTAGTATAGTGTTTCCTCCCCCTAAACCATAGAGTTATCCTCTTCCACATAATACCAGTTTATTTTTAATGAATATTTATTACTATTTTGTAATTTGGTGTGATAAAATTTTTATATTTAAAATTATCTATGAATGATTAATTTTATTTTACTGTTTTTAATTATTTTTAAATTTAGTTTTTTTAATTATTTTTTTCAATATTTTTTGTTTGGAAAATATTTTAAATTTTTATTGATATTTAAATAAATTTCAATTGGGGTTTTTAAAAAATAAATGTGGATTTATAATAATGAGAAAAACTTATGTCAAAAATAATTTCATTTTTAAAGGATCATCACAATTTTTTATTTGAAACACTTGTGGAGATTATTTGTGATGGATGAATTCACCATTACAAATAATAATTATTTTTTATTGGCTAGTGAAAAAAATCATAATTGACACACAATTTTCTATGATGGATCATTAAAAATGGTCTCCCATTGAAATTGTATTATTTTGATTGTATTATGTCACAAATGAGTTGTCACAAAAACATAAAACGCTAGCAGGGTATGTTTCTATGATTTTATCATCTTATATCATGATTCAAGGTTTATGTTTACGATTCTCACCACTTTTATGTCACAATCATATACCTATAGAACAAAATTTATTACATTTATCTTATTAATATTTTATTATTCAATTTCTAGTCTTTATTGATTACCCCTTTCTTATGTGTTTCCCTATTTTATCCAACACAATTGTTGAAGAGCCAAGCTATTTATTGAAAAGTTACAAGATATTGAAATAATGTTGTTATACTGATGTTTTATGTTATTATGTTAGGTATCTAATTACCTAAATAAAATACTCCTTTAAGTGTTTTGGGATTATATTTTGTGTTTCTTTATGTATGAAATCATGAAATAATGTGTACAAAAGATAAGAGTAGTCATATGATCACATGATGAAAAATTACATTGTATCTCGTCCATCCTATAATACCTTAAACTCTGTATGTCAATCACTACGACAAGATCCATATACCCTATATTAGGTTCATTTACTTGTAAGGTTATACAACTCATGGGAATGTATTAAATATAAAAATGTCCCTTTTTCATGAAAACCCTAGTGTTTAGGATCCCCATGCATGTGATTGGAAACACACTGGAGTAGTTCCTTGGTAATAGTATTGGGGACCCTTCTATTTTCAATCCAATATCAATAAATGAGAGTTCATATCCACCACATTTAATTTGGACTAATACATAAGTTATCCTTAATAGGAACTATGCTTGGATTGAATCTTATTACCCCTGGATATGTAGTGATTCTAGAATTCCACTTTTTATGCCCATCTATAAATCAAAATTCATCTCTTATATATTTTAATTACCCCCAAAAAATTTTATCACGGTTTGTTTGGGACAAGTACTGTAACACCCGAGACTTTTATGTTATATAAATTATCAAAGGAATCTTTTTCTACGCAACACTTGCTTGACTTACACGCAATCGCGACCTTCCTCGATAGCTTGTGTCGTACGCAATACCGAGTTTCACTAAACAACAATATGCTATTAAAACTAGCCGTTATGAATAGTAATAACCACTTTTTGAAATTTTATAAATTTTATTTTTCAAAATGGACTTCATTTTTGGACTCAGAATATCGAAATTAGCCTAGGGTGAAATTTTGGTATTTTTCTGAAAACTTTCAATTTTTGATGAATAGTGAAACCACTAAGTGGTAGGTTAAAAACTGAATTTTGCATAAAACTTAATTTTACCGCTTCTGTGAATGGAATTTCAAAAATCCGAGAGACACGGTTAATATCAAGGACTAAAATGTGGTTCAATGAGATGAAAATAATTTTTTGGTGAATAGTAACTTTTTACTATTTTTACCGCGGTTAATAGTAAATAGGGTAACTAAGGGTAAATATGATATTAATATTACCCTAACACATGTCCTAATTCTATTGGACAAGTGTAATTCGACCAAAAACAAACTTAGGAATAAAATATGACCATTTAGGCCCACTTGGATTAGATTAGGACATTTATTATTAATTTATTTAAAGAAGGGTTAAAATAGTTAAAATCAAAGTTTAACAAGTAAATCATTTTTAATATAGGGTTATACATAAGATAAATTCGATTGTAAATATTCATTAGAAAGCTAAAAAGATTTCCTACATGATGGTATTTTATTTGTAATTTTTAGACATCAAATAATTTAATTTAATTATGACACAAAGATGATGCAGTAATTATCTTATTAATGAAATATTGAAAAAATTGATAATATAAATACCAAAATAAATGTAATTTGAGACTTTTTATGAATTCCACTAATTTTCTAGGTTACTATGATATATTAGTGTTGATTTAATCAACTTGGTTCGAACATATAATTCTGTTATGACTTTCACAAAAATCATATATCAAATAGTGTCAAAATTGACACAAAATAGTTTTTAAATCAAATATTATATTATTAATTGTTATTTTATTCCTAAAAATCTAAGGTTCGGCCAAATGACTTAGATAAGGATATATATATTAATAATAAACAATTTGGGGTTCGTTTGGCAGGTTATAGAAAGTTTATTAACCATATAGTGAAAGAAAACAAAAAGACACGGTAAAAGTTAAATTAATTAACTTAGAGTTAAATCTAATTGATAAGGTTAAAATAATACCCTAAACTTGTATAAATCCTATTGGTTGATAGGATTTCGACCCTTCCCCACTTTATCTTCGAAATAAGACCCTTTTGAACCATTATAAACCGATTTTGACTTTAATATAAAATAATATTTTGAGATATTCCTAAGGTGCCCCTCTCCTCCCTTATAAAACGGCACCTCCTCCCCCTCCTCCTCACACCAATTTGAGCACTCAAGCTCGGCCAACCCCTGCCATTTTCTCCTCTCCACTTCCCTAGAATAATCCTAGAGGTCCTGGTCTTCTCCAAAGACCAATCTTAGTTCCATAAGTGGAGGATTCAAAGAAGCGTTCCAAAGAAGAGGTAATATCCATTACCGATCTTTTCAATTTCTTTCTTCTTCAACTTCTTCTTCTTTAGTTGTTTCATGATAAAGTAATAACATCAGTATTACTTACATACTGATATGTTATTATAAATATGAAACAACCCTAATTCACCTTCTATCCATCCTACGGAAAAAGGAAATCACCGCGCGTGCGTACGTATGGAATACCGTCTCCACGCCGTGGTGTAATCTATTTTCCACCATCACCTTACAAGGATGGGTATAATGGTGTAATGAGTAACTATATATGATTATTATTAAGTAATATTGATACTGAAATAATATATATATATACTCCAATACAATTCCACGATCATAGGAACGATATCATCACTCGTGCGTACGTACGGAATATCGTCTCCACGATGTGATGCGACTCGTTCTACATGATCTTCATTTCATAATGATTGTATAAATGAATTGAATGAATGAATATGGTATATACTACACTAATACCATTCTGGAAATTAATTATCTATAACCTAAAGATAAGAATAAGAATTTATTCGACAAAACACGCATAAGAACAAAAAGTTATAAAGACTCGAGTAACAAGTAACAATGAAATATTACTAACAAGAAGCTAATAATATGACCATATATGATCTCATATCAATATGTATGATTCTGGAATAAGTCAATAACATTATTTAAACCATTATACAGGAGCTTCGGACACGAACAAAGCAAATCGGACCTAAGGTAAGGGAAATATCACAATCTCATTTTTATCCGAGATTGTTTATTCGTAAGTATTTACTGGGGTGTATTTTATCATCCACATACATGTTTCATAAATATGTAATATTATTTCCATCCAATTACAATAGTTTAAATCCAATTTTACCCTTCGGTGAGTTTTTTAGTAAAGAATATGAAAGGAATCTTTTGTCGTTTTTTTCGTACGAGGTACTTTTTGACTTTTCCGACAAAAGTACGAAGAATGTTTTTTTTAACTTATACGGAATGAATGGATTTTTAAAAACATTACTTCAAAGAATCTTCCTTTACAAGTTTTCAAGTTTATTTTTAATCAACTTCTTTTATTTTAAAGTTGTATGACATGTTATGAAAGGAAAAATGTTTTTGAAGAAGAAAGGATATTTTCCTCAAGAATTCAATTCAAGTGTTTTATCAAAATTATTTTCCATCAAAGATAATAAAGGGTTCTGTTTCTATCCATATTTTTACATTGGTTTGACTATGTTGTGATGGAATTATGTTTATGAATTCCTTTATCATATATGAATTGATTTATGATGTCATGATGTTTCAAGAATCCCATTTTTGTTATATGTGTTATGCGATGATGTATGTTTTATGATTATGTGGCACACATAAGAAAGGATTCATTATAAGATGGGTGGGACCTATATCTCCCTCCAATGCATTGGGTAATGATTTTATATCTCATGAGATAGACATGGCTGGAACGGAAGGTTATTTCGGTTCAGTGATACAGGACTGAAACGAGGAGTGAACTCGGTTCAGAAAGGGAATTTGTCCACTAAGATAGTCTTGGCAATGAGTCATGACTAACAAGAAATGATTTTCCATGATTATGTGTGCATGCCACAAAGTTTCAAGTTTTATGTTATGATTATGGGGATCTCATTTTCACTTCTATGATTTATTCCATGTTAAGATATTATGATCTCTTTTGCAGGTTTTGATCTTCATAAAGATATGATATGATTTTTATTTCCTTTATTTGCCCTTGCTGAGCATTTGAGCTCACCCTTTTATGTTTTCTTTTCCCCAGGTCAGGAAGATGGATATTAAATTGAATATGCTAAAAGGGACCCTAGATATGATGAAATAAACGGGAGATACTGTAGAAGATTTATGAACCAGTTGTTTATGTTTCCCAGTTTCTAAAGACACTATACCTATACGGTCCTTTGTGGTTTTGTCATATGTTGTAATAAGTGTGCTTCAATTTTGAAGTATTAACAATGTATGTAAAGTATGGGTCGTTATAGTTGGTATCAGAGGAAAGGTATAGTCAACCTTTGGAAACTAGGATGTGAAAGCCTTAGTAAGAACCCTAAGGATAAGTCTAAGCATAGAACACAATCTTAGTGTTTTAGAAATGGCCTTGAATAACCTAGGATAAGACCTTAAGCATGAAAATTTTATTCTTGAATTATGTGGTTTCCTATTATAATTAGTGTTGCTCACACTATTCTTCTTGGTTTTAGTCAATGGCTGGAACCCGAAGGAACCGTGTTAATGCGGAATGCGATGGGCAATGCAATGATTGTCCCCCCGAGCAACCAAACGATATGGGAGCTGGAATGCAAAATCTTGTAGCCATGCTCACACAACTTTCTCAAGCTATGAATCATGCAGGATTTCCAAACGAACAAAGAAGGGAGCAACATTCTGTTGAATCCTTCATGAAGCAGCGTCCACCATCTTTCAGCGGGTCTACTGATCCATTAGTTGCTGAACAATGGATTAGTACTACTGAAAAGATATTTTCAGTTCTTCAATGTTCTGAGCATGATAAAGTCATCCTAGCAGTGTATCGTTTGGAAGGAGATGCGGATCAATGGTGGAATCTTGTTAAGAATACGAGGCAAAGGGATGAAATTGAGTCTATGGAATGGGACGAGTTCAAGAACTTATTTTTCAATAAGTACTTCCCTCGTATTCTCCGAACAAAGATGGAGAAAGAGTTCCTTGAACTGAAGCAAAGGGATGATGAATCTGTTAGTACCTATGAAGCAAATTTTACAAGACTTGCAAGGTACGCTTCTGGTATTATTATCCAACCTGAGAGTAAGATCGATCGATTCTTTAGTGGCTTAAAACCAAGTCTTCGAAGGGCGTTAGCCATAAGGGACTTCAATAGCTACGAGGAAATCGTTCGATGTGCTCTCAAAGTCGAGATGGAGATTGGAGTAACCCATCAGTCACATGGGTTTGATAAGAAGAGGAAGATGGAATTCAAAGAAAAATCTAAAGAGCACACGGAAAAGAAGATGAACTTTCCCTTATGCTCAAAGTGTGGAAAGAAACATGGAGGGAGTTGTCTTAAAGGGACAAGAAAATGTTTTAAATGTGGAAAGGAAGGCCATCGGGCATTTGAATGCCGTGATAATGGGAAGAAGATGTCTAATGATGCAAACAAAGGAAGGGATACACAGAATGAACCTGCTACACTTCAATGTTTCAAGTGCAAGGAGATGGGGCATTATGCCAATCAATGCCCAAATCCAAGGGTTGATGATGATGGTCGACGTCAACAAACTCTTAAGGCTAAAGACAAAGGAAAGTCACATGCAATTTCTATCAGCGATGTGGAGTACGATAACGATGTGGTGAAAGGTACACTTACCATCCACTCTAAAGTAGCAAATGTTTTATTTGATTCTGGATCCACCCACTCTTTTATTTCTGAAAAATTTTCTAAGGGTATCACCGTATTACCTCAACAATTAGATGTTGAGTTAGCTGTGACAACACCTAATGGCACATCAATCGCATCAGAAGTTTATAATTCTTCTCCGATCGAAGTTTGTGGGAAAGTGCTTCCTGCAAATCTTGTGATCCTTCCTTTAGTGGAATTTGATGTGATTCTTGGCATGGATTGGCTTTCTCTACATGGAGCTCATATCAATTGCCAAAGAAGGGAAGTCACATTTCATATTCCAGATCAACCTACGATCGTCTATCAATGCAAGGATGAACATAACCTTCCAGTGGAAATTTCTTCCAGCTTATGGGTATTGATTCCACTAAATGAAGGTTATTTATCTCAAATGGTTGGTGAGAAACTCACGATTAAGAATATGCCCATTGTACGGGAGTTTGATGATGTCTTTCCGGAGGAATTGCCGGGTCTTCCACCAAATCGTGAAGTTGAGTTTTCAATAGAACTCGTACCGGGTGCTTTGCCTATTTCAAAGACACCTTATAGAATGGCCCCAATTGAGTTGCAGGAATTGAAGAAACAACTCCAAGAGAATCTTGATAAGGGATTCATACGCCCTAGTGCGTCACCTTGGGGAGCACCTGTTCTATTTGTTAAGAAGAAAGATGGATCAATGAGACTCTGCATTGATTATCGAGAACTTAACAAGATCACTATCAAGAACAAATATCCTCTCCCACGCATTGATGACTTATTTGACCAACTACGCGGAGCTCAATACTTTTCCAAGATTGATCTTCGTTCAGGGTATCATCAATTAAGGGTCAAAAGGGAGGATATACCAAAGACGGCTTTCCGTACAAGGTATGGACACTATGAATTTATAGTGATGCCATTTGGTCTTACTAATGCCCCTGCTATCTTCATGGATCTAATGAATAGAGTCTTTAGAGACTATCTTGATCAATTTGTGGTAGTCTTTATAGACGATATTCTTGTCTATTCAAAGAGCAAGGAAGAACATGAAGATTACTTGAGAATTATATTGAAGACCCTGAGAAAGGAGAAGCTTTATGCCAAATTTACCAAGTGTGAATTTTGGCTTCAAAAAGTTGCATTTTTGGGTCATATAATCTCAAAAGAGGGGATATCTGTGGATCCAGCAAAAACAGAGGTTATCGAAAGATGGTCAAGACCAACAACAGTAACTGAGATCCGAAGTTTTCTTGGTTTGGCTGGATATTATCGACGTTTTGTAAAAGATTTTTCACGATTATCTAATCCACTCATCAAGTTGACTCGGAAAGGAGTTAAGTTTGTCTGGACAGAGGAATGTGAAGAGAATTTCAAGGAGTTGAAAAGAAGGTTATCCAGTGCACCTGTGCTCACACTGCCTTGTAGTGGAGAAAGGTTTGTGATCTACAGTGATGCATCCAAGAAGGGATTGGGGTGTGTTCTTATGCAAAATGATATGGTGATAGCTTATGCCTCACGACAGTTGAAAATCCATGAGAAAAATTACCCAACACATGATTTGGAGTTGGCTGCGGTAATCTTTGCATTAAAGATTTGGAGGCATTACCTTTATGGTGAAAGGTGTGATATTTATACTGATCATAAAAGTTTAAAGTATATTTTCACACAAAAGGAGTTGAATATGCGCCAAAGAAGATGGTTGGAGCTGATTAAGGATTATGACTGCTCAATCCATTACCACCCTGGGAAAGCAAACAAGGTGGCAGATGCATTAAGTCGACAAGACCATGCTAGTTTATCCATGATGAGGATCACAAAAGATCCAATATTTATGGATTTACAAAGGATGGATCTTGGAATTATAATGGAAAGGGAAAAATCTTATCTTTCCCAAATGAATGTTCAACCATCTATACATGTGAAGATTAAAGAGGCACAGAAAGAAGATGTCGAGTTAAAAAAGAAGGTGAGAAATGTTCCTGAATTCAACCTTGATTGTGATGGGATAATAAAGTTCAGGAATCGGGTTTGCGTTCCTCCCATCCCCGAATTAAAGAATGAGCTGCTGGATGAGGCTCATAGTTAATCATTCTCTATTCATCCTGGAAGCACGAAGATGTATAGGGACCTGAAAGAGTACTTCTGGTGGGATGGCATGAAAAGAGATGTTGCTGAGTATGTCTCTCGATGCTTGATTTGTCAACAAGTTAAAGCTGAGAGACAGAAGTCTAAGGGGATGTTACAACCATTACCCATACCCGAATGGAAATGGGAAAACATCACTATGGACTTTGTCACAGGACTTCCTAAAACATCCAAAGGCAATAATGCTATCTGGGTCATAGTTGATCGTCTTACAAAGTCTGCACACTTCATTGCTATTAGAGAGGATTTCTCTCTAGATCAGCTTGCCAGGATATATGTAAAGGAAGTGGTAAGATTGCATGGAGTACCACTTTCTATTATATCTGATCGAGATCCGAGATTTACCTCGAAGTTCTGGCGAAGTCTTCAGCATACTCTGGATACAGAGTTGAGTTTCAGCACTGCTTATCATCCCCAGACAGACGGTCAGTCTGAGAGAACAATTCAAACCCTAGAAGATATGTTGAGAGCTTGCTCTATGGATTTCAAAGGAGGTTGGGATCAACACCTACCTTTGGTGGAATTTTCTTATAATAATAGCTTTCACTCCAGTATTCAGATGGATCCTTATGAAGCTCTCTATGGAAAGAAATGCAGGACTCCAACTTGCTGGGATGAAGTTGGGGAAATAAAGCTATTAGGACCTGATCTCGTTGATGAAATGGCAGAAAAGGTTAGATCTATTCAACAACACATAAGAGCAGCTCAGAGTCGACAGAAAAGTTATGCCGACAACCGAAGAAAAGACCTAGAGTTTGAAGTGGGTGATAAAGTGTTCTTACGAATATCTCCCTGGAAGAGGGTTATGAGATTTGGAAAGAAGGGGAAGTTGAGCCCTAGATATATCGGTCCTTTTGAAATACTGGATCGTGTTGGGAAGGTAGCTTACCGATTGGCGCTTCCACCGAATCTCTCTCAAGTTCACGATGTGTTCCACGTATCTCTCCTGAGAAAGTACATACCAGATCCTTCACATGTACTCAGCTCAGAAGTTGTACCGCTAGAGCAAGATCTTTCTTATGAAGAACAGCCGATAGAGATTCTGGATCGTAGCGAAAAAGTCCTACTAAACAAGACCACTCGCTTGGTGAAAGTTTTATGGAGGAACCACCAACTTGAAGAAGCTACATGGGAGCTTGAGGATATGATGAGGGAGAAGTATCCTCATCTATTTGTTACAAAGTGACGAATTTCGAGGGCGAAATTCTTTTTAAGGGGGGTAGAATGTAACACCCGAGACTTTTATGTTATATAAATTATCAAAGGAATCTTTTTCTACGCAACACTTGCTTGACTTACACGCAATCGCGACCTTCCTCGATAGCTTGTGTCGTACGCAATACCGAGTTTCACTAAACAACAATATGCTATTAAAACTAGCCGTTATGAATAGTAATAACCACTTTTTGAAATTTTATAAATTTTATTTTTCAAAATGGACTTCATTTTTGGACTCAGAATATCGAAATTAGCCTAGGGTGAAATTTTGGTATTTTTCTGAAAACTTTCAATTTTTGATGAATAGTGAAACCACTAAGTGGTAGGTTAAAAACTGAATTTTGCATAAAACTTAATTTTACCGCTTCTGTGAATGGAATTTCAAAAATCCGAGAGACACGGTTAATATCAAGGACTAAAATGTGGTTCAATGAGATGAAAATAATTTTTTGGTGAATAGTAACTTTTTACTATTTTTACCGCGGTTAATAGTAAATAGGGTAACTAAGGGTAAATATGATATTAATATTACCCTAACACATGTCCTAATTCTATTGGACAAGTGTAATTCGACCAAAAACAAACTTAGGAATAAAATATGACCATTTAGGACCACTTGGATTAGATTAGGACATTTATTATTAATTTATTTAAAGAAGGGTTAAAATAGTTAAAATCAAAGTTTAACAAGTAAATCATTTTTAATATAGGGTTATACATAAGATAAATTCGATTGTAAATATTCATTAGAAAGCTAAAAAGATTTCCTACATGATGGTATTTTATTTGTAATTTTTAGACATAAAATAATTTAATTTAATTATGACACAAAGATGATGCAGTAATTATCTTATTAATGAAATATTGAAAAAATTGATAATATAAATACCAAAATAAATGTAATTTGAGACTTTTTATGAATTCCACTAATTTTCTAGGTTACTATGATATATTAGTGTTGATTTAATCAACTTGGTTCGAACATATAATTCTGTTATGACTATCACAAAAATCATATATCAAATAGTGTCAAAATTGACACAAAATAGTTGTTAAATCAAATATTATATTATTAATTGTTATTTTATTCCTAAAAATCTAAGGTTCGGCCAAATGACTTAGATAAGGATATATATATTAATAATAAACAATTTGGGGTTCTTTTGGCATGTTATAGAAAGTTTATTAACCATATAGTGAAAGAAAACAAAAAGACACGGTAAAAGTTAAATTAATTAACTTAGAGTTAAATCTAATTGATAAGGTTAAAATAATACCCTAAACTTGTATAAATCCTATTGGTTGATAGGATTTCGACCCTTCCCCACTTTATCTTCGAAATAAGACCCTTTGGAACCATTATAAACCGATTTTGACTTTAATATAAAATAATATTTTGAGATATTCCTAAGGTGCCCCTCTCCTCCCTTATAAAAGGGCACCTCCTCCCCCTCCTCCTCACACCAATTTGAGCACTCAAGATCGGCCAACCCCTGCCATTTTCTCCTCTCCACTTCCCTAGAATAATCCTAGAGGTCCTGGTCTTCTCCAAAGACCAATCTTAGTTCCTTAAGTGGAGGATTCAAAGAAGCGTTCCAAAGAAGAGGTAATATCCATTACCGATCTTTTCAATTTCTTTCTTCTTCAACTTCTTCTTCTTTAGTTGTTTCATGATAAAGTAATAACATCAGTATTACTTACATACTGATATGTTATTATAAATATGAAACAATCCTAATTCACCTTCTATCCATCCTACGGAAAAAGGAAATCACCGCGCGTGCGTACGTATGGAATACCGTCTCCACGCCGTGGTGTAATCTATTTTCCACCATCACCTTACAAGGATGGGTATAATGGTGTAATGAGTAACTATATATGATTATTATTAAGTAATATTGATACTGAAATAATATATATATATACTCCAATACAATTCCACGATCATAGGAACGATATCATCACTCGTGCGTACGTACGGAATACCGTCTCCACGATGTGATGCGACTCGTTCTACATGATCTTCATTTCATAATGATTGTATAAATGAATTGAATGAATGAATATGGTATATACTACACTAATACCATTCTGGAAATTAATTATCTATAACCTAAAGATAAGAATAAGAATTTATTCGACAAAACACGCATAAGAACAAAAAGTTATAAAGACCCGAGTAACAAGTAACAATGAAATATTACTAACAAGAAGCTAATAATATGACCATATATGATCTCATATCAATATGTATGATTCTGGAATAAGTCAATAACATTATTTAAACCATTATACAGGAGCTTCGGACACGAACAAAGCAAATCGGACCTAAGGTAAGGGAAATATCACAATCTCATTTTTATCCGAGATTGTTTATTCGTAAGTATTTACTGGGGTGTATTTTATCATCCACATACATGTTTCATAAATATGTAATATTATTTCCATCCAATTACAATAGTTTAAATCCAATTTTACCCTTCGGTGAGTTTTTTAGTAAAGAATATGAAAGGAATCTTTTGTCGTTTTTTTCGTACGAGGTACTTTTTGACTTTTCCGACAAAAGTACGAAGAATGTTTTTTTTAACTTATACGGCATGAATGGATTTTTAAAAACATTACTTCAAAGAATCTTCCTTTACAAGTTTTCAAGTTTATTTTTAATCAACTTCTTTTATTTTAAAGTTGTATGACATGTTATGAAAGGAAAAATGTTTTTGAAGAAGAAAGGATATTTTCCTCAAGAATTCAATTCAAGTGTTTTATCAAAATTATTTTCCATCTAAGATAATAAAGGGTTCTGTTTCTATCCATATTTTTACATTGGTTTGACTATGTTGTGATGGAATTATGTTTATGAATTCCTTTATCATATATGAATTGATTTATGATGTCATGATGTTTCAAGAATCCCATTTTTGTTATATGTGTTATGCGATGATGTATGTTTTATGATTATGTGGCACACATAAGAAAGGATTCATTATAAGATGGGTGGGACCTATATCTCCCTCCAATGCATTGGGTAATGATTTTATATCTCATGAGATAGACATGGCTGGAACGGAAGGTTATTTCGGTTCAGTGATACAGGACTGAAACGAGGAGTGAACTCGGTTCAGAAAGGGACTTTGTCCACTAAGATAGTCTTGGCAATGAGTCATGACTAACAAGAAATGATTTTCCATGATTATGTGTGCATGCCACAAAGTTTCAAGTTTTATGTTATGATTATGGGGATCTCATTTTCACTTCTATGATTTATTCCATGTTAAGATATTATGATCTCTTTTGCAGGTTTTGATCTTCATAAAGATATGATATGATTTTTATTTCCTTTATTTGCCCTTGCTGAGCATTTGAGCTCACCCTTTTATGTTTTATTTTCCCCAGGTCAGGAAGATGGATATTAAATTGAATATGCTAAAAGGTACCCTAGATATGATGAAATAAACGGGAGATACTGTAGAAGATTTATGAACCAGTTGTTTATGTTTCCCAGTTTCTAAAGACACTATACCTATACGGTCCTTTGTGGTTTTGTCATATGTTGTAATAAGTGTGCTTCAATTTTGAAGTATTAACAATGTATGTAAAGTATGGGTCGTTATAAGTACGTTCTAAAAAGCTTCTAAATGTATCATTGAATATATCATACAAAGGTCCTTACATATTTGAATCTATACGAGTCATTCATGGCTATAAAAATTGAGTGAAATATACTCCAATAGAACCCTCTGTTTGATAATGATAATTTGTTCGTCTATATCCATCCCTCTTAACTAGAGGAATCATTAACAATAGGGGAAGGACCGCTAATCATCACATGCCTCCAACTATGTAACTATGGAACCCGTTATTCATATAATTGTTCAATGGTCATCCTCAACATTATCATCGCATATCATATTCCAAATCTAAATACTTTAGATCATGATTTACATCTTTTTCATTCCATATTCACAGGTATTAGGATATTATTAAATCTAGAGTCCCATCAGGGTTTTCACATCACACCTCTAATTTTATTCCACTGAATATAAACTTAATGAACATGAGTATTTCTGTAAGATAATATATATACTACAATTTGTATCCTAATTGTTATTTGGTTTCACCACTCCCTTTCTAAATAGATATTAAAATCATTTTATAAATGCATCATGAACCTACATATTGTTTACTTGAAGGCACGATGGTGTATTATGGAAATAGTCTATGAATTCACATTGGATAATCCATTAATCTTTCCTCTTGGATTATGTAATAATTTAGATGAAGCCACATCACCTTAAAATTCATCATTTGATTCTCTAAGAATAATTACATTAAACTACATGAACCCCTCTTGGGAATTGTCTATATTATAAATGGGGTCTCTAGGCATGTGATGATTTTTCCCTTGATATAATTGTTCCCTCAATTTTCATCAGTTCAAGAACCATAGACATAAACATTACACAAACCACTTACAAGCTTTTTATAAACTTAGTTTTATACCTATTCACATCGGTTTTCACTATGACCTTGTTTGTTAGACCATTTCACATTTTGGTCAATGATGTATGACCTTAAAACACAATAATATATGGTCAAATTTGCATGATATTAAACTCTATATACCAATTTTTTGAATTCCAGGACCCTTAAACCATATTAGAGAATATTAAAAAAGCATGTTAGTTCAGAAATAGGTAATGAATGGCTAGGGTAGGAGTCAATACTTCACTTCTTAGGTATTCCTTTTTATAGCCAAGTAAATTCTAGTATGAAAATGAACGAGACATAAAACTATTGGTCCCACCATATCTCCTTATGAAAAGACAATATATAATCACTAGATCCACTATTCTAGAAAAAAGTAAGAGCAATTTGGTGTCAATTCTATTGACCCCAAATCTATAGTGAATACCTATTGTCCTAACCTTTAGGGTGCTGAAACACTTCTAGAATACCTATCTATCCCTTATCCTACATAATAATATAGGAATTTAAATCATCATAAACCATACATGACTATTGGTAATGTGTGAATTTATCTCCAAGATATACCTTTTTCTAGTAATTTTCATCAATGCCTCTATATTTGGAACATCTCACCAATGGAATCATCACCCAAAGGAGAAGGTCATTTAATATTCATACACCAAGACAACATTACATTGTAACCTTTCAATAATGTAGTGTCCACTTACATCCCACACTTAAATGTTCTTTTCCATCATTTACCAATTAAAATATATTTAGTTATGATTTTGATTATCTAAAATCCAACAATTCAACTATATTTTATACCCTAAATGTTTCAAAAAAATTCATAATACAAATTTTAATGTAATGAACTCAAAATCATATATTTAAACCTTTTCTGGTCATTATCATGTGTCACTAAACTGCATGACATAATGGTCCAAGAACTATGACCCTAAAATATGCGTACCTTTCTTCACGGCTTCATATATTAGTGAAATTGAAATTGAAATTATTTAGGTCTAGCTTCACTTGTGTTGATATGTAAACTACCACACTTTATCATTAAATATGCTCAACCTTAAAACCCATCTATATTTATCTATCATTCATGACATAAAAAATCAAAATAGAGAAGCGAAGAATTCACTAGTTTCATAACCTATAAATGGTGGAATGGGAAAAGGTGGATTTCCACCCTCTATACATTCAATGCACATAATTTACGACTCATATAGTTATTAAAAAGGAAGAATGGGTTGAAATTATTAGGATGAAAATATATTAATGAGGTTCAGTGAATAATACAATCTCAAAACCCCAAATTCTCTGTCATATGAGTCTTAGGAAAATGATATTGAAATGAAGGAAGAGAAAAAAAAGATTTTGGAGTCCACCGTATGATCCCATAAAAATTTTATCCTTTCTCTCTATATCCCTTGACCATGGAAAGAGTAAGACCATCTTTTAGTTAACCTCATGATTCATTTTAGAACATCAGTGTTAAATGGATGAATACATAATGCTGTGGTTATTAACCTCTCTTGAACATTGGAATCCTAAGTCCAAACCCCCTCCTTGATCCTCATCATACTAAGTCACTCCTATCTGTACCAAAATAGACCAAATATTGTTTTATGGTGATAGTAGGTATTAATATACCAATTCATGAGAACATACGTATGAGGAAATAAATATCCCTATCTAAATGGACAGACTCTACTGTTACAGTTATGGTATGTATACATGTACACTTTCCTATTTGAATGGACTAACTCTAGTCCTATAGTGATGGCACATATTACTGTAGAAATATTTGAAAATACACTCATGATATAATCATATCCATTTCATAATAGCGCAACTATAGGGTTATGATCATGGTGTACATACCTATACTTGTCCATGAGTATACATTGTAGAGGAAATATCTTCAGATAAAGAGTATAAGAACCGTGGTCGACATAATCTATTATAGTTCAATATTTTGGTGGATTAAGGTTATCCTGATACTACAATTATAGGGGTTGAATTAATATCATGAAATTATTTTTAGAGTGAGATGCATATTTTAGAATTGATAAAGATGGGAACAAAGTTCTTCATTGATAGATAAAAAAAGGTAATATGGGAATCAACAGTTCAGAATATCTATTTAAAAAGGATTGTATATCAATCCACTCACTCTACCAAGGCTCAAAGATCATCAATTTATTTTTCGGTTTTTTCAATATCATGTCATATCATGACCATTCACACAAATTCAACATCTTCAATAGGATGTAGATTATATTCCTCAAAAAATGCATTCTTCTATTTATCTAGGTAAATTTTAAATGGATTTTGGAATCCCATAGATATTTATATAGACGTATCTAACTCTTTTTAGAGGTGTCTTACTTAGGAAGACTCTTTATCAATTAAAAAATTTATCTGATGACACTATAAAATAATGGGATCCTTATTAAAGAACCACAACATGAAATCTAGAAATGTTGACTATTGATTATGAACTAGATTAGAACATCTAGATTAATTTTTTTTATCTCAGGCCTAGATAATATAATATATGTTGTAATAGAAAAAATAGTAATTTAATCCCCCATCTAAGATAAATAATAATAGATTATGAAGTAAATATATATTTATTCTTAGGTCATCCATTATGGTCCCATGAATTAGTATCCACACACTCTTATATGTTTTTTCAGGTGTTATGGTGAAATTATAAAGCTTCTTTGTATGAATTAGAGCCACTCCCATAACATGGGATATTCTTTGGGAGCATGTCACTTTGGGAAAATATTAGGTCTTACCAATTTTAACCCACATGCATAGGAATAAACCCCACCTCGGTTTTCCATGACTTTTGGAGTGTAGATATTAGACAATATATTATCATAACCCTAAACTATTGTGTTGGTGCAATAAATAATATAAAAGGTACATATTATCTATTTAGTTTTATGGTAATTCAAATGTGATATGGATACTCACCTATATCTATTTATGTAGTTACCTCTCTGATGAGAATTTATCCCATTGTAAGTGTAATATGAGCATCACATCTAAACGTAGTCTCTATACTAGTTGAAAAAATGTGTTTCAATTATCTTCATGGACTCATTTTATTATAGCCTTAGTGAATTATCACTTATTTCAAAATCTTTGATACCTTCCAATTTGTGACCCACATCCATTATGGCTACCTCATTGGTATGTTGATCGAGGATGTCTGGGTGATGTGGATCATTAGACGAATTCTAGAGATTCTATTTATGAAAGTCCAATTGGTTAAGCTTATGGGAGTCCTATATGAAGAATTTATATAGTTATAATCTCTAAATTTGGGATCCATTTTTCTATATATTCCATGAATAATGTTGTATGAGTGATATGTTCAGAGATTATGAGTTATACAGGAGGGGTCATAAAAAGAGAGACAATATACATTTAACTAGTTAATTTTTATTACACTTAAACCCCGTAACGGAAGAGAATGAGTCTTCCTTCAAATAGAGGTCTATCATTATAGTTGAATACTCAACAAAAATTAATATCCCTAACATGAATAATGAAATTAAATAGGGTAGTATGAGTAAAAATGTTCACACTTGATAATTATAATTGAGCATTCTATGTCACTACTGGGTGGGATGAATGATGTAGATGTTTTTAATGCTCCCTCCAATTTTTTCCAAGATGACCACATAATTGGATGTGGGGTTCATCTTGGTATCCCCCTTTAGCATCTACTTTATCTGTATCAAAAGTAACCCTCTCAGAAATGTAAGATTCAGATCATAGAATCATGGAGTAAGGATTTTGATAAATGTTCATAATATTAAAGGAAACTATATTGGAAAACTCTCCTCTATTGAAATTAATAATATGATTGGCCAAAATCTCACCACTCTGTCCATACCACATCTATTAAAAAGGGTAATTTTCATTTTCCCTTGAAGGAGAATTTCTCTTTAGCAGGAATAGGTAAAATGGGTTCTGTTTACTAATAAACATTATCACACTTCACGTAGATAAAATTTCCCCTCCATCAGGTGTCACCTCTTATGTACTTATTAGCATTCCATCCATAGTGTTTTGTGTAGATTCAATGGGGATGAATATCATATTGATTATCTATAGAAAAATGGTTAAGATTATATTTTCATGAGGGAAGTTATAGTTCAATAAAATATTCTCAATGAAGAATTGTTGACAGAAATACTTATGGATGAAATTTTTATTGTACCCAATATATAAAGTTTATTTAATGTATCCCTAAAACTGTTTATGGGAGAAATCAAGATAATCGGGGTCAAATCTAAGATCTTGTTTATCGAACCACCCCCATGAAAATATCACCATTGTACAACTTACCCTTAGTGAATTCAACAGTGTAATAAAGGGATATGTATCTAGAACACAATAATATGATTTATTTATAATTTTTTTAACAAAATATTTATAATATCTATCCATTTCCAATATTAATTTTTCAATTACTAAATAATGAGTTTGAAAAAAATAGATTTTTTATGATAAACAGAAATTGTATTTTTGGAAATACATTTTTTCCATCAAGAAACTCTATTTGATGAATTAGAAAAAAAATTAAATGAATTATATATTATAATATACTATTTATTAAATATAAAGGATAATATAGTTTTATAATGTCATTTTTTTTATAAGGATAAGAAAAATATTATTTTCAAAAGAACCATTATTTTTTAATAAATGGTGTTTTTATTTGAAGCTATAAATTATTATATTTAGAGAATTAGTTTTATAAGAGAAATATTATTCCTAAAATTGAAACATCAAAATTATATAATGGTGATTTTTCCATACTTTATTTGGGAAACTCGAATTTGTGGGAAAAAATTAAATACATTATAATTATACGATATGTATTATCACATAATAAAAAAACCAAAATTGATGTAATAAATAATATTAACGGTATAAAGAACTGAAATTATGTATTCCTTAAAAAATAATGTGGTTTAAGTTAATTTATAAATTTTATAAAACATTAATGAATCCTACAAAACGTATATTATAGTTTATGTTTTTTAAATCAATTATTTGTAAACATGACTCACATCAACATCACGAAGGAAATTATTTAAATGTTTTTAGTTATTAGGCCTCTAAATTAATGAAATACACTAATATCTAGTAGAAACTATAGGCAAAAATCATGGAATGGTTTTTTTATTACTTTATCATATAGAGTCCAAAACCTATGTTTGGAAATTAATAAAAAAAATCATCTATTTTTCTATTTAAAATCACATAAAATCCATTCCTCTTCATGGAAAACCCTTTGAGCAAGATATTAGTCTAAATATTTATCTACTGAGTCCTCCCAAGGTGACTCAAATCTCATAAGAAGTTCCTACCAAGCTTTTAGATGCATTGGCTCATGGTATGGGTACCTCTCATCCCACACTTCATTGAAGCAATTCATTTGTATTAAGCCTTTTGATTTTTAATTTTTATTATTGGGAATCATTTTTTCACATACGTCCTAATTTTTTTATGAATTAAATGTGATTATATACCCTTTTAATCCCATTAAACTCTTTCATAAACATGTAAGTACTCATGTTATGTCACACCACAACCCGAAACCTCTTTTTTATTTTAATTATTTTTTGGTCTTCAATTCAATTTATGGATCTCTGAATTATTTTTTAGGAAAAAATGAATGTTTTAGTTCATAATAGAGAAGACACAGGGATATACCATGGTTAAAATATATATTAATCTATCATAGTGAAAACCATGTGGCCTAGACTATGTCTCTATCTAGGGTGAATTCCAAGGTGCACAAGAACAATCTGCTCCACAGTATCCCATGTGGTGAACCCAAGGATAAAAATTGAAATAAAAGAATAGAAATAAAAATTTAATGTCACGACCCGCCCTCGGGGTCCGTGCCGTGACTACCCCAAGCCCGCCTTCCATAGGCCAGGGGCTGGCGACTAGCACCAAGGCGTAAATCCCGGTAAAAAGGGAAGGCATTGCCTTTGAAAAGTAAACACACACCACAGAGTAAACAAGCGGAAAGTAAACACTAAGCAAACAGAGTACAACTGAAAGTGCGGAAAAGTAAATGGGCCAGTATACAAACCCAAACTGAAAGTAAAGTACAACTCGAATAGGGAAAAACAGCAACTGAAAAGGAAAAGCCGCTACTCCGAGATGTCCACTGGAAATCCCACCTGAAGGGTGGGTACAGATAGCTCCTCTGCTCCACGGGTCCCGCCGTCCGCTCCGTGCACGTCTCGCCCAGTGGTCCACCTCCGGGTACCGTCCCGCTCCGCAAGCCTCAGCTAAGGTCAACGCTGTCCGTCGTCTGCAACCAACACAACGTAGTGCGGGCGAAGCCCGTGCAGGGGTGAGTATAAGCTACTCAGTAGGGACCCCGAGACCCCTGAAGGTCTCTCAAATCCACAAAGGATAAACCACGAAGAAAAGTACAATCACGAAGTAACAACCGACACTGCTTAGGTATATGCCCATACATATACCTAAGTCATCAATTAAAATACGCTCCAACCTCCGAGCCCAAGTACAACTCAGTCCACGCAGGAAAGTATACGTATTCCACATAGGAAAGCAAAACATAATCCACACAGGATTGCACAACACAATCCACACAGGAAAGCAACAGGATTCAGCTCACACAGGTATACTTCTTCAAGGACGATAAAGATGATCACTAATCCATCTAAGTCGTCGGACCCACGAAGGATCGATAGGTAACTAACCCCCGCAAAGACCCACACAGGATCGGGCTCACACAGAACCTGTAGGCGCTGGCTCACACAGAACCGCTGAGCGCAAGGACCCACACAGGATCGGGCCCACACAGGACCTGTAGCACTGATCCACGTAGGATCGCTGAGTGCTGTAGTCGTCGTCGTCGAATCCACACAGGATCTCTGTACTGTCGTCGTCGAATCCACACAGGATCTCTGTACTGTCGTCGTCGCAGTCACAGTAGCAGTCGTAGCAGTAGAACAGTCGCAGCCAGCACTAGGGTTCCCGCACACAGCAAGCTCGTTCGGAGGGTCCGCTCCACGAGCCGAGAGGCTGATACATCAACTGTCACGAAGACCGAAGTTGATGTATCCAAAAGTTCCGTATCGTCAACAGGAACTCAACGCAACAGACGACGCGTCGATCGGACGCCCGGTCTGAGAGTTATTGGCATTTTCGTCTCCGGGGCCCGGTTGGTTTTTAAGGAAAAACCAACCCGACCGTACTCCACCTGCGTCCAAACCTCGGGCGGAGTATGCCAAAAGATCCGTCTCACTAAGAGGAACACAACGCGACTGACGGCGCGTCAATCGGACGTCCGTAGCTCAAGATATGAGCGTTTCCGCTCCGAAGGCCCGGTTGGTTTCGTGAACGAACCAACCCGGCCGAACTCAAAGTAAACCGAAACCTTGAGTGCGATATACTGAAACGACCGTCTCGATCCAAGGATCGCGTTGCCGCAGACGGTTCGTCATTCGGAGGTCCGAGGCTCAAGTTATGGGCCAAAAACCAAAACTGGTCCGAAACGGGGGGGTCCGGGTCCGGGCCGACCCGGCCCGACCCCCCCCCCCCCCCTGGGCGGCGCGGCGGCGCGGCGGCGGCGGCGGCGGCGGGCCGCGGCGGCGGCGGCGGCGGCGGGCCGCGGCGGCGGCGCCGGGCGCCGCTCGTGGGTGACACGCGGGGGGCAAGGCCCCCGCTTTGCTGGAGGGCGGCGCGGCAACTGGCCGCGCCGTTTTTTAAGAAGCGCCCCCCCTCGTGGGGGGGCCTGTTGGAGCGGAACCGAGGGGGCAGCCGGCCCCCTCCCTTTAAAATAAAACCGCCCCCCTCTTTAAGAGGGGGGTTTTGCCAGTAGGCCGGGGAATTAATTCCCCGGTTTAACGGCATCCGGCCGGCCAGCTGGCCGGCCTGTTTTCTCCAACGGGACCGGAATTTCCGGTCCCCTCTTCGGCTTCCGACGCCGGCGGCCCGACCGCCGGTCTTCTCTTCCGCCGCGGCCCGGAACCGGCCGCGGTCTCCTCGCCCCGCCGCGGCCCGGAACCGGCCGCGGTGTTCGTCGTCCGGCGCGGTGCGACGGCACCGCGCCCCTTCGCCGTACCATGATTCCTTCCAACGCGGCGCGACGACGTCGCGTTCTTGAAGATTCTCCTCGGCGTAGCGCGACGGCGCCGCGTAAAATATAAGTACGATCATCCGCGTGGTGCGACGGCACCACGCCACTTGCTTCCGCCCGCATGAATAAACATGAACGATGGAGGGGGGATTCGGCCGTGTTCGTGCGGTCCGGCCCCCCTGACGTTAAATTAATAACGCAACTTAAATAAATTAAGCCACACGTTATACTTGCTATTCACGATCAAGAAAAGGAATAAAAAAGAATCAACAACCCCTACCTCGGGTTTAAGATTCGAAGAATCGTCTACGTTCCGCGGAAGACGGCGCCGCGGAGGTCGGGCGTCGCGGTCGTCGTTCGTCAAATCCGTTGACGAAGTGTTATGCCCGAAGAGACACGTCGTTGGCGGATCTTCGTTTGCCGACGAAGAAGGTCCAAGGAAGGTGCGGCGTTCCCTCTTGTTGACACTGAGGACGAAGAAGAGGGGCGTCGTTCTTCGTCGGAGTTTGAGCGTTCTTCGTTCTTCGTCGAAGTTTGAGCGTTCTTCGTTCTTTGTCAGAGCTTGAAGATGAAGAGGGAGCTCTCAAAATGACAAACAAAGAACTCCAAATAAAATAAGACTACCTCTTATTTTATTAACACAACACAAAAGAATTTCAATGTTTGAAATTCAAAAAGACTTAACTCCCACAATTTAATTAAGAGTAACTTAAGCCAATTAATTAGGGGTTAAGTATGTTGAGAGAATTTGAAAAGGTTAGGGGTTCGTGTGGGCCCCACCACACTTAATCCTCCCAAGGGAGGTTAAGTGGGTGTGGGTCCCACTTCCAACCTCCTTTGATAGGTTTTAACTTGTTGTAATAAAATTGTTCTTCACAATTTTATTTAACTCAAACTAAAAACCCCAAAACGTAACTTTCAACCCGCAACAAACGCAACTCCCGAAAAGGTCTCTTTAAGCGAATATCGGCGCTTCGAGTTCATCGGTGCCCTCGGATTTCAATTCCGAGCACCGGATCAAAAGTTAGGAATTCCCGCTCGTTCGTTCACTGAACGTATCCGAGCCAAACTTCGGAAAATAATTCCGGGCACTCCGGGCCTCGAAATCAGGTGCCGTCTGAAACCGCGCTCTTGTAAAATTCTAAAGAAAATTAAGAAAAAATTTCCCTTGAATTTTACGGGTCTTTACATTACTCCCACCTCAGGGCTTTACGTCCCCGTAAAGATACAACAAAACTAGGGAAACAAATGAGGGTATTGAGCACGCATCTGAGCCTCCCGCTCCCATGTGCTCTCCTGGAGATTCCCGTGCTGCCATCTGATGCGCACAAGAGGAATCGATCGCCCACGCAGGACCCGCTCCTGTCGATCCTCTATCTCCACCGGGACCTCCGTAAAAGTCGCCTCATCGTCAACGTCAAGCTCCCCATGGTCAAAGATGTGTGTCGGGTCGTGCACGTATCTCCTCAGCTGGGATACGTGGAAGACGTCGTGCACCCGGTGCAACTGAGGTGGTAGAGCCAGGCGATAAGCCACCTCACCAATCCTGCTGAGAATCTGGAAAGGTCCGATGAAGCGCGGAGATAACTTGCCGCCTCGGCCAAATCTCCGAATACCACGTCGAGGTGAGACCCGCAAGAAGATGTGGTCGCCATCCTCGAACTCCAATGGCCTCCGCCTCCTGTCAGCGTATGACTTCTGCCGGCTCTGAGCTGTCCTCATCCGCTCCTAGATGACCTGGACCTTCTCTGTCGTGGCCTGGACCATCTCCGGTCCCATCAGAGCTGCAAGATTTCTCTTTTGCCGAAAAGAGAAATCTGGTCTCATCCCCTGGATGAACCACATTCTTTGCCTAAAACAGTCAATCCTAACATGGATGATACTAATCCATACTAAGGATGACGTCGTAAGGCCTCGACGCTACTACTAAGAGATTCAACCATTACTCTCGCCTCTAAGGGTTGAGTCACACTGTCGGCATCAGTGTGTGGTAACTGGGTCTCCTCCAGTAGATGTCTCACAAGTGAGGGTCAAGTCAACAGCCAAAACTGGAACCTCTTAGTAACATTACGATAGAGGACAGGAACGAAAACATCACAAGGTATGCGTCTTTTATTATTGCAGCTCGTAATACAAGACGCTACACAAAAGCAACAAGGAACCAGAAGTACAAAGGATGTATCCACTAGTTCTGCTCCTGTCCATCGGCTCCCAGAGCTCCATGATCAAAGGCCTCGACTGCCTGAAGCTGAGCTCTCCCCTGCGGTCGGGGTGGACCTCCTGGTGGTGGTGGTGGTAGAGCCTCAAAGCGTCGTCCACCACCTGCTGCTCGGCCAGCTCCTCTGCCTCGTCCGCCTCCTCCCTGCAGACCGCCACGGTCGAACCTCTGCCTCTGCCTAGGTGGTTCCTCAACCGTCTGCTGCTCCTCCGCATGGCGGGTCGGGCAGTCACGAGCCATGTGGCCTTGCCCGCCGCATGCATAGCACTGTCTTCCACTCGAAAGACTGGCTCCGCGTTGTGTGCCCTGCACTGCTGAGCCAGTGCCCTGAGGTCTGGTCTGTCTGGACCCCTGAGTCATCCGTCGACTACCTGCTGCAGATGACTCAGCCACGTGCCGCCCTGCGGTGGGTCTCTGTGCTGGTGTAGACTCAGTAAGGAAGCTCTCGATCAGAAGGGCCCGCTCCAGTACTCCTGTTTGAGTCGGTATGCTGAGGGAGATCAGCGATGCCCTGATCTCGTGTCTCAAACCCTGATCGAAGGTCCGGGCCCGGAAGAATGGGTCCCGTACCATGTCGGTCGAGTAGCGCGAGAGATCGGTAAATCTCGCCGAGTACTGGGCGACTGTCATGCTGCCCTGCCGTAGCTGTAGAAGCTCCTGGATACGCACCGCACGAAGGGTGGCTGGGACGAACTCCGAGCGGAAGAGGCTCTCAAAGTCCGTCCAAAGTAGAGATGCCTCATCGTGCACCTGGAGCATCAAGCTCCACCATCGTCCAGCTGCTGCGTGTAGTAGGCTCGCAGCGAGGATCACCATGAGGTCTGCTGGTGTCCTCACTAGCCTAAACACTCGAACCACTGCCTCCAGCCAGTCCTCTGCTGCCTGGGGATCCGTCTCCCCGCGAAACCTGGGCGGACGCTGGCGCTGAAACTCATGCAGTGCGCTGAGGCGACGTGCATCGTCAGCGGCTGCTGCTGGAAGCATCGGGGGATCGGCGGGTAAAGCTACCGCCGGTGCCACTACTGGAAAAGGGCCCTGCACCGAGGCCTCGTCGCTCGGTGGGCTGTCGTCTCGCTCGACTCTCGGAACCCTAGCTGGCTGCCGTCGTGGGGCCATCCTGAAAAGGAAACAGGTGCGCCACGGTTAGAACAGTATACCCGGTGAGCTGATATAAGTAATCACAAAGAAAACTTTGAAACACACACGCAATTAATGTTTTCGTGCATTAAGTCGGAAATCAGAAGTCAGGGTCCTGGTGTACGGATACGTCGGCCGCCGCACCAACACTGGACTCCCTGGACTGATAACCACACTAAATACGCTAAACATTATTGCTTCACATAGAAAAGATCAGAGTTCGCGGTAGAACCGAACTCCTCTGATACCAATTTGTCACGACCCGCCCTCGGGGTCCGTGCCGTGACTACCCCAAGCCCGCCTTCCATAGGCCAGGGGCTGGCGACTAGCACCAAGGCGTAAATCCCGGTAAAAAGGGAAGGCATTGCCTTTGAAAAGTAAACACACACCACAGAGTAAACAAGCGGAAAGTAAACACTAAGCAAACAGAGTACAACTGAAAGTGCGGAAAAGTAAATGGGCCAGTATACAAACTCAAACTGAAAGTAAAGTACAACTCGAAAAGGGAAAAACAGCAACTGAAAAGGAAAAGCCGCTACTCCGAGCTGTCCACTGGAAATCCCACCTGAAGGGTGGGTACAGATAGCTCCTCTGCTCCACGGGTCCCGCCGTCCGCTCCGTGCACGTCTCGCCCAGTGGTCCACCTCCGGGTACCGTCCCGCTCCGCAAGCCTCAGCTAAGGTCAACGCTGTCCGTCGTCTGCAACCAACACAACGTAGTGCGGGCGAAGCCCGTGCAGGGGTGAGTATAAGCTACTCAGTAGGGACCCCGAGACCCCTGAAGGTCTCTCAAATCCACAAAGGATAAACCACGAAGAAATGTACAATCACGAAGTAACAACCGACACTGCTTAGGTATATGCCCATACATATACCTAAGTCATCAATTAAAATACGCTCCAACCTCCGAGCCCAAGTACAACTCAGTCCACGCAGGAAAGTATACGTATTCCACATAGGAAAGAAAAACATAATCCACACAGGATTGCACAACACAATCCACACAGGAAAGCAACAGGATTCAGCTCACACAGGTATACTTCTTCAAGGACGATAAAGATGATCACTGATCCATCTAAGTCGTCGGACCCACGAAGGATCGATAGATAACTAACCCCCGCAAAGACCCACACAGGATCGGGCTCACACAGAACCTGTAGGCGCTGGCTCACACAGAACCGCTGAGCGCAAGGACCCACACAGGATCGGGCCCACACAGGACCTGTAGCACTGATCCACGTAGGATCGATGAGTGCTTTAGTCGTCGTTGTCGAATCCACACAGGATCTCTGTACTGTCGTCGTCGAATCCACACAGGATCTCTGTACTGTCGTCGTCGCAGTCACAGTAGCAGTCGTAGCAGTAGAACAGTTGCAGCCAGCACTAGGGTTCCCGCACACAGCAAGCTCGTTCGGAGGGTCCGCTCCACGAGCCGAGAGGCTGATACATCAACTGTCATGAAGACCGAAGTTGATGTATCCAAAAGTTCCGTATCGTCAACAGGAACTCAACGCAACAGACGGCGCGTCGATCGGACGCCCGGTCTGAGAGTTATTGACATTTTCGTCTCCGGGGCCCGGTTGGTTTTTAAGGCAAAACCAACCCGACCGTACTCCACCTGCGTCCAAACCTCGGGCGGAGTATGCCAAAAGATCCGTCTCACTAAGAGGAACACAACGCGACTGACGGCGCGTCAATCGGACCTCCGTAGCTCAAGATATGAGCGTTTCCGCTCCGAAGGCCCGGTT
Source organism: Viscum album (assembly GCA_963277665.1). Taxonomy (NCBI): domain Eukaryota; kingdom Viridiplantae; phylum Streptophyta; class Magnoliopsida; order Santalales; family Viscaceae; genus Viscum; species Viscum album. The sequence goes on along the minus strand of OY728151.1, from coordinate 64,127,370 downwards.
GGTTTCGTGAACGAACCAACCCGGCCGAACTCAAAGTAAACCGAAACCTTGAGTGCGATATACCGAAACGACCGTCTCGATCCAAGGATCGCGTTGCCGCAGACGGTTCGTCATTCGGAGGTCCGAGGCTCAAGTTATGGGCCAAAAACCAAAACTGGTCCGAAACGGGGGGGGTCCGGGTCCGGGCCGACCCGGACCGACCCCCCCCCCCCCCCCCCCCTGGGCGGCGCGGTGGCCGGCGGCGGGCGGCGGCGCGGCGGCGCGGCGACGCGGCGGCGGCGCCGGGCGCCGCTCGTGGGTGACACGCGGGGGGCAAGGCCCCCGCTTTGCTGGAGGGCGGCGCAGCAACTGGCCGCGCCGTTTTTTAAGAAGCGCCCCCCCTCGTGGGGGGCCTGTTGGAGCGGAACCGAGGGGGCAGCCGGCCCCCTCCCTTTAAAATAAAACTGCCCCTCTCTTTAAGAGGGGGGTTTTGCCAGCAGGCCGGGGAATTAATTCCCCGGTTTAACGGCATCCGGCCGGCCAGCTGGCCGGCCGGTTTTCTCCAACGGGACCGGAATTTCCGGTCCCCTCTTCGGCTTCCGACGCCGGCGGCCCGGCCACCGGTCTTCTCTTCCACCGCGGCCCGGAACCGGCCGCGGTCTCCTCGCCCCGCCGCGGCCCGGAACCGGCCGCGGTGTTCGTCGTCCGGCGCGGTGCGACGACACCGCGCCCCTTCGCTGTACCATGATTCCTTCCAACGCGGCGCGACGGCGTCGCGTTCTTGAAGATTCTCCTCGGCGTAGCGCGATGGCGCCGCGTAAAATATAAGTACGATCATCCGCGTGGTGCGACGGCACCACGCCACTTGCTTCCGCCCGCATGAATAAACATGAACGATGGAGGGGGGATTCGGCCGTGTTCGTGCGGTCCGGCCCCCCTCACGTTAAATTAATAACGCAACTTAAATAAATTAAGCCACAAGTTATACTTGCTATTCACGATCAAGAAAAGGAATAAAAAAGAATCAACAACCCCTACCTCGGGTTTAAGATTCGAAGAATCGTCTACGTTCCGCGGAAGACGGCGCCGCGGAGGTCGGGCGTCGCGGTCGTCGTTCGTCAAATCCGTTGACGAAGTGTTATGCCCGAAGAGACACGTCGTTGGCGGATCTTCGTTTGCCGACGAAGAAGGTCCGAGGAAGGTGCGGTGTTCCCTCTTGTTGACACCGAGGACGAAGAAGAGGGGCGTCGTTCTTCGTCGGAGTTTGAGCGTTCTTCGTTCTTCGTCGGAGTTTGAGCGTTCTTCGTTCTTCGTCAGAGCTTGAAGATGAAGAGGGAGCTCTCAAAATGACAAACAAAGAACTCCAAATAAAATAAGACTACCTCTTATTTTATTAACACAACACAAAAGAATTTCAATGTTTGAAATTCAAAAAGACTTAACTCCCACAATTTAATTAAGAGTAACTTAAGCCAATTAATTAGGGGTTAAGTATGTTGAGAGAATTTGAAAAGGTTAGGGGTTCGTGTGGGCCCCACCACACTTAATCCTCCCAAGGGAGGTTAAGTGGGTGTGGGTCCCACTTCCAACCTCCTTTGATAGGTTTTAACTTGTTGTAATAAAATTGTTCTTCACAATTTTATTTAACTCAAACTAAAAACCCCAAAACATAACTTTCAACCCGCAACAAACGCAACTCCCGAAAAGGTCTCTTTAAGCGAATATCGGCGCTACGAGTTCATCGGTGCCCTCGGATTTCAATTCCGAGCACCGGATCAAAAGTTAGGAATTCCCGCTCGTTCGTTCACTGAACGTACCCGAGCCAAACTTCGGAAAATAATTCCGGGCACTCCGGGCCTCGGAATCAGGTGCCGTCTGAAACCGCGCTCTTGTAAAATTCTAAAGAAAATTAAGAAAAAATTTCCCTTGAATTTTACGGGTCTTTACATTTAATTCCTAATATTTATAATAATAAAATAAATGATTTATTATAATTTTATTATGAATATAATAATTAATAATATTATTATTATTAATTTTTTTACTCATAAAAGGGAACCCCCCCCCCCCCAATTTCAGATGAAGCCCTCTCCCCCTCTCCTTCTATCATGGTTGAGCACCCTTTCCCATATCTCTATCACATTACCCAACAACAAATTCCCTCCCTCACATCTCACTACACCATGCCCGAGAGGGTCTTCCTCACTTGTGACCTTATCATCTCCTCCTTCGGACGAGTCCCTCTTATCTTCCTATTTATGTTTCCCTCCGCTGTGGCAGAAACACACCATGGAGGAACACTGAACAGTTTTTTGGGTATTTTATTTATTTATTGATGATGTTTAAGGTTCTTTGATCTTGTTACGATTGTCCATTTCCATGACCATCCAAGGTAGTGGGTGAACCATTGGTTTCCTGTAAGGGTTCATCAGTTCCTTCCCATTGGCCGTATTTTAATTGGGCATTTTGTTATTTTTTTATTCCTATATTTTTATAGAGTTCTTTGGTTCTCATTGAAATGAATTCATTCATCTAGAGTCTTAGGAGACTTACATGTGTATTCTTATGTATCTATATATATATGTATATCCCACTTTATATGTATTTACTCATGTTAGTGAGAATATATAAAATGGGTGTAGGTGTTCTTATATATATATATATATATATATAATTCATATGTGTGTATCATTAAAGGGGTACATGTGTGTAAAAGAATATGTTTAAGGACCCCCATGTACAAATTAATGGACATGTGAATATGAACATTGGGGATATGTGTCCATATTTATATGTGAACATTGTCATACATATAGGAGGAAAAAGGTAAGATTCATGCTTCCATCGTCAAATCACATTTTGTTTGAGGTAAGTTCCCTATTCCCAACCCTTTAATTTGAATCCTTGATTTCTGGGTCATTTTAATAGTTTTCTTTTATATTTATGTTATATATATATGTTAGTCAAATTTTTTTGTTCCTCTTGGAAATGGTTTCCCATTTATTTATATAATATTTATAAAAATATTTACAAGATTGCATTTAAATGCGAAGTACCCTAAAGGATAAAAATGTTTTTCTAAATTTTTTCCATCGTGTAATGTGTGGTTTTGGAAATCAAAAAAATTTGGCCTAGTGTTTTGTAAAAAAATGGATGTGTTTCATTAAAGTGTTATGTACCGATTAGAAATTTTAAATATTTGAGGTAAATGGAAAACCCATCTTATGAAATTAACCCATGATTTAGAAATGTTATGTGTGTGATAAATGTGTGTTTTTTGATATGTTCTTTGTGAAGAGGCTCATGTATTTTTGTGTAACATGAAGAAGGGGATTCACATATATAGGTATACCTATGGTGAGAAGTTGGATGGGTTTTTGTGAAAATAATATTGCATCAAAACATATTCTACCTTGATAAAAAATCACCACTATTTGAAATATAGAACAAGGGAACCCAGTAACAATGTGAGAAACTAGGTCTAGAATGCTAGGAGTTCTAGTAGAGATGAGGTTTGGTTCCCCTATAAGGATAGAGTCTACAAAACCAACTAAACATATTATTATGATTGGAGAACACTAGGCCATGGGATGTTATTCCCCTCTAGTGGCTCATGCATGAGGATGCTGTGAGTTTTGGTATAAGATTGGATACAACTTGACCTTGGCATGTAATTATCCTATATTGTCTCATGTATGAGGATGCTGTGGTTTTTGGTATGTATTCATAAATAAGATAAAAAGAACCTAGGACCCCACTAAACCTATATACCAAAGTATTTCCCATTTTTCGTACTCTCCATTACTCCCATTTTTGTGGAACTATTTTTAAATGATTTTATTCTTAGTTTCCATTTATTTTCCAAAATCATTAAAAGATTATTTCACTTATGCAATATTTGAGGAACCTAATTTTTTTCTTTCATAATAAAATGTTTCCATCATTGGATGATACTTATACTAAAAATATAATTGAAATTTTATTATTCTTTAGAAATCGTTTTTGAATTAAAAAGGGTGATATTAATTTTAAGAAATTTATCCTTGTAAATTGTTTTAAAATGAAATGGAATTCATTTTCATTATAGAGTTGTATTTAAAAAAAATAATGAAATGGTTTCCACTTTAACGGTAATGAATATAAAATAGTTTATTAATGCATTCATATTGAGTTTCAATACTAATTATTATAGATTTATATTGGTTTTTTTCTTCTGAGATTCTTCCAAATTCGATTCGATCACTATTGAGTGATGTTGGATTAGTTGTTAGTGGTGACCCAGAGGGCCACATTGTGGTATTTGAAGTTCAATTTTATTATCGCTGTTAGTTTTTATATTTATTATTTAGTTTATATTTGTTTATCTTACTACAAATTTTTAGTGATAAATCATTCCAAATGGTTTTAATTTGATTCATGGGAATAGTTTCCATCTCGAGCGGATCAGGGATCCCTCTAGGTCCTTGTTACTGGATGATTCAATTAATTAGTTCATCATTGGACAAGGTTGGTTCATTGAAAATGGTATCAGTGAATGCCCTTTGTTAATTTTTATATAAGTTAGAATAGAGATATGATTTTGGGGATGAGGAGGTTGGTCATGGTTCGGTGCCTGATCACCACCACTCGTGATGAGACATGAGTAACCAAGGATATTTTTGTTTCAAGTATTTTTTTTGATTTTGAGTTTACTCTATTCACATATGTTGATTTTAATTAGCTTTTGTATGTTACTGGATAAGAGTGGAAATGACCTGGTGCTGCATGCTGAGCATACATTAAATAGAGAACTATGTGGAGCCTATTTGCACTGTTCAATATGCTTCTAGTGGTTGGTGCATGCTTACTCATGGTCTACTATACCATGTGGATGGGCTATGCATGACCAACAGTTCTCTATTATAGTTATTTTGGTATGTATGATGTGTTGATATCAATTTAGTAGGAGAAAGTGAATTTTGAAAGGAAAATTATTTTTGAAAATTATTTTTAGATTAAAAAAATTGGGATAAAAATGGGGAAAGGGATTCTTTTCAAGTGGAATTATTGGTTTTAAAGGGACAATGGAAAATTATTTTGATTGAAAAAGGTTTTATAAAATGTGAAATGATAAGTAAATCGTAAATTCTTAGCATTAATGGGAAAATTATATGTTTGACCCTTGATATTTCCTATGACCATTTACCATATATATGTGTGGGGGGATTGCATGTTGGTATGAATGCACAGATTATATAGGTGGATGTGGGATGCACACATGTATGGTAGTTTATAGTATTTCATGGGTGAGTAATTATAATCAAATAATTGACTTGGTTTTTCAAAAGTGTGTTTGGGAATTTAAAATATTTTCATTAAAGATGATCTTATTTCATAAAATGATTTAATGTTCTAAATGGGATAGTGAGGTTTTGTTTTGAATTATAATTTCTATGTGCCAAATTTGTTTTAGAAGTTAGAAAAATTGTTTTCAATTTAAAATGGTAGTTTTTATCTTTAAAATAGGGTTCTCAGATTGTTCTGTGATTTTTATTTTGGTTTTGTTTAAATTGATTTCTGATTTTGTTTTTATTTTGATTATTTATGTGTTGGTTTATGTGCTTGGTATTGGTTTAAAATTTTAATTGATCATGTTCTGGTTCAATTAAGATTTTTTTCGGCTTTACATTGTATAGAGTATGACACCTAGAAAGACTTGAGGGATTTATGAGGAGTCTCCTTCATCCATTTGATCGACCAAGACTCCTAGTGGATTATTGGATATAACATCTCTTAAATTTGTTCATTTTTTATATTCATCGAAGTATGATATTGTTTTTTGAGTTAATTAGGTAATTTTATAGTGTCTTCATGTTTTTGAGAACTATATATGCTATTAGATTGTGAGAAATCTTGGATATGTTTGAAGAACCGGTACTAGACCTGGGGAAGGTGATCACTCAATCCGCATTGCAAGGTGTGATGTCTCAAGAAATATTAATTGAATCTGTCACCTATGGTTTATTCTTGAAGAAGTTATTGAGAAGAAAGTGGAAGATCTCATGGAAAATCATAAATATTAAAAGATGGTGAAAGGGTATGATGACGATCTCAAAGAACTAGAGTTCTTTTCTCTAGTGATATTTTCATGTAATTAGATATAATATTATATTTCCATGAGGTGTATTCTTTTAAGGTTCAATAATCACTTTCATTCACATGTGAAAGTATCCATTCCAAAACTTTCCATTCATTCATCTAACCACTTTCTTGTTTTATTCCTTTGTGGATGGTTTGGGCATTATAAGGAATTTTATCATAATTATTCTATGTATTGTAATTATTGTGGGAAAGGAAAAGAAAAAAATCAAGGTTTATAGAAGAGTATTCCCTGGTCTAGGGTTTTTGGTTCTTGATTATGTGGAAGAATATTCTTCATTACATTAGGTCTCTGACCATAAATTCTAGAGTGAATATTTTCACAAATTCAAGTGATGTCAAGGTGTCGGGGATGTGAAATCAACATGTTTTCTCTGATGTTGGAGTAGAGAATATTAATTTTTTCCCTTGATGCGGATTTATGTCCTAGGGAACCTTTTATCTTTATGATATTAGTGGCCTATTTAATTATGTTTATATCGTTGTGCACTATGGATGTAAACAATTGAATAGTTTTTCCTCTTTTGGAACTGTTTTATTTTTTAGGTGGTACACATATGGAGATGCATGTGTATTGTCAAATTATGAATTTTGTGTTGGCCAAGTTCCTTTTTTAGTCTATTTGGTTGAAACTTTTTATGTCGGTGGGTGGTTTCATTGATCATTCCTCTTATAACAATGATTGTATTAATTAATCCATTAAAGGCAGGGTGACCTCTCTATTTCCCCGTTGTATCTTCTTGTAATTTTCTCTAGAGTTATTCAAGTGTGAATTCTGTAGATAAAAGGTCATAATGGTTTTCATGGCTTCATTTGTCCTTGATTATTTTTGAGACATTATTTTGTTCATCGTTTTCCCGAGTGACTTTATAGGGGTAGAAATTGTTAATGGTGGCGAGAATTTTCAATCTCTGAATTGACAAATCTATTCTATTTTATTTATTTTTGGCAATTTGTTCATTTTATAGCATTACATGGTGCTGTATATGAAAAATATTAGTTTTTGGGTGGACTGCAGATGGTTCTTGGTTAGTCTACAGTTAGAAAAAACTTTGCACCATCATTGTGCAAACCATGCAATATAGACAGTTTCTCTTTTCAGGGTGCACGACTATGTGCAAGGGAATGCACCTCTCCCTTATATCCCGTGTAGTGTTCCCATGGTTAAAATAAGTAAAAAAAAAAAATAGAATTAATAATTATAATATTATAGAACTATATTATTATTGTTATTAGGTTTTTTAACCCTATAATGGGTATCCCTACCATTTTCAGTCGAATCCCTCTCCCCATCTCCTTCTCATGCGGTCGGGGCCCCCTTTCCCCTCTCCAATTAACGAGATCCAACCATCCTATTTCCTATATTTCATCATGATCCACTATTCCTAAGAGGGTAAAATTCATGTGTAACCTCCAATTCACCTTCTTATGTTGAGTCTCTCTTCTTTACCTATTTCATTTTCCCACATTTATGGGTCGCACACACCATGGTAAAACACTAAAATGATTTTTGGGTAATTTATTTTATGAATTCGTATTTTTATGGTTTTTCGGTCCCGTTGAGGCTAGTTCTTTCCATAAACATCGAAGGAAGTGGGTACACCATTTGTTTAATGTACGAGTTCTTCATTTTATTTACATTTTCCCAATTTTAATTGGTGATTTTGTTACTTTTTGATTTCCTATATTTTTCTATAGTTACTTGGATCTCATTGATGTGGTTTTGAGCATCTAGAGTCAAACATGAGTCACATGTGTATATAATGGTAGGAATATATATATATATATATTTTCCCCCATTATATATTCTCTCTCATAGTAGTGATAATATATATAATGGGACTAGGTGTGCTTATATATATATATATATGAAAAATTCATACATGTGTAAGTATAACCGATATTTTCATGTGGATGCATATATATAAATAAGGCACCTTGTACATATTTGGTGACTTGATGATATGCACATTGGGGATATGTGTCCTTAAATATATTTGTGAACCTGCATATGCTTGATGCAGAAAAAGGGAAGATTTAGGCTTCCATTACCAAAGATCCATTAGTTTGAGGTAGGTTCCCTATTCTCGAGACTTTACATTAAATTCCTTGATTTCATGGGAATTTTAATAGTTTTATTTTAAATTTATATGGTATATATATTTTATTAAAAATTAGTCTTGTAAACGGTTTATCATATATTTACACAATTTTTCTAATACTATTTATAGGAATGCCTTTAAATGTGAAGCATGATAAAGAATTAAAATCATTTTATATATAATTTCAAACATTTGAACTTTTGATTTTGAACACTAAATATTTCTTCATGTGTGTTATTGAAAATGTATTTGTTTCTTTAAAGGGTTACAGATTGGTTGAAATTATGAAATATTTGATGAAAATGTAAAACCCCTCTTAAGGCATGACCCCTTGATTTAGAAATATGATGTGTATGTAAAATGTGTAATTTTTGATATGTTCCTAGTGATAAGGCATGTCCTTGGTTTTGTGACTTGAGTAAGGGGATACACAAATGGGGGGAGATTAGTAGTGAGAATTTGGATTGGTTTTGGGAAAATAATATAGTATGTATATAAATTCATACTTGATGAAATCTCATCACCATTTTAAACAGACCACCTGGGATCCTGGGTCCCTTTGTTAGAATCTATGTCTAATATTCTAGGTGGTCCATTAGGGATGTGGACTAGTTCCCAATTAAGAATTAATTATAAAACGCTAACTAAACATATGATGATTATTAAAAACCACTATAAATTGGGATGGTGTTCCCCTCTAGCGGATCATGGATGGGGACACTGTGTGTTTTGGTATATGATTAGAGACTAATATATTGTTGGATGTGATTCCCCTATAGTGTCTAATGCTTGAGGACATTGCGAGTTTTAGTATGTATTCATCACTGAGTTATAGAAAACCCTAATACCCCAATTAACCAAGCTACACATGTATTTCCAATGGTTCTTACTCTCTTTTAATCCTATTTTTCTTTGTAATATTTTTAAATTCTCCTCTCATTATTTTCCTTTCCATGAAAAAATTCAAAGAAAGCATGTTTTTCATTCCCTTTTTTTATCACATAATATTATTCTTTCATAAATAAATGTTTCTTTCATTGAATGGTCATAATTGTAATGTTACTATTAAATGCGTATTATTATATAGAATTGATTTTAAATTTTAAAAGGGGGAAAATCTTTTAATAAATTTCTTCTTGCTACTTGTTTTAAAATAAATGGAGAATATTATTTTTATATACTTTTATTGTCATACGAGCTTGAAATGGTTTTCACATTGAAGGTAATTCATCAGTAATAGTTAATTTAGTAATTCCTACCAAGTTTTAATACTCATGCCAATATATTTATCTTATTTATTCTTTAGGTGCTATTTATAGCTTGGATTCAGTCCCTGTGGAAAGATGATGGTTTAATTATCAGTTGTGAACCATGGGGTCACATGGAGGTATGTGTAGTTTAATTTTATTCCCAATTCTAGTGTTTATGTTTTTATTAAGTTTATATTTGATTATTTTTCTGTCATTTTATTGGATAAATCATTACCAATGGTATTATTTGGATACGTGAAACTAGTTTCTAGTCTAGTAGGATTGAGAACACATATCAGGAATTGTTGTGGGCTATCTCAGGTGACATGTTCAGTGTTGCCCCGGATTAGTTCATGACATGTTACATTTTTGAAATTAGGATATGATTTTACGTGCCTATTATTTTTATAGAGAACACCCATATCTACTTCCACTCAATGGTATTCAACTAGTTGTAAATACCAATTATTTATTGGGGATTCTCATTTATTTAACCCTAAATCATTAATCTTGGGGTTAAAATTGATGAATGGAATATTTTATTGTATGATCAAAGTAGAACACTTATGCGTGCTCATTGTGACGACCCAAACATTTATTAATGATAATTTATCTTGACCTAATTAAATGTCTTAATATATAAAATGGTTATATAAAAATTAAACTTCCTTGGATTTATGTTTTTGGAATTTAAAATACCATCAAAAATTGTGACTGTTTCTAATATAGCAATTGAACAGTGATCACATTATTAGTATACATATAGGGCTTTAACAAATCCAATTTACTCAAACAAAAGAATTGTTGGCCTTATCCAGTAGAATTAATCCATAAAAATCCCATTTTTTTAGATAAGAATGTAGGTGGAATCATTGGGCTTCACTCTTTACCAAGGCCAAGCCATGCTTCAACACGTTAATCATGAACGGAATCACATACGGGAGAAGTGGAAGTTTATAAAGATTACCACCCAAATGATGTTATCTGATCCACCACAAGATTTTTTAACCATCGCATACCTTTCCCTTAGGTCTTATGTGGGTATTATATGGGGTTATATAAAAATAACATAACACTATGATTATGTTAATTATTTTTTATAGATAATATATATTTATTTTATTATGGGTACTTTGTAAATAGTTTTTTTAAAAGAAAAAATATTATTTTGAGTTAATATTAAAATTAAAAATCTATTTTTTAGGAATTATTGGATTTTTAATTAAGTAATATTTTAATGAAATATTATTAAAAATTTTTTTTTTATTAAATATAAATTATTTTATAATTTTAATGAATACAATTTTAATTTTTATTAATGTTTGAATGCTCTTTTTGTCAAAACCCTTGAATTTTTAATAAATGTTGGTTTTTATTTCAAAATAAAAATCGACATATTTTGAAAATTATTTAGATAAAATTAATATTATTTTTGGAATTAGGATGTCGATATTATCCAACGGTGAATTTTTCATGATTTTCCATGACAATCGAATTTTTTGGTGAAAATTAAATATCGTTCAATTATATAATGTATTTTATGACATCATAATGACCCAATAGTGATTTAATAAAATAATATAAGTAGGGTTTTCTACCAATATATGTTTTATTTTTATTATAATTTTATTTTATTTTATTTTTTATTAATTTTATGGTGCCTTAGTTGACCCTCCAAGACTTATAAATGATTTTATGGTTTTAAAATGACTTCCTTGAGAGTGTGACTCACCACCACATAAAGAAGCCTAATATTTTAATAATTTCGGCCATTGGTCAAATAAAATAATGTTTTCCACTCCCCTTTGGAAAAAACCATGGGATGGTTAGTGGTTTTTATTAGTTTAATGTGCATGGTTCAAAACCTAAATAATAAATAATTCCCTCCCTTTTCCTATATAAACCCACACATGCACCCACTTAATCATCACTAAAACTCTTTGGAGATAAACTGGACTCTACCCTCTTCTCTCTAGAAGCCTCCCAAGGCAGCCAAAGCTCCCAAAAAGTCTCTCTCAATCCCCTCCCAGGTATTTGGGATCACACTTTCTTGTAAGGGATTTATTTATTTTTCATTTTTGTCCAAATTTTATTATGTTATTATACCCTTTTATCTTCAATTAGAAATTTTGGGGTATGATTTATCACCTCTCCCATACATCACTATTTATTTTTTAACAGTTAGATACCCATTTCCATCACATTAATGACTCTCATGTACACCTGTTACCATGCCGAAATTCCTTAAGGAATCTCTCTCTCCTCATTTACATTCAAGTAATTATTTTGTATTATGAATCTAAATTCCATTAATTATGTTGGTATAGTTATCTATATGACCCACTTACTATCAATTTCATGTACATATGTTGATACACTAGTTTATCTCTCAAAACACATTTTTATGAATTCCAATGTCATTCTGTTATGCTGCCGAAATTGCACCGTGATTTTCCAAGACAAATTCATTTTGAAGTGAATACCATTCCCATTTCTATATCAACGATATTCACCTTTATTCACATTTAATTATTGATTATTGAGTTTAATGTATGAAATCCATAGTCCTTTATCACGAAATTAATGAAAATTTTTAATGAATAAATGTTATATGATCCATGTGGCACACTTATGCATGATATAAGATGATTAAGAAGGGTACACCCTGATAGCGCTCCAATGCCTTGGGTAAAGATTATTATCATGATACGTCAAGTGAAATGAGGGTTTTATCATGATCCATGAGAAATGATCCTTGTCTCATTCTAATATCATGTTAAATGTTGTCACCACATTTCAAAGCTATGATAATCCTTCTATATCATCCCTTTGTGTTCATGTTTCTCTTGTGGTCCATTGATATACCCATTTCCTAACATGTCCTATATTATTTATGTTATTCCTTGTTTACTCCCTTATTGGGCTTTATATGTCACCATTTTCACATGTATTTCCTCATTTTATCCAATGAAATGCTATGTACGAGGGAATGTAGTGGTCATGTAAATGATGTTTTCAATAAAGATGGTGTGTTTTATGTTCTAAGTTGTTATGTAATGTTACTAATTTCCCAAGACACTAAAACTCTTGATCCTCAGAGTTGTATTATGTGTGAGTTTATGTAATCAATTATGTCTAATTATTTAATAAAGAGCAGGGTTGTTAGAGTTTTTATCAGAGGATAGGATTAATTTATTTGGGATTAGGATTAGAAAACCCTAGTGAAATCCTTAGAGATAAGACTAAGTATAATAAGAAACTCCCTAAAATTTGGTGAGAATTGATTATGTTGTTTATCAAGAAAATACATATCTGCCTAGATACGAGAAGGTAGAGGTGGCTTTGGTACATATGTATCTAGGGGTAAAACCTGAAATCACCACTTTGAGATATACTCGAATGGGAACTGGTGCATGAAAATAGGCCTTGATTCACTCTTGGTAACGACACTCAAGAGGGATATTCTTGGGTAAATTCATGAGGTTAGTATGATACATTATTAAGGGAAAAAATCCCCCATAAAAATATAAGCTGGGAAGTATCTCCTGGATAACATAGATTGAAGCCTGTGAATTCATAATTTATAGAAATATGTGTAATTTATATGTAATCCATTTTTATCTTTGGATTACCCTTTATGTGATACCCCTAATTATTTTTTATTCCATCCAATGGAAAGAAATATGAGGAATTAAGCTAACAACTGATGTGCAGATCAATGTCATGACTGTTCTAATGACATGACCAATCCAATGGGAGCGGGAATCACAAACATTGTCACAGTACTCTATCAGTTAACTAATGTTTTCAATAAAAAAAAGGGTCCAGAGGAATTTTCAACCCCCCCCCCTAATAAAGAACAATTCACAATCGAGTGCTTCATGAGACCAATCCCTCCCACTATTAATGGATCATCCGATCCCTCAATTGACAAACAATGGAACAAATCCATTGAAAATATTTTCTCTATCCAACAATGTCACAAATAAGAGAAGTTTCTTCTTGATACTTATTTAATAGAGGGTGAAGCTAATAATTGGAGGATATTGATAAAAAATATGAAGCCTGAGGAGGATATCGAGGTATTGGAATGGAAGGATTTCCAGAAAATGTTTTTCGATAAATATTTTCCTCGCACCCTCTAACATAAGATGGAAAGGGACTTCATTTCCCTCCAAAAAAAATATGATGAATCCATCAGAGCATATGTGGAAAACATCACAACCTTTTCATGATATGCCTTTGGTTTTTTCTTTAATCTCCAATACATGGTTGAGCACTTCTTTGGTGGGCTAAAACCTAGCCTACAAAAATTCCTATAGATTTGTGACTTTGAGAGATATGAGGAAATTGTCTTATATTCCCTTAATGTCAAAATAGAGATTGAAAAATCATAGGGGTATAATGGGGATAAGAGGTTTATGGTAGACTTTAATTATAGCTGTCCGATGGATATATTCAATAGTGCTAATAAAATACAGCACCCCACATGTCAAACAAGCATATTGAAGCACCCTAGAAATTTCCTGAAGGGGATGATGAAATGATTTAGGTTTGGAAGAGAAGGGAACCTGGCTATTAATTTCCAATAAGAAAAACCCACGACTATGACAGAGGAGGGGAACAGTATGTTCTAACCTCAACACATTGTTCATTTTTTTCAACTGTAAAGAACCAGGGCACTTATCAAACCAGTTCCCTATGCCATGGGTTTTCAGAGGCAACCAAGAACCTCCAAGGTAGCAAAGGTGAGCTTTTTCCATCACTACTTCTTAAGTGAACCCCGAAAATTAATTAGGGACATGTACGCCAGTTATTCATTTAATAATAGAGATCATACATTGTTATTATAGTTTTATGAATTATTTTATATCCAGAATGTTTAGTATAACAATTCCCACACCACAAAAAATCATGTAAGTAAAGATGACGGTGAGTATGGTAAATGGGGAAATCATTAAAACCCATGAATATAACTCATCCCCTATTACTATTTGTGGTATTAACTTCCTGGAAAACCTTTAAATACTACCAATAGTATAATTTTATGCAATTATTGGAATGGATTTTATTTCCTTATATAGAGCCAACGTAAATTGCTGTGAGAGGGAAATCACTCTCTATATGGAGAATCAACGCCCGATTCTATACAAGTGCAAGGAGTAGGAGGAATCTTATTTAGAACCATAATATAAAGCATGGATATTACTACCCTATGAGAACCCATATCTGGATCATATGATTAATTCAAAGGAATCAACCATCCTTAAAGAAATGCCTATTGTGAGGGAATTCACTGAAGTTTTTCCCAAGGAATTTCCAGGCCTTCCTCCTAGAAGAGATGTTGAATTCTCAATTGTACATATACCTGGGGCATTTCCAATATCCAATACTATGTATATAATTTCTATTATGGAGGTTGAGTATCCAAAGAAAGAACTACAAGAGAATCTAGATAAAATGTTTATAAGCCCAAGTGCATCACCATGTGGTGCACCGGTCCTCTTTTTCAAGAAGAAGGATGGGTCACTGTGCCTTTGCATTGTTTATCATGAGTTCAAAAAGATCATGATAAAGAAAATGTATCCTATTCCCTAAATTGATAATTTTTTTGATTAGTTACCTGGAGCACAATACTTCTCCAAGGTTGATTTGCGGTTGGGATATTAATAAGTATGGGTGAAGAACAAGGATATCCCCAAGACTGATCTTTGTACAAGATACAGGGACTATGAATTCATAATAATGCCTTTCAGACTCACTAATTCTCCATCAATCTTCACGGACATGATGAATAGTGTCTTTAGAGGTCACATTGACAAATTTTTGGTAGTCTTAATAGATGATATTCTAATATTGTCCAAAACCAAGGATGAGCATGAGGAGAACCAAAGAACTGTACTAGAGTCCTTGTGAAAGGATGAGATATATGAAATGTACAACAAATGTGAGTTGTAGTTGAAGGAAGTATCATTCTTCGATCATATCATCCACATTAAATGGGACATCTGTGGATCCCTCCAAGACAACTTTAATTGAAGGATGGATGAGGAAAAAATCGGTAACGGATATCCGAGGCATCTTGGGGTTAGCAGGATATTATCAATGATTTGTGATAAATTTCTCATGATTGTCCAATCTTTTTACCAAGATAACTCGGAAGGGAGAAAAGTTTTAGTAGAGTGATTAATGCAAAGATAGATTCAAGTAGCTGAAAATGAGGCTTATCACTATTCATGTTCTCACCGTACCCACAAGTGGTGTACTTTTTGTGATATTCAATGATTCTTCAATGAAGGGCCTGGGCTGTGTGTTGATGAAAAATGAAAAATTCATTGCCTATGCATGAAAGAAATTGAAAGATAATGAGCAAAAATATCCAACACATGATCTGGAGTTGGTTATAGTGATCTTCAATTTAAAAAATTGGCAGCACTACCTCATTGGGGAGATGTGTAAAATATATATGGACCACAAAAGATTCATGTATAATCAGAAGACTCAGGAGCAGGCAAGCCTTCTCCCAGAAAAATTTAATATATAAAAAGAGGAGGAACATGGGATCAACAAAGACGCGTGTAAATATCACCACGCGCATCAAAATTAACAACACCACAACAGAAAGTTGGTGTAAAAAAGGACCAAAAATAGTATACCTCCTCAATCACACCCTTGGAAAGAGCATCAGCAACCTGATTCGCCTCTATGTAAACATGAGTGACATCCAAACAAATCTGCCCCACAAGCTTGAGACAGTCATCCCAAGCAAAGAGAAGCTTCCAAGGGACATTTCGAGAACGCTTTGTAAGAATATCAACAGCCATAGTTGAGTCAAACTCCATCCATAAGGTCATCCAACCATGAAAAGAAGCATACCAGACAGCCTTGATCCTAGTCCATTACTTCACCTCAATAGCCAATCCATTTCATAAAAATTGATAAAAACAGCATTTAACAAAGCCTATATAGGTTCAGAAAACACAACCACATCCCAAAGGCCCCGGAGCACCTGAAGCTACTCCATCCACATTAACATTCAGACACTGATAGATTGGAGGAATCCACCAGATATACTTAATCATAATTGGCTTCTTACATCTACTAGAAACACCCAATGTGTGCACGATAACCAGATCAAAAACATCATTTTGCATGACTCCATTTCGATCACGTGAAGAAGAAAGAACAAAAGTATGAAGCTCTCGAATACCAACAGAAACTGGAATTTTTTTTTTGTCAAAGACAAGAGCATTCCAGGCACGCCAGTTAAATGAAACAACCGCTGAGGAAGCAGATATGGGTAGTGGTTTCACCTGAGAACTACAATCAGCTCGATAAATGGAATCCATAAGCTATCCAAAACCCTCCATGTTCAGATAGAATCTAGAAACACCCTAAAAATAATTCCATAATCCATATTCAGAGAAGAAAGATATAAATAAATGATCAAGAGTCTCATAAGTAGCAAGAAAACAGAAGCAAACAGGTGCAAGAGAAAATCCAGCACGCTGCATCATCTGTTGCAGAGGTAATCTACACTTACAAATCCTCCACAAAATCAAATATTGTGCTGGTGGGATATATGCAGCATGAAACATAAGCAGCCAAGAGGGAACCATTGAAGATTCAATTCACATGAGTCTATAATCCTCCTTAGCGATGAAGGTTCCAGTAATACTAGGAAACCATATTAATGTATCCACCACAGAGTACTGATAACATCCCAACTCTATTTACAGAGAATCAGAAAGCAACCCCTGAGCCCTGACATTATTATATAATTTAGCAATGGAGAGATCCTTCAAATCAGAAGTAATTTGTGTATGTTCAGTAATGGAACATGACAACCAAGCAGTCTTCCAGTAGTTCAAAGAAGAGTTCTGACAAACAACCCATTTAGAGGATTGTGAAAGGCTGATATAAGCATTTTTAATATATGACCATATCGAGGAAGGTACGTAAAGGTAGTACCCATTGAGCATCTTGGATCCAAATCAATTGCACCGAAACACCAAAGAGAAATCACTAGAAGTAAAGAGTGACCAATTAAACATTTTTAATGAGAGATTCATTAAATCGCTTAATGTCCTTAATCCCCATACCACCCATGTCCACAGGCCGAATGCAATCACTCCAAGAAACTGTAACAATATTCCTCTCATGAATTGAACCACTCCAGATAAAATTACGAATGAGCCATTGTAAATCCTTAAGAAGAGTTCTGGGCCATCTGTATAAGGAAAAAACATAGGCACGCATAGAAGTGATAACAGAGTTAACCAAGTAGACCCGCCCTACCTGAGACATAGATTTACCTTTCCAGGTAGCCATTTGATTGAGAATTTTGAGATAGGTATTTTCCAAATAACTCCTTTTAACTGCACCCAAAAACAGGGTAACCTCAAGATAGTTAAAAGGTAGAGACCCTCTTTTAACCCTATGCTTCTGGGAAACTCTGTTTTCTTTGCTAAGATAACCCCTTCCCAAATTAACATAGAGGATTTCTCCCAACTGACAACCTGACCAGAAGAAACCTCATAATGCTCAAAATCCACCTTAATATATCGGATAGTAATTCCATCATCCTTACCATATAACAGAATATCATCAGCATAAAAAAGATGTGAAGGAGAAAAAAGATCTCTACCAATAGTCATCTGTTGATACAAACCAGTACGTACAAGATCCAAAAGGCATGTACTAAAATAATCCTCTGCAATAGCCAAAAGAAGGCCATAAAAGGGATATACTTGTCTCACTCGCCTGGAACATATAATGAAGCCTTGTGGAGAAACATTTAGAAGAATAGATAACATGGGGATTTGAAGAATGCAGCTAATCAAAATGATGAAACCATTGGAAAAACCATGCATCCGTAGCACTGAAAAGATGAAACTCCATTTCATCCTATCAAAATACTTCGAAATATCAACTTGCAGAGCCATATTCCCATATTTCACCTTTTTCCTCATAACATTCACACATTCAGATGTCGTATACAAACAACTTTGAATGTTCCTTCTAGGAACAAACCCAAATTGATTTGAGGAAATAAACTCCTTTGCAATACTTCTGAGTCTAGTCGCCAAGATATTGCTAATAAATTTTGGAATATTGTTCCCAATGGCCACTGGCCTAATGTCTCGAATGTCAAGAGCATTCTCCTATTTTGGGATCAGAGCAAGAAAGGTAGCATTGGCACCAAAAGAGATGTAATAATGATAAAAGAAATCTCTCACCGCATTGAAAAACTCGGTGTGGATGAAGACCCAATAATCTATAAAGAATTTGTTTGAGAAACCATCTATACTGGTGAAACTATCATGATTTATAGAAAAACCCACCTTACTGACTTCATCCTCCATATATATACTAGTGAGCATATCATTCTAAGAGGCCCCAACCGAATGAGTAATATTGTTGAACATTTCATGAGTAACATCTTGCCCTGATTCAGTGTAAATCTTCTCACAATAGCTACAGGAAACATCAGAAATATATTTTTTAGAGTTGAAGAGAACACTGTCAACCATGAGAGCATTCATTCCACACTTCACCTTTTTCTCCCTGTGCAAGAAACGAAAAAGTATTTTATTTCTATCACCCTCTTTCAACCACCTGACATTATATTGATCCCGAGAAAGACTGTCCTTTAAAGCCAGTAACTAATCTAATTTAGAGAGATCCATTAAATCTTCCCTAGAAATTGAATACTAACCCTCATTAAGCCTTTGACAATGCAAAATATTGTCCTCATCATTTTGAATAGCATGATCAAGGCAGGAAAAAGATTTCTTAATTGACTCTTTGAGTTTTAGCTTCACAGCCTTCAAATTCATAACCATTATATAAAAGGGACTTCCAACAATAGTGTTGTCCCAAACCTCCCTGACAATCCGCCTATAGCCTTTGATAGATAACCAAGTATTATTGAACCTGAAAGGTATGGGAGAAGATCTCTATCTGAGGAGGTTAAAATCCATTAAAAGAGTATTTTGGTCATAGTTAGCCCTTGGAAGGGTAATACCAGACATGGAAAGGTCCTGAGATCCCCCATTAACATTAACGAAACACCTATCATGATTACTAGATTCTAATCCATGTAATGTGTATCTTCTCCTTGTAAAATCTGCCCCCTTAATTGGAATCTCAATTAGATTGCAGGCATCAATACAGGCAGTGAATTCAGAAGTGGCCAACCTGTTAAAGCAGCTTCCTGTATTCTCCTCAGGCCAGAGAACTGAATTAAAATCACTAATAATTACCCAATTTTGTCGCATTTCCATATCCATTCATTCAAAAGATCACAAAAGAGTACGTCTCACAATGTACTGGTTTAAAGGATAAACAAAAGTAAAAGACATTCCAAAGCGACATATCTCAGCTACAAGAGTGATCAACTGTTGATCATAAGAGGAAGAAATCAAAGAAATACTATCATGCTTCAAAACCCAAAGAGACTAAGAGGAAACCTGATCAGCATTGTGTGAAACCAAAGAGTACCCATGTTTTGACCATTTTAAGCCCTTCTATTTACATAAAGACATCTGAGGCTCACCAGTTCCAACAAGGAGAGGCTTATTAGTCATAATAAAGTTCCTAAGGGTTGTGACCATGGGAGAATTCATTATCCCATGGTAGTTCCAGAATAGGATCTTCATGACAATGAGGATTTGGACCTTGTTATAGGTCTACCACCCCAATTCAATTGCACTACTTTATCCTTCTTATCACCCTTCTTTTCCGTTCCTTTAGTAATATCTGAGGAAGCACTATTAGGATCTTGATCCTCACTACTGCTATCCTCTTTTTCATCAGACCAAAAAACACCAGTTAAAGGTGAAAACCTATACAATGAGCCAAATGTCTCCTGATTGATCAGAATAGAAGACTTCCCGACAAACTTAGATAGAGGAACCTGAGAGAAGGAATAATGGCCATTTTTATCACCATTCTTACCCTTCTCAGCAGACAAAGAATCCAGAACATTCCCAACAACTAAATCATGCTTCTGTCCCTATAATGAAGCAGGAGGATCAACCTCACATTTCTGTCCAGAAACACAGTCAAACTCCAGTCCCATAGATGAAATAGAAGAAGAAATAGTTGTAGTATCAACAACAGTCGACACTGACTCCTATAAGGCAGGCCCAACATATGGCTCAGTGCAGTGAGGCTGCACCTGCAAAGAGACCACAACACCTTGCATAGACCCTCCAAGAGAATCCAACTTCACTGCCACAACCTCTGTGTGACCCTGCACTGCCTAAGAATTCACAGTTTGACAGGGCCTAAGCTGATCCTGCAAAATAGACTGATTAACCACTTCAATGACCAGGGCATCCAGAGTATCAGACACCTGAACCGAGCTTTGAGGAAGCTTCAATACCTTAAACAATTCAGTCTAAACAATAGGCTGATTAACATCCTCAATAACCGGAGTAGTCATACTTCTAGACACCTGCACCAAGCCCTAATGAGGCTTATGCACCTTCAATTCAGTCACAGCATCTAAAGAACCATCAAGATGAGCTGTGAAAGCCACACCATGACCTTTCACTGCCACCCGAGCATTAGATTCAGCAAGAACCTGCACAGGGACCGGAGAACGATGCTCGGCATTAGGTAGGACATCCATGCCTGACCCCTATACCTTGATCTTTTCCCTTACCTTCCAAAAAAGATCATCAGTTTTCCCTTTCAGTTTTCATATACCACAGATTTTATTCCTATTGCATTCGAAATCCATGTGACCAATGAAATGACAGTTGAGACAAAACATTGGCCGCCGTTCATCTAAATCTCTAGGTTGAAGTTATCATCCCGGGTTGTAAGAACAACCTCCTCCATAAGAATCAAAACCATATCCACTTCCACCAAGACTCTCACAAAATTCCCAAACTAAGGGTCATCCGTATTCTTGTCCATTCGAATCGGGTTTCCAACCGACGATGCTATATCCCAAATGATCCTAGGATGCCAATAAAGCTAATTCAGTCGACGGATACGAATCCAAACCTGAGAATGTGTATCCTTATCATTCTCAGGATCAAAATTTCTGACCCATTCATGAAATCTAAGGACACCATGCTTCAGTGAGACCGATCTGAAGCTCCATGACCTTCATTTCGATTCCTCAGAAGAAAAAAGGATGTGATAAAACCCATGGCCCATGGAAATCATCTTCCAATCCTCGAAGCCCCAGATATGAGATAGCCTTTGAGAAATATCATGAAATATACAAAGCATTCCACTCTTCATAAGAACAACCTGAGCAATTATCGAAAATCGGCATATATTCACTCACTCTTTAACTGCAATCTAAATCTTCAAGTATATATTTGCACATAAAGAGTTGAGCATGAACCATCAAATATGGTTAGAGCTGATCAAAGTCTATGACGGCTCAATCCCTTCCCAACTGGGAAAAACAAACAAGGTGTAAGACTCTCTAAGTAGAAAGGACCCAACAATTCTATTATTGATAAGAATTGAGAAGGATCTAATCTTCTTAGATTTGATGAAGATTTACTTTGGAATCATAAATAAGTGAAAATCATAAATCCTTTCGCAAATGATTGATCAATAATTTCTATTGGAAAGGTTAAAGGATTATCCTAGGATGATTCGGGAATTTAGAAGAAAGTGAAAAATTTTAGAAAATGGAAGTCCTTGGAGTTCAATGATAATAAAGAAGGAATTCTGAGATTTGTGATAAGACCATGTGTTCCATCAAATCCAGAGTTAATGAATGATCTTTTGGATGATGTACATAGATAAAATTTCTCCATTTACCCAGGAAACAAAATGATGTATCAAGATATCTCCAATCATTATTGATGGGATAACATGAACAATGAGATCACTAAGTATACATCAAAGTGCATGCTGTGTCATCAAGTGAAGGTTGTGAGGAAAAGTCTAAGGGGATGAGGAAACCATTACCCATACCAGCATGGAAGTGGGAAAACATAATCATGGACTTTTTCATAGGTCTTCTAAATATATCCAAAGGAAAAATGCTATCTGGGTTGTTGTGGATCATCATACAAATACTGCACAATTAATCACAATTTGGGAGGATTTCTCAATGGATCAACTAGCATGGATATACACCATATATGTGGTATGGCTTCATGTAGTACCACAATCTATTATATCCAATGGAGATCCAAGATTCCCCTATATGTTTTGGAAGAGTCTTCATCATTCTCTAAATATTGAGCTGAATATCAGTACAACATATCATCCTCAAACTAGTGGACAATCTGAGTGGACTATCCAAACAGTTGAGGACATGTTGAGAACATGCTAAATGAACTTCAAAGGAGTATTGGATCAACATATTCCCCTAGTTTAGTTCTCTTAAAACAATAATTTCCACTGAATCATCCAAATAGATCCTTATGAACACTTGTATGGGAAGAGGTGCAAAACACTGACAAGTTGGGATGAAGTTGGGGAAAGGAGAAATTTAGGTCCAGAAATAGTCAAACAAATGGTGAAGAATGTTAGGACCATCCAACATAACATTAAATATCCTCAGAGTTGAAAAATATCTATGCTCATAATCGATGATGAGACCTAGTGTTTGATGTCAGAGACATGGTATACCTTTTCATATCATCATGGAAAACAGTTATGAGATTTTGAAAGAAGGGAAAGATTATTCCAAGGTACATCGACCCTTTTGAGATCCTCAATCACATTAGAGTAGTGTCCTATCGAATAGAACTCACACAAAACCTATCTCAAGTACATGATGTATTCTATATACCACATTTGAGGAAGTACATACCTGACCCATCACATGTACTCAATCCATAGGTGGTACCACTGAAAAATGAAATCTACTCTAAAGATAACTCGGTAAAGATCTTATATCGTAGGGAAAAATTTCTATGAAATAAGACAATTCCCCTGGTCAAGGTGTTATGGAAATACCACATGTCTAAAAAAGAAATGTGGAAATCTGAGGAAGTGATGAATCAGAGTTAACCACATCGTTTTTATTGTGGGAAAAGGAAATTTTGATGGTGTAATTTCTTAAGGGGGAAGAATATAATGACCCAAACATTTATTAATGAAATTTCTTCTTGATCAGATTAAATTTATTATTATGTAAAATGTTTATATAACATATACACTTCCTTGGTTTTATGTTTTTGGATTTTAAAATACCATTATTAATTGTTATCGTTGTTAATATAGATGTTGAAAAGTGTTCATATGATTAGTATAAATATAGGTCTTTAACAAATAAAATTTACTCAGACAAAGGAATCGATGGCCTCATCCAGTAAAATTACTATATACGAAGTCCATTTTTTAGAGCTTGAAAAGGAGGTGGCTTCATTGGGATTTTTTCATGACCAAGACCAATCCGAGCTTCAACACATTATGCTCAAACAGAACTTCCTACTGAAAAGTATAAGATGATAGAGATTACCACCTGAGCGATGTTATCTGAGCCACCTCAAGAGTCTATCACCATCACACATCTTACCCTTAGGTCTTATGCAGGTGTTATAAGGCGTCATGTAACAAGACCTAAACACTACGATTATGTGTATTATTTTTGGATATAGAATATACATTCATATTTTTATTATTACATTGTAAATATATTATTAATGAAAAAATAATATTTTCTTTGTTAATATTCAACTAGGAAATCAATTTTGATAAATTAATGGATTTTTTAATTAAATAATATTTTTAATGAAATATTATTACTAAATTAATTTTTATTAAATATAAATTATTTTATAATTTTTATGAATTCAATTGTCATTTTTATTAAGGGTTGAAAGCTGTTTTTGTCAAAATCCAAGAATTTTCGATAAAAGTTAGTTTTTATTTAAAAAGTAAAAATTCACATATTTAGAAAATAATTAAGATAAAATTAATATTATTTTTGTAATATATATGTTGAAATTATCCAATGGTGAATTTTTATAATTTTCTGAGAGAATCGAATTTTTTAGTAAAAAATAAATACCATTTAATTATATAATGTATTTTATGACATCATAATGACCCAATAGTGATGTAATAAAATACTGTAAGTAGTTTGTTCTGCCAGTACATGATTTACATTTAAAGTAATGTGATTTTATATTTGTTTGATTAATTTTATGGATCCTTAGTGGACCCCCAAGACTTATAAAACATTTTATCTTTCTAAAATGATTTCCTTGAGAGTGTGGCTCACTTCCACATAAGAATGCCTAATATTTTAATAATTTCGGACATTGAAATTATAAAATAATTTTTTCCAACCACCTTTGTAAAAAACCATGTGTAAAAACCATGGAATGGTTTGTGGTTTTTATTAGTTTAATGTGTTGGGTAAAAAACCTAAATAATAAATAATTCTCTCCCCATTCCTATATAAACCCACTGAAGCTCCCACTTCCTCTTCACTAAAATCCTTTGGAGTTCAAACAACCTCTTCCCTCCTCCCTCTAGAATTCACTCATGGCACCCAAATCTTCCAAGAAGCCTCTCTCAAGCCCCTACCAAGACTTTGGGATCACACTTCCATATAAAAAATTTCTTCATCATCATCATCAAATATAAATTTTTATTATGCCACTTTTAGGAAAAACTGGGAAACCAAGGTTCACAAAATAAGGGTACCGCTATGTGCTGAAATAGCTTAAATTTTTTTTAAACACAATAATTAGATTATTAGAATTAGATATTTTGTAAAATTCCCAGTGCGAAGTATTAACCTTGGTGTTTGGATCCACGCTGATGAGACTTTCATGGGGAGTAGCCATTCTGTCCATTGTCTGTATGAATTTCTCCATGTTTTTTTACCTTGGTTAAAGCCACGTTCCAGGATTTAGCCTTGTTATCTAACACAACTCTTGCTCATACTTTTCATTAACATGAAACATTCTTTCATATATTCTTTTGATCCCCTCTTTTGAATCATTTACCCTGACCTATTTTTCAAGAATTTATTCCTTGGAATGGAGGATGAGCGTCAAGCACTCCCCTTCCTATTCCTCAACTGTTCCTGTTCTCCCTCTGTGTTCTCCACCTTCCACACTCTGAGAGGTCTTGAATTCCTTGTTTCCACCCTTCTTAGCTGACCTAGTTTCCATTGGTTTAGGAAAGTTTGAATAGTCCTTGCGTCCCTTTTTTCCCTCGTGACCAGAAGACATTTTCCCAAGTCTATATTTCCTTTTTTCCCTTTCTTAATTTTAGGGTTGTGAAGAACATTCCCTAAAATTCATTCCAAACTATACATAGATAATTGGATGTATCTATCATCCCATGAATCATCTTGTTCTTGATCAAGTGTTGGTCCTTGGATATCAATACATTCAAAGTGGTTTCCCAACATGACCACTGTGCCTTCTTTGGAGGTACTCTACATGACAGGCGCCTTCGCCTATCCAGTTTCAAGGCCCTTATTCATTCCATTACACGTAGTCTTCATGTAGGAAAAGGGTTCCATAGTTATATTGTTTGGGTCCAATAGACCCAATACACCCACCTCACCCTACATCCCTTGTACCAAAAGTGAGACTACAACATATGTCTCCTATAATGATAATCCAGAAGGCTCGACCTCTGCTCTAATAACATCCCTAGTGGTCACTTCCTTTGCCTCTGGGGGAACACTGACAGAGATTTCTAGTTTATTTCAGCTACGATGTCCAAGGAACTATCCCCCATTATAACCTAGATCCTCAAAATAGAGGTGTATACCCAGGACTTGTTTCAAATGATTAAAAACATATTCCACCTTCGGAATGTGACTCGAACTTTCCTCCTTTTTCATGGGAGCCTAATGATACAGTACCCCTCGATTATTCTCTAAATCAGCTATATTCATATCAACATTGAATTAAAATCCAGAGACAACCTCTACCATCTCTGGATGAACATCAGTAGCCTTGCTAACTGAAATAACATCTCCTTTCATTAGAATGGGAAGAATATTCTGGACACCTACAAATAGGCTACGATTGAATTTGGAAGACTCATGTCATAGTCAATAGAAACCAAAATAGAAAGGTATCCAATCATCATAACATACAGTTTGGTGCTAGAGAATCTTATACTTGATATCAATGATGATAGATTTCAGTGGGTCTTTAGAATGATCTTCTTCTACACAGATCGTAAAAGAGACTTGATGACAATTATTCTTGGTGTGATCATATAAAAAGAGGTTGTGTCCTATAAAATTACCTATCAACTGGAGGATGGGAGGGTTCTAAAATGGTATAGGTAGTCCCGGTAGAGATATCCATAGTGTTTTGGTTGGAGGGTAGTGCTTTAGTTGGAAATCGATGGTCTTCCTATATAGTGAAAAACTCTCTCCCTCTATATAGAATGGATCAAAGGAACATCCACAAATATGATCGTTATCATTTGAGAAATGGATCTGAATGTGTCTCAAATCTAAAAGGCCAACAATCGTTTGATCTTGTAAATTCTAAGAAGAAAACACATACTGGTCGAACGCATCAACCAATGGATGAATAATTTCAAATCGGGAAACCAATGTGAGATATAGTAGAGCAGAAGAATATATGAACTCCAAAGGAGAAATAGGTCCCGAAATCACACCATTAGTTAAGGCATAAACCTTGAGGCTTATTTCAATCAAAGTAAATAAGGGGAGAGAAGACGGATCTAGGAAAGGGGATAACGAAGGGAGACATGAAGGGAGTGAGCATGAGGGAGAATATGAAACTACCCCCCCCCCCACATCCTAAGAGGGTTGAGGAGGGGTGGAAGTGCCCCGACCATGACCTATTCCATCATAAGAATTGGGGATGAGACCAATGCGCTATTTGAGAATATCAAGTAAGGGATTTCATCCTTTCTTTTTTTTCAAAGTTCATTATGTTTTTATGCCATTTTATTTTCAATTAAAAATGTTGTAGTATTATTTCGCAACACCCCCATATTTACCTCTTTATGTTTGAATGATGAGAGACCCATTTCTCTCTCATTAATTCCTCCCATGTACACCAATTACCAAGAAGAAATTGTGTTTGGTATTTCTCTCTCCTCATTTACATTCAAGAACTTATTTTTTATTATGAATTTAAATTCCATTAATAATTTTCGGACATGTATCTATATGACCCCCTTACTTTATATTGCATGTACATATAATGAGATACCCCTTTCACTCTCATAAACCATTTTTATGAATTCTTATGTCATGTCGTTATGCTTCCAAAATTGCACCATGAATTTCCAAGCCAAAGTCATTATGCAGGGAATTCCATGCCCATTTATCTATCAAGGTTATTCACCTTTATGAACATTTACTTACTGATTATATAGTATCATATATTAATTACACACTCCTTTATAATGTAATGAATGATAATGTTTAATTAATCAATGTTATATGATCCATGTGGTACATTTATGCTTGAAATAAAATGATTAAGAAGGGTGTTCCCTAATAGCGCTCCAATGCACTGGGTAAAAATTAGTATCATGAAAAGTCAAGTGAAATGAGGGTTTAATCATGCTAATTCAAGTGTAATGAGGGTTTCTTCATGATCTATGTGCAATGAGCCTTGGATCATGCTAATATCATGTTAAATGTTATTGCCACATTTTAATGATATGACAATCAGGTTATATCATGACTCTATGTTCATGTGTCTCTGGCACTCGATTGATATACCTATTGCATAACATGTACTATATTCTTTATTTTATTCCTTTTTTACTTCCTTATTGGGATTTATAGATCACCCTTTTCTCATGTATGTCCTCAGGTTATCCAATGCAATGCTACGTATGAGGGAATGTTGTGGTCAGGTAAAGGATTTTTTCAATAAAGATGTTCTATTTTATGTTCTATGTTGTTATGTACTGTTTTTAATTTCCCATGACACTAGACCTCCTGATCCTCAGAGTTGTCTTAAATGCATTTTTATTTTATAAATCATTTTTAAGTGTGTAATAAAATGTAGGGTTGTTATATTCATGATATGAAAGTGGTCGGTGGTTCTATGATTATATAGCCCTTAAATGTAATGGGTAGTTTTTTGGTCTCATGAGATACTATGAATGGTTCATATGGGGTTATCTTAACCACAATATTTTATGTGGTCTTGGTTGCTAGCATTTACTTACTTTTATAATGTCAAGTTTTATGTTATTTACACATTCCTATGTTTTGTGTATGCTACTATGTTATATCATTCCTTATCATTAAAGATTATTTGTTGGTAAAAAAACCCTTAATGTATCATTGAAGCATTTTTGAGGTGATTGTGTATGTTGACTAAGTGGACGACTGTGATGTGATTGTTGACAATTCAAACCATGACATATAAATTTTTTGACAAAGGGGATTTCATGGTGGCATGTCAAGTTCAAGAGTTGTGGTTAACGATCAATGTTTGATTCAAGAACTTCAATAAAGGAGTGGATGATCTGGAGGTGGTAAATAAGAAGAATAGATACAAGGTGGCGCTGTTTTCCGGTGTTTTCCAAATTTCTGGGCCTGAAAATCGACAACTGAAGAAAAGCGGTTTTTGGAAAAGGGACTTCCACGCCGTGTACTTGAAGGCTTGGAAACTTCTGCGCCATATTTTTTTCAAGATCAGATCATCAAAATATGGAAAAGGGATAAGTGTCTCTTAAGTATTAGTGGTGTCGCACAAGTGACTTGTGCACCGTGAAAGAGACTTGCACGTTAATGCCTTGGAATCTTGAGAACTTGTGCGCCTATGGTTTTTCAAGATCATAAGATCAAAATATCTCAAAGGAAACTGGTTCGCAGAAGTTTGTACATGGGTCGCGCATGTGACTTGTAGGGGAAGAGACCTGCGCACTGAGACTTGTGTGTTGAGGGGAGACTTGCATGGTTTGGCGCAGGGTGGTCAAATTGCCTATAAATACTAGACCACCCATCCTCATTTCACACCGAAGTTCAACACTTTGAAGATTCAGAGCTCCCATCGCGCAGGTGTGGTGGTTGTGCATGTGGTGGTGTGTCGTGCAGGTGGGACTTGCACGCCATTGTTGGAAGTTGGGTTCGAAGTGTTAGATGCGTGCCTGAGGTGGTTTAGGCAAGGAAGTAAGTGAGTCGCGCAAGTGTGGAGTAAGAGAATATTGTGTCGCACTAGTGTCTAAGGAGTACTAGCGCACCAGTTGTGACTTGCGTGAGGATACTTGTGTGCCAAGGTTGACTTGTGTGCCAAGTAAGGTTGATTTCCCGGCCATACTTTTGGGCCGCGTGGAAGCTGGAAGATTTCCTGATACCTTCAGTGCAAAGAGATACTCATCTACATGTGAAAGTTGGACTTCAACAGAGCATCCATATACAACAGAGGATGCATTCCTTGATGAATATGAATAGACCTATAGGTATATAAACTGGGAGTGGATTCCTTTCAAGAGTAGTGAGAAAAGGAAGAGAAATACGAAGATCCTCTCCACCGTCAGTGAGCTAGAGAGAGAAACAGGGAGTGAACCTTGGGAAAGCAGTGATCTAACCCTATACTTTGTAAAGGCAATGATCCTGGGCATAGAAGTGATCTAGAATGAACCTTGTAATCCACAACTAGTGAAGTTTAGTAGAATTTGGTAAGACCGACAACCTGTCGGCGTGTGCTCCTTGGACGTAGCCCTTAGCGGTGAACCAAGTAAAATTTATGTGTCCTATGCAGGATTTACTTTCTGTTTATATTGTGCAACAAGAATGAGAGAGAAGAGTGTTTTTCTTAACAACGAAACAAGATCAAGATGGGCTTTAATATTAAATTATTCATACCCTGATTCAACCCCTCTCAAAGTATTCAGCCTTGTGGACCTAACGATTGGTATCAGAGGGAATGGTTGAAATTAGTTCTTCTCTCAATGGAGGTCACTAATCATAAAGGCATTCCGATCTTCGACGGATGTAATTTTCAGATATAGAAGAATCAGATGCAACACTATTTCTGATCATTGGTAATGGATGTGTTTTCAGCAGCTATGCATGGTATCACAACTGATATTAATAGTGGTGCATTATCAGAATCTGAGCATAGAGAGTTGGATGCTGATGCAAAAGCAATCAATTCCTTAGGGGGTTCCCCTTCCATTACCATCTATAAAAAGGTGATTTCATGAAAAACGTCACATGACATGTGGGAAAAACAATTGAATATATATAAAGGATATACAAAGGTCAAAGAGGCAAAGCTGCAAGTGCTGTGGAATAAGTATGAAGATCTGAAGATGAACCCGAATGAGTCTGTTGAAGCATTATATGAAACGATAAATATTGTTGTGGAAGACATTCAAGGACTTGGTGAAGTCATTGAAGACATAAAGACCGTAAAGTTCATCTTGAGGAAGATTCCACCTCAGTTCAATCTACAAGTTTTGGTACTAGAAGATAAAGTTCCCAAGGTGTTGACATTGGACAATTTGCATAGTACCTTGGTTGAATATGAGATGAGGAATGATGATAACAAGGATGTGGAAAAGGGGAAATCCAAAGAAATGTAATTTAAGGCCATGAAGAAGCTCACCATTGAAGATTCTCAAGAAGAAGAAGAGGCAGATGAGGTGATGTCATTCCTTTCTTCAAACCTGCAAAGAGGAAAAGGAATGTTTAAAGGGAAACTTCCACTAGCATGCTTTTGATGTGGAAAGTTTGGTCATCTTGCGACAAGGTACCCCAAAAAGTTTCAAGATAATGATAATGATGATGACGCAGTTGAAATTCGCAAGAAGAATTATTCGGCGTTTGTGAAAGGGAAGAATCAATTCAAGAGAAATTTGTTCAAGAAGAAGAATTTTCTCTCACAAGAAATAGACAGTTCAGATGAGTCTGAGGATGAAGGAGTCGAGGAGTCTGAAAATTTTAAAGATCAAGGAAAAAATGAAATGGTGGCTGTTGTCGGTAGTGCTCAAGAAAAGGAAGAAACCGACACTGGTGAAGAAGAAGAAGAAATTTAAGGTAGAGTTGACGTGGAAGCTGAATTAGAAGTAGCTCTTGAAGAGATAGATATTTGGAGAGAAGAAACAATGAAATCCAACAAGGTGGTACATGATGACAAAGTCAACATGGAATAGCAGGAAGAAGAGAAGTCCGAGCTAGTAAAAGAAATAGAGAACCTTAAGTATTCGAGGATAGAGATCACATAAAAGGATGATGAGCATAAGATCAATATTAAAGAATAGAAAAGGGAGATCGATGTCTTGAACAGAAAAGTGAATGATCACATCAAGCGTATCAAAGATCTTGAAGAAGAAGTAGTTGGTCTGCGGAGGAAAGTTAAAGACCAGGAAAAACCCCTGATTCCCATTACATTCTTGGGAAATTAGGTAATTCCAAAGACTAAAAAGATGAAAGAGGAGCCTAGTAGTTTAGCAGGAAAAAAGTATCAATTAAGCTCAAACATTAATGCTGATTTAGGGCTTGATTAGAAGCAAAAATATGTGGTAATTGAAGTCAAACCGCAAGCACCTGCCCCAAGATTGAAGGCTAGTTTGGGCACAAAGAAGAATCAGAATATTAAGAGATCCCAAGGGGAACTCATATTGCTAAAGTAACACGAAGGAATGAACCTCATATTAAGTGTTACTGTTGTGGGAATGTGGGACACTCACAGTATGTGTGTTCCACAACCAAGAGATATCGAAGGGAACAAGAACATATGTGGCAGTCAAACAGAGAATGGTTTTCCAGAACATATTTTGAAGGACACTGTTTTTGGTGCGGTGGATTTGGACACATGGCTAGGTACTGTACTTTGACCATACAAGTAAGTGATACAAAGAAGAATCAAAATGTTCAGAAGCAGTAGATCAATAAACCCACAAGTGAGTTAAAAATGCAGAATAGATTTGCAGCTATTGAAGATGAAGCTGGTTCATCATACTCTAAGAAAGAACAGAAGTATCAATCTATGCCGAGTGTGAAGGAAAAAGTATGGACCAAGAAGAATAAAGAAAAAAATGTGGTAGTTGCGGAAGTTTCCCTTAAAGCTTTAGATCATTCAGGAATATGGATCCTTGATAGTGGTTGCACATCCCATATGACAGGGAACAAGGATCTCCTTAGAGGCATAAAATTTTACAAAGAATGAGTTTACATGTTTGGAAATGATGAAGGGATGATGATTGTTGGTTCCGGAAAGGCCAAATTTGGGGGAGAAAAATGAGACATGCTGATGATTTGGTAGTAGATGGTCTTAGTCATAACATACTTAGTTTCAGTCAACTATGTGACTCTGGGCCCTCTATCCGATTTACCAAGAAGATGTTTGTTGTGAAAGAAAAAGATAGAGCAGTTAGTCTACAAAGAAAAAGGACAAATAGAAATCATTACCTTGTAAGTGGGGAAGAAGATATGTGCCTTTTATCCAGAGAGGAAGGAAAACAGCTGTGGAATAAGTGACTTGGTTACCTATGTCAACCATCCATGGAAGATCTGGTAAAATGTGATGCTGCTAGAGACCTTCCCAAACTATCACGTGATCTCGCTCATACATGTGAGGCCTGCCAACAAGGGAAGATCATCAAAAATACATACAGGGCATAGGAACAAAAATCAACTAGAGTTCTCAAATTGGTGCATGCTGATGTATGTGGACCTATCTCACCACGAGCTATAAATGGGAAAAGATATTATGTTATTTTCATTGATGATTATAGCAGAATGGCCTAGGTATTTGTCATTGCCCATAATAAATAGGTGTTCAGTTGCATAAAGAAGTACATGAGGGAATCAGAAAGGATTTTTGGGAATAAAATTTAGAAATTTCCTACAGATAACGGTAAAGAATTCACAAACAGTAAAGTGGAAAATATCTCAAGAAACACGGGATAAGGAATAAAGATTCATCAGTGAGAACTCCCTAACAGAATATAGTTGTCGAAAGGAGAAATCAGATCATAAATAACATGGCCAGAACAATGCTTATTAAAAAGGACCTACCAGAGAAATTTTGGAAGGATGTAGTTTTGACATCGGTCTATATTTCGAACAGGTCTATGTTGTGTCCGAAGAAAGGGAAGACTCCATATGAACTGTGGTACAGAAAGAATCCAACGTTGAAATACATTAGAATCTTTGGAAGTAAGTGTTTCATTCTCAACAAAGAAAATCACAGGAAGTTTGAGTCCCAAGGAGATGAGGGGATATTACATGGCTACTCCGGGAAAAGAAAATCATATAAATGTTTCAAAAAAAGTATGGGAAAATCATTGAGAGCAATGATGTCACTATAGTTGAAAATGAACAGAATACTCAACGACCCAGTGAGAAGTTCCTAGATGAATGTGATGATGAGGTAAGCAACACAGGGGGAGAAGAAGTGGAAGAGGCTAACTCAGAAGAAGATACTGATGATGAACAAGAAAGTGTCATGTCTGTGTCTGCAAGGAAGCCACAGAGTCGAGCTGAAATTGATAGGCAGAATATCGTTGGTGATCAGACATCTCTTGTTCAGACTCGAAGAATGAAATCATTACAAAAAACATTATTTTTGTATTAGGTGGAGCCGAAATGTTTTTCCGATGTATTTGAAGATAAAAGCTGGGTTCCAGCTATGAATGAAGAGCTTGATAAAATTGAGATGAACCAGACATGGGAGATTGTTTCGAGGCCAGCAGACAAGAATGTCATCAGGACTAAATGGGTTTATCGCAACAAGATGAATGAATATGGCACAATGATTCAGATCAAAGCACGACTACTATGCAATGGATACTCCCAGATATATGGAATAGATATTGATGAGACATTTTCACCGGTTGAAAGGCTGGAAATGATTAGACTATTTTTGGCCATAACAGTGAAAAAAAGTTCAATGTGTTCCTGATGGATGTCAAATCTACATTCTTAAATGGAGTTAAGGAAGATGAGGTGTACATTGAGTAGCCAGATGGTTTTCTCATTCAAGGGGTTGAGAACAAAGTTTTCAGGCTGAAGAAGGCATTGTATGGGCTGAAACAAACACCAAGGGCATGGTACTCAAGGCTTGATCAGTACCTGAAAAAGCTTGGGTTCTAGCATGGAGGAGTTGATAAAAATCTCAATTTCAAAAATGAAAATAATCAAATGATGATGGTGCTAGTTTATGTCGATGAAATAATTTTTGGCGGATCAGATGAAGGTCAGTGCAGACAGTTTTCCGAATCTAGGAATAATGGGTTTGAAATGTCAATGATTGGAGAGCTGACGTTTTTCCTTGGTCTAAAGGTGACATAAGGAATGAATGGAACATTCATTTCTCAATATAAATATGCCAAGGTGGTTATGAGATGGTTTGGAATGGAGAATTCCAAGGAGATGAAAACTCTGGTTGCTACCCGGATGAAATTATCAAAATATGAGGATGGAAAGGCAGTTAATATCACAAAATACAACCAAATTATTGGAATTCTGTTATACTTAACTACAACATGGCCTGATATTGTTTTCGCCACATGCCAAGTAGCGAGATATCAGAGTAATCTGAAGGAAATCCACATGCTTACAGTGAAAAGAATACATTGGAATATCCCGGGCATGGTGGATTTCAGCTTGACATATACTGATAAATCTCAGACAGATTTGTTGGGATATATTGATGTATACTGGGCAGGATCAGCATATGATATAAAATCAACATCAGGAGGTGCATTCTATCTTGGTGGATTGTGTATTTCTTGGCTAAGAAAAAATCAAGATTTCATTTCATTGATTACCGCGAAAGCTGAGTATAATGTGGCCACTTAAGCATGCACACAGTTATTGTGGATGAAGCAGTAGCTTGAAGATATGGGAGTTGAAGTGATTTCTCTGATCGGAATCCACTGCGATAACTCAATTTCTACAATTGTAGCAAAAATCCCATCCATCACTCAAGGACTAAGAACATTGAGATCAAGTATCATTTCATCAAGGAGAAGGTTGAGAAAGGAATTGTGAAGTTGGAGTATGTGCTTACAGAGCTACAGGTTTTAGACATTCTGACAAAGACATTACCCAAGGAAGCATTTAAAAGGCATCTACTGGATCTGGGAGTTCAGTCGACTCCCTACACTTGAAATAGTGTGGATGTGGAACCTCCCCTCTCCCCGAGGTATGATGTGTTTTTCCCTAATTTACCAATATGTGTTCTATACACTGTTACAGATTGCAATGGAGTGACCATTGGGTTTGTTGATAAAGGGGGAGAAAATATTGATTGTTAAGGCGGAGAAAGTGTGGTAATTTGATAAATCCTGAATGATATGGGGAGGAGATGACAGGTGGAGCAGTGAGATAGGGGGAGAGCAATGAGAAAGGGGGAGCGTATTAAATCTGACGTTGCTAGAAGTTATCGATCAATGATTAGATATCACGACAGCTGAGGATCGTGATAAAAGCAGAAGAGTGGTATTTGAAGAAGATTTCCAATAATTGGTAACAGTTTGGTAAAAATTGGTATCATTTTTGTGTAAACAATAGATGTCAAAGTTGATGTGATTCATTAATGAACTTTTTTTTTACTCTTGTTTCTCACGCCGAGCATTGCTCATATGGGCTTAGAGTATGTGTTGAGTAAATCCTCGATCGCTATCAGAATTGTAACAGGCGAATGGTGGCTGCAGAATTAACGTTGTATCTTTTTATGGAAGAATTTTCAACAAACCCAAAGGGGGATATTGTTGGGAAAAAATCTCTCAAGGTATCATTGAAGCATTTTTAAGGTGATTGTGTTTTTTGACAATGTGGACAACTGTGATGTGATTGTTGAAAATGCAAACCAAGACATTCAAATTTGTTGACAAAGGGGATTTCATGGTGGCATGTCGAGTTCAAGAGCTGTGGTTAACGATAAATGTTTGATTCGATAACTTTGAAAAAGGAGTGGATGATCTGGAGGCGGTAAAAAAAGAACAGATACAAGGTGGCGCCGTTTTCCTGTGTTTGCCAAATTTCTGGGCCTGAAATTTGACAACTGAAGAAAAGTGTTTTTTGGCAAAGGGACTTGTGCGCTGTGTACTTAAAGGCTTGGAAACTTGCGTGCCATATGTTTTTCAAGATCAGATCATCAAAATATGGCAAAGGGATAAGTGTCGGGCAAGTATTAGTGGTGTCGCGCAAGTGACTTGCGTGCTGTGAAAGAGACTTGCGCGCCGATCCCTTATAAGCATGAGAACTTACGCGCCTATGGTTTTCAAGATCATAAGATCAAAATATCACAAAGGAAATAGGTTTGCACAAGTTTGTAAGTGGGTCACACAAGTGACTTGTAGGAGAAGAGACCTGCGCGCCGAGACTTGCGTGCCAAGGGGAGACTTGCGCGGTGTCGCGCAGGTTGGTCAAATTGCCTATAAATAATGGACCACCCCACCTCATTTCACACCAGAGTTCAACACATTGATGATTCAGAGCTCCCGTCGCACAGGTGTGGTGGTCTCTCAAGTGGTGGTGTGTCGCACAGGTGGGACTTGCGCGCCAGTGTTGGAAGTTGGGTGCCAAGTGTTAGTTGCGCGCCTGAGGTGGTTTAGGGGAGGAAGGAAGTGAGTCGCGCAAGTGTAGAGTAGGAGAATCTTGTGTCACGTAAGTGTCTGAGGAGGACATGCACGCCAGTTGTGACATTTGCATCGATACGTGCACACCGAGGTAGACTTGTGCTCCATGTAAGGTTGATTTCCCTGCTGTACTTTCGGGCAGTGTGGAAGCTGGAAGATTGACCGATACCTTCGGTGCAAAGATATATTCATCTATAGGTGAAAGTTGGACTTCAACAGAGCATCCATATACAAAATAGGATGCATTACTTCCTGAAAATGAAGATACCTATAGGTCTATAAACTCTGAGTGGATTCCTTCCAAGAGTAGTGAGTAAACGAAGAGAAAGAAGGTGATCTTCTTCACCGGCAGTGAGCCGGAGAGAGAGAAACATGGAGTGACCCTTGGGAAAGCAGTGAGCTGACCCTAAACTTTGTAAAGGTAGTGATCCTAGGAATATAAGTGATCTAGCCTGATTATTTTAATCTGTAGCTAGTGAATCTTAGTGGAATTTGGTACGACCAACAACCTGTCGGCATATGCTCTTTGGACGTAGCCCTTAGCGGTGAACCAAGTAAACTTGTTGTGTCTTGTGCATGCTTTACTTTTCTGTTTATATTGTGCAACAGAAAAGAGAGAGAATAGTGTTTTTCTTAACAGAAAAATAAGATCTGAATGGGCTTTAATTTTAAATTAGTCATACCCTGATTCATCCCCCCTCTCAGTGTATTCAGCCTTGTGGACCTAACATTATTATTCTCATTCCTATTATGGAAGATTGATATTAGTTTTGGATTACTTTTACTAATTTACCTCATGATGTACTTTTATTATTCTATTAATTATCTTTATGGCCTACCACTTTCTTATGCACTTCTTGTTTTTATCCAATGCATTTTTAGATGAACAATTATATTTTAGGATAATTTTAATGAAATTATCAATAATTTCATTTTATTTATATTTAGTGTTGTTATGTTATGTACATAATTTTCCAAAAAGAAACTATGATTAATGTTATTATGGTATTATATAATGTGTGACGTTTTATAATAAATCAACAAATAAAGAGTATAAAAATTATGGGTTGTCATTGTCAGTTCTAGAGGAAGAAGTAGTTATTTTTTAAAAGGATTAGAAAACTACATTAAAATCCATGGGGATAATACAAAAAATAGGATAACATGCCTATATTTTTGTGAATTTTAGATTAACTAGGTTTTATAAAAATAAATCCCTTTTTGGATACTATAGGTGGATGTTGCTCTAAGATAGAGGTACCTAGGAGTAATCACCCCAAAAATACTGTATTGATATAGACTTGATCATCACCTAGTTAAAAAACATACATTGTTAACTTCATTTTTTGAAACCCTTGATGGATATTCTTCTGTAAATTCACAAGTTCCTTACAAACCATGATTAATAGAAAAAAATAAAATATTATTTTATATTTGGAAATTTTTTATGGATACACTAGTGCAGAAAACGTTTTTTACGTCACCATTTTTTACGTCGGTTATATAAAACCGACGTCATAATATGTAAAACGAGGTTTTGTACGTCGGTTATTTAAAAACCGACATAAAAACCTGTGTTTAGTACACCTTTAACGTCGGTTATTTTTATAACCGACGTTAATAATCGCACAGCTTCGTTTTTTACGTCGGTTATACATTAACCGCCGTAAAAAACAGAAGCGGGGGGGGGGGGGGGGGCATTTGTTACATCGGTTATTCAATAACCGACGTAAAAAGCGCGGTTTTTGAAGGACTTTTTACGTCGGTTATTTTATAACCGACGTAAAAAAAGAATCCGCAGATGTTTTTGACGTCGGTTATTCCATAACCGACGTAATAAAACGCTGATTTTGAGGCCTTTATAACGTCGGTTATAAAATAACCGACGTAAAAAAAGAATTGGAGGAAGGTTTTTACGTCGGTTATTGAATAACCGGCGTTATAAATGTTTTTAAAAAAGTTATAACGTCGGTTATTGAATAACCGACGTGATAACTCATTTAAAAATTTACCCAGACCCATGGATTGTCATTCGCGAGTTTACCTTCGACAGTCACGACTCGTCTCTCTCACGCGTAAACCCGAATCGGCTCGTCCATTTCGTGGGTTTAGATTCGTTTTGCGATCATCGTTTCTCATATTTAATCTCCTCGGATCAATCATCTAAACTCGCAGCACTCAGGTAATCCTCCCACTCGTTCATTTTTTTTCGCGGATAGTATATATACATGTGTTGTGATTTTTTGTTGAAACTAGCTAAGATTCTTCTATTGCAAACCTTTTAACTCATTTTGGCACCATAATCTTATTTATCATCCCTAGATCTATTAGTTCGACTTGCAATATTGAATAATTTTATGATTTCACTAATTTTTCATCGTTTTCTATAAATCCCTGA
Source organism: Viscum album (assembly GCA_963277665.1). Classification (NCBI taxonomy): domain Eukaryota; kingdom Viridiplantae; phylum Streptophyta; class Magnoliopsida; order Santalales; family Viscaceae; genus Viscum; species Viscum album. Next base: position 64,088,002 of record OY728151.1, on the reverse strand, counting down.
GAGGGTTGGGGCGTGTCCATTTGGATGGGTTGCCCTTTTACAGTTGTTACTAATTTATTCACACACAACCATGGCATAGGTGCATGGATTTGGGATCACATCACCATTTTCACCCCCAGAGGGTTGGGGGATGTCCAGGGGGGTGTCCAAGGGGGTAGGGGGTGGGGGGTGGTGTCCAGGAGGGGCGGGGGGCTGTCCAGAGGGGTCGGGGGGGGGGGGGGGGTCCAGGGGGGTTTACAAGGGGGTGGGTGGGTGTGGGGGGCTGTCCAAGGGTGTGGGTGGGTGTTGGGGGGTGTCCAAGGGGGGTAGGGGGTGGGGGGTGGTGTTTATAAGGGGTGGGGGCTGTACAGAGGGTTGGGGGGTGTCCAGGGGGGTGTCCAAGCAGGTCGGGGTGGGGGGTTGTGTCCAGGAGGGGTGGGGGTGCTTTCTAGAGGGGTCGGGGGCTGTCCAGAGGGGTCGGGGGGTGTCTAGGGTGGTGTCCAAGGGGATGGGTGGGTGTGGGGGGCTGTCCAAGGGGGTGGCGGCCTGTCCAGAGTTGTCGGTGGGGTGTCCAGGGGGGTGTCCAAGGGGTTGGATGGGTGTGGGGGGCTGTCCAAGTGGGTGGCAGCCTCTCCAGAGGGTATTTGGGGTTGTCCGGGTGGGTGGGGGGGCTGTCCAGAGGGTTGGGGGATGTCCAGGGTGGTGTCCAAGGGGGTGGGGGGTGGGGGGTGGTGTCCAGGAGGGGCGGGGGGCTGTCCAAAGGGGTCGGGGGGTGTCCAGGGGGGTTTACAAGGGGGTGGGTGGGTGTGGGGGGCTGTCCAAGGGTGTGGGTGGGTGTTGGGGGGTGTCCAGGGGGGTGTCCAAGGGGGGTAGGGTGTGGGGGGTGGTGTTTAGGAGGGGTGGGGGGGGGGGCTGTCCAGAGGGTTGGGGGTGTCCAGGGGGGTGTCCAAGCAGGTCGGGGGAGGGGGGTTGTGTCCAGGAGGGGTGGGGGTGCTTTCTAGATGGGTCGGGGGCTGTCCAGAGGGGTCGGGGGGTGTCCAGGGTGGTGTCCAAGGGGATGGGTGGGTGTGGGGGGATGTCCAAGGGGGTGGCGGCCTGTCCAGAGTTGTCGGTGGGGTGTCCAGGGGGGTGTCCAAGGGGTTGGATGGGTGTGGGGGGCTGTCCAAGTGGGTGGCGGCCTCTCCAGAGGGTATTTGGGGTTGTCCGGGTGGGTGGGGGGGGGGGGGCTGTCCAGAGGGTTGGGGGATGTCCAGGGGGGTGTCCAAGGGGGTAGGGGTGGGGGTGGTGTCCAGGAGGGGCGGGGGGCTGTCCAGAGGGGTCGGGGGGTGTCCAGGGGGGTTTACAAGGGGGTGGGTGGGTGTGGGGGGCTGTCCAAGGGTGTGGGTGGGTGTTGGGGGGTGTCCAGGGGGTGTCCACGGGGGATAGGGTGTGGGGGGTGGGGGGCTATCCAGAGGGTTGGGGGGTGTCTAGGGGGGTGTCCAAGCAGGTCGGGGGTGGGGGGTTGTGTCCAGGAGGGGTGGGGGTGCTTTCTAGAGGGATCGGGGGCTATCCAGAGGGGTCGGGGGGTGTCCAGGGTGGTTTCCAAGGGGATGGGTGGGTGTGGGGGGCTGTCCAAGGGGGTGGCGGCCTGTCCAGAGTTGTCGGTGGGGTGTCCAGGGGGGTGTCCAAGGGGTTGGATGGGTGTGGGGGGCTGTCCAAGTGGGTGGCGGCTCTCCAGAGGGTATTTGGGGTTGTCCGGGTGGGTGGGGGGGCTATCCAGAGGGTTGGGGGATGTCCAGGGGGGTGTCCAAGGGGGTAGGGGGTGGGGGTGGTGTCCAGGAGGGGCGGGGGGCTGTCCAGAGGGGTCGGGGGTGTCCAGGGGGGTTTACAAGGGGGTGGGTGGGTGTGGGGGGCTGTCCAAGTGTGTGGGTGGGTGTTGGGGGGTGTCCCGGGGGTGTCCAAGGGGGGTGTGGGGGGTGGTGTTTAGGAGGGGTGGGGGGCTGTCCAGAGGGTTGGGGGGGGGGGGTCCAGGGGGGTGCCAAGCAGGTCGGGGGTGGGGGTTGTGTCCAGGAGGGGTGGGGGTGCTTTCTAGAGGGGTCGGGGGCTGTCCAGAGGGGTCGGGGGGTGTCCAGGGTGGTGTCCAAGGGGATGGGTGGGTGTGGGGGTTTGTCCAAGGGGGTGGCGGCCTGTCCAGAGTTGTCGGTGGGGTGTCCAGGGGGGTGTCCAAGGGGTTGGATGGGTGTGGGGGGCTGTCCAAGTGGGTGGCGGCCTCTCCAGAGGGTATTTGGGGATGTCCGGGTGGGTGGGGGGCTGTCCAGAGGGTTGGGGGATGTCCAGGGGGGTGTCCAAGGGGTTAGGGGGTGGGGGTGGTGTCCAGGAGGGGCGGGGGGCTGTTCAGAGGGGTCGGGGGTGTCCAGGGGGGTTTACATGGGGGTGGGTGGGTGTGGGGGGCTGCCCAAGGGTGTGGGTGGGTGTTGGGGGGTGTCCAGGGGGGTGTCCAAGGGGGTGGGGGTGGGGGTGGTGTTTAGGAGGGGTGGGGGCTGTCCAGAGGGTTGGGGGTGTCCAGGGGGGTGTCCAAGCAGGTCGGGGGTGGGGGGTTGTGTCCAGGAGGGGTGGGGGTGCTTTCTAGTGGGGTCGGGGGCTGTCCAGAGGGGTCGGGGGGTGTCCAGGGTGGTGTCCAAGGGGATGGGTGGGTGTGGGGGGCTGTCCAAGGGGGTGGAGGCCTATCCAGAGGGGTCAGTGGGATGTCCAGGGGGGTGTCCAAGGGGTTGGATGGGTGTGGGGGGCTGTCCAAGTGGGTGGCGGCCTCTCCAGAGGGTATTTGGGGTTGTCCGGGTGGGTGGGGGGGCTGTTCAGAGGGTTGGGGGATGTCCAGGGGGTGTCCAAGGGGGTAGGGGGTGGGGGTGGTGTCCAGGAGGGGCGGGGGGCTGTCCAGAGGGGTCGGGGGGTGTCCATGGGGGTTTACAAGGGGGTGGGTGGGTGTGGGGGGTTGTCCAAGGGTGTGGGTGGGTGTTGGGGGTGTCCAGGGGGGTGTCCAAGGGGGTAGGGGGTGGGGGTGGTGTCCAGGGGGGGTGTTATATCTTACTATATTTTGTTTAAAAAATAATATTCAAGCATATTTTTTTAAATACACATCAATTTTTTTTATATTTCATAATTGTTTACATTCAAATTATGATTTTTTTCATATAAACATATATTTGTCTTATCTAAAAAATATATATAATTTTGCTATTTGTTATAGGTAATAATGAGTCGAAGTTGGATTACGGCACATCGAATGAGAAATGAATATGAGGAAGGTGTTGATGCCTTTTTGGAATTTGCTAAACGAAATGTTCCAAGTAGTGACATTTTTTTCTGTCCATGCCTGAAATGTCTGAATATGAAGAAGTTGAAAAGTAGAGAGATAAAAGATCATCTGATTTGTCATGGTTTCAATCCGAGTTACAACCCTTGGATTTGGCATGGAGAAACTGGACAGAATGTCACTGATGATAATGAATCGCAAGATGGTAACTCCGATGGAATTGAAGAAATGATTCGCGATATTGTAGCAGAACAAATTGAGATAGAACCGACAGTTGCACGTCTATATGGTGATGCCGAAAAACCATTATATCCTGGTTGTATAGATTTTACGGTTTTTTCGGCGGTGTTAAGATTGATTAACCTGAAGGCGAAACATGGATGGAGTGACAGAAGTTTTACAGAGCTGCTACAATTGATGAAAGACATTCTTCCAAAAGATAACGATCTTCCAGATTCACATTATAAGGCCAAAAAAATATTATGCCCGATGGGATTGGGATACAGGAAAATACATGCCTGTCCGAATGAATGCATTATATATAGGAAGGAATATGAATTTCTGAAAGAGTGTCCTAAACGTGGGACATCACGGTATAAGGTGAAAGAAAAATCACAAGCTGATGTAGAGATTACAAAGCTCCCTTCAAAGGTATTTTGGTATCATTCTATAATTCCTCGTTTCAAACGTTTATTTGCTAATTCACATGATGCAAAAAGGTTAAGATGGCATGCTGATGAGCGGGTATGTGATGGAAAAATACGTCATCCTGCTGATTGTCCACAATGGAAGAAAATTGATGCCTAGTACCCTACATTTGGAAATGAAATTAGAAATCTGAGACTAGGCTTGTGCACAGATGGAATGAATCCATACCGAACCCTCAGTAGCACAAACAGTTCATGGCCTGTTTTATTGGTAATTTACAACCTCTCTCCTGAAGTTTGTATGAAGTGAAAATATTTCATGTTGAGTATCATGATCTCTGGTCCAAAGCAACCCGACAATGATATTGATGTATACTTGTCACCGCTGATTGATGATTTGAAACTGTTATGGGCTGATGGTATTAGGGTGTATGATTCTTATAAAATGGAATATTTTCAACTGCATGCAGTGCTTATATTCACTATAAATGACTTCCCAGCATATGGAAATTTGTCTGGATACAGTGTTAAAGGGCATAAAGCATGTCCAATTTGCGAACAACAGACGTCATATTGTCAATTGCATCATGGGAGGAAAACAATGTACATGGGTCATCAAAAGTTTTTGCCTATAGATCACCCTTACAGAAGACTAAAAAAGGCATTCAATGGATCACAAGAATTTGATACTGCTCCAAAACCATTATTCCCAGATTTGTATTTTGAGAGGGTGAAAACCCTTGATGTGACATTGGGAAAGACACAGAAATCTGGTAATGATAGACATATTTGGAAGAAAAGGTCAATATTTTTTGAGCTACCATATTGGAGGTATCATGAAGTCAAACATAATATTGATGTCATGCACGTGGAGAAGAATATCTGTGATTCTTTGATCGGAACATTGCTAGATATTAAAGGAAAGACAAAAGATGGGTTGAATGCAAGGTTAGACCTACTATCAATGGGAATACGTTTGGAGTTAGCTCCCACTCCTAAAGGAAGAAGAACATTTCTTCCCCCGGCTTGTCATACATTATCGAAGAGGGAGAAAAGTAGCTTCTGTCAGTGTCTTCATGATATCAAAGTGCCTCAAGGTTATTCTTCAAATATAAAAAATTTTGTCTCATTGAAAGACTTGAAGTTGATAGGTATGAAATCACATGATTGTCACGTCATGATTCAACAGATTCTACCAGTTGCTCTGCGTGGAATATTGCCCATCCGTGTCAGAAAGACTATAATGAGGTTGTATTATTTTTTCAATTCAATTTGTAACAAGGCGATTGATGTGAATGCTTTGAACATTTTGGAAAAGGATGCAATTTTTATACTCTGTCATTTGGAAATGTATTTTCCTCCAACTTTTTTTGATATGATGGTGCATTTAATGATTCATCTGGTTTGAGAAATAAAGCTTTGTGGACCTGTATATCTTCGTTGGATGTATCCTTTTGAAAGGTATATGAAAATATTAAAGGGATATGTTAAAAATCCATATCGACCTGAAGCCTCCATTATTGAAAAGTATATTTCTGAGGAGGTAGCAGAGTTTTGTACGAGCTACTTGGCTACGGCGCAACACATAGGTTTGCCTCCATCTCGCCATGAACGGGTTAATAATGAGGGAAAGGGGATTCGTGGCTTGAAAGTCAAATCACTTTCAGCTGAACATATGAAGAAGTTAGAATCATACATCTTGAATAACATAGCTGATGTTCAACCGTATATCACATTGCATATTAATGAGTTGAAACAATGTCATCCAAAGAAGAAAGAAATGTGGATTTTGAATGAGCACAACAATTTTTTTTTGCCATGGTTTAAAAAGACCTTGCTTGGTAGATCAGATGTATCAGAGACATTAAAATGGATAGTGGGTGGTCCATCTTTAAATGTGATAACATGGTCCGCTTATGACATTAATGGCTATACATTTCATACGAAAGCTCAGGACAACAGAAGTGCAGTTCAGAATAGTGGTGTATTGGTGTTTGCAGAAGCAATGCATTTTTCGAGTGCTAAGGACAGAAACCCAATTTCAGCATCAAGTGCATATTATGGAGTGATTGAAGACATATGGGAGGCTGATTACTTTAAAATTAAAGTTCCTGTTTTTAACTGTAAATGGTTTATCGGTAACAGCAGTGTCAGACACGATGAATTTGGAATGACACTTGTTAATCTGAATAGATTGGAAGACACAACTGATTCTTTTATAATGGCAACACATGCCAAACAAATTTTCTATGTAGTAGATCAATCAGATATGAAGTGGGTTGTTGTTTTACAAGGGAAAAAACAATATGTTGGTGAGGATGAATTTGATGAAGATGCTGATTTATGTGATATCCCTACTTCCATGGAAAGATTAACAGAACATAATGATGAGTATGTTGAAGACATGGTTTGTGCCATAAGGAACGATCACGACGAAGGAATTTGGGAAAACAATCCAACTGTACATTCCTAAAATTACAGGTAACTCATGTTTATTTCTTGTTTACATTTAGTTTTTTCATATAATGTTAGATATTGTAAATTTTTTACTTATTAAAACATGTATCAAACCAAAATGATAAAACAATAAAAACCGTAAAGAGGAGAAGTCCTGGGCGCACCGGCTGGCCGGTGGTGGATCACCGGTTGGCCGGTGGTCCAGAGCAAAGCTCTGTCTGGTCCAGCGGCCGGCCGGTGATGAGCCAGCGGCTGGCCGGTGGTCCATACAGAGAGGAAGGCTCTCTGTCTGGTCCACCGGCCGGCCGGTGGTCCAGACAGGAAGGCTCTGTCTGGTCCAGCGGCCGGCCGGTGGTGAGACAGCGGCCGGCCGGTGGCACCAGGCAGTGGGCAAGTCGACTACCTGGGTCCTCCGGCTGGCCGGTGAGCTCACACCGGCTGACCGGTGGACTCAGTGAGTCCACTTTTCAGCTTTCTTGGGCCAACTCCTTGGCAACCTTTTGCCTGTGTTTACCATGTTTATCATTGTTTAACATTCTTACCATATTACCAATGTTTACTATTATATAATTTAGTACACTTTTCTATTTTCTGATTAAGTAGTATTACAATATTTGAATTTGTATATTTGTGAACTAATGTTTGTTTTTTTGATTTGAAGGAAAATGACAGATCAATCAGTTGATCAGCCACATGATTCTAGAGATGAGCATATTGGTCATACATCTGGGGAGGAACATTCACATGATCCTATTTCGAAAAAGAGTTCAAAGGTTGGTAAGCGTGGGTGCACACGTTTACCAAAATTATCACTTGCCCGTACGAAGGAGGAGAGTATAGTCGTGGAGTTTGATGATGATGATCTTCCTAGAGGTCCAAATGCTAAAGATTTTAAGGGTTTTGTAGCAACTCAGGCTAAGAGCAAAGTAAGCATTCTCTATGATGATTGGAGAAGTGTGGATAAGGCGATAATTTCTCAGCTGTGGGAGACCATTTTGGTAAGATCTTTTGCTATTGTTTGACTGTTCTTTAAATGTTTCTAGTATATATAATATTTTTAACCTCTTTTTTATCAGATGACATTTGATATTCCCGACACTGGAGGAGTCAGGAAGAAATGCTTATCGTTGGATGCTAGGAGATGGAGGGATTTCAAATCAACCCTCTCATCTGATTTCATTTATGGTCATAGGAGTCGTGAGAATCCATGTCGTATATATCCTTTTATAGATGAAGACACATGGAGACAATTTTTTGAAAGTAGAAGAAAAGAATCATTTTTGGTAAGGGCAATGTAAACTTTTATAAGCTTTCTTATATAAATGATCTTATTATTGTTTTGTTAATGATTACTTATTCTTAATTTACAGCAAACAAGGAAAGCTCATCAAGAGATCCAATCTAAAAATTTATACCCTCATAGTTTATCTCGGGGAGGTTATGAATTATTGGAAGAACAAATGATGGCAGAAAAATTTCAACAACTAAGAGCTGAGTCTTCAAGCTCTGGAGAGGTGGCCCCTCCATCCCCTCCATCTAGACATGAGAAATGGAAAAGAGCTCGGAAGGGCAAAAAAGGACAATATCTTTCGGAAGAATCGAGACTCGTAGTTGAAAGGATTGTAAGATATCTATTTTATTTATTTAAGTTTACTATTTTCGTCATATATTTCCAATCATTATAGAAATGCTCAATTAATTATTACAGGACTCTCTTGAGGAGCAGAGTTCACAGGGGACATTTACACCATCTGGGAGGGAAGATATTTTATCTGTGGCATTGGGAAAGCCCGAACATCCTGGCCGTGTAAGAGGATATCCGGCAGGTGTATCGGTAAGAAAAGTGTTGCCACGTTTCTCAAATTCTAACGTTGAGGGAGTTTATAAAAAAAAATAGAATCCTTGGAGGCTGAAGTCCATAATATTAATGCGACAATGGAGGACAAGATTAAAGCATCGGTGCAGTTTATGTTTGCAGACTTGCAAAGACAATTTCAGGGTGCAGCTCCCACTCCACCTCTCCCAGTAGCTCCCACTCCCCACCTCAGCCTACGGACCCCATTTTTGATCCTCCTCCTCCGCCGCAGCTACCTACTTATTGTGAGTTGTTTTTTGATGATCCTCAACATCATATAGTTGCATATGGGATGGTATATTGTATAGGAGATACAGTTCATCATCAACAGTTATAGGTAGAGAATCAAAGGGTCACTGTACAGGATATTATAGATAGATCAACTCGGATACCATTACCTACAGATGAGGTGACGACAGTTGGACATAGTATCGGCCATTTTTTACTCTGGCCATCCAGACTTCTTCGACTCATTACCATAGAGGTATGGATGTTATATCTTTTATTTTATATTTTTATTAATGTTTTATCATTTGAAAACTAATATATTTTTCAATTTATTTTTATAGGAATACTTCAAAGGTAAAGAAATACTGTATAGACAACAACAAAGACAGATAGCTATGACATCAGATGCAGATACTAGCAGTCTTGACAAATTGTCAAGATATTCAAATTTATTGGCAGATCATTATGACTTTACAATGGAAGCTCATGTCAGTGGATGTGAACTAAGTGTGGGGATTATGAAAACTGATATCATGGAGTTTGTCACTGGAGATAAGTTGGGCATCAACGTGGTGCAAATTTTTATCATGTAAGTCTTAACACCTTTTCCTTGCGTTATATTTATTAAAAATGTATACTTATGTCTGCTTTGTATTAGGTATCTGTATAAAATTTTTGAGAGGAATGAGCTGACAGATGTATATGGATTCGTGGACCCACAATTGATTTCCCCTGCAGCATGTGCATTGGATGAGGAACAAAGAATGCTTTATATTGCTGATAGATTTGAAAAGAATGTAATCACACAGTGTTGGATGATGCCTTTATGTGAGAGGTATGAAACGCATCCCTCTCAAAGAGTTAATTATCTTTTAACATAACAAACCACTAACGTCAAATTTCCTTTTTCAGGGATAATTGGATGTTAGGGGTTTTTTTCCCTAGGGAGAAAACACTTTATTGGATATGCTCTCACCATGATGATGTGCGAGAAAGTTTTAAGAATATATTGGAAACGTAAGTTTCAATTTCACAATAGTTTTATATATTATAATGAATTTTAAATTTACCCCATTCATATTATTTTCTAACAGGGCATGGGTCCACTTTCGAAAAAGCGCAAAGAAAAGGAATTTCAAGATCAAATATGTACATGCGAAGGTAAATATCCATTTATAATTTTTACATTTTGATTTATTACATAAAAATAATATATTTAATTTACACTCATTCAAACAGAAATGTCATGAGCAACAAGGCATCATCGAATGTGGATATTATATGTTAAGATTTATGTATGAAATAATAACAACTGGGACAGTTCTGAGTTTTGACCTGGTAAGATTTCCTCCTTATCATAATATTTCAATTTTAATTATTCATTATACACGTTGACTACTATCCTTTTCCTTTGTAGCTTTTTGATGACCCTCAACCCTTTACTGCTGAAGATATCAAACACTTACAAGTGGAGTGGTCAAATTATTTTACAGGTTTGATTGACTTTTAGTTGTTTGTAATGTAAAATGTAATTTTGAATATTGTCAATGTAATTGTGTATTTCATAGTCATTTAGGTTGGATTTAGTTTTTTTGTAGTTGACAGTGTAGGTTTTGAATGTTATATAAGTGAATGTTTAATTTTTCTCTACTTCTTGTTTTGGTCTACTGTTGATGGGTTTTCTGGTCTGGATTTTGGTATGGGGGGAGAGGTTCCAAGGGGGTGGGTGGGTGTTTGGGGGGTGTCCAAGGGATATGGGAGGGGTGTCCAAGGTGTGTTTGGGGATGTCCTAGGGGTCGGGGGGGGGGTGTAAATGAGGGTGGGGGTGTCCAAGGGGTGGGGGGTGTCCAAGGGATATGGGAGGGGTGTCCAAGGTGTGTTTGGGGCTGTCCAAGGAGTCGGTTGGGTGTAAATGAGGGTGGGGGGGGGGCTGTCCAAGGGGTGGGGGTGTCCAAGTGGTGGGGGGGTGTCCAAGGGATATAGAAGGGGTGTCCAAGGGGTGTTTGGGGCTGTCCAAGGGGATGGGGGGTTTCCAAGGGGTAGGGGGGTTTCCAAGGGGTCGGGGGGTGTCCAGGGGGTGGGGGGGCTGTCCAAGGGGTGGGGGTGTCCAAGGGGTGGGGGGGTGTCCAAGGGATATGGGAGGGGTGTCCAAGGGGTGTTTGGGGCTGTCCTAGTGTTCGGGGGGTGTAAATGAGGGTGGGGGGGCTGTCGAAGGGGTGGGGTGTCCAAGGGGTGGGGGGGGGTGTCCAAGGGATATGGGAGTGGTGTCCAATGTGTCTGGGAGTTCTGTCCAAGGGGCCGGTTGGGTGTAAATGAGGGTGGGGGGGGGTGTCCAAGGGGTCTGGGAGGGCTGTCAAGGTGTGGGGGGGTGTCCAATGGGTGTTTGAGGCTGTACTAGGGGTCTTGGGGGTGTAAATGAGGGTGGGGGGGGGGGGGGGGGGCTGTCCAAGGGGTGGGGGGGGTGTCCAATGTGGTGGGGGGTGTCCAAGGGATATGGGAGGGGTGTCCAATGGGTGGTTGAGGATGTACTAGGGGTCGTGTGGGTTTAAATGAGGGTGGGGGGCTGTCCAAGGGGTGGGGGGTGTCCAAGGGTTGTGGTGGGGCTCCAATGTGGTGGGGGAGGGCTGGCCAGGTTGTTAGGTGGGTATAGATGAGGGTGGGGTTCAGTTGGGGCTTGGGGGAGGGCTGGCAAGGTTATTTTTGTTGTTTGGTTTCTGGTTGCTTTTTGGTGAGAGCAGTGCAATTATTTTTTTTAAAAAAAATATAGCTTTCACGTCGGTTATTTTATAACCGACGTGGTAAATAAATCGGTAGGGGTTTATCACGTCGGTCTTTTCAAGAACCGACGTGATAAACCGTTCCCGGGCCTTTTATCACGTCGGTTCTTAATATAACCGACGTGCTAAAAGGCATGGGAATCGATTTACCACGTCGGTTATTGGATAACCGACGTGCTAAAACGTTTCCCAGGCCTTTTTATCACGTCGGTTATTTAAGAAACCGACGTGATAATAGGCCCGGGGAAGGGTTAATCACGTCGGTTATGTCATAACCGACGTGATAAACGATATCCCTGGCGTTTTATCACGTCGGTTTAGAAAATAACCGACGTGATAACCCCCCCCCCCCCCCCCCCCCCCCCCCCCCGCGCATATTTATCACGTCGGTTATTAATGAACCGACGTGATAAACACCTTGATGTTAGGGATGTTACGTCGGGGTTTAAATAACCAACGTAAAAACGTTATTTATAACGTCGTCCGTATTAACGTCTCCTAAAAACCGACATAAATAATGAAAAATAACCGACGTAAAAAATGTTTTCTGCACTAGTGATATCATAGATTGAAATGTAGAAGGTCAAAAGTTAAATAAAATATTTCATTTATGATTTTTCCATTAATTGTTCATGGTTTTCCATTTATATCATTAACAGTTTAAAAAAGTCTCATCAATATTTTTCAATTTATTTATACTCACTGGCTGGAAATATGAGGAACTGAGTTAACAACCAATACAAGGGGAAATGTGATGTTAACCCAAATGAAATACCGAAACTTATTTGATTGGGAATCTTGATCTTCATGATAATAATTTCTTAATTTACTCAACTTTTGAACAAAAACCATAATCAATAAGACTGACCAAATCCCCATATGAATTTGAATGTTGAAATTGAGACACTTATGAAAAAATGCCTCTATCTTTTAGTGGATATTTTGATCACTAAATCATGAAGAAATTAATCAACTACATTGAAATGATCTTCTCTATCCTTTCATTCTCTAATAAAGTATTCTGCTTGATATAAATTTACTATATTAAGGGATAAGTAGATCAATGGTGGACATTGGTAAAAAATATGAATCCCAAGGAGGATATCAATGTGATGGATTTGAAGGAATTTCAATTTTTTTCTAAATAGTTTCCTCACACGTTAAGACTTAAAATGTTGAGGTATTTAAATATCCTTTATAAAAATAATGAAAAATCTATCATGTAATGTGACCCAAATTTCACAATACTTTAAAAAAGCCTCTATCTTTTTTATTTAGACTAAAATTAAAGTTTAATAATTCTTTAGTGGGATAAAGATAAACATTTGAAATATTCTTTCTATTTGAGAATTTGAAATCAATGAGAAATTATATTAATGTTCTTTAAAATATGATTTAGATTTGGGTTAATTTTAAGTGTCTCTTGGGACTAATTATAAGAAGAAGATATTATAAATTAATTCTAGTGAAGTGATATATAAATACCATTTATATAACAAATTCCATCAACCAACATGTAAAAATTTTGTTAAAATAAATCCATGATATTTAGTATATGGTAAAAAAGATTTAGGTGTTGGAAAGAAGGGAACCAAGACAGAAATTACCAATAGGGGAAACCCAGAAATATGATGGAAGAAATTAAATCTCCGTTCAACCCTCATCCTATCATAAGGTGTTCAAACTATAAGGAACACTAACTCTATTAAAATAAAGTCCCTAATGCAAGGGTTCATAATGATAACTAAAAAAACAACCTATATTTCCAAGAGATAGAGGGTGTTCATATGCCATCAAAACTATTTAGGTGGATCCTAATAATTATGTGGTGATAGGAATAATACTTATTAATTCAAGGATATAGAACATGCTATTTTAGTTTATTTTTCCAATACATTGAATCAAGTTGTGTATGTTTAGTAGAACTAATCATACACCACCTAAAAATAGGGATTTCATGTAATATATGAATATAGAAAATGGGAAAATTATATGATCCCAAGTATATAAGTCAACCCATATTTAATTTTTTGTGATGAATTTTCCTAAGAATTTTGTGATACCATCCTTAGTGTAACTTCATGCTATTCGGGGCATGGATTGGATTCCCTTGTATAGAGCCAATATAAGTTTTTGACAAAAGTAAATCACCCTCCATATCCTAAATCTTTATTTTATTCTATACAAGAGCAAGTAGGATGATGAATCTTCTTTTGGAGAAAAATATCAATCATAAAAATTCATTCATTAATGGAAAGCATATCTTGCCCAAATGATTAATAAGAATGAAAAGATCACCCTTGATGACATGCCCAATTTAAGGGAATTCACTAATGTTTTTCTTGAATAATTTCCCTATCTTTTTCCTAGAAGTGAGGATTATATATTAATCATGATCATACCCATATATTTTACAATATATAATAATCTATATAGAAAGTTCATTTTTGAGTATGGGAAGCTGATGAAACAATTATATTTGAATCTACATAAAGGTTTTATATGCCGATGTTCATGACAATGGGGAGAACTATGCTGCTCCATCAAGAAGAATGATGGGTCAATGCACCTATTCATTGATTATCTTGAGCACAAAAAGATCACGATAATGATCAAGTATCCTCAACCACAAATTGATGACTTGTTAAATCAACTATGTGAAGAAAACTACTTCTATGTGGTGGATCATCAATCATGATATTATCAAGTATATGTGAAGATAGAGGATATCTCCAAGACCAATTTTCATATAAGGTAGATTCCCTATGTGTTCATAGTGATGACATTTGTACTCACTAATGTTCTAGAAATATTCATGGACTTAATGAATTTAATCATTAGAGATTAAATTGATAATTTTATGAGAGTATTTATAGATGATATTCATATCTAATCCAATATAAAGTAGAAAATTGGGGATAATTTAAACACATTTTTGAAAACCTTATAGAAGGAAAAGTTATATGAAAATTATATTAAACGTTATTTATGGTCGACTTGTGTAACTTTATTGGGTCATGTTGTCACTAAAAAAGGGATATCTATGGATCCCTGACAAATATAGGCACCTTAAATATGTAATAGACCAAAATATAAGATATATATTTGTAGCTTCCCTTGATTAGATGGGCACTATCACCAATTTATGAGAAATATCTCCCAATTTTCATGCCCAGTAACAATGATTACTCAAATTGGAGTCAACTTTGTCTATATTGACGGATGCGATGAAAGCATTAATAAATTAAAGAAGTGGATAATCACTATACTAATGCTCACCTTTACCACCATTGGGGAGAAAATTTTGATCTAAATTGATGTGTTTAGAAATTTATTTTATTTTTTACTCATGAAAATGTAAAATTTGTATCCTATGCCTCTGAACAATTAAAGATTGATGAGTAGATATACCCAACACATGAAATAGAAAGGGAAGTAGTGATCTTCATGTCAAATATTTGGTGACATTATATCTAGTGAGAATGTGTGACATATATATGGGTCATAAAATAATAATGTATATATTCACACAAAAGAATACTAATACGATCAAACAAAGGTTGTTATATATCATCATGGATTATGAATCTTCAATCCATTACCTTCATGTGAATGAAAGAAAAGATGTTAGATGGTCTATGTAAAAAGGATCCCACAACCTTACCCATGATGGGGATTATAAGGGATAAAATCATCTTAGACATGGAAAGGATAGACAAAGGAATCATATAAGGACATTCATCCTACCTTACTCAAATAAATTATGAACCATCAATTCTTGATAGGAAGATGGAGACCTAGAAATCTGATGAGTTTCTATAGAAAATTGTATCGAATATTCTAATGTTTAACTTTTATGAATATTTATTTATGTGGTTTGGAACATGGATATATATTCCAAAAAATACAGAAGTGAAGAGGGATCATTTGGATAATATGAATAGCTAATTCTTGTCTATTCATCCAAGAAGCTCTAATATGTGTAATGATTTGAAGAAAAAAATCTGGGGGGAAAACATGAAGAGGGAGACTATATAATTTGTATCTCGATGCATGGTATGCTAAAAAATCAAGTAGGAGTGTTAAAATTATATGGGTATGATGAAATCATTACCCATACTACTATAGAAATCAGAAAACATAACCATTGATTTCATTATTGGACTCCCCGGTACCATTAAAGACAATAACATCATCTAGGTGGTGGTCAATCATATTAAAAATTCAACACATTTAATTTATATCATTGAATATTTATATCTTGATGAAAATGACATGATATACATAAGGGGAGTTGTAATACTATATAGAGTTACACTTTCTATTGTATCTGATTGAGATACCAGGATTACCTCATCATTTTAGATAATCCCTCAGAAATCATTTTAAATAGACTGATCCTCAACACTTATTATCACCCTTAGATGGATGAATAGTGGGAAATGAACAAGAAAAAACTAGATGATATAATGAGATCATGTTTAATGTATTTATAAGAATGTTGGTATCAACACCTTCCCCTAGTGGTGTTCTCATATAAAAGAGAATTTATTCTGTCATCAAAATGGAAGCATATGTAGAAATGTGTGGGAGAATTTCTCAAAATCCATCATGATAGGATGCAGTTGGAGAGTGAAAGCTAATGGGACCTAATCTTATCCCAAATATGAAATATAATGTTAAAAAAATTCATGATAATATGAAATATACACAATATTGAAAAAAAAACAATGTAGACAGTCATTGATGAGACCTATATATTAATGATAGAGATAAATTGATCCTTCATATATTGTTGTGGAAGAAATTCATGATGTTTTGGAAAAAAAGAAAGCTTAGTCCTATATATATCAGTCCATTTGATATCATAGATCACATCGTTGTGGCGGCATATCGACAAAAATTACAACCTAACCTATATCATGTACATTATGTGTTCCATGTATCCCTACCAGGGAAGTACATAGAAGACGCTTCACATTTTCAGAATCAAATGTTTGTACTATAAGATAATGACCATCTCTAAGGGGAGTAGCTGGTGATGATCTTAGATAGTAGAGACAAATTTCTAGAAAAAAGACAACTGACATGGTAAATGTACTTTAGGGGAACGAATATTTTGTGCAAGTAACATGGGAACTGGAAGAGGTGATGAAATAGAAGGTCCCTCACCTGTTATCATGTATGAAATGAAATCTTTAGGGGAGAAATTTCTGAAGGGTGGAAGAATGAAATGGCATGAACATTTATAAATGAAAATCATTTTTTGAATGAAATTTTTTTTATCCTTGTTATTTAGTTATAGAAAAAACACTGACTACATTAGATATTTTTGATAGTTATTTTCTATTTAATTTAAAAAAAATAAGAATCATATATATTGATAATATAGACCTTGTACAATGACCACTAATAGCAGTATATTAAGGGTTATGATAATGTCCAATTGACATAAATAGATGAAGAAATGCCTTGACAAGTAGGACTATACATTTTAAAGCTCATTTATTGGAGCTTATGAGGGAAATAACATCACTATTATATTCCCTTGACCAATCCCATGATGATCGCCCATCAATAAAGAATGAGAGAAACCATTTATGAGAGAATTTAAAGCTCATCGAGATCATGACCCAAACCATGTTCATAGAAACACCTAATGAAAATATCACCATTTTATACATGATAGTTATAAAATTCATTTTTATAATGAAGGAATATATGTTAAAGCGTAATATTATGTGTTTTTATATACTATTTTTTAATAAAAAATGATTATATTTATCCCCTTTTAATAGTAATTTTTAAATTTTTCAACAATGAGTTTTCTGAAAATTAGATTTGATAAAATGATAAAATATGAAATTTATAGAAATATATACATTCATCCAAGTCACTATTCATAATAAATTATATAATTTTGGAAATAATTAATATTTTAATTAATTATTCTCATTAAATAGAATTTGTTAAATACAAATGATAATATAATTTTAGGATATCAAATGTAATTTTCTTAGTGGATAGAAAACTATTATTTACAAAAATAAAGTTTTTTAATGAATATTTATGATTTTAAATGTGTAAATTCTCATATCATGAGAATTATCTAGATAAATTAAGTATTATTTTTGAAATAAATTTATTTAAATTATCCAATGATGATTATTTTCCTAATTCGCTGAGAGGGTCAACTTTTTATTGCAAAAAAACTAACTACAATATAACTATACAGTATGTATCTTGACTTCAAAAAATCCCAAAAGTGAAATAATAAGTACTATAAGGGGTATTAGCTTCAAAAATTATGTTTTAAATTTAAAATAATGTGTTTTTTGAAATTATTTTATTAGTTTTTATAAACACATAATAAATCCCTATAAACTAATATTATATTTTATGTTTTTAAAATAAATTATGTATAAATATTACTCACCTATACATCTCCAGGGGAGTTATTTTAAAATATTCAGTTATTAAAATTATAAAACAATTAAAACAAGACCACATTGTTATAAACCATGGGACAAAATCATGGTGTGGTTTTGGGTTTTGATTAATATTTTTGACACTTTCACTGGGGCGCCCGCATCTGTTTGTCGAGGGATGAGGAGGCAATGATTGTTACCCTACATACTTTCATTCCATAGGTAGGCGACATCCGTCGATTATTTAGGGACATCTTCTCCTTGATCGAAATGGGATGATGAGATGTCGGTTCTTCCTTCCTTGGATTCCTACTCGAAACTCATCACCTACTCCGAGTCTCCCATATAGATTAAGTCATTGTTCGTGAAACTCATCCCAGTGCCATGTCTTCATGGATAACGGTTAATTACACTACTTATGTCAGGTCATTCCAAGGGGTCCAATTAAGGCAGTAACCTTCGGTCGGGGGATTAGTCATGTTGGGACATCAGTGGCGTGTATAGGCACTAGGAAACTAGCGTTTCTTGGGTTTCATCCCCTTGTAATAGGGCTTCTTGAGGGCATGGAAGTCCGAGGCATCCCACGTCAAATGTGGGGAAATTTATGCCATATGCATGTCTCTGAGGTTTTCCTCAGCTTCCCATATTTTACACAAGGTATACCAAGAGTTTAACGACTAGTGAAGACAGATTAGACTGATCAGAACACTGACTGGAGTAGATCAGATGGGTGTGACCCATGGGGGGAGCACTAATATTGGGGCTAGCACTTGGTCAGCTACCTGATTGCTGGTACGAGCAGTGAAGAGGTGAATGGAATTATCCCACTGGGATGTGGTGGCCCCGGTAAGAATTTAGAAGGATGATGGAGGGTTTAATGAATGAATAATGAGGTTGAACCGATGTGAGGACGTCGATGATTTTGGGCTTGAGTCTCGAAAAGACTTCATAAGCATCCCTACGGTAGGGAATCAAAGTCCACATAGTTCGCCTGAGAGATGGTACACCTGAGGAGGGGACCCAGGAGAATGAATGTGTAGATGGGGACCAGATGATGTTGAACATCTAGGTTGGGACATAGAGTCGGGGTGTACACAGAGGACAGTGACCTGATGATATACTGGGGCTTACACATTATTAGCATCCCGGGTTGGTTTGACGTCCAAGGTGTAGATAAGAGATGTGGGTCCCAACACGGGGGACACCAACGTTTACTGGTGTTTGGGTTGGACCTCGGAGAGGCTTCCTACGTACCTTGTATAGAATATAGGGATCAAAACTATATAGTTCATCTGATGATGTCTTACCGTCGATTGAGGACTTCAACAGATTACCGTCGAGTAGGGGCGTAATGGCTTATCGTTAACTGGGGGGTCACAACATCTTACCACTGGATAGGGATCACAACGGATTACTACTGGATGGGGTTGAACCTCATGGAGGATTTTTACAGACCCTAAATTTTCAAGGGTAAAACCTACGTAGTTCAAATGGGTGCAACTTAATGTCATGCGAGATGAAAAAGGGGCAGGCAGTTTAACATCATGTGGGACGAAGGTGAACCGACCTGAAGGGGGTCGGAACAACTGGGTGTTGGGCTTGAACCTCATGGGGGGGGGATTCCTATGTACCTTGCTTGGTCTAGGATAAAATTAAATGTAGTTCTTATGGGTGTTGGTTAACCGACTAAAAGATAGTTATGACCAATGGTTGTTGGGATTTAACCTCATAGAGGTTTCCTACGTACCCTTCTTTAGCAAGGATCAAAGTCCACATAGTTTGAAATGGGGATTGGGGAACCGAAGAGATAATGGTTGAGACCAATGGTTGTTGGTCTTGAACCTCATGGAGGTTTTATACGTACCCTTCTTTGGAAAGAATCAATGTCCTGTAGTTCAAAATAGAGGAAACTGATGTGAAGGGAGTAAAAAACAATGGAGGTGTTGGGCTTTAATATTTGAGAGGATTCCTACGTACCATGACTTAGCAAGGATCAAAGTACCTATAGTTCGGAATGGTTGTTTGGGGATTACACTCCAGGCTACCTAGGTTGGATTCCATGGTCAATGATTACTCTAAACCCATGTGAGTCATGCTCAGTGTGAGAAACAAGAGGCAATAAGGACCTGACGATCACGTCGTGAATGGTGCGTTCATGGGAAATGGAATGGGGCATACATGTGGTTGGTGGCCTAGGGGATGGAGAATAGTAATTACTCCAGGATGGAGGCTCGGATGACAACAAATCCCAGAGGGAGAGGGACATGATAACAAAGGTCTCTGTTCTCCTCTCTCCCCTTAGTGTTTGGCTTCGAATAAGAGAGGAGGAACATGGATACTACCTCCTTCATGAAAGGCTAGGGGATTAAACCAAAGTGGTTTCCCTTTCCCCATGGATGGACTTCGTTCCACCAAATAAGATCTCATTCCATATGAGTTAGATTTCACACCAGTGGAGATGATTGGCCGTGTAGAATGTCCAAGGTGGGGGACCCCATGTGTGATGCATGGGGTAAGGCCACAGTTTAACGTCACATTTTAAGGACGATGATAATTGGAAATTTAACATCCTACATCTCGGAGGAGGCGGGTTCACTCTTCACCCCAAAGAATTACATAAATGATACCCAAACCCCCCTTGGGTAAGGGAATGCATTAGAAATGCCATGGTGAGGGGTTGTCATTGAGTGATCCATTGAGGGGTCCACATTAGCGAGGATTTGCGAAGAAGCAATAGCAATTAGTGTGCCTATGAAAAGAAGAATGAGTTGAAGAAATGAAAAGGGAAGTACCTCCCAAGGGAAATTGAAATCACTTCGTGCGAACTTGTAGGGTTGCATGGGAAAGTAGTTGTGGTGGAAAGAGGCTCGTAGGTAGAAGCCTTGTAATGCTCTGGTGCTCCATGAAGTATAGGAGCTTCGTGATGGAGTGTGCTTCATGAAGTGAAGTGGTCGAGCCTAGGCATAGGGAATATGTGCATATGAAAGGTACTTCGAGAAGTTGAATGGATTTTGCGGATTAGTGCATTGCAATGAAAAGGTTCCTTGTGAAGCATAACATTGGGAAATAATGTGCTTCGTGAAGCACAATGACCCTACCTTGACATACAGGTCACATGTTCATGGAGGGTACTCCACGAAGCGTAAGTTCTCTACGATGACCTGAGTCCCCTTGTGGATCCCTTTCTTTCATGGAGTCCTGTGGGCTCTATGAAGGACATCCCTATTTGAATAGGGGTGGAATTCATACAATGGGGGAAGAATTTTGCAATGCAAAAGTACCTTGAAAAGCTCACGGTTTGAAGAGATGAAATTGATTTGTGATCCAAGAGCTAAGAAATAGAAAGGTCAGGGGATCCATCCTTTGGGATCGGTGGGAGCCCGGTATTTATTGGAAAGAAGAATTGCAAAGCAGAGCTCTCTCAGCGTTAAGATAGATCTTGTTCTATAGTAGTTTTTCGAACATCAAATGGGTTCACAGAGCATCCCACCTCCTTGTTCCCCTGTTGGATCACGAATGTCAAATCGGTCCACGGAGCATCCCACCTACTTACTCCATGGTGTCTTCATGAAGGGGAGTATTTTACCAGCTGTGGGGCTATGGGGGGCTCCGCAAATGGTCTTCACGAGGTATCCCCTAGTGCTTTCCTTCTGTTCTCGTTCTTCCCAAATTTTGACAGCAAAAAATACCCCCCACCCCTCATACTAGAAGTTGAGGAGCAAGTGACGGTCAAAATGTGTGGGTCAATCACCAAAATCTCTCATTCAATCTCAAATATGACTTACAATGGAGGCTCGCAAAGCGAAGCGGTGTTGTATGGGCGGAGCGTTCCGCGAAGCTCGCTGCAGTTGGATGCGCCACGAATTACCATGGGTCCTTTCCTATAAATAGAGGAGATGACCTCTATTTTTTTCATTTATCTTCTCTATTTTTTGGCATTTAGATCTCTCGATTCACGAAGCTCCACATACTATAAAATTTCTCTCTATAAATATTTCCTTCTTCTTCTTGGCGCACAACAAGTCTTTGACTTCTCTTTAAAGCACTTTGCGACTTGAATTTCAAGGGTAATATAGGGCTCCAAGAATAGACTTCTCGAGTGAGCTATGTGTACTTTGTCTATGAAAGAGCTTCGTGAACCAAAACCAAAGAATTCACAACCCAAAATATTGAATGTCTCACCAGGAGGCTGCTAGGGGTGTCCTTGCAGATGCTACCTGAAGGGAGGAGATGTCGAATATCTTGGATATAGGGGAGTTGGTACGAAGGCACTCTGACCATGATTCATTGGTGAAGCTTCTATCGAAAATAAAAAAGAACTATCTATTGTGTAAGAGGCTACCTTTGTATGGATTTGGTCTATGGGATGATGTCTTCATCCCTGAATCAAGTAGCGATGAGCCATTTTACTAGTTTAGGAGAACTTTGTGCCAGTGATAGGGGTTCAAGACGGCTGACGGCCATGAACGGGAGGACATGCATGCCTCTTATATCTGATTGTTTGTACAATCATTTGAACAGTGTTGACGAGAAATAATTGCAGCCGAAGACAGCCCCCTCTTTACCAGATGATCTTGAAGACAACCCTGAGAAACTTGGTGAAGAGATGGTTTGATGAGTGGGATCTACTCCAGGGCAGTAACTTCACAGATGAATCGGTCTTGGCCTACTGGGTGGGTGCCTCATGTGAAGAGTTTGGGGAAAATCTGAGGAGAGTGGACATATATGAGGTGTCTTGGGCCTCCCAATTTCATATTTATCAACTAAAGCAACTGATGATGGAGTTTCATAGTAGATGGTCATTGAGGACCAATACCTTCCATTTACACTATGGAGAGGTCGACATCAGTTTATAAGATGTGCATAAGTTCTCAGGGGTCACAATATTAGGGGAAATTTATGATGATTTCCTCCCCATCATGAGTGAGTGGGAAGACGCAGAGAAGATTCCACCGCTGGCATTGGCGTTACAGAATCTGGTTCCAGGAGAAGACAAGGAAGAAGTGAGGGACGTCCATTTATGATGATGGTTCAAGCAGTTTCTTGAACTTCCCAGAAGATAAGAAGTTCACAGTGTGGCCTTGAACTTTTCTGAAGGGGGATCAACATGGCAAGGAGCACTCGTAGTGGTGGATCTTGGAGGATATCCAATGGAAAACCTATGGATTTAGTGTCTACACCAAGATGGATCAAGTAGTAAGATTGGCTACCTTCATTGCGGCACTCATCTGTGGTTGGATCCTACCGGTGAGGGATACAAACATGGGCGTGCGATGAAGCACATTTATCATGGAGTCCATGTTGGAAATAGGATGATGGGTCAAACTCAGAATCCTGATGCTTGCCAAGGTGTACAAGATGCTGTGACATATCAGTGTGGGGAATAATCCACATAGAATAAGTACGCCATTCAACCTTCTGTATGGGTTGATAGTGGTGCACATCAGGGGGCTATGAATATATGAACCCAATCTCCCCTCCAAGATCGATCTTTCACCTGTCCATTCTGAATGTGGTGGGGAGATTTCTAGCC
Source organism: Viscum album (assembly GCA_963277665.1). NCBI lineage: Eukaryota > Viridiplantae > Streptophyta > Magnoliopsida > Santalales > Viscaceae > Viscum > Viscum album. Next base: position 64,064,809 of record OY728151.1, on the reverse strand, counting down.
AATCTGACTGTGCAAGTGGTACTGAACCATGTCTAGATGGTAGAATAATTCAACCTTCATCTATTCCCACTGCCAATAGGTGATTTCACAGATGATGTCCAAGGAATGTAAGAGCACCATCCCTATCTCATAGACTATCGAGGTGGAGTCTTGGTGGATAGAGTGAAACCTGATCCCTTCTGTGAGCCGTACACCATGCACCCATTTGCATGGAAATTTTGGTGCTTGCAGCGACTGACCACACATGGATATTTTGGGGTACTCTATGACGAACATTTATGTGTGATGGGGAAAATGTGGCTCTTGTTCACATGGTAATATGGAAATATGCGAAATGAGTAACATCCACCAAAATACGTCTTTAATTTGGTGAAAGATTATACCAAAAGTTGGGAGGCAGCTTACCTGAGGGAGATGCTAATGCAACCAACTGTTCAGGCTAGTGATGGTGTGCCTCCCCAACCTCGAGGCCATGGCTAGAAGGTAGCGAGGATATCCCACGGTGGCAGGGTCATTGTGGTGGTGAGGCCCGCGACGGTTGAGGGGAGGAAGAGGCAGCAGATCCGGTGGTGGTGGCGAACCTGGTGGTCCTAGAAGAGTATAATTACCCAGAGGGGAGTCCAATAAGAGGATTACGTAGAAAATCCACCCTAGCTATGGGGAAGCGGCTGTGTCACATAGACAGGCTGGAGAATGCTATCTTCCAGAAGGCCTGAGACATCTGGGATGTCAACAGACAATTCCTCATCCCACCTGAGATGTGGAAACACTTGAATCATATCAGGATGGATTTTCTGAAAAAACGACATCTTGGGGCCGGTTTTGTTGTGTCCTAGGCAGAGGCGTAGGAATACCTAGCCAAATAGGTAGCCTTCATCCACTCCCGGGGTACCCTATGTCTAATGATAGACTTGGTGAAGGTGTTGTTGGATCGAACGGCTCCTCCACAGTAGTCAGATGCTGATTTGAGGGAATGGTTTCCTCTGCCAGAATAATCAGACGAATCCTCCTGGGTGAGGAGGCTGGTAGAGGGATCCCTCTAGAGGATGGAAAAGTCAGTGATCAAGGCTCATATCTTGAATAATTTGTAGAGTCCCTCGAGGTAAAATCCGGATTCCCCTCACCGGGATCTGCTTCCAAGAATCTTTGTACCCCTAACCAATGTTTAAGCTATGCAGGAGAGACTCATTCACAGACCCTATTCTCATCACTCAGTGTATGCAGATGCGGGGCCTTTGGGATCCATTCCTGTTGCTATGGAGATTAGTGCATCTGGCTCTGCCAAGACATCCGAGATTTCTCCCCTGGAGTTTTTAGACTTCCCTATAAAATACAGAGGGCCACCTCTCAGGGTCCCTGTAGCAACAAACCCAGAATGAAACCGAGAGTTTGATCTCAGTAAGTCTCCTTCACACAATTCTTGATTTCCACTCATTGACCAGGATAACGGAATATGTGCCCTTTTGATATGTGTAGTCCTTTAAATGGTGTGGGATTCCATAGTGAGGTTGATTGGTACACCTAGTGGCACCTTTCCTATGGGAATACCAGTTGTTGTGGAGGTGGATATATAGACTGACCAAGTGGCGGTTCTCTCAATCACTGGTGGGACCGTTAGTAGGGACGAGCTTGACATTATTGAGGTGGGATCCGACGATGAAGATCAATTGGATAGCCCAGGTCCTGCCATACCTGATCAAACACCAGATGCCGACCCTACTGATGATTTATTGGGTGCGTTCCCTGCATATGATCCTTTCAACCCTACAGATTGGGATAAGACAGCGTCTGATGAAGAGGATAATAAGTTAGTCTATCTCCTCTCATGGAAGTTGATCAACCGATTTATTGATGACACCCCTCAAGCATAGAAAATAGACCATATTGGGAGACTTCATTTGTGATTACACGAACTGTGTTCTAGGGGAGTGGATGCTCTGCATCCCCACATGCTCGTCAGAGATCTCAGGGAGGAGAAGATTCAGGAGTATGATTGTGGCCTTGGTGTGGGTTGGCAGTAGAGGAAACTAGTGAACATCAAAAGGCTCCAGGAGGCTGAAAAAAGGGTCATTGGCTGCAGGTTTAGGCGAATGAGCACTCAACCTCTATCAACTTGCAATCAGAGCTAATATTTCAATTGAATGCCTAGCTTGTAGGGGCTGAAGAGCGCATTTAGAAAGCCTCTGATGAAATGACCATCATCCGGACCACCGTGGAGTGGGCTCAGATTGTGGCTGACGAACTATGCCTCATCGCTACCGAGGAGGAGGGTGAGGTGAATGGGAAGCATCAAATTCTAGACACCACAAGTCAAAGGGTGGTGGAGCTGCAACATTCGTTTGATGGGGTCAACCCATTCTTGGGAGGGATTGATCCTCAAGTGCTATAACACTTGAAAAACTTCAAACATACTTTCATTATTTGATCATTTTATTCCAGCTACAAGCATGAATTATTTTACTTTTGTTGGTTTATTGCATTCCCATCATATTTGTGGAGCGTCCAATTACCAATACCTAAGATCATATTGGTCGAGAACAATGTGAGAAATAAAGGATGACCACCTTATTATTTCATCCAAATGTAAGGGTAAAAACCAAGCTTCAGGCATCCCGAGGGTTTGAACAACCAATATGGATTTGTAGGAGGAAAAGGGGGAGGCCCTATTAGAGTAAGAGGACCTTAGAACAATAAACGTGTCATCCTCCCAATGTTCTTTAGTGAAAGAGCGAGGTAATTACAGGTGCGTTTGACGTAATCTGAACCTAGGGGAATGGAAAGTGTGAATCACGATACCACAAGTTCATAACATTGTGAGGGTGGCATGAAAATGAAGGATAAATGTTAACCTTGTTCGAAACAAATTATCCATATTGTATTAGCCAGATATGGGGGTAACAGATGAGGGCCATCCACTGACCATATTTGAAACATGGGGCCTGACTCGGAATGTTATCCATTTGTCTTCCAGATTGTTGTCCCAGAATAGTAGGTGAGCTATAGGCTGAGAATCTATACTATTAGGGGGTTCTTTTGGACATGATATAGGACGATGTTCCGAATAAAGGGAAATAAATGTGTGGAGTATGGAGTGATAGGTTTTTCTAATGGATTCCAACACTCATAGAATCACGCCACTATGGTGGAAACACATTAGGTGGGCATATCTGTCTGATCAGGGATCAAACATATTTATGAAGGTGATAGACACATATTTTAACATCTCATGGTAAAGATGGTTCTTATAGTTCAAAGGTCATACTTCATGGACCAGGACCAGGCCCAAGGGGACAGCAGGGTTAATGACCCTAGGGTTGGGCTGAAGGTAAAATGCTTGGGCATCGTTACGTATCCCATATGGATGAGAATCAAGAAAAATATAGTAATTTGACATGACATGGATGGAGGCCAACACTGATAGAGGTAAATCCTCTCTGGCAAGGAATCTAGTGCACCTCATGAGTAACATGTGGTATCCCAAACTTGTTCAGGGTAGAACCGCAGTTTAGTGTCATCCGTCAAGGAAATGTGTGCTCGTGCAGTTTAACGTCATACGAAAGAACGATAAGTTGAAGGAAATATCCCTGGAAGGGAGTATGTGGTGAGGTAGCTATAAATCCAGTGTGAATAAAGACATAAGGAGTAAAAACCACACCATGTATCCATTGAGGATGTTTTTAAGGTCAAGGGACCAAAAGTGAATGTTAGTTTGGGCTTGAGGTAGAGTAGTCAGGTGTTCCTATGTATCCAATGAGGATGTAAATCAATCCACACGTAGTTAAGGAAGATGTTGTGTAGTTTAACATCTTACGAAAAGCACGCATAGATCTTAGACAAGGGATTATTGGGCATGTGGAAGACACATGGTGATGTAATTATAAAAGACGGTGTGAATGAGAACCTGGGGTTCCAATCAAAATGTGTTCCTTAGAAAGGTTTTAGGTCGAGGGACCAAAAACGAAAGTTAGGATGTGCCCATGGAAAAGTGCACTAGCACTCCTACGAATCCCATAAGGATGGGAATCAAGTCACACATAGTTATAGGAGGTGGCACGGTAGGGTAACAGTGCCAGTGATAATAAATTTGTGAGGGTCTAGACCTCGCATCAAAAGAAGCAGCATTTGATAGGTCTTTTTTGTCCTTTAAGGTGATTGGGTGTTTTTTTGGGAGGAGATGGACCTTGGATAGAATTTCCAGGCATCGCCACAAGAATCAAGCCAGAAGAAGGCATTGAAAAATGTTACGGTGTGTGATTGATATCAAACATGATGTCCCCTCGACTGAGGACAACACAACGTAGTGCTGTTTTTCATCATTTGTCCTGGACGATAATGTCAGAGTTTAGGGTCATGTGATGGGACCAACCATACATTTTAACGTCGTGTAATATTGACGTAATAGTCTAAAGTCTTGTGGGATTATACAACATAGTTTAATGTCATATGACACTAACATATATTAGAGAGATGAGGTTCAGGAAAGAATGTTCATGATGTGATAAAACATACGTGATGTGATGGGGGATAAGGTCCATGTTACACCGCGCACGATTCCTAGAATGAAACCTTGGGCCGATGGGATTGAAATGGTTAGAGGATATGGGACAAGAGGGAGTACCTCTCAGTTGATATGGAACCAAAGATGAGATTTCTAGGTGTTCCTATGTATCCCATGAGGATGGTAATAAATCCATATGTAGTTCTTAAGAGAGGAAGTATAAATAGATCTTAGTTTAATGTCTTAGATCTGGGACCATGGAGAAGCATAACTCTTCCAAGTAGGCACAAACCTCGATCAAATCCTTAGGCCCATGTGAGTCGAGCTCGGTGAAGGAAAAATGAGTAGAAGAGATCTTTACAATACATGGAATGCATGATAGGGGGAAATCTTTGTAGATCCACAAAAAAATCCTTACTGTGGTTTTGTCCTCTGAATGCAAAAATGTGAACGGAGGGATAGTATGAAGAGTGTCAAAATTCCACTTTAGAAATGATGATGTGGAAAATGATGTGAATCATGCGACCAACATTTTGGGGTTAATGAGGTTGGTGTGATGATTGTGGATAACGTTTCACTGTGTTCGAAACCTAGTATCCATGTCGTGTGACTTGAAATGGGAACAATAAATGAATTTCGACCGCTGACCATATTCACAACGTGGGACTTGTAATAATTTGTTGTTTGAAACCATTAAGGAAGTTGGTCCGTAATGGTAGGAGAGCCCTTGGGTCGAGCATCCATACTATCTGGGGGTCCCTTTGTATGTTAAAGATGATGGAATCACTAATGAAGGGGAACACGAAGCCTAAATGGTGGATGAGATCATGTTTGGGTAGAATCTGACACTCTAGGTGCTGGGACAGAGTACACATGGGCACATTGGAGAATCAATGAAGAGGTTCAAGGGTCACGAAATAAAAGCAACCGACTCAAAAATATGAGCATAGGTAAAGGGGGGGAAAGTGAGCTTAGGAGAGAGAGGTACATGTCGTGGTTGTTACCAACCCAACGCGAATGGGGCATGAGCCCATACTACACCATATATCCATATCCTGTAAGAATGCAGGCCCAGTGGACTATAAGAAATATAGGTTTCTAAGAGATGGGGATGGACCTGAAGACTAGAAGCTCAGTCAGTCCTATGTATCCCATGAGGATGGTAATCAAGCCACACATAGTTCTAGAGAAAGATGATGTGCAGTTCATCATCCAGTAGTAGGGACGTGAGATAAGGCCTAGATACCCCAACGAGGGATGTGTATAGAATGAAGAGAAACCCTAAGTGAATGAGGACATAATCCCATACCATGACGTAAAATCCCGTGTGAGAACTCGGGCGAAGGGCCTGAGAAGGACGATGGACCTGAGGCTGAGCCACAAACATAATGTCAGATCCCGCTTGTAGTTTGACATCTTGAAATGAGGACAATGGTGATCTTAGTTTATTGTCATAAATATCGAACCATAGATGCCTAGATTAATTTTCATATGCATGGGACAACTGAGTGGATAGGGTAAATCATCATTCTAATAGAAGACCACAAAGCAGCAACGATGATATAGGACAACTGTGGACCAGGTTCATAACATAGTATCCTCCCTTGTGTGACCGGAGTTCGGGGGCCAGTAAATGAGTGTCGACCACTGACTACATTTTCAAAAGGGGAAATGTATCAATTTGTTGCTAAAAATCTTTGAGGAAATTGGCCCTTCATGGTAGGAAAGACCTTGGGACAAGCATCCATGCCATTTGGGGATCCTTTTTTATATATAAGATGATGAAAACCCAAATGATGGGGGCTCGCGAAGTATAGCAGGGCTTGCACTCGTGAAAATGATGATAAATGAAAGAGGGATATTTCAAGGGTATATGTGTGGCGAAGAAAAATAGCTCAACGTGAATGATTATGTGAGTCTATACTACACCACATGATCATGAATGATTACATGTGCCAAGGGGATGAAAAAATGTCATGGGACCTAAGGCTGGGCATCCCAGACAACTGTGGACTCATGACCACTCACGCGGGTATTCCCTTATCATAGTTCCTATGCCAAGACAAGAAATTCTTAGTGTAGGAAAAAAGGATTAGGATTAGGCCTTTCTCATCACATAGGGGTCCAGCAACTGGAATCACACTCCTAATCGAGGAAGACTGAACTTTGAAGAGACATTGGGGAAGAATGAACCACTACACTCCTTGTTTGGAAAATATGGAGGTGGTGAAAATTGAAAAGGATGGTTGTTGACTAGATTTGAAACACATAACCTATATCGTGTGAACTATAATGGGGAAAATAAATGATCATTGACCGCTAACCTTATTCACAACATAGGACTTGTATCAATTTTTTTTTCTCGAAATCCTTGAGGTCATTGGCCCAAACCGATAGGATATCCCTTAGGCTAAGTATCCATAACGTTCGGGGGCCCATTCAGATGTGAAATATAATGGAAACACAAAATGGAAGGGATGAGTAGAGCATTAATATTCCTATGTGAGATGAGACTCAAGGGGGGATCTCAACGCTTGGGGATGGGTCTGCAGACAAAATGTCTTGGTGGTACTACGTATCCCATAAGGATGGGAATCAAGACATACGTAGTTCTGAATTAGCCATCCAGTTTATCATTATGCAATAAGGATGCAGGAGGATTAGAAGAATTAGGAGGGGATCATGGCTCGACCTTTTCAATCATTCCACGAGCGGGGCTAAAGAATCTTAGGCCGCGTCACATGAGATCCTCCAAGGGAACCACACCTAGGGGGTGGCCAAACAAGATAAGTGTGGGGCTAGACACAGGATGAGGTGTCCGACCGTTCCTATGTATCCCATGAAGATGAGAGTATATCCAAACATAGTTGTTGAGATGCAGTTTAATGTGTTCGAGGACAACATACAGTTTAATGACATGCGAGATATAGCATCCCGCCTTTTTATAACAGAAACTTTCATTACATTACACAAAACTGAGGATCTTTAAGGATTAGTGTCTTGGAAACTAGGAACATAATACATGAAAACAACATAAAACATTCTTCTTAATCACTTGAAAGGCTTCTCCTTATGTTCATCCTAGGTTCATTACTGCATCTCATAACCTGGGGACATACATTAAAAGAAAGGGTGAGCAAAAGGCCTAGTAAGGGAAACAAGATGAATATTTTACATGTGAACTTGAGATACTTCAATAAGGACATGAAAAGAACTTTAAGGCATGAGAAAGAAATCATGAGGCATTTCATAATAAAAATAAAATTTTTCATAACTTGAAGATGTGGCTACATCATTTAACATAGACAATCATGAACATATCACCAAGGTCCATCCCCAAGGTGTCATTTGAAAATTACCAAGGTTATTCACCAAGGTATCGTGAAAATTGTAATCTCTAGTGGTTACATCATTACCCAATGCATTGGAGCGCTATCAGGGCGCACCCTTAAATTTTCCTTTATTATCATGTGAGCCACATATATCATCATCAAACATTTCATAAATAACCCATATAACATAAAATAAATGGGTTTCATTTCATAATCACAACGTTTTAAAAACTGCTTTAAAGACATGATCTTTACGTCACTTTAAAACCCACAGAAAAGGAAGGTGGGTCTCATGTATGTAAATCCTAGTATTTAAAATAGAACATTTTGGTATATATGTGAATACCCCTTTAGAAGAAAGAGCTTTGAGTATTCAATTAATAATATAAAAGAACTTTAGAGAAAGAGAGAGACATTTTGAGACGGAAATTCTGCAGCATAACGTCCATGTTACGAGGATTTAGAAGACATTAAAAAGAGACTGAAAATAGGTCAAACATTCATAAATGACCCATAAAACAGTAGATGTATAGAATTAGAAGGATACATGATAATGGTAATGAAATTTCAAGGACATACCATTTGAAATGAAAAACATGGAAGGAAGACAAAAATTAGATTTCTCTTATGAAAGTTCGGCAGCCTAACGGCGTTACTTAAACTTCAACAAAAATGATATGAAAAGATCAAATAGGGTCTCTAATCATGTGAACATAAGAGTTCAGTATGATAGATATATAGATAATGCCCCAACATAATTAAAAATGAACTTGAAAGACTTGACATGAAGGTAGAACCTTGAAAAGAATGAGGAGGGTGAAAGAATCCCCTAGAAATTTCGGTAGCCTAACGGCGCCACTTAAAACATCAAAATACTGAATTGAAGAGATCAAATGGGGTCTCTCATCATATGAACATAAGAGTCCAGTATTATAGATATAGAGATCATACCCCAACGTAACAAAAAGGAACTTGAAAGAATTGACATGAAAGTAGAACTTCAAAACGAGAAGGGTGAAGAACCACTTAAAAATTCGGCAGCCTAACAACGCCACATAAAAATTCAAAATACTGAATTGAAGAGATCAAATGGGGTCTCTCATCATATGAACATAAGAGTACAGTATGATAGATATAGAGATCATACCCCAACATAACAAAAATTAACTTGAAAGAATTGACATGAAAGTAGAACTTCAAAACGAGAAGGGTGAAGAACCACTTAAAAATTCGGCAGCCTAACGGCGCCACTTAAAACTTCAAAATACAGAATTGAAGAGATAAAATGGGGTCTCTCATCACATGATCATAAAAGATCAGTATGATAAATTTAGAGATCATACCCCAACATAATAAAAAGGAACATGAAATACTTTACATGAAAATAGATCTTGAAAAATGAGAAGGGAGAAAGAATCCGTTACAAAAATTTCGGCAGCCTAACAACGCCACTTAAAACTTCATAAAATGAAATAATGAGAGTAAGAGGGGATCTATAATTATATGAACATGAAAAGGGATGTAAGAGGAGTATAAAAAAACATCCTCCAACATATGAACATGGAGCATAAAAGGAATGACATAAAAGAGATTACTTGAAATTAAAGAGAGAGGTCGGATCCCTTACCTTAAAACATAACTCTTAAAACTCAAAGGTTGGGACCTTGAGGGCTTGGGGGCACCATGGGAGGACTACTTGGGAGGTAATGAGACCAGAACTTCGTTGGGGAAGAGTTGGGAGTTAAAACTAAAGGTGTAAAGGGTGGGTATTTATAGGGAAAGTGAGGGGACAAGGCATTAATGGCCAAGGGACACCTCACTAGTGGTTTTGGCAAAACCATGGGCTTGCCCATGGTATTTGCCCAGGGTATTGGCCACTTGGGACACCTCATACCTTATCATACTATTCATAATTCGAACAAATTGAATATATAGTTAATATATCATTTAATGATGTCATTAAACACCCGTAACTTAAAAACTATATTTCCACTATTCATAAAAAATTCAACATTCTCAGAATAATATCAAAATTTCACCTTAACCAAATATCGATGCTATAAATACATTTATGAACTCCATTTTATAAAAATAATTTTCTAAATAATTTTAATTTAATTTTTAAATAAAAGCACTATTCATCGAAAATTCGTTTTTTCCAGAAAAATCCCCAAAAATTACCATAACATAATATCGATGCTCTGAGTTCAAAAATAAAGTCATTTTTATAAAAAAAAATTCTAAATATTTTTAATTAAATTTTTAATTAAAAAACACTATTCACCCGAACAAAATAATACTTGAATAATAATTTATGAAACTGTTATTTAACCATTTTATCGAATCACATTACTTAATCATGGTGCCTACATTATTTTAAAACTTTATTTAAGTGAGATTACTAATCTATTTGGTCATATTACTAATCCTAATCATAAAATCACTATTCATAATTTACTATTCATCAAAAATCAAGTTGATCTTATTAGACTCAAAATTTTGTACTGAACATAATTATAGAAGAACATTTTTTGAAAATCATTACACATTTTTAATTATTTAAGGTTTACATAAACAATTTTAAAATATCCTTTTTCTAAAATTTCATCAAAAATATGCATACTATATTTATCCGGTCATTTGAAAATTCATAAACTTCATCATAAGAAGAAATCCCAATTTTTATTTAAAACAAAGGATTACACAAGGTAGTTACGGTCTCCTTACATAGCCTCTTATCACACCAGCATAGGACCTAAGTGTAAGGTGTGCTAAGGTGAGAGAGTCCGAGGGAGGCTCGGCCAACATTGCCCGAGTAGTAATTTCAATCAGTTTGAACTTCTCGCAAAGGCGATTCCGTTCTATCTTCACACGATGATGTTCGGCTTGGGTTTGGTCCAGAGCAAAGCCCAATGGTGCTACCTCCTTCCCAAGTTCTGTTAGATGGGCTTCGATCGGTCCAAGACTACTAGGTGAGGCCATCGAATCTTCTTTCTATAATAATTAACCAAGATTACATGTATTTAGAGACAATAATCAAAACATTTTGTTCACAGCGGTCATATTGACCGATGGTCATATAACAGTCAGAACCCAATGGTATCATTTTAATTATAATCATGTTTATCAAATAAAACATTTTTGTTGAGTATAAAAATAAAATAAAATAACACATGAAATTTGGAAACAAGATTTATTCAAAATTTCGGGCCATTACAATCTTCCCCCCTTAAGAAATTGCGTCCTCGCAATTTAAAAAAAAAGGGTTTTGAAATTTCATTGAAAGTCCCACATCGGAAAAAGAGTCTGTGACACCATTACTTTAAAAGAAAGAAAAGGAAGTACAAAGGTCACCCGAGTTTACTCATACTAGGATTCCATGTAGGAAACATGGACATGGACGAGAAAAAAAAGTGTCACGTCCTAAAGGAGAGTGATATAAAACATGATTAGGAGGAAGTTAACCACCAGAAAATCCCAAAATTATGATGTGTGCAAGTGGTCTTTGATTACCTAGTAGGAAACGTAAACCAACAACGTTTTTGTTTTACGTTCCTTTTCATAACTTTGAGGAATTCATTTACAACATAGAACAAAAACATAAGGAAATATATATACCTTCATGTAGAGTTTCATCCTTTAATAAGTTTCTACCCAAAACTAATCTTTTCTCTAAACTATGAGCATTAAAAACTACTTGGTCTCATCAAAACACAAGAATCATCTTCTAGAGAATCACATAATCCACAAAAGATTAACTATCTATTTCTTTTATCTTTAAACATTATCCCAAAAACCAAAAGGGTAAGGTAAAACAACTCTTCAAAAAAAAAGAATCCCATAGGAACGGAAACTACTTTTAAATCTTCAAATTTCCATGGTACTACCCAAAGTTCATCCTAGTCCATTCCATAAATAACGGTCCTTAAAATTCCTCAAAATAAACCAAACTAAGATTGAAACCCAAATACAAGAAGGATTTGATAACATAGTCTTCCAAAATAAACTTCATTGTTCATCTCCAAACAACATCAACCACTCCTAACATCTTATAACAAAATTATCTAACCTAAACATATTTAACCCAAGATAGGTTAGTCATTCCCATAATAACCTAAATTTCTATAAGTCACCTTAAATTCATCAATTCTTCAAATATAAGTCAACCTTAGTCCTCAATGAAAATACCGTTGTAATCTATTTACCTCGATCATATAGGTTCCCCAAAATAGTGAACGTCTTCCAAAAGAAAAATCATATTTTAATCCCCTATTATCTCTGTCATATTAGTAGGGTAATCGTAGCATTTCCTATCACATTGGTTGTTGAGACATGCTCTTCCATTTCCCGCCATTAACTAAGAAAAGAAACTTTAATTAGGGCCTTAAATACTTAGCCAATAATCATGAAAAGAAACTTAAAGCATATAAGGATAACTTGTAGTTTAAAATTATACCCTAACTTGTGATCCCCTAGGTTCCCATCTAGGTTATCCATGATCATATATTCTTATGTGAATCTTTATTTTATTTTATCTTTGTTCCTTTAATAATGGTTCATACTAAGCTTATGAATTTACCAAAGCATATCCCCTGGGAGTGTCATAACCAAGAGTGCAGCAAGGCCCGTTGTCGTGTACCAGTTCCCGTTCGAGTCTAGCACAAAGCGGTGTTTTCGGGTTTTACCCCTATGTACATCTGTGCCAGAGCCACCTCTACCTGCTCGTATCCAGACAGGGATGTATTTGCTTGGCAACCCCTTACTCAATACTCACCAAAATACCAGGAAGATTTCCTATATTTTAACTTTTATATAGGCTTCTTCCTAAAGTTTTCATATCCTAATTTCCACAAATAACTAAACCATCCTTTGATACCAACTATAGCATCCCGCCTTTTTATAACATAAACTTTCATTACATTACACAAAACTGAGGATCTTTAAGGTTTAGTGTCTTGGAAACTAGGAACATAATACATGAAAACAACATAAAACATTCTTCTTTATCACTTGAAAGGCTTCTCCTTATGTTCATCCTAGGTTCATTACTGCATCTCATAACCTGGGGACATACATTAAAAGAAAGGGTGAGCAAAAGGCCCAGTAAGGGAAACAAGATGAACATTTTACATGTGAACTTGAGATACTTCAATAAGGACATGAAAAGAACTTTAAGGCATGAGAAAGAAATCATGAGGCATTTCATAATAAAAATAACATTTTTCATAACTTGAAGATGTGGCTACATCATTTAACATAGACAATCATGAACATATCACCAAGGTCCATCCCCAAGGTTTCATCTGAAAATTACCAAGGTTATTCACCAAGGTATCGTGAAAATTGTAATCTCTAGTGGTTACATCATTACCCAATGCATTGGAGCGCTATCAGGGCGCACCCTTAAATTTGCCTTTATTATCATGTAAGCCACATATATCATCATCAAACATTTCATAAATAACCCATATAACATAAAATAAATGGGTTTCATTTCATAATCACAACATTTTAAAAACTGCTTTAAAGACATGATCTTTACGTCACTTTAAAACCCACAGAAAAGGAAGGTGGGTCTCATGTATGTAAATACTAGAATTTAAAATAGAACATTTTGGTATATATGTGAATACCCCTTTAGAATAAAGAGCTTTGAGTATTCACTTAATAATATAAAAGAACTTTAGAGAAAGAGAGAGACATTTTGAGACGGAAATTCTGCAGCATAACAGCCATGTTACGAGGATTTATAAGACATTAAAAAGGGAGGGAAAATAGGTCAAACATTCATAAATGACCCATAAAACAGTATATGGATAGAATAAGAAGGATACATGATAATGGTAATGAAATTTCAAGGACATACCATTTGAAATGAAAAACATGGAAGGAAGACAAAAATTAGATTTCTCTTATGAAAGTTCGGCAGCCTAACGGCGTTACTTAAACTTCAGCAAAAATGATTTGAAAAGATAAAATAGGGTCTCTAATCATGTGAACATAAGAGTTCAGTATGATAGATATATAGATAATGCCCCAACATAATTAAAAAGGAACTTGAAAGACTTGACATGAAAGTAGAACCTTGAAAAGAATGAGGAGGGTGAAAGAATCCCCTAGAAATTTCGGTAGCCTAACGACGCCACTTAAAACTTCAAAATACTGAATTGAAGAGATCAAATGGGGTCTCTCATTATATGAACATAAGAGTCCAGTATTATAGATATAGAGATCATACCCCAACGTAACAAAAAGGAACTTGAAAGAATTGACATGAAAGTAGAACTTCAAAACGAGAAGGGTGAAGAACCACTTAAAAATTCGGCAGCCTAACAGCGCCACTTATGACTTCAAAATACTGAATTGAAGAGATCAAATGGGGTCTCTCATCATATGAACATAAGAGTCCAGTATGATAGATATAGAGATCATACCCCAACATAACAAAAAGGAACTTGAAAGAATTGACATGAAAGTAGAACTTCAAAACGAGAAGGGTGAAGAACCACTTAAAAATTCGGCAGCCTAACGGCGCCACTTAAAACATCAAAATACGGAATTGAAGAGATCAAATGGGGTCTCTCATCACATGATCATAAAATATCAGTATGATAAATTTAGAGATAATACCCCAACATAATAAAAAGGAACTTGAAATACTTTACATGAAAATAGATCTTGAAAAATGAGAAGGGAGAAAGAATCCGTTACAAAAATTTCGGCAGCCTAACGGCGCCACTTAAAACTTCATAAAATGAAATAATGAGAGTAAGAGGGGATCTCTAATTATATGAACATGAAAAGGGCAGTAAGAGGAGTATAAAAGAACATCCTCCAACATATGAACATGGATCATAAAAGGAATGACATAAAAGAGATTACTTGAAATTAAAGAGAGAGGTCAGACCCCTTACCTTAAAACATAACTCTTAAAACTCAAAGGTTGGGACCTTGAGGGCTTGGGGGAACCATGGGAGGACTCCTTGGGAGGTAATGAGACCAGAACTTCGTTGGGGAAGAGTTGGGAGTGAAAACTAAAGGAGTAAAGGGTGGGTATTTATAGGGAAAGTGAGGGGACAAGGCATTAATGGCCAAGGGACACCTCACTAGTGGTTTTGGCAAAACCATGGGCTTTCCCATGGTATTTGACCATGGTATTGGCCACTTGGGACACCTCATACCTTATCTTACTATTCATAATTCGAAAATATTGAATATATACTTAATATATCATTTAATGATGTCATTAAACACCCGTAACTTAAAAACTATATTTCCACTATTCATAAAAAATTCAACTTTCTCAGAATAATCCCAAAATTTCACCTTAACCAAATATCGATGCTATAAATACATTTATGAAATCCATTTTATAAAAATAATTTTCTAAATAATTTTAATTTAATTTTTAAATAAAAACACTATTCATCGAAAATTCGTTTTTTCCAAAAAAATCCCCAAAAATTACCATAACATAATATCGATGCTCTGAGTTCAAAAATAAAGTCATTTTTATAAAAATAATTTTCTAAATATTTTTAATTAAATTTTTAATTAAAAAACACTATTCACCCGAACAAAATAATACTTGAATAATAATTTATGAAACCGTTATTTAACCATTTTATCAAATCACATTACTTAATCATGGTGCCTACATTATTTTAAAACTTTCTTTAAGTGAGATTACTAATCTATTTGGTCATATTACTAATCATAATCATAAAATCACTATTCATAATTTACTATTCATCAAAAATCAAGTTGATCTTATTAGACTCCAAATTTTGTACTGAACATAATTATAGAAGACCATTTTTTTAAAATCATTACACATTTTTAATTATTTAAGGTTTACATAAACAATTTTAAAATATCCTTTTTCTAAAATTTCATCAAAAATATGCATACTATATTTATCCGGTCATTTGAAAATTCATAAACTTCATCATAAGAAGAAATCCCAATTTTTATTTAAAAAAAATGATTACACAAGGTAGTTACGGTCTCCTTACATAGCCTCTTATCACACCAGCATAGGACCTAAGTGTAAGGTGTGCTAAGGTGAGAGAGTCCGAGGGAGGCTCGGCCAACATTCCCCGAGTAGTAATTTCAATCAGTTTGAACTTCTCGCATAGGCGATTCCGTTCTAGCTTCACACGATGAAGTTCGGCTTGGGTTTGGTCCAGAGCAAAGCCCAATGGTGCTACCTCCTTCCCATGTTCTGTTAGATGGGCTTCGATCGGTCCAAGACTACTAGGTGAGGCCATCAAATCTTCTTTCTATAATAATTAACCAAGATTACATGTATTTAGAGACAATAATCAAAACATTTTGTTCACAGCGGTCATATTGACCGATGGTCATATAACAGTCAGAACCCAATGGTCTCATTTTAATTATAATCATGTTTATCAAATAAAACATTTTTGTTGAGTATAAAAATAAAATAAAATAACACATGAAATTAGGAAACAAGATTTATTCAAAATTTCGGGCCGTTACACGAGACGTTTCACAGTTTAAGGTCATATAGGACTCGATAGTTTAAGGTCATGCTGGACCATCATGCAATTTAAGGTCATATGGGACCATACAGTTTAAGGTAATGAGGGACCGTAAAGATTAAGATCATGTTGGACCCTACGACTCATTCAATGTATTTCTTGAGGAACTTGGAATTTGTGGGCGGAGTTATACACTCACCATCCATGGTAACCAAGAAGTATGCTCTATTGGAGTAAACCATGTGAACAACATAAGGTCCTTCCCATTTGGGCTCCAACTTGGGCAGTTTCCTACCAGGTATCATTGGTGTTCTCCATCCAACACCAAGTTTCCTTGAAGGAAGGATCAGAGGAGAATTTTTTTTGAAAGATCTAACTATTTTTTTATGATGCCTTTCAAGATTGTGAAGGGAATGGATCCTGTTCTCTTAGAGTGCTTCCAACTCAGCCAGATGGATTTCAGCTACTTTATACGGTGGTTGCTGATCATATAGTGTTGTGCACAATGAGGGAAACCAATTTTCGATAGGCAAGATGACTTCTATTCCATACACCAGGGAATATGGGGTCACTTGAGTAGAATTGTGAGTCGTTGTCTGATAATCCCAGAGGGCGTTGGGGAGCTTGTCCAGCCAACTCTTCTTATTCTGACAAACCATTTTCTACAGAATGTTAGAGAGGGTTTTTTTTAACACCCCGATCTGTCCATTTTCTTGAAAATGATAGTGGGAGGTATGGATAGAATGGATGTTGTACTTAGCGTATAATTTCTTCAGCTCAGCTGCCCGAAATTTCAGGCTGTTATCGGTGAGGATGGCGTGAGGGACTCTGAATCAGAATATGATATTGGAGCCCACAAAGTCAACGATAGAACATGCCATGATTTCCTTGAGTGGAATTGCCTCTTCCCACATGGAGAAGAAATCTATAGTGGTTAGGATGAACCTACACTGGCGATCTGTCACCGGTGGATACAGCCCATGACATAGAGTCCCCATATCGTAAATGGCCAAGAGTACATGGTATTGTGGAGAGGCTCAGACAGACGATGCATAAAGATAGCAAGATTTTGGAACGTATGTCATTTTTTGGAAAACTCAATGAAGTCATGGATCATGGAGGTCTAGAAATACCGCAGTCTCTAGATTTGATGTGATAGTTTTGGCCCAGTCTGATGAGCCCCAATGGAACCGACATGAACCTCTTGCATGACTTGGGAAACCTCAACTCCTTGAATTCAAAAAAGGATAACCCCATCAAACCTGTGCCTATATAGGATTTTATCAAGACCAAGACTGATTTGTAGGGTAAACTATAGTGCACAACATCATATTTGCTCGTTCTCGGTCTGATCTTCTGGGTGATTACCATTTTTGAGGTACTCAACAATGGAGGTTCTTCTGTCAGGAGTCACTTCAATCAAGGCATCCGGGGGACCTGGGGGTCCTAAAGTGGAGGAGCCGGTGGTAAGGTGGCTTACTTTTAGGATATCATTGTCTTTGGGGGTAGTGGGAGTAATGATGCTTCGGTGTACCATGTGGATAATCAGATCAACCTATTCAGGCTCTGCAAGCGATGCAGCTAGGTGGGCTTGGGTGTCAACTTGACTGTTCTGAGATCAGGGAACATGAGTATCTTCTAGCCAATATTGGAACTGGGAAACTAGATAGAGAGTGCATTCCAACAATGGAATGATCTATGGATTTCTGACGACATATCCACCATTTATTTTCTTGATGACTAGTTCAGAGTCCCCTTTCACAAGCAAACGAGGAATGTCTATCTTGAGGGCCAGCTCCAAACCAGTAATGAGAGCCTGATACTCTGCCACATTGTTAGTGGATCCTTCTGACAACAGGAATTAATATTGAAGAACAGATTGTTCCGGGGTAATGAAGACAACACCCATGCCTACTCTATTGAGTCTAGGCTCATTGAGCCTCCTGTCAGTGGGGTTCTAGGAAGCACCATTTAAGTGCATTTTCCAGCATAGGATGCATTGATCTACCTATAGAATTGACTCATCAGAAAAATTAAGATCCAGAGAATGGTCTGTGGGAGCTAAATGGGCGGCATGGAAATATGCCAATGATTTCCCCTTAATATAATTATGGGGAACAAACCTGATGTTGAAATTCTAGAGTATTACTGAAAATGAAGCTAGAAGACCTGTCAACATGGGGTGGTTCAAGATGTACTTCAGCCGATATACTCGAGATGCTGACTATAAATCATGATGCATCAAGTAATTTCTCAATTTCTAGACTGCAAATACCAGTGCAAGGAAGCTCTTCGTAATAGAGAAGTATCTTGTCTCCGTATCAAGGAGCATACGACTAAGATAGTAAAGGCTGTTATATGTCCCCACATTGTTCTTCTGGGTGAGAAGTGAACCAAGGGATCATTACAGGGTGGTCACATAAAGGATGAAAAGCTTTTTAGAGACGGGTGGCAGTAAGACTAGTGGATGGAGCAGATACTGCTTGATTTCCTCAAAAGCAGACTTGAACTCTTTATCCCACTCATAGACATCGCCTTTTTTCCTGAGCTAAGAAAAGGGATTACACTTGCCATCCAAATTCGCAATGAATCAAAATATGTAGGCTAAGTGGAATTGGAAACCTCGATGCTCCAGGATATTTCCTGGGGGAGACATCTTGCTAATGGCCTTGATCTTCTCTGGGTCGATCTCGATGCCCCTGTATCTGAAAACGTAGTTGAGGACCTTTCTAGAGGTGACCCGAAAGCACACTTCAATGGGCTCATCTTCATGAAGTGAGAATAGAGAAATCCAAACACTTTCTCAATGTTCTTGAGATGGTCCTGAAACTGGCAAGATTTGACAACCGAATCATCCACATAACATTCCACTAATTTCTTGAGGATCATCTTAAATATGCGATGAATGGAATACTGATAGGTGGATCCATCATTATATAAACTAAATGGCATTAATTTCTAACAGAAAGTACCTTGTGGTGCCCTGAAGGATGTAGACTCCTCATCCTCAGGGGACATTTGGTTCTATTTGTACCTAAAATACCCATCCATAAAGGAGAGGTCATGGAACCCAGTTGTGACGTTGATCAACAATTCTGTCACAGGAACGTGAAAATCATCCTTCGGATAGTGATGGTTGGGATCATAGATGTCAATGAAGTCTCTGAACTTTCCTTTCTTCTTCTTGACTAGAATAATGTTGGCCATCAACATGGGGTACTAGACCACCATAACGAAATTGGATCTAATGAGCTTATCAACTTCTGCCTCAACCAAGGCACAGTGAGAAGGGTGCATCTTCCTGGGAGGCTTCTTGATCCCATAGTGATTTACCGGGAGAATAAGGTGGCTGATAGATACATAAGGATCTAGTCCGGCATCCCATTATAACTACAGTTGAATACATGATAGTGTTGTTTAAGGAAGTCCATATAACGTTGTTTCTTTTCAAGGGGCATAACGGCACTGATCAGTCTGAGTTTTGGGTCTGCCTCGCTATCGAGGTTCACCTGTGACAATACATCAATCGTGTTAGAGAAACCCACTTCAAATGTAGATGTGAATTCTTTAAATCCTATTCTTCACTTATGGAGGAGGGATCCTCAGTAGGAAGAGTTTCCTCTAAGTCATCAGCTCATAATGGGAGTCTGGTACCAGCCTGAGTGGTAGCAGACACTACATCAGGGGACTTCTATGCTACCTCAACCATAGGTATGAAGTCTATTGATCAGATCCCATTTGGGATTCTACCTAAGGGGCCACACATGATGATATCGAAGCAATAATGGCATGTCATCTTGAGCTGAATTATCCATTCCGACAGAACAAGCACGTATGACGTATTTTTGTCACCATGGGGAGGACATCCTGATACCTTATAGGAGTAGGATGCTCTAGGATCACCTCAGCATGATTTTTATAGGATTATGATGTGATCTTACAACGTCGCTTATACTTGGGAATGTGTTCCCCACTCATTATAAAAACAATGAAGCATTTTCCCACGTCAGGGGTTGTGGCCTTCAATCGGTGGATTGGAAAGAGGTAGGTGTCATCTAGATCTGTCCACGGGTGTATCACAGTCGTGGCTTGCCCATCCTTGTTAGTCTAAATCTGATTGTCCTTGATCTTATAATAGAAGGAATCTAGATAGGAGGATTTACAAGAGTAAAAGGGACATGCATCACCTTGGAGTATGCCCAATCGACCATTAAAGAAGAATTTTTGGCATTGGTGATACGATGAAGAAACTTCAACATGTAGGTGGAGCCATGGCCTACCCATCAACTCATTGTAGGTGGTGTCCTAGGAGACAACCATAAATTCTGTTCTAGCAACTGGGCCACCAAACTGGGTCTTCAAGCTGATCTTGCTGATTGGTGTCTATTCTGTCTTGTCATATCCTTTGATTCTTAAGATAGAGGGGCTTAGATTATCCTCGAACAAACCCAATTTCTATAGTTCCTGATTCGGGATTAGGATAATCCCAGATCCTGATTCAACAAGACAATGGAGAACATCCATTCCAATAAACTGGTCAGTGAAGTACAGTGGGAGAATGTGCCCCTGTATCGGAGAGCCTTCCTCTCCTATAGATAATTTGTTGATGGATTGGCATTCTGCATTACTGACCGCCTTATCATGAATGGATTATGCAGCTACTACATCAATCTAAAACTGGAGGGGGCTTCATAAAGCCTCAGCGAGGGCCTCACCCATATCTAAAGATAGGTGAAAGGCCTAAAGGATGGAGAGATTAGCTTGAATGCTAGCCAGATGTTTGAGAACATCATATATCAGTGCCATGCATGAAATTATGCTTAACGGAGGTCTCTCTATGATAGGAGGTATAGTGGGGCCCATTGGCTGGACCGGTGGCTGACTGGTGCTAGGAATATCTCTCTTCTCACTAGTCAAAGCCTGTGGGGTGACAACTGGATGAGGGCCCGATGAATGAGTCTGGTCTGGAGCAATGTGTCATTGATCATGATGTAGTTGAGGTGCCTCTTCCTAATCCAACAACATGAATGACAGTGAAGGCAGACCTGATGTCACTAGATGAGAAGGATGTGCATGATGAGCTCTACACTAATCATGTTTCTTGGTTTTGGAAGCATGCACAGTCTACTTTGAAGTGCTAACTGAGGCACTCCAGTGGACCATATAGTGGTGGATCCGGAAACTCTGATGACGGTTGGGGACGTTGGGAGGATCCACCTGGTGCTCCTCATCATCATGATTCACATAGGGGTTTACCAGCTAAATGGTATTAACCGTGGCGTACCCTTGACTATCACTCAAAGAGTCATCCCCTGGTGGATGAATTATGGGAGGAATTTCCATCTCTGGAGGCATGAAGTCTCCGAGAGTAAGGGATGATGACATCATTGGGGGGGGGGGTGACATTATTTCCCATTACGCCGCCGATGTATTCTCTTTTTGGAGGAGGATGGCTGAGATGACGATGCAAAAGTAGTAGTTGCAGCTTCTGAGGGCTCTGGTCGATTTAGTCATGAATGAATGACACCGTGGGCATGGTCAACTATTTTACAATCCATCAATTCATCATACACATGGGACCCGTGATTAGAATCCTGATTCCATTTTCTTTTGTTGTCACTACTATAGTCTGACCTCAAAAAGATACATGCCACATGTTCTAGAGAAAGGACTAGCCAGATTATGTAGTTATCCACCTGGTCTTAAATCTAGTCTTTGAACACATAGAACTGCTTAAGATTGTGCCCCAAGATCTGGTGATAGGGGTAGTAATTAGGGAAATCAGTGAGTTTTTCCTCTTCTAGCACTCTGCACTCAGGAACACGTACAACTCCCTACTCCAATCACTTTATAAATAATCAGGGACATGAGCCTCATTGAATTAGTAGGCCCGATTCCTTCTATCCAGAAAGGGGACCCATGGAGCCTGACCTTGATGAGGATCTAGATGAGCCTGTTAAGGAGGTGGAGCCTGGTTATCGTGCCTATGCAGTGGTGGAACATTGTGTAGGGGAACCAGTGGATTATGATGTGTGTGATACTAGGCTGGTGGCCATGCTTGAGGTGGAGGGCCTCTGTGAGGCTGGGGAGGCAGCTCTACTGGTAGCAACCCTAGTGGCCTTGGGGCCTCTATGTGAGCCACTACAGTGGGCTCAGCTGTGGAGTCCCTTCTTGCGGGGATTTCAGAAGGTAAAAGACGTGCCTGCTTAGCCTGTTGTAAGGATTCCTCTAGGTGCTAGGCCTTATCAGAGAAGTCTCGGAATCCCAAGGTGTATTTTTGGGTAATTGGAGCGGGGACCCATTCTATCTAACAATTCCCTGCACACATCGTCAGTAGTTGATCCTGAATCAGTGGCAGGTCAAGGGATTATGTGAGCCCTTTCCCCCAGGACACATAGTATGCAACGCACTCATCAGGCCTCTTCTTGCACTAGAAGAGGTTCGCGCTACTTGTCTTCCAAGTTGTGGAACTGAACTACTATATAAATTTCCTACGAAGGTCTTCCCAGCTGGCTACTAATCCAATGGGGAGATGGATGTACCAGACAAATGCAGGACCTTCCAATGTCTATACAAAACATCAGAGTTTGGTGGCCTTCTACTGCGCTGGAGTTCCCAACATGGATCGACACCTTGAGATAAAGTGGGAAAAATGTTGCAGTGGGTACCATATCCCATTTAAGGGGGAAAATGTCCAATTTATGAAACATGAGTGGCACTGACATATCATCCACCCATGCCAGATAATGCTAGTCATCAGGTGGGAGTGCCACCTGTCGTGTCTCCAGCCCCTCGAGACGAGAAATGAGTGTTGTTATTGGATCATCTGGGTGGGGGTACCTATCTTGACAGAGATCCTTGACCACTGGTGTGTTCTTGGGTTCTTCAACATAATAAACCGGACCAATGGATCATGGAGGGGGTGGTGGAATGTCCTGTGGAGTGGCTAGGGGAACCGAAGCTGGGTCTCGTGGATTGTCACGCCGCTCAGGAGGATTGGCAACACATACCACATCCTCTTTCCATATGTTCCGGCCTAATCCATGTCTGCATGGGTAGGATAGTCAGGGTCACCTGGGGGTAGTTAACTAAGGGGAAGTTGTCTTTGTCCCTACTACACCGACAGAGGATCACCATAGTCTGGCTGTCACTCTACAACATGTTCAGTAAGGAGGTCGTCGACCTTCTTTTGGTGCTCCATGTGCTATTGGCACAATGCGGAATTTTTAGAATCATCTTCTACCTTCTATACTGATCCGAACAAGTCATAGTGTTTGACATCTTGGAGGTGCTCCTTGACCATATATAGATTCCAATCAAGGGTTAATGACTCGGTTGGTATATGAAGACCCAGTATATTTCTCTGATGATGGGTAATCCTTCTGAATAGATCCAATAAGTGTGATACTACCTTGGAGGTGAGTTCCTCTCCGAGAAGCTCCAGCACGTTCTCACCTTCGGAAAGTTCGACCATGTTAACTGCGACCCTACCTAGATGCATATCCTCTATGTCTCTAGAAAAATAAGGATGGTGTTGGATGGAACTGAAATGGAGGGACGCGTATTGCCCCCAACCACTGATTTTCACATGGGGAGAAGCCTCACTGATTATCTTGCAGAGCACTTTAAAGCTCTGAATGCATCATTGTTGGAGGGTCCTATGGTGGCCTGGTGACTCGTGGTGCTGGTTCATGGGGATTAAGACCTAATCAACAAAACATCATTGATGGATGATGTCTTTGAAGTTTTCTTGACTCTTGGGGTAGGCCACTCGTTGATGATGAAGAAGGAAATGAATACCTGAGAGGGTCTAGAAAAAGCATCCAACCACTTCCTGTGTGAGTGATTCCAGCACCTTGGAATTTGCCACTAAAAACGGCTAAAACATCTCCAGGAAATGGTCTGTTGTGAGAATGACCCACAAAATCCATAGTCCAGAATCGGGGTCTGGGCCTTCATTGGCCCACTCATAAACCATAGGTGGCTGGGAAATTGGTAGCGGTACTGATGCAGACTGCTGGGATGGTAGGCTGGCTTAGGGAGAATATAGCCAACGATCTAGAAAAACACCACATCTCGAGCTACTCTTCGAGGAGTTTAGTGAATTACACACCACATCACGGTAAGATGGGGTGTCGACAAATGTTTTTGGTGCAGAGACTGCGGTCTCTGGAAGTGAACTATACTGTTTTTTTTCTTCCATCGGTCCCCAAAATTACTCTCCATGATCTCTAGTCGAGGTAGAGAGTGCTTCTGGTGATGATGGTGGTGATTTCACGACTATAACCTGTAGAGTTTCCAAATTTTCATCCCCTTGGACATACCTTCAGAGGGAGGTTGGAATCTGATGGAACTCATATTCGAGAAGTATGGGGCTGATGCACCTTGTTCTGCCACAACTCTTTACAAAGAGGATCTATGTGAGGGTTATATAGCTGAGTCATATTCCACCTCAGAATCTGAGAATAATATTGGTTTGATCTCAGTCTGAAAATTCACGACATTCTTTTTTTGGTGGCGACGACCCATCTTCCATCCAGGGGATGGTTCTTTGAGATTGGGTAGATTTCTTACATGAGGAAGTAATTTGGTTGTACTGCTGCTGGGGGGGGGGGAAGGACTTCCACCTGAGTGAGCTGGGGATGCGAGGAGAACCTGGATAAATATAAAAGGGAACATGGAGAGGACCACCGTACCCATTGTCTGATGTGTGGAGGTAATATCTACAGGAAATGATGGAGTAGGAAAGGCCTCCGTTGGAGCTTATTGGAGAATAGGTAGGACCTCCATGCTTGTTTCCTCCGACAACATCAGCGTTAGGAGGGTCCTCATACTGGTCATGCCAAACAACGTTAGGTCCTCCGTGCTGGGCATTGGTGAAGTGAAGCTGGCCTTCAGTCCTCTGATTAAGGAGGTGATGTGGTCCTTTTACAGCTGCTGTAAGGATATGGGGATTCCCCCCATGCCGGAGACCAACAGGATGTGCAGTGTGCCCACACAGCGGGTCTGTGGTAGGAGGAATGAGACAATACCCAATGTAATGAGCACGAGAGAGGCTTTCGTACTGAGTGTCGCCAATGTGAGGAGGTCCCTCATTAGTACTAAAGGTAGCACATGGTAGACCTCCATGCTGATCTTGAAAGTAGGGAGGACCCACATTCTCCATGGTGTCGTTATGGGGAGGACCTCCGTACTGGGTTCTGTTGCCGCGGGCTGGTCTGCGGTGGGTGCTCCCTGCACCGGCGTCCGAGATAGTTGACCCAAACTACCCATGGGGCAGTTGGGGACTCGATCTGGGCTAGGTATATAAGTGTCCCTGATCATAATACACAGGGGATAATGATACATGTTGGTGGTGGCACTATCTATAGTTGTTGCTGATGTTGACGCCCCTCGGCAGGCGACCTTCTCAGCCTGTTCCCGATGCTGGCGTCGGGTCAGCCGGACCGAGGCCGGTGGTGCAGGCACATAGCTTACCTATTATTCAGCTCAGAGAACTTCGTGGTGGTGCTGGAAAGTCCTAGTGGGAGTCCTCCTTGAGGGCCCCTGAAGCGGGATCCCGGCTGGGTTGGCCCAGACATCCCCCACCCCATCGGCATAGAGGAGGGAGTCGTCAGGGTGTTCCAGCGAGAGGCTCCCGAAATGATTATATGTTAGAGTGGGGATTAGCGGATCCCTGATCAGACCTTGAGGGGTAACAGGGGTGATAGTATACAAACACATCTAAGCCGTGGAAGGCCATATCTTGAGTTGGGATGATCCCAACCTCCTCGTATTAGCAGATGAGTTCATTTATCACCATTCATTGTAAAAAATTAGAAGAGGAAATAGGGTGCCGACATCTATCAACGACGGTTGTGGACACTATCATAGAGGTGGTGGATCCACGCAATACTGACACATTGACATTACGTCTTCCCCTATGTTAGTGGATGGGTGGCGATCAGATTCCTGATGCAGTAGCTTGGTTCCTGAAAAGCAGGGAGATTGAACCATTAGTGCTGAAACAAAGAAATCAATGCCTTGTACCCCAAATCCATTTTTTCTTCCATGTCTGGTAAAAATATCCATGCTGACAACGTCATAGATCGAGAGTCACAATGTTTTGACTACACTTACTCCTAGTGAATTTCACTCCAGGCCCACTATTTGCTTGGCGGGGCCCGGTGCCAAATACCTGGATCCGATGACATGCTAATCCATTGATGTATCGAATGCTACTAATCTACATATTTAGAAGAATAACTTTACTTCAGGTTCACCGTTTCTGTTTTGGATGCTTTTACCGGGGCGCACCTATCCATTTGTCGAGGGACGAGGAAGAGTTGAGTGTTGCCATACATTTCCTCTTTCCAAAGGCAGGCAACATCCGCCGCCTATTTAGGGACATCTTCTCCTTCATAAAAATGGGATGATGGGAAGTCGGTTCCTCCTTACATGGATTACTCCTCAAAACTCATCACCTAGTTGGAGCCTTCCTTATAGAATAAGTGGTTTTTCATGAAACTCTTCCCAGTGCCATGTCTTCATGGATGTCAGTTATGTACACTACTTCTGTCAGGAAATTTCAAGGGGTCCATTCAGGGCAGAAACATTCGGTCAGGGGAGTAGTAAATTTGGGATATCACTGGCATGTTTGGGAACTAGAACACTAGCGCATCTGTGTTTAATCTCTTTATAATAGAGTTTCTTGAGGTCATGGAAGCCCGAGGCATCCCATGTCAAATTCAGGAAATTGTATTCCATAGGCATGTTTCTATGGTTTTTCTCAAATTCCCATGTTTAACAGATGATATTCCGAGAGTTTAATGTCTAGCAGGGATGGATGAGACTGATCAGAACACTGACTGGAGTGGATTAGATGTGTTTGAACCCTAGGAGGAGAACTGATACTGGGGCTAGAACATGGTCAACTACCCAATTGCTGCTAAGAACCGTGAAAAGGTGAATGGAATTATCCCACCGGGATGTAGTGGCTCGGGAAAGAATCAGTATGGATGATGGAGGGTTTAATGAATGAAGAATGAGGCAGAACTCACATGAAGATGTCAGTGATTGTGGGCCAGAGTCTTGAAAATACTTCCTACGTATCCCCGCCGTAAGGAATCAAAGTCGACATAGTTCATCGGAGCTATGTGACATCAAAAGAGATGAACCGTGAGAATGAACATATAGATGGGGTCTGGAGTAAGTGGATCCTCTGGGTTGGGGCATAAAGTCGGGGTGTACACAGAGAAAAACGACCCGATGATATACTGGGGCTTACACATGGTAAGTGGCCCGGGTTGGTCAAACGCCCGAGGGGCGGACCAGAGATGTGGGTCCCAACAGGGGGGACACCTACGTTCACTAATATTTGGGTTGGACCTTAGATAGGCTTCCTACATACCTTGTCTAAGAGATAGGGATCAAACCGACCTAGTTCATCTGACAACGAGATAACATCGATTGAGGACTTCAACGACTTACCATCGAATAGGGACACAATGGCTTACCGCGGAATGGGGGGTTACAACGGCTTACCACTAGATAGGGGTCTCACAGCTTACCACTGGATGGGGTTGAGCCTCATGGAGGATTCCTATGTACCATACCCGTAGTTCAAATGGGTAAAGCTTAACATCATGCGGGATGAAAAAGGGGCATGCAGTTTAACATCATGCGGGATGAAGGTGAACTGATGTTAAGGGGGTCGGAACAACTGGGTGATGGGCTTGAACCTCAGGGAGGCTTCCTATAAAACATTCCTTGGCATGGATCAAAGTCTACATAGTTTAGATGGGTGTTGGTGCACTGACGTGAAGATGGTCGGGACCAATGGTTGTTGTGCATAAACCTCATGGAGGCTTCCTATGTACCCTGCCTTGGCAAGGATCAATTTCCATGCAGTCTGGAATGGGGCTTGGTGTACCGACACGAAGTTGGTCGGGACCAATGGTTGTTGGTCTTGAAACTCATGGAGGCTTCCAACATACCCTTCCTTGGAAAGGATCAAAGTCCTCATAGTTCAAAATAGAGGGAACCGATGTAAAAGGTGTCAAAACCAATGGAGGTGTTGGGATTGAACCTTAGGGAGGCTTCCTACATACCATGCCTTAGCAAGGAACAAATTCTTCATAGTTCAGAATGGTTATGTGGGGCTTACACTCTAGGCTGTCCAGGTAGGATGCCATAGTCAATTCTTACTCTAAGACCACGTGAGACATGCTCCGTGTGTGAGACAAGAGGCAACAAAGACTTGACGATCATGTTGCGAAAGGTGTGTTTGTGGGAAGTGGAATGGAGCATACACATGTTTGGTGGCCCAGGGGGATGAAGACTAGGACTTAATCTTGGATGGAGGACCAGATGGAGACAAATCCTAGAGGGATAGGGACAGAATAACGATGGTCCCTGTTCCCCTCTCACCACTTAGTATTTTTCTTGGAAGAAGAGAGTAGGAGAAAAGATTCTACCTCATTCAAGAAAGGCTAGGGGTTACACAAAGGTGGTTTCCCTTTCCCCACAGACGGACGTCATTCCAAAAAAGAGGATCTCATTCCACGTGAGGAAGATCTAACTCCCAAGGAGACGAGCGGGCTTGAAGAATGTCTAATGTGGGGGATGCTACGTGGGATGCATGGGGCAAGGCCACAGTTTGACGTCATGTGTTACGGATTATGGTGCTTGGTATTTTAACCTCTTGGATCTTGGACAAGGCAGGTTCACTCCGCACCCCTAGGACTTACATAACTGATAACCATCCACCCCTTGGGGAAGGGAATGCCTCAGTAATGCCATGGTGAGGGGGTGTTGTGGAGTGATCCATTGAGGGGTCCATGTTAGCGTGGCTATACGAAGAAGCAATAGCCATTGGTGTGCCTATGATAAGAATCATGAGGTGAAGCAACATAGAGGGAAGTACTTCCCAAGGAACCTTTAAATCACTTCATGCAAACCTGGGGGTCTGAACAGGAAAATGAGGTGCGGAGAAAAGTGTCTCTTATGTAGAAGCCTTGGGAAGATCTAGTGCTCCATGGAGTGGAGGGGCTTCACGAATGAGTGTACTTCATGAAGTAAAGTGGTTGAGCCTAGGAATAGTGAATAGGTGCATTTGGAAGGATCTTCGTGAAGTGGAAAGGTTTTCATAGAGAAGTGATTCATGAATCATGGGTGCCTTACGAAACATAGCATTGCAAATCAATTTAGTTCATAAAGCACAATGACCCTGCTAAAACATTTGGGTCATGTGTTCATGGAGGGTACTCCATGAAGCATAAGTGCTCCGTGAAGACCCAAGTCCCCTCGGGGATCCCCTTCCTTTGTGGAGGTCTGTGGGCTCCGGGAAGGGAATACCTCTTTGAAGTGGGGAAAAATTCATGCAAAGGGGTAGAATTTAATGATTCAAAAGTATCTTGAAAAGATCACGGTTCACAGAGCAGAAATTGCTTCATGATTCCAGAGATAAGAAGGTGAAAGGTCAGAGGATCTATCTTTTGGGCTCAAGTGGAGGCCAGTATTTTAGGAAAGAGGCTCCGTGAAGAAGATCTTTCTTAGCGTGAAGAAAGAGCTTGCTCCGCAGTGAGTTTGAGAACGCCAAATGGGTCCGCGGAGCATCCTGCATCCTTTCTCTATGGCGGACTCACGAACGTCGAATCCTTTAACGGAGAATCCCACCTTCTTGCTCCACAGTGGCTCTGCAAAGGGGATTTTTTCACTAGTTGTGGGTCTACAAAGGCCTATGCGAAAGGTCTTTGCATGACATCCCCTAATTCTTTCCGTTTGTTCTTGTTCCTCCCAAATCTTAGCACCAACAATTACCTCCAAAACTGATGTTTTGAAATTAATAATGAATTATCTTCTATTTTTAATTATAAACCCACCATACTCCAATTAATATTCACTAAAAACCCCTGGAACTTGATATAACTCTAAATTTCCTACACTATTGACCTTCCAAGGCCCCCATTATCGTAAGAATATCCTCCCAAGACATTAGAAGTGTTATCTCAAGGTAAGGGATCCACTCCTCCTCTTTATTCAAGAACATACATAGTTCTATTTATTATGTTTTCCAATTTTTCATGTTTAGATATGTTTTTGAACATCCCTATAACTACCCTTATCATTTGCTATTTTTATAGACCCCATCCAATCTCATTAATCCATTTCAAAAACCTCTATTCACACCCATTATGCTCCTGAAATTATCTTATGAATTTCCATTCCAAAATGTTTTATAGTGAATACGTGTATCCATTTCCACTGATGGATATTAACCTAATTTTGACTACACATCATTTTTACGATTTATATTTACTTAACTCAAACATCATAATAATGGGGTCAATATTGATTAAATGCATCCTTATGTTATATGATCTATGTGGCACATTTATGCATGTCCATGACTTAATTATGAAGGGTTGGTATGAAATTATATTCCCATCTAATTAATTGGGAAATGTTTTTTTCTAATGAAATTCCGTGTATGGTGCATGAGAGGTTATCTTAAAAAAATTATGCTATTTTTTCTCAGTGGTTAAACATGACTTATGATTCTGATTCCATGTTCTATATTCTTTTCTCATTCCCATTTTTCCTTTTTTCTATCATGTTTTTCATGCCTCATTGTTCGAGATTATGATTTTCACCACTATTATGTTACCTTGATATACCAATTGAATGAAATTTACTGATTTTTCTCATGATATGATTTTATTGTTCTCTAATTAGGCTTTATGGATCAACCCTTTTTTTATGTACGTCCCTAGGTTTTCCTATGCAGTTTTAGAACAATGACATAATATTAGGGAAATACTAAGGATGTTTCGATAATTTCATTGTATTTCAGTTGGAAGTTGTTATGATATGTATTTAATTTCCCAAATAAACTAATATTCATGATATTTTGTGATAATTTAAATTTTAACATTATTTAATAAGTCATGAAATAATGTGTATTAATGACATCGATTTCATTGAGATAGACACCACATTGTTGGGTGGATCATTAGTCTATAAAATTCATCATAGAAAGCCTTTTTTATGATATTGGTGGAACCAGGATAATAGTATTCCTTATTGGGACTAATATATACCCCAATATATCATAATGTGGATTATAGAACCCTTTATTTTAGCATCTTCCCTAAATATTTATTACAAATTGGAATGTTTCTCAATGGTCGGAAGCCCGACCACATTAGTTTCAAATTTTTATGTTGAGACTCTCTAATATAGTGTTTCCAAGAGGATAATGTTAATTGTTGGTTTGGATGACCAGAAGGGCCAAATTCCTCTCAAGCATCCCCCTTCTTATTGGTATTCCTAGAAACCTTCTTCAATATTTCTAGGGCTGTTGATGGGGGGTTTTATATACAATTGTATTTAGTATCCAATTTTGGTTAGATGATAACCAAGAATAAGAATTGGTAGTAGTAAAAAGAATGAGAGAATCTAATTAGGGCATTATAATTTCTACACCAATATTCTTTGTACCATCATCACCCAAAAAAACTTATACACGTCGGGTTGTTTCTCTATACGGAAATCAGTTAATGATGCCACCACTTTTTTATGGAGTCACTAGAATTGAAAGGTCAATTTATATAGTTATTATGCTTAACATATTATACTATTTTCAATAAATTTTGATATAATTTAGTCCTCTATAGTATTATTTTATAACCATGAGTCATAGTAACTAATTTCATCATTAATAATCATTCTATGGTGTCTCTTTATGGTAATAATGTGAACTATAAATACACTTTCAGTAGTATAAACACCTTATCACCCATCAATGATAGTGGCATAATGTTTGATGTTACTTAGGTTAATTGTAATTATCTAATGAATGAATTCATAATATCACCAACTATCTCATATTAATTAAAATTTTACTCTAACTAGCCCCACAAGAGTTAAAAACCCCCTAAAATAAAAAATAAAGATATTACCTTATAGATGATAATCAATCATAGATGTATTCTCACCAACACTAGTACGTCTACCCAATAGAATTCACATCATCCACTTTAGTCACCATAAAAATGTTCTTTTTCATACCCTGGTGTGAGAGTAGAAACTCGGTAGTATGTATCCAGTCAACCATATGGTGGGGAATCTTGTCAAATGAGTTTGAAGAAGATTTTTGGAATTAACATCATTACTAAACTCCTTGTAATTTCATTCCTCTACTACAACTAGTTTATACCCATGAGCCACCTATTTTTAATAGTGGGGAATCCCATCAAGGTTATTGAATTTTTTCCCTTTACTAGAGAACTCATAAATTAATTCATCTAGGTTTCAAACCTAATATTAATCCGTGTTTGGGGATACATCCTAGTGAGGATGATGAATTTTATTGGGAGCTCTTTATCCAATAAGGATGTTCATTAATAGTTACCCCACAAGTACATTCCAATGGAACTAATTATTCCTATATAATCCCAACAATTGGGCCCCCAAATATCTTATATATGTCATATAATATGATTCTCACCAATCTATGTACAATATGGGACGTGTTTATTTCAAGACATCAATGACTGAGAATCTATGGGACAAGGTTTCCATTCTTGTGGATGTATATTTTGGAGATCCTGAAAAATTTGTAAATATTCACATCTCTCATATAATCCATGAATTCCATGTATGTCTAGTGAAACCAATATTCCAACATCCACATGTGTCTCAAACCACATCTAGGATACAAGTCATAATCCTTTACCTAGCCCTTGAGTTTATTTTTAACTGACCAAATGAAATTTGATGTGTATAAGTGAATTAATTTCATATATATCTAATTTTATTTGTTATGAGTTTCCTTGAAATATCATACTATATAAGATAGGGACACTTCCCCATCAGGTATATATTCTACCTTGATGAAATATTTGATCTTACGAAATCTGTGTATCCAAGAATACATGAATTTAAAGGGGTGTTATTGTGATTTGGGATTCCCACATTCATAAATAGGCCATGATCATTCAATAGGAGAGATATGATGCCATATAATATTAGAGGTGTATCTACATGGTTTTTGAAAGGGTGGACATAAGTGACCTTTATTTATGGGAACATCATTTCCTGAAATATTGAACTAGCTGGTTTATGCGAGAAGAAGTTTCAACATCTAAAATGGGTTTTAAAGAATAGAATATTTTTTTATAAAAAGACTAATTGTATGATTTTTTTGTAGAGATCTAAATGGAATGTGAGT
The DNA here is from genome assembly GCA_963277665.1 of Viscum album. Classification (NCBI taxonomy): domain Eukaryota; kingdom Viridiplantae; phylum Streptophyta; class Magnoliopsida; order Santalales; family Viscaceae; genus Viscum; species Viscum album. Next base: position 64,031,260 of record OY728151.1, on the reverse strand, counting down.
AATGACTCAGGGAAAAGTAATTTTAACATGTAAAAACTTATGGGTAAAATTCATCGAAGGAAAAAACTTCACACTAGTAATTCACCCTAGTGGTTATCATTACTGCTTTCCCTAGGTTCAATGATTAATTGCCTATTGGAAGTGATTTTTCATAGGATATTTCAGTCATTTAAAGAAACAATACCCAACATAATTGGATTAAATCAATGCGTTGAGGGATGTGAGTAGTTGAAATGTCTATAATGTAGGAAGTGAAAATGATCAAGAATAATAAAGAGTTTGTAAACACATGGTTGACTCAATTCATGAATAATGTGAACTGAATAGTTATACCCATTTATTTATAGATCCCCACATAATTTTCAAAATATTTTTCACCTTTGGATTTCCCCAAGACAAGGAACTCATATCATGTTCTATGACTTGAATGATATTGTCCTCAAGTCTGGCTAGAGAAACAAAATCCTATGATTATCTTAGATTTCCATTTATCGTTGTCTCAATACCTATTTTAATGATTCATTCCCTAATAAACCAAACCCTATGATCCTTCCCAAAAATTTAGTGTTCATTCTAATATGTCTGACATAGGGTTTGATCCTCTTCTTTTCAATCAAATCTAATTGTGATAAGGGGAATTCATTGGTTCTCCCTTCTTCAACAGGAATTGGTTAGAGAGGATCCATGATGTGAAACATAGATTCCACCACATCATATACATAATGGTGATTCTCATTTTTCTTTAAATCATAGTGATTTACCCCAACCTAGGTTCCTTGGTTCTTTTACCAATTCCAGGTTCCATGGTGCATTTTGTTGACCAAGGTGGATTTGAATTTCACCCAAGTCCAAATACATTATCTTATAAATTTGGTCGCATGTGATAATAATTAGTTCATAGAAATTCAAATAACACAAAAATCACTATAAATTATCATATGTGAGAAACATAATCCTGAGCCATGTTTTTCCTAAAAATAACACCCAAGGGGTCCGCATTTTGATCTTCTAGGAAACTTTTTAACATAAATGGATACCTAGATCTCCCTTCATCTAGGCCCTATATCCTCCATTAAAGTATCATTTTAATATTTAAAACCCATGTTAATTAATATAAAGGGACATTAATGGAGTTATATAATGGTACGACTAGAAAAAATAACACTTTTACACTATTAATTTAAAATAATGTAAAAAAACCTAGCAAAGGAACACTAGGGAACCACTTGCCTAAGGCACCATGTATGACTCTCCAATAGGGAGAACTCTCACCCATGTATCCTAACATTTAGATACACATATCCCAAGACTCATACTATGGAGTCCTCATCACCATATCCTCATAATAGAGTGACCAATTCTCCGAAACCTCTTGAAAAGGAGACCACTTTTACCTTTCCTCATACTAAAAATTCCTCGTCATCGTAGACACATAATAGGTTGATTTCATAGTCTAATATGATAACTATGGGTCTATTTCTACGAACCCCTTTATTAAGGAGAACACTTCACCCAATCCTCCACTATAGAGACACTTCACTGATGTTACCTTTTTGAAAAAAATTCACCTGAGTCCTCTAATGAGTTGAAATTTTTTGTTTAGATATCCATTAGGAAACAAGTTTTCCCATGTGTTCTGACTAGATCACACAACCTTTGCAAGACACACCTAGATCCATCATTGAAATAGGCTTATAAATCAGGTGAGTAGAGTTTCCAAAATTAACATTCTAACACTAATGGTTCTATATCAACATGTTATCGAATGGACTACCCCCAATCCTACACAATAGACATAGGATTTAATAATTATACCACCAATAATGCAAGACAACCAATATTTGATTAGAATTATATTTATAATGGGATTATATTGGGTTTTCCTCCCATGTTTGTTGAACCCATAAGGTGATTATGATATGGTATCCCATTGTTAATGGGAAATATGATCCTGGGGATATCAATGAGATATTACCTAGATTAGGGAGTCTATATTAGTTATCAAATTTTCAACCTTTCTTACAATGTCCTTTCAATAATGAATCATATCTTTGGAGATCTACCATAAGAATAATCCCCAACCATTTTATAAATAACGAATTAATTTTCAAGGGTTATTAATGGGTTTGGGAAGCTTCTGTGCATGTTGTTCTTGAGAATTGGATAAGAAATAGATATATAGGTCATAAAACTTCCACATGGATCCATATCTCCCATTATTTTAGCTTCTCTTCAATGTAAATTCATCAATTGATATGAATTATACAAACATATGGGCATCCAAGTATGTTTAATACCCATCTCACTTTCTTATATTCCTATCATATATTAAACACAACTCATAGGGATATATTTTTCGAGATCCATCATCACTAAAGGGACTATATTCTTTGTAAAAAGAATATAAGGGATGCCCATACAAAATCCACACTCAATCATATGTTGTCTCCCCTATCATGATATCAAAATCATAGTTTTGTGTTGTAAAATTGACTGAAAATTTCCTAGATACATGATGTTATACTCCACGAAAATTATTTTACAACATGATGTTAAACTACATAGTACAATCCTGTCACATGATCTTAGATTGTGCAAGTTTAACTCTGTGGGTTTTGATTAATATGTTTTTAGGATATATATGATTCCTTCCAATTGATCAAACCAAGATTCACCAATATTTCATCTCTTTAATATGACCATATTCCATATGAGAGCATATTTTATGGATATATATTCCACATCAAATCTACAACATCATTCCTCTCTAGATTATATTCACAATGAGCCAAAATGTACTCTCGCTTTGGCTATAGTTCACATGGAACCTTTCTGATTAGTCTATATTCTTAATTAGTCCATGGTATTTGTAAATAGGACATATATACATGGAGTAAATAATCCACATCCTTCATGGGGATATATTAATTGTAAAACCTTAACATTCCTCAATAGTCCATGTTGTCGACGAGTAGAACTAAAAAAGGACACTCATGCATAAGTTCGACATCATCCGTTAAAATGACCCTTTCACCGAAACGTCCACTATTAATTACTTTAATCTACTTTAAAATTTTCATGAATACATTACCTTAAAATACACCACATGGTCCTTTTCATATAACCCTAAAAGGAACGACATATCCAATTAAGTGGCATTGATCTCCAAGGGTTTTGATTCCCCTATCAGGCATACATAATAAGTACTTATCAAGACCCCGATTCTAGAACCACAAACACCTAATACCCCTTAGATTTAATTAAATTCTAGACATAAAAAACTATGTTTCATTAATACATAGTGTCAAAAATTTTCAAGAGAATAGTATATGGCCATTAATACATATAGATGTTTATATTGATTCATGGTTTTTATCAAATCAAAATAACAATGGTAACATGTACCACACTAATATTTTGTAAATATTAATGAATATGTCTTAAACCTATAAGGGTGTACCAGAGTAAGAAATAATTCCACCCCCAAAATGGTGATATGATCTCAAAATCCGACCTTCCTGTCAAATACACATTCTAATGAATCACTAGTAATGAACCATTGGTCACCTACCTATTAAAAGTAGGACCATGAAATCTCAAAAAAAACTTATAGTGGACATGTGTTAGGGATTATTATGGAAGGATAAAAGAACAATAAAAACATGTATAAAACTAACAAGGAAAGGGAAAATAAACTATGTATATGAATAAGGTACCTATATAAAGAATACAGAAGAGGTGAATGAGATTAATAGAGAGATAAATTGATATATATAGTGTAAATTAATAACCCAAAGTAATAGAGGGTGGTTTTGGAATCCCCTTACCATTGGTATTAACAATCTTATTACTTACATTTAACCCCCTTTCTTCTTTGGATATATCCTTTTCTAATTTTATTATGATTTTAAATGGTTCTAATATGATGACGTGATAATACTTATGACATGTCAAAGAGTCTTAGGGGGGTATTTTTGATGATTTTATTTGATCTAAAAAGCCTATGATACGAGTAGTGGAGTGGTGGTAAAGGGTGGAATTTATTAATGGTGGAGAGGGTAAGTCAAAATAAAATAAATATTATTTTATAATTTAGTCCCAAGAATATGAATTATATTTATTCCCATGAAATATATTGGGTTATTATGAATATATAATCTTTTTTTCATTCAAAAAAAAACAAAACATTTTAGAAATTTTTAAATACTTAATTAATGTTAAAATATCAAAAAAAAATTTATTAGAATAAAATTTATCTTAGATTAAAAAATATCCAATATTGGTTCTAAATTCGACTTCTCATTTCCCTAATTTTTTATTTTACTCCTTAAATCCATTTTATATTGATAAAAAGGTATCATAAATTTTGTGTTCATATTAATGTCATCATGATTCCATAAAAGACATGGTATTTGTAGAAATTGTATATTTTTTATTTACTAAAACAAATTAGATAAATATAAAAAAATTCACTCTAAGATAAATTGAATTATTTTATTCAAATGAAGCATTCATTTTATCAAAATAATTTTCGAAATATGATACATTAAAATTTTAATAAAAAATACGTATCTATCAAAAAAATAAAAAAATTTATAACATGATAAAATTTGTGATCCTCAAAAAAATACATATGCATTAATTATATTGTCATTTATATATATATATAATATTTTATTATGAAATTTTTTTATGAAAATAATTTTTTCAAAATTTTAAATTTGTCCTAAAAATATATTTTATTTATAATAAAACACGTATGTTTTACCGAAAATAAATTACATCCCTCTTTGTGTCAAACATTTATTTTATGATATTTAACACATCCATTTAATTGTATCACAATATAAATTTCTTTTATTTTTATTTAATAAGACACCTAGATATTATTTTACTAGTCCATCAATCAAGTTTATATTCTATTAGTCAGATTTTTATTCAAATCATCATGTTAATATTTCTAATTGTCATATTACTATTCTGAAAACCATACTTCTAATGGTCATATTGGTTTTACAATTCATCTAAATATATACTAGTTCCCTCATTAATCAATTTATTCAATTCATATCACGTATTTATATACTTCATTTTCAAAATTTGGATTACATTACTAATGTTTTGTTTCTTTTTTATAGTGTTGTTCATAGGTGTGATTATTATAGCATAACTAGTTGATATAAATTTTCCTACTCTAGTTATTTTATTTTTTATGTTTATTATCCCATTTTACTAATTTCAAATTTATTTTGTATTTTTATTTTCCAAATATAATGTTCTAAATCTATATAACAAAGTGTTGGTTTTTATAACGTGGTTCCTGTGTTTTATACTATACGATATTCCATAATAGATTGTTTAGAATAAATATTCCATATATAATTTTTTTGGTCATTATAGTGATAGTTAATGTAATTAATTGTACATGGATATTTCGGTTTTAAATTTCAAGAGAGGGTTCACCTTGAAATTTAGAATATGTTGGAACTTGATGACCTACTAAGACCAGCTGTGAATTTTGGATCGGTCTATATGTGCATTGATACTAATGTAGACTAACACAAAAGCTGACGTGGCCGAAAAGGGTTAAAATAATGTGTATGTAGGTGTGTTTAAAAATTGTTATGGAGCACCCAAGTGTTTTTGGACTTAGTTTCATAAGGGTAGAACATCATAGGTAGAAATGTGGGAGACCAAAAGGATCAACACTAGAAGATGAAATAAAAAGAGGTGTTAGTTCAAATTATAACAATCAGAAGGGTAGGGTTCTAAAAAGTTTATCACTTGTAACATAATTAACATTACCTTGAATGAAATTTATGCATTCATTATTCCATTGATATAGGATTTTTTTAAACCATGTAATCTAGTCTGAATGATGCTTGTGTACTGTGTTTTTAGGCGTGTTTTTCATGTTCTTATTCACATGATTATTTTTTTGAAGGAATACCATGCGGAGGGTCAAAACCTAAATATGAGGATAGATTAGTGTAGTATATTGGGTGCATATACTTCCTAGTTTTTGACACTGATTCATGTGGGATGTTTAATTAAAAAGTGGGTATTCTAGTATTCGATATTCTACACAAATCCCAAACACTATATCCCCAAAAGAACGCATTGATTATAATTTATATATAGCATGGTATGAGGTTTAGAAATTAAATTTAAATAATTTTAGAGCTCATAATATTGGGTAAATAAAAATTATTTTAGCTAAGGAACATATGTGGATAGGTTTTTGTGGTCAGTAATGTGGTTTTATTATTGTGAATTACCAATATACATACAGACTCATTGCTTAGTATACCCTAAAACAATATATTATTTTAGTACGTTGTTTCTCTTATATTATATAATGGTCAAAAATAGTTTTTTTATCATGGGTATTCCACAACTAAATGATAGGTTTTTAGGATATATTAATATATTTTTTATATTATCAATATTGAAGGATGAAAAAAAATTTCATTTAACATTGGGTAATAATAGTTTTTTATTGATTTTGAATGGTTAATTATAAATATTTGGATTCTTTAGATAACCATATATAATTATTTTGTATTATTTTAGTGTTGGAAACAACATTAACATTGAAACCAAAACATAAGAATAGTTTTCTCATATGTAATACCTTAATTAGATAGTATAGTAACATTTAGATAAAAAACTATAGTCCAAAATAAACTATACTTATGTATAAGACCATTAATTTGGTTATAATTGCTTATGGAAATAGTTACAGTGGTGATTACGGTTATGATGTACACATGGATATAATTTCAAGTAGGTGGAAAACAATGATGTCAATTTTTGGGATGGGTGGATGATAGGATAGTGAGAGTTAGTATAAAGGTTTCCTTGAGATTATTTAATAATAAATTTGTTACACACACACACATAACCTCAACTTATATTTACAGGTGTGCGATAATATTGAGTATTGGGTTGTTCTAGTGATGTGGACACACCCTAAGTTGGCATATGGTGTCATGTTATAACTATAACATGAGAATTAATTAATATAACCTATTAAAATTAATAGAGTCTGTATTTTTAATGGGTGATCCAACTCAGAATCTATACATAATAAATGTTACTTTTAAAATCTTATATTAGCAGAAAAAATATATTAGCATAATCAATCATGATATTTTATTGATTAAGGATACAATTCATGTTATGAATATTACATTTATTTTATCAGTACATTATGTATATGAGAAAAATAAAATCCATGTAAGAGTGTTTGTACCATCATTTAATGTAATAAATCTTTGAAATATTGAGAATGAGCTTGGTGAAGCACACTCATTCATTTGTAATCTAAGAGAGGGGTATTGGTGGGTTTGGGTTCTGTCTGTATTTTTGAATGATCCCATGATGCATATTTGTAGGTTTGAAGGTCTACTTGTTTTTTGATCCGAGGTTAAAAATAAATAGGATTTCTGATTTAAATATATAGTTTTATAGGTTAATTTGTTTATGATTATGGGTTACATATTTGGATCTTTCTAGTTTAGTGTTTTTACTTACATAATATAAATTTGTAAATATATTTTATATATTTTATCAATTCATGGGTTGGAGGTTTTTAGGTCTCCAATTATTAAGAATTTTTTTTTCAATTTGAATATTTTAAGGTCCAAATATTTTATGAATTTATTGTATTTTATTTTATGGTTTATAAGTTTCATGTTTACGTTTTAATTGTTATAGGATTACCAACATGTATGGTTTCATGATTTAGGTTTTCAAATTTGATGTCAAAAGTTAATAAGATTGTAAGATATATGTATTTATTTTTAATGGTATTAATTTCTTCATAATATAGGTTTTGGGATAGAGTTTTGAGTGTTTTTTTGTTTTATTATTTACTTATTTTCTTATTTACATATTGAAATTTTAGAGTAGTGATATTTAAAGAATTTTATTTTTTGGGTTGAATGTTTGATGGTTTACTAGTTATTGGGTTTTATGTTTGTTATTTATATATTGATAATTATACATTTTATAAATTTTATTATTTTTAAATGTATATCGTCTTATATGTTTATATGTTTTTAGGATTTTGATTTATATATTTTTTGATTATGGATTTTCATTTTTAAAGTTATACCTGTAACAAATTATTAAGTGGATGTTAAAAAGTTTTTATCTTCATACTTGAAATGTTTCTTTATTTCATGTTTCAATTTTATAGGTGTTATGTTCCAGAGATTAATTATTTACCAGTATTTAGGTCGAATGTTTTATTTTTTTGGTTAGTATATTTTATTTAAAGGTTACAAGATATATGATTTTATATTTAAGGTTGTTTTCGTGAAAGTTTTTCAGTCATCATGTTTACTTGTTTGTAGGTTTTCAAGTGCGATTTTAGAAGTTTTTGGGTTTCAATTTTCATGTAATATATCTTATGGTTTACATGATTAGATGTTTTTTGGTATAAAAGTTTACCAGATATTGGTTCTATGCTTATAGGAATGTATGTGTTAGTTTTTTATGTTTAATTTGTAATTAGGTTTTTGGTTTCCAGGTTTTCAATCATATATGTTTTAAATTATTACGTTGTAAGTTTTAGGTTTGTTTGATTTCATAAAAAATATTTTAAGGTTGTGTGTATTCTAGTTATATAATTTATAGTTCTAGGATTTTAGTTTTTCATATTTTTATGAATTAGGATTCATTTTTGATAAGTGTAAAATATCATGCAATTAATGGGTTTGTTTAAAACTAATTTAGTGTAATTTTGCCATATATTAATTAAATTATTAATAATATATTAGATTTTTATTATTAATTAATTTATTGTATACTTATATGAAATTATAGAAATAATATTATTTTTTACTTTAGTATGGATGGTTAACCCAATTATCATGTTGGAAGATAGAAATAAATACTCTGGTTTACATGGCTTCCAATCATAGAAGTCATTCTTTGTAGAGGGTGTCATGAATGAGTGATAATCCAAAACATGGTTTGTGGTTTTTCATATCTAATTATTTCTGATTTGATAAATCAGAGGGAATAAATTGATTGGTGGATGACATAAAATATTTTTTATAGAATTTAGAATTTATAGGAATGAAACCATTGATAATTTTAATGATAAAGGGATACATTTTGAAGACATTTTCCAAGAAATAGGAGGTTGTTATATCCTAATTAATTTCAGAGTCCATGGGAGATTGGGATGTGGATAAAATAATTTAAGATCATAGTCATTTTACAATATTACCACATCATAGTAAAATTGATATATTAAATTTGAGAGTTGTGTTAATTTCATCAATATCATGAATAGAATAGGAATACATAGTTGAATTTTAGTGGATCAAAAGTGATATGGAAATCCTAATGAGTCAAAAATGAGGTGTGAAATGGTGGATCATAATTCCAAGAAATATAATCAATGAATGTTAACATTATAAAAATAAATCACCATTAGTAAATATTTTTTTATTATATTTGTAAATAATTTACATGAAAATACAAGAATTAGAACTAAAAATATTAAGTGAATGTTAATGGCCTCAACAGTTGACTTATAGTGCTTTATTTTTATATTATACCAAATAAACATTTGATTCACCAACATTATGTTAATATATACAGAAACACACAATCACACATGACATGTATGTGTAGTAGCAATGGTAGTTGAAATTAAGGATGGAGTTCCCATATAGTTGTAAGAGTGATCTTGGCGAAAATGAGAATGTACCAAAAAGCTCTGTGTAATAAAGATTTCTGTTCTCAACCAATTGATAGGTTTTGTGAGTGATATATATTTTAATTTCTAAATTATTTCAAAATATTAATATAGGTTTATCACTGTCTAGTTTTTACCCATCATGGATGCAGAACAAAAAAAGTGTTATCTAATCCAGGATAGGCCATTTGTTCATAAAAAAATATGGTATCAATTTTTCAAAATTATTTTTCATAGGGTGGATTTTTTTTATTTTATCACAACAACATTATTTATTTCTTTTCATTATTTGTGACTTTTATTGGATACCGTGGGGTGATATTTGAGTCAATTGACATGGAAATTCAATAGATGGGATATGACTAGATCAAAACGTATGAGTACTACCTAGAACCAGACATCATGAAAATTATCATATAATATGTGGAAGGGAAAGTTGAGTGGACCAATATATTTGATAATATAAATTCTTGTTTCTACATGGGAAAGTTTATATTCTATACCATAGTGCCTCTAAAACTATAATTGGCCTCTAATATAGGCAATAAAGACTAAAAATATTAAAATTTTGTCACTTAAATTAGAAACAATTTCCTATCCATCAACAATCAGTATGTTAGAGTGAGACATGCTATCCAAATTCTTACTAGTCATTTTCCAACACATCACTTATGATGAGGGGAATAATATTTTTCCACACCTACCCTCTGGGCCATATACATGAAATTTTCTATAAAAAAATCTTTTACAAAGTTTTTCCATGTCACCATTCCATGGAAGGATAATTTCTATAAATTGTATTTAAAACCGATAATATCATAGTACACTATTTTTTGGACCATTTGAAAAACAAATATGACCAATTTTTTGTGTAGTTACAGATTTTTTAACCAATTCATTATCATGAATGTTAATTGAAGCTATAAAAGGATAATGATGGTTTAAGTTAATGTTCACATTTAGTAGGTTATTGTTAGAGGTAGTATACATGATGGAATTTTAAAAATTATATTTTGAAAGTAGGATGAGATTTTTAGTAGGGGATAATCAATATTTATAATAAAAAATAATCACAAGAAAAGAACTTCATGAGAACTATCATGTGATTAGATGGTTATAGATGTGATCTCAAAAGGCACTATCACATAAAAGTTAGAATATCTAAGATAGGTAGGCAACAAAACCATGTATATTTTGATGAATACCACATTCTGAATTTGATATATATTCTTATAAATTAATATAAATCCATGAATAGACTTATGTATTTATATTAATCCAAATGATTGACTGATATCCCCTTTTAAGGGATGTTAAATGGTTGATTATTTATCTAAATTATTCATTCTATAAAAACACATGATAGAATACTTTGTAAATAATTCTCAATAGAGATACTCATTTAGAGGAAGTACAATACTGAAGTATTAGAAAAAAATATCTTTTATAATATATTGATTGCAATTTTTAATTATTACAAATTAATGTTTCGTACAACAGCTATGGAAGGATATTATCATTTTATTGGGATTTAAATGAAAGGGATATGATTTCATTTAGATTATGTTATTTTTAACTGTTATTTTTGGGTTGATGCATTCATATCTTTATTCTAAAACAATACCATTTTTTCATTCATGATCATTATTTTTCTGTTTAATAATGAAAATTAAATTTGTAAAATATATTACTCGAATTTATTCATGAAAAATGAATGATTGTTTTAATTCTTGATTGTTGTAATTGATCAAGGGAAACAATTAGTTTCATAATTGATGAATTAATAATATATCAAGGTTTCAATTAGATTCAATTCCTATTGTAATCAATTACTCATTACAAATATTTTGATTCTATATAATACATGAATATTGATATTTTAATTACCACCACGTATTCATAATATTTTTTAAAAATTTTAAAAAAATTTAATTTATAAAAATTAAATAAACTTGATTATTATCTCAAAGTAGTAATCTAGGGAAAAAAATTATATATATGGAATTATGTATGAATTAAAACATATATTTTAATTATAGTTTTTACCTAGAAATGATACAAAATAAATATTCAAAAAACTTTATTTCCTGAAGAAATTAAATATTTCATTCATCATGTTTTTGGTGTTGTTAGAGGAGGAAAAGTGATTTTGGAAGAATATTAGTTTTAATGTATTAGGGAAAATATTTTTCTTAACAATTATTTATTATTATTTATTATTCATTTTATTATGTTTTATGTGTTTGTTCTACTAATTATAGGTTATATATTTTGAATGACACAATATTAACCAAGAATAAGATCACTAAATTATGGAGGAAGAACTTTCACTAAGGTCATGAAAACTGAAGAAGTTTGAGGTGAAATAGAAAAATAAAATATGGTAATAGTAATTCAAAAATAAAATTTTTAACATGTTTAATACGGAAGAAAACAATGAAAAATAACATTCAAGAAGTACATTTTATCTTTATGTATGGGTGATAAAGTCAAGAATCCATGTTCTAGTTGTTACTATAAATAGTATAAAAATAAATATGATTATCATCTATGTTGTAAATAACATTATTCAATTTAAAAAAAATTCACATAAATTTCCCAACACACACATAGAAAAGATTCTTCAGATTTGTGAAAAATTTAAATTTATTAATATCTAAAATAATAGGATAAGTTTATAAGTTTTAAAATTTATATTAAGAAATATATCTACTGATTTGGTACAAATATCAGAACCATATTCCATCACTATATGGAAAAATATGGAATAATTGTTTCTATTATCCTTCTTTCCTCAAAACATATCTATGAATTTATATGTCAATATTTTAAATTTTAATCAAGAAAAAATTATGTTAATTTTGTGGAAGTGTATCATATTAAATTAATGGTCATGAATGTATATCAATCATGGATTATAGATGTCCTTGGTCATTCAAAATTTTTAGAATGGATTTTCGTAAATCTATATGTCAACTGTAAAAACTTCCACTAAGGATCTTTGATTAAACTTTATATGAATATTATAAATTATTGTATTAAATTATCCAGCAATAATCTATAATAGATACTATATGGAGTCAACCAAAATAATGGATTTAACCTAGTGGATTCTTGTATCTTGTTTTTTGTCCAATTAAATTTATAAAAATTAATATTGAAATGATCAAGAATCAAGAACATGGTATGTTTATTCATATAATTATTTAAGATGATGATGAAATAATATTTTCAATGATTGAGGCCATAAATGAGTGTTGTATGTATGGTAGAAAAACAGCCCTAAGGTGTTCCTCTTTTATTTTAGTAATATAGGAGAAATTGTTTTAAAAATATATGATCTCTAATAAAACTATTGACATTTTAGTGATAACTAATATAAATATTTTAGTTCTTAAATCAAGAAATAGATCTTCTTTAATAATAAATACAGTACTCTAGGTTGTAAAAACTAGAAATTAATTAATTTAAATACAATGAGGTGTATTTATTAGTGACAATAAGGTCAATCCAATTAGTGGGGTGAAATATATTACCCAAAAAATTGGAATATATATTAATGAATGTGATTAAGTAGTCAGAACATATGAAAAATAAAAGAAAAAAGAAGAGTAAAAGAAGAAAGAGATATCAAATTAAGATAAAAAAAGAAGTTATTGAAGTTGTATTAACACCATTAAATCGAAATTATCTTTCTAATAATTATTATACTATGTAAATATTGATGATAATAAAAAAAATTTCCAAAAAAACTTCATGAAACTTCACCTGAACAATCCTTTTATGAAAGCATTAGTAAACATGTACACTTATGAAAAATTATTATGGTATGGGTTACGAATAAGAATAAAGTAAGTGGGTGGTTGTAATTACTCTAATTAATGATTATTCATTTTCTTATCATGTTTTCAATGAATAAGTAACAAAATATGGTTAGTTTTTCAACACCTAATTATATTAGGTTTTTCATTAATTTGTAACATCATTGGGTGATTTCTATGTGAGTGTGAATAATTTTGCAGACTCAATATTCAAAATCTTGGTTTCATTCATTATTTTTTTTATTTTTGAATGAGAATATACTTTTGTGGGTTTAGAGTTAATATCATATATTTTTGATTCATTTGGTATACAAACATAAAAAACAACAACTAATAAACACCACTATAAAATTATAAGTAATAAAATAATAAAACATGAGCTCTTAGAAGAAGATCAATTAATACATGATGGATCAACTCAATCCGTATGCTTCCTTCTTAAAATTACATTCTCCTTATACAATTCATCTCACGTCAATATCTATCATGACCATGTTCTTTAATCAATGAATAGTCCACCCCATGTCTATCAACACCACAAAAGGTTGACGATAAGTACAGTGAAGAAAACAACCATCATTCAATATTACAGTGTATATAAATAGTATATAACATAAAATAAATCACAATGGGACCATCATACACAATAAAAATACATCTAATGAAAATTTAAATTTTGTAATCAACATAAACATGTAGAAATTATATCAGATCCAAAGAACGACTTTATATATTAAACAGCTAGAGAAAATCCTCAAATCCTGAACCCCAAATATGTAACACATATTGTATAATCATTTTAAGGTTCTTATAAATGTCAACACACTTCCTAATTAAAATTAAATACATGTATATAATACCAAGAGGATACCCTAACAGTATATGAAGAGATGATAACTAAATAAAAGTACACCAAGGAAGAGGGTAGGGGCTGACAAAACTAACACTGGAAAACCCAATGTAGAGTATAGGAAAAACAGTTAAAATATAAGGCTAATTCCATGTATCAATGATGAACACTCCAATAATGGAAAAAATATATAATATAAATCAAACACAACAATTTTTCCTTCCACCAATGTTTATATTCTATTAGTGGATATAACATTGATATATTTAAGATGACTGGTTTATTTTGTTTTAATAGATGATAATAAATTTTAATCTATAGTTGACTTAATTATATGAGCTATATGAAGAAAAAACTGACACATCCTTGGGGATTTTTTCTTGGTAATGAGAAGTCCTTGATTAATCAGTGAAATGGGAATTTTTCAATCTTAGTTATTGGCGATCAATAAAAATTCTATATGTAACACCCTGAGATTTTATGAAAAATATTCTTTTTAATATCATTAATGTCTTGTGTTTTACGCTACACCAAAAGGAGATTGCACAACACACATCCCTGACTTGGCTTGCATTACACGCAATCGCGACCTTCCACGATAGTGTGTGTTGTACGCAATACCGAGTTTCGTTAACAATGATATGTTATATAAACTAGCTGTTACGAATAGTAATACCCACTTTTTAAAATTTAATAAATTTTAACTTTCAAAATGGACTTAAGTTTTGTATTCAGAATATTGAAATTAGCCTAGGGTAAATTTTTGGTATTTTTCTGAAAATATTCAATTTTTGATGAATAGTGGAAACACTGGGCTACTATTCAACAACCGACTTTTTTTTAAATAATTATTTTTTTATTTAAATTTATTCTATGTAAAAATTGATACATAATACCTATATAAGTTCAATTTAAGTCATTGGAGTCATTTTATAATAATTTCAGATATATAATAATATTATTGAACTTTTCACCGTCTTCTACCCACCTCCTAGAAGAATTTGCAAATTTAGATAAAACATAATGTTACCGCTTTTGTGAGTGGAATTTCTAAAACCCAAGGGAAACGGTTAATATCAAGGACTAATATGTGGTTCAATGAGATTAAAATAATTTTTGGTGAATAGTATCTTTTTACCTTTTTTTACCACGGATAAAAGTATATAGGGAAATTAAGTGTAAAATTGATATTATTATTACCCTAACACATGTACTAATTCTATTGGATAAGTGTAATTAGACCAAAAAAAACTTAGGAATAAAATATGAGCATTTAGGCCCACTTGTATTAGACAAGGACATTTATTATTAATTTATTTAAAGAATGGTTAGAATAGTAAAATTCAATGTTTAATAACTAAATCATTTTTAATATAGTGTTATACATAAGATAAAGTAGACTATAAATATTCCTTAGAAAGATAAAAATATTTCCTACATAATGATGTTTTATTTATAATTTTTAGACATTATATAATTTAATTTATTTATGACACAATGATGATGCAGTAATTATCTTATTAATGAAACATTGACATAATTGATGTTATAAATACCCGAATAAATGTAATTTGACACTTTTTATGAATTAAAATAATTTTATAGGTTAATATTACATGTTAGTATTGATTTATTTAAATTTTTTAGAACTAATCATTCTGTTATGATTTTCACAAAAATCAATTACCAAATAGTGTCAAAATTGACATAAAATAGTTTTTAAAACAAATATTATATTATTAATTGTTATTTTTATTCCTAAAAATCTAAGGTTCGTCCAAATGACATATATAAGGTTATATATATTAATAATAAACAACTTGGGGTTCGTTTGGCTTGTTATAGTATGTTTTCTAACCTTATAGTGTAAGAAAACAAGAAGACACGGTAAAAGAAAAATTATTTAACTGAAAGTTAAATCTAAATGATAAGGTTAAAATAGAAACCTAAACATGTCTAAATTATATTGGATGAGAGGATTTCGACCCATACCCACCTTAGCTTCGAAATAACTCAATTTGGAGATATTAAAACCAAATATGACTTTATAATAAAATAATATTTTTAGTTATTCCAATGGTGCCCTTCTCCTCCCTTATAAAAGGGCACCTACTCCCTCTCTTCCTCACAACACATTGAGCCTTCAAGCTCGGCCAAACCCTGCCAATTTCTCTTCTACACTTTCCTATAAAAATCCTATAGGTTCTGGCCTTCTTCAAAGATCAATCTTAGTTCCCTAAGAGGAGGTTTCAAAAAGGCGTGTCGAAAGAAAGGTAATATCCATTACCGATTCCTTCAACTATATTTCTTCCTCTACTTATTCTTCTTTAGTTGTTTAATTATGAAGTAATAAAATAAGTATCACTCATATACTGATATGTTATTATAATTATGAAACAACCCTATTTCACCATCTATCCATCCTACAGAAAATGAAATCACCGCACGTGATTACGTACGGAATACCGTCTCCACGCCGTGGTGTAATCTGTTTTCGACCACCACCTTACATGGATGGGTATAATGGTGTAAATAAATAACTATATATGATTATTTCAAAGTGATGTTGATTCTGAAATATTTAACATACACTTCAATGCAATTCCACAATCATGGGAATGATATCATTGCTCATGCGTACGTATGGACTGCCGTCTCCACGGCGCGATGAGATTAATTCTCTATGTTAACCATTCATGAATGATTATAAAGTATATATAATAAGTAATAATGAAATATATGACATAAAAATTGTACTTTATTTATGTGTATATATGTAACGACCCAATCTTTTTGAATAGTATATTAACTTACTCTTAATGATTTAACAAGATGTTATTGGTTAATGCAGAAAGAGGAGTCGATGGCTTCATCCAGTAGACTCGACCCTTATGAAGCCCACTTATCAGAGCTTGGGAAGGAGGTAGCATCTGTGGGCTTCGCTTTGGACCAAGCCCAAGCTGAACTCCAGCGTGTCAAGCTTGAACAGAAACGCCTACGGGAGAAGTTCAAGTTAGTAGAGATTACTACTAGGGCAATGTTATCTGAGCCTCCCTCAGATTCTCTCACCATAGCACACCTTACACTTAGGTCATATGCCGGTGTTATAAGGGGCTATGTGACGAGACCCTAGCTTCCTTGTGTAATCCTTTCGGGTTAATAAATTTAGATTTCTTCCTTTAGTGATGTTTGTGAAATTTCAAATGTCTAGATAATTTTAGAATGTATTTTATTGATGAATTTTTGAAAAAGGGATATTTTAAAACATTTATGTAATCCCTAAATAACTAATGATGTGTAATGATTTTCAAAAAATGGTCTTCTACAAAAGTGTTCAGTAAGGAATTTGGAGTCTAATAAGATCAACTTAATTTTTGATGAATAGTAAATTATGAATAGTGATTTTACGCTTAGGATTAGTAATGTGACCAAATGGATTAGTAATTTCACTCAAAGAAACTTTTAATATAATTTAGACACCTAGATTAAGTAATGTGATTCAATAAAATGGGTAAATAACGGTTTCATAAATTATTAATCAAGTATTAGTTTTTTCGGGTGAATAGTGTTTTTTAATTAAAAATTTAATTAAAAATAATTAGAAAATTATTTTTATAAAAATGACTTTATTTTTGAACTCAGAGCATCGATATTATGTTTTGGTAATTTTTGGGGTTTTTTCTGAAAAAAATGAATTTTCGATGAATAGTGTTTTTATTTAAAAATTAAATTAAAAATATTTAGAAAATTATCTTTATAAAATGGATTTCATTTTTGAAATCAGAGCATTGATATTTGGTTACGGTGAAATTTTGGGATTTTTCTGAGAAAGTTGAATTTTCCGTGAATAGTAAAAATACAGTTTTAGGGTTTCAGTATGTTTAATGACATCATAACAGTGTCATGATGATGTCATGAGATCTTTTGAGGGTTGGCCGGCCAAGGGTGATGAATTAGTGTTTTGGGGGCCCCATGTGGCCTAACTCCATGATAAATGCCAAGGGAGAGCACATGGGTTTGAGAAAAGCACATGTGAGGTGTCCCTTGGCCATTAATGCCTTGTCCCCTCACTTTCCCTATAAATACCCACCCTTTCCTCCTTTAGTTTTCACTCCCAATACTCCCCCAACGAAGTTCTGGTCTTCTTACCTTCCAAGGAGTCCTCCCAATGTTCCCCCAAGCCCTCAAGGTCCAATCCTTTGAGTTCCAAGAGTCACGTTTTAAGGTAAGGGATCCGACCCCTCTCTTTCATTTCATGTAATCTCTTTTATGTCATTCCTTTTATGATACATGTTATTATGTGAGAGGATTTTCTTTTATATTCCTCTTACTGCCCCTTTCATGTTTATATGATGATAGATCCCCTCTTACTCTCATCATTTCGTTTTATGAAAGTTTAAGTGACGCCGTTAGGCTGCCGAATGTTTAAGTGATTCTTTCACCCTTCTCATTTTTCAAGTTCGATTTTCATGTCAAATCTTTCAAGTTCCTTTTTATTATGTTGGGGTATGATCTCTATAACTATCATACTGATCTCTTATGATCATACGATGAGAGACCCTATTTGATCTGTTCAATTCATTTTTGTTGAAGTTTAAGTGATGCCGTTAGGCTGCCGAATTTTCATAAGAGAAATCAAATTTTGTCTCCCTTCCATGTTTTTCATTTCAAATGTTATGTCATTGAAATTGCATCACCATGTCCATATATACTTCTTATTCTTTCCCTCTACTGTTTTATGGGTCAATTATGATTGTTCGACCCATGTCCCCTCTCTTTTCAAGGTTTTCTAAAACCGTGTAACATAGCCGTTATGCTGCAGAATTTTCGTCTCAAAATGCCTATCTTTTCTCAAAATTATTTTATGTTATAAAGTGAATACTCAAAGCTCCTATTTCTACAGGGGTATTCACATATATATAAAAATGTTCTATTTTAAATTCTGGGATTTACATACATGATACCCGCTTTCCCTTTCCGTGGGTTTAAAGTAACGTAAAGATCATGTCTTTAAAGCAGTTTTTAAAACGTTGTGATTATGAAATGAAACCCATTTATTTTATTCTATATGGGTTATTTATGAAATGTTTGATGATGATATATGTGGCTCACATGATAATAAAGGCAAATTTAAGGGTGCGCCCTGATAGCGCTCCAATGCATTGGGTAAAGACTTAATCTCTAGAGATGACCATTTTAACGACGCCTTGGTGAATAACCTTGGTAATTTTTAACGACACCTTGGGGATGGACCTTGGTGAAACGAAACGATTGTCAATATTAAATGTTGCAGCCACATCTTCAAGTTATGAAAAATGTAATTTTTATTATGATGTATCTCATGATTTCTTTCTCGTGCCTTAAAGTTCTTTTCATGTCCTTATTGAAGTATCTCAAGTTCACTTGTAAAATGTTTCTCTTCTTTCCCTTACTGGGCCTTCTGCTCACCCCTTCTTTTGATGTGTGTTCCCAGGTTATGAGATGCAGTAATGAACCTAGGATGAACTTGAGGAGAAGCCTCTCAAGTGTTTAAGAAGAATGTTTTTTTGTTTCATTTATTATGTTCCTGGTTTCCAAGACACTAAACCTTAAAGATCCTCGGTTTTGTAAAATGTAATGAAAGTTTATGTGATAAAAAGGCGTGATGCCGTAGTTGGTATCAAAGGATGGTTTAGTTTTTTGTGGAAATTAGGATATAAAAACTTTAGGAAGAACCCTATAGAAAAGTTTAAATATAGGAAAACTTCCTGGTATTTTGGTAAGTATTGAGTAAGTGGTTTATCAAAAAAAATACATCCTTGTCTGGATACGAGCAGGTAGAGGCAGCTCTGGCACAAATGTACATAGGAGTAAAACCTGAAAACACTTCTTTGAGCTAGACTCGAACGGGAACTGGTGCACGATAACGGGCCTTGCTGCACTCTTGGTTACGACACTCCCGGGGGATATGTTTGGTTAATCACAAGCTTTTTATGAATCATTATGAAGGAATTATAGAAAAGTGTAATTGTCTAAGCATGAAGTCTTAGTTAAAAGATTCATAAATGAAATAAGTTTCTCACTAAGGTTTTATTCTTTTAGAAGATGGCGGGAAATAGGAGGAACCGTGCCGATGGTGACCGCAATGCACCATGTGATGACAGCCCTCCGATGGAAGCCGGAATGGAAACATTCA
This sequence comes from Viscum album, assembly GCA_963277665.1. NCBI lineage: Eukaryota > Viridiplantae > Streptophyta > Magnoliopsida > Santalales > Viscaceae > Viscum > Viscum album. The sequence continues at coordinate 64,010,699 of OY728151.1, read as the reverse complement.
TGCGAATGATTAACCAACTGACTCAAGTTATGAATAATAACTTGAATCAAGCTGAGAGGCCGAACTCACCACGAAGGGAACAACACTCTGTTGAGTCCTTCATGCGTCAAAGACTGCCAACATTTAGTGGATCTACTGACCCATTGGTTTCGGAACAATGGATAAGCTCCATTGAAAAGATCTTTTCTGTACTTCATCATTCGGAACAAGAAAAAGTAACCCTTGCTGTTTACCGCCTAGAGGGAGAAGCTGATCAGTGTTGGTCACTGATCAAAAACACGAAGCCACGAGGAGAGATAGAAGCTTTGGAGTGGGAAGAATTTTGGGGAATTTTCCTTAACAAGTATTTCCCTCGTTCCATGAGAACGAGAACGGAGAAAGAGTTTCTCGAGCTGAAGCAGAAGGAGAATGAATCTATCAGAAGCTACGAGATGAACTTCACAAGGCTTTCCCGTTATACCTCAAGCTTTGTCATGGACCCTAATGGGAAGGTTGATAGATTCTATGGTGGACTACGACCTCATCTGCGGAAGAATCTAGACAACAGGGACTATGATAGCTATGAAGAAATAGTTCGAAGTGCTATGAAAGTCGAGCTGGAGTTTGGTGAGACACAGTTGTCTCATAAACAAAATGAAAAGAAGAGATCATTGGAGCCCAGTTTAGGGAAGTCTTTTGATCAGGGAAGAGGTGGAAAGAAAATTCAACTAACCACATGCAATAAATGTGGGAAGAATCATCTGGGGAACTGCTTGAACGGAAGTGGTAAGTGCTACAAGTGTGGAAGAGGAGGCCATATTGCTCGGAATTGTCATAGTGAGTTGAAGCCTCAGCTTCCCAACACTAACGACAGAGGAAAGATGGTTCTGGACCTACTTGAAGTCACATGCTTCAAGTGTGGACAGCTTGGGCACTTTGCTAACCAATGTCCAAATCCGAGGGCGGTGGAGGGGAATCACCATCAACCTCAGTAGAGGCCAAGGGAGCAAGGTCGTGGTTTCGCTATCACAACAACTGAAGTTGAAGTTCCAAACGATGTGGTAGCAGGTACTCTTGTCGTCCTCTCAAAACTAGCAAGTACTTTATTTGATTCTGGTTCCACGCATTCCTTTATTTCCTCCAAGTTTGCAAGGAATATAGAATCAATCCCCGAACTGCTAGAGGTAGAGTTGTCAGTCAAGAATCCAAGTGAAATTATCCATGCATCAATAGTGTTTAGAGACTCTAGTGTTTACTTTAGTGAGCACAATCTTATCGCAAATCTAGTAGTCATTCCCATGTTGGAATTCGATGTTATACTAGGGATGGACTGGCTCTCAATGTATAATGCTAAGATCAAATGCAGAAGTAAGGAAATCTCAGTAGTCTTGAATGAACGACCTACAGTTATCTTCCAAGGAGAGGTATCATGAACTGACCCCTATCTAGAAGCACCTCCTATAGATTTCTTTATGGAGTTAATCGGTGATGCTGAAGAAGGAAAAGGGAGCATACAAATTGAAGATGTTACGATTGTTCAGGAATACACGGATGTATTTCCTGAGGAGTTACCTGGACCTCCCCCAGAAAGAGTGGTAGAGTTCTCCATTGAACTCGTACCTGGGTCTCAACCGATATCAAAGACTCCATATAGAATGGAAAATGTGGAGCTAGAAGAGCTAAAGAAACAACTCCAAGACTTGTTGGAGAAGGGGTTTATCCGACCGAGTGTGTCTCCTTGGGGAGCACCAGTTCTCTTTGTGAAGAAGAAGGATGGATCAATGCGGCTATGCATTGATTATAGAGAACTGAATGGGATCACGATGAAGAACAAATATCCTCTTCCAAGAATTGATGATTTATTTGACCAACTTCGCGGGGCTCAATTCTTCTCTAAGATTGACCTTTGATCTGGTTATCATCAACTGAGGGTGAAGAAGGAAGATATTCCAAAGACTGCCTTCCGATCAAGATATGGGCATTTTGAGTTTACTGTTATGCCCTTCGGCTTGACTAATGCTCCTGTTATTTTCATGGATTTGATGAATAGAGTCTTTAAGGACCACCTTGATAACTTTGTGGTAGTTTTTATTGATGATATTTTGTTATATTCAAAAAGTCGTGAGGAGCATGAAGATCATCTAAGGGTTATATTGAAAACTCTGCAGAAGGAGAGGCTCTTTGGTAAGTTCAGAAAGTGTGAGTTTTGGTTACAACAGGTGGCTTTCTTGGGGCACATCGTAACCAATGAAGGAATCTCGGTTGACCCTGCAAAAACAATGGTTGTGGAGGAGTGGCCTCAACCCACAACAGTAACTGAGATTCGTAGTTTGCTTGGTTTAGCAGGATATTATAGGAGGTTTGTGAAAAACTTTTCACGGCTTTCTAATCCACTAACCAAGTTGACTCGAAAAGGGGTTAAGTTCATCTGGACAAAGGAATGCGAGGGAAGTTTCCAAGAGCTGAAGAAGAGATTGGTTACTGCACCTGTGTTAACACTACCCTCTATCGGAGAAGGATTCGTTATTTTTAGCGATGCATCTCTGAAAGGGATTGGGTGCGTCCTCATGCAAAATGACAAAGTAATTGCTTATGCATCTCGACAGTTGAAGATTCATGAGCATAATTATCCTACGCATGATCTAGAGCTGGCGACAGTTGTTTTTGCTCTAAAGATATGGAGGCACTATCTTTATGGGGAGAAATGTGATATATACACTGACCACCAACGTCTAAAGTATATTTTCACTCAGAAAGAATTGAACATGAGACAAAGGAGATGGTTGGAGCTTATTAAAGACTATGATTGTTCAATTCATTATCACCCTGGAAGAGCAAACAAAGTCGCAGATGCGTTAAGCAGGAAAGATCCTGTTGTTCTGGCAACAATGAGGATCCTAGGGGATCCCTTGATTAAAGATCTAGTAAAAATGGACATGGGAATTATAAGGAAAGGGACATCATCAACCCTGTCCCAAAAGATTTCTCAACCTTCATTACTAGAGAAGAGCAAGAAGGCTCAAAAAGAAGATCCTTTGCTGCAGGAGAAGTTCGAGGCTGTAAAGGATGGGAAGTTCCCTAATTTCAATATTGATCAAGAATGTGTATTGAAATTTCATACAATACTATGTGTTCCATCTATTCCGGAGATAAAGAAAGAACTGATGGATGAAGCTCATAGCTCTACATTCTCTATACACCCAGGAAGCACTAAGATGTATAGAGACCTTCGTGATCATTATTGGTGGGATAACATGAAGAGGGAGATTGCTGATTACACTACAAGGTGCCTGGTGTGTCAGCAAGTACAGGCAGAACGACAATTTCCTAAGGGGGTATTACAACCGCTACCCATACCAGTATGGAAGTGGGATAATATCACTATGGAATTTGTAACTGGTCTCCCGAAAACGTCCAAAGGAAATAATGCGATATGGGTTATTGTGGACTGTCTCACCAAGACAGCCCATTTTATCTCTATTCGGGAAGATTTCTCTCTGGATCAGCTTGCCAAGATATACGTTAAGGAAGTGGTAAGGCTGCATGGGGTACCACTATCCATCGTATCTGATCATGACCCAAGATTGACATCAAAATTCTGGAGAAGTCTTCAACATGCTCTGAATACTGAATTGAATTTTAGTACGACCTATCATCCTCAAACTGATGGCCAATCTGAAAGGGCAATTCAGACACTCAAAGACATGCTGAGATTATGCTCAATGGAATTTAAAGGTGGATGGGATCAACACCTCACATTAGTTGAGTTCTCCTATAACAACAGCTTCCATTCGAGTATTCAGATGGCACCCTATGAAGCTCTATATGGAAAGCGGTGTAGAACTCCTACTTGTTGGGATGAAACTGGTGAGAGAAAGCTTCTTGGGCCTGATCTCGTGGAAGAGATGACGGAACAAGTTCATGCCATCCAACAACACATAAAGGCTGCTCAGAGTCGGCAGAAGAGCTATGCTGACAATCGTCGAAGGGACTTGGAGTTTGGTGTTGGTGACAAAGTCTTCCTTCGAATTTCTCCATGGAAGAGAGTCATGATGTTTGGGAAGAAAGGGAAGCTCATCCCTAGGTACATTGGCCCCTATGAAATCCTTGATCGCATAGGAGCAGTGGCCTATCTTCTGGCACTTCCACCAAACCTAGCTCAAGTTCATGATGTCTTCCATGTATCTCTCTTGAGGAAGTACATACCCGACCCTTCTCATGTACTGAACCCAGAGGTGGTACAACTTGAACATGACCTCTCTTACGAGGAGCAGCCAGTGGAGATCTTGGACCGTAGAGACAAGGTTCTACGAAACAAGACTACCCACCTTGTGAATGTGTTGTGGAGGAATCATAAATATGAAAAAGCGACTTGGGAGCCTGACGAAACAATGAAGCAAAAGTACCCTCACCTTTTTGAGTAGGCCTCAAGTGTAAATTTCGGGGAAAAAATTTCTTAAGGGGGGGAGAATGTAACGACCCAATCTTTTTGAGTAGTATATTAACTTACTCTTAATGATTTAACAAGATGTTATTGGTTAATTCAGAAAGAGGAGTTGATGGCTTCATCCAGTAGACTCGACCCTTATAAAGCCCACTTATCAGAGCTTGGGAAGGAGGTAGCATCTGTGGGCTTCGCTTTGGACCAAGCCCAAGCCGAACTCCAGCGAGTCAAGCTTGAACGGAAACGCCTACGGGAGAAGTTCAAGTTAGTAGAGATTACTACTAGGGCAATGTTATCTGAGCCTCCCTCAGATTCTCTCACCATAGCACACCTTACACTTAGGTCATATGCCAGTGTTATAAGGGGCTATGTGACGAGACCCTAGCTTCCTTGTGTAATCCTTTCAGGTGAATAAATTGAGATTTCTTCCTTTAGTGATGTTTTTGAAATTTCAAATGTCTAGATAATTTTAGAATGTATTTTATTGATGAATTTTTGAAAAAGGGATATTTTAAAACATTTATGTAAAACCTAAATAACTAATGATGTGTAATGATTTTCAAAAAATGGTCTTCTACAAAAGTGTTCAGTAAGGAATTTGGAGTCTAATAAGATCAACTTAATTTTTGATGAATAGTAAATTATGAATAGTGATTTTACGCTTAGGATTAGTAATGTGACCAAATGGATTAGTAATTTCACTCAAAGAAAGTTTTAATATAATTTAGACACCTAGATTAAGTAATGTGATTCAATAAAATGGGTAAATAACGGTTTCATAAATTATTAATCAAGTATTAGTTTTTTCGTGTGAATATTGTTTTTTAATTAAAAATTTAACTAAAAATAATTAGAAAATTATTTTTATAAAAATGACTTTATTTTTGAACTCAGAGCATCGATATTATGTTATGGTATTTTTTGGGGTTTTTTCTGAAAAAAAATGAATTTTCGATGAATAGTGTTTTTATTTAAAAATTAAATTAAAAATATTTAGAAAATTATTTTTATAAAATGAATTTTATTTTTGAAATCAAAACATTGATATTTGGTTACGGAGAAATTTTGGGATTTTTCTGAGAAAGTTGAATTTTCAGTGAATAGTAAAAATACAGTTTTAGGGTTTCGGTATGTTTAATGACATCATAACGGTGTCATGATGATGTCATGAGATCTTTTGAGGGTTGGCCGGTCAAGGGTGATGAATTATTGTTTTTGGGGCCCCATGTGGCCTAACTCCATGATAAATGCCAAGGGAGAGCACATGGGTTTGAGAAAAGCACATGTGAGGTGTCCCTTGGCCATTAATGCCTTGTCCCCTCACTTTCCCTATAAATACCCACCCTTTCCTCCTTTAGTTTTCACTCCCAACACTCCCCCAACGAAGTTATGGTCTTCTTACCTTCCAAGGAGTCCTCCCAAAGTGCCCCCAAGCCCTCAAGGTCCAATCCTTTGAGTTTCAAGAGTCACGTTTTAAGGTAAGGGATCCGACCCCTCTCTTTCTTTTCGTGTAATCTCTTTTATGTCATTCCTTTTATGCTGCATGCTATTATGTGAGAGGATATTCTTTTATATTCCTCTTACTGCCCCTTTCATGTTTATATGATGAGAGATCCCCTCTTACTCTCATCATTTCGTTTTATGAAAGTTTAAGTGACGCCGTTAGGCTGCCGAATGTTTAAGTGATTCTTTCACCCTTCTCATTTTTCAAGTTCGATTTTCATGTCAAATATTTCAAGTTCCTTTTTATTATGTTGGGGTATGATCTCTATATCTATCATACTGATCTCTTATGATCATATTATGAGAGACCCTATTTTATCTTTTCAATTCATTTTTGTTGAAGTTTAAGTGACGCCGTTAGGCTGCCGAATTTTCATAAGAGAAATCAAATTTTGTCTCCCTTCCATGTTTTTCATTTCAAATGGTATATCATTGAAATTGCATCACCATGTCCATATATACTTCTTATTCTGTCCCTCTACTATTTTATGGGTTAATTATGATTGTTCGACCCATGTCCCCTCTCTTTTCAAGGTTTTCTAAAACCGTGTAACATAGCCTTTATGCTGCAGAATTTTCGTCTCAAAATGCCGATCTTTTCTCAAAATTATTTTATGTTATAAAGTGAATACTCAAAGCTCATATTTCTACAGGGGTATTCACATATATATAAAAATGTTCTATTTTAAATTCTGGGATTTACATACATGATACCCGCTTTCCCTTTCCGTGGGTTTAAAGTAACGTAAAGATCATGTCTTTAAAGCAGTTTTTAAAACGTTGTGATTATGAAATGAAACCCATTTATTTTATGCTATATGGGTTATTTATGAAATGTTTGATGATGATTTATGTGGCTCACATGATAATAAAGGCAAATTTAAGGGTGCGCCCTGATAGCGCTCCAATGCATTGGGTAAAGACTTAATCTCTAGAGATGACCATTTTAACGACGCCTTGGTGAATAACCTTGGTAATTTTTAACGACACCTTGGGGATGGACCTTGGTGAAACGAAACGATTGTCAATATTAAATGTTGCAGACACATCTTCAAGTTATGAAAAATGTTAGTTTTATTATGATGTATCTCATGATTTCTTTCTCATGCCTTAAAGTTCTTTTCATGTCCTTATTGAAGTATCTCAAGTTCACTTGTAAAATGTTTCTCTTGTTTACCTTACTGGGCCTTCTGCTCACCCCTTCTTTTGATGTGTGTTCCCTGGTTATGAGATGCAGTAATGAACCTAGGATGAACTTGAGGAGAAGCCTTTCAAGTGTTTAAGAAGAATGTTTTTCTGTTTCATTTATTATGTTCCTGGTTTCCAAGACACTAAGCCTTAAAGATCCTCGGTTTTGTAAAATGTAATGAAAGTTTATGGGATAAAAAGGCGGGATGACATAATATATATGTATGTCATCTACTTAATTTCTTTAATTCAACAAGGAAACAAAAACAACGTTCATGTGTACGTACGGCCTACCGTCTCCATGAACGGTGTATTTCATTCCATTTAATCGATCTACAATATATATATATGTATATACTGAATATATATTTTATATAAATCATGTTTTACATTCTGGAATTAAGTAAATCAGGATATAAGTAATAATATCAAGAACAACAAGTCCAAACACATATGATAAATAAAATTATTTAACCCAAAACGTTGCTTTAACATGGAACATACAAAAGAACGGGTAATATAAAGTCATAAGTGAACCATATATGAGATCATAACAATGAATACGATTCTATAATAAGTCAATGACAATATTTAAATCATTATACAGGACGTTCGGAAACATACGAAGCATATCGGTCCTAAGGTAAGGGATAAATTTTAAATCTCAATTTTTTATCCGAGATTGCTTATACGTAAGTATTTACTGAGGTTATATTTATCATCCATGTCCATGTTTTTTAAAAATGTTTCCATGTATGTTCAAAGTCCTTTTTACCCATATTTGACTTTTACTACATGGTATGTAAGTAATATTTTTTTTGTTTACATTACGAGGTACTTTTTTGACTCTTCTGGAAAAAGTATAGGAAGAATGTTTTTTTAACTTATACGGCACGAACGGATTCCTAAGTTATTATAAAGCCTTATTTTCATGGAGATTCCTCCAAAATATTTCATGAATATTTTCAAAAAACTCCTTTTCTTTTAAAATTGAATCAAATTTTGTGAAAAGAAAATGATTTTGAAGAAGAAAGGATATTTTCCTCAAGAATTCATTTCAAGTGTTTTATCAAAACCATTTTTCCATCTAAGATGACATTATTTCATATCTGTATGTTTCATGTATAATTTCCATATGATTTACATGGTTTCACTTTTCTTATTATGAAATGATATCCATTTCTTTTATATGGATTATATGATTATGGGATGATGTTTATGAAACCCATTTTATTCTTTGGGTTATGATGAATGTTTTAAGTTTATTTTGTGGCACAAGTAAGAATGATTTCATTATGAGATGTGTGGGACATATATCTCCCTCCAATGCATTGGGTAAAGATTTATATCTCATGAGATAGACATGGCTGGAATGGAAAGTTAAACCTGTTCAGTAATACAGGACTGGAACGAGGAATGAACTCGATTTAGAAAGGGACTTTGTCCATTAAAATGGTCTTGGCAGCAATTCCTTGTCTACTATGGAAATCAAAATATGTGATTAATGGTTTCCACAATTACTTGTTTTATTCCCAGGCTATTTTATCATGATTGATGTTCCCTTGTGATATATGCCTTACGTACTTCCATGATTCATGTCTTTTATCATGATTTTTATGTTTATATTTTATGTTCATGTTTTTGCATTCAAATGTTTATGGATTGTTTTATGTTTACCCTTACTGGGGATTTTAGCTCACCCTTTTATGTTTTCTTTTCCCCAGTATATAAAGAAATGTTTTAGGTAAGAAAAAACGGGGAAGATATTTATGGGAGATGTTGAAGATCTTTCACCATAATTAGAAGATTATATTCCGAGTTTCCAAAGACAATAATATATTACGGTCCTTGTGTGTCTGTTTTTTTATGTAATAAGTATTCCACAAAAGTAATGTAATGTCCATGTACGTCAAGCTTTGGGTCTCTACAGTTGGTATCAGAGGAAATGATTAGTCAACCTTTGGAAACTAGGATGCGAGAACTTTAGTGAGATCCCTTGAGATATTTCTAAGGTATGTCTACAGATGTCCTTAAGGTAAAGTATAAGCATAGGTTATAGTCCTACACATACGGTAACGATCTTAGAATTAAACCTAAGATGTTAGATATTGAAGGTACTCCCCCTTTATTATGTTGTTTTCCCTAGAATGATTTTTTCCTCTCACACAATTCTTTTTGTGTTTTAAACGATGGCTGGAAGCTGAAAGAACCGTGTTGATCAATGTAATGGAAAATGCAATGATTTTCCTCCTACACAAACAAATGTTATGGGAGATGGAGTGAAAAATATTATTTCTATACTTACAGAAGCAATGAATCATTCTCGACTTCCAAATGAGCAGAGAAGGGAACAATATTCTATTGAGTCCTTCAGGAGGAAACGTCCACCTTATTTCAATGGGTCTTCTGATCCACTTGTTGGTGAACAATGGATCAGTACCACTGATAAGATATTTTCAGTTCTTCAATGTTCTGAACATGATAAATTCATCTTAACAGTATATCGTTTGGAAGGTGAAGCTGATCAATGGTGGAATATTATCAAGAATATGAGGCCAAGAGATGAAATTGAGTCCATGGAATGGGATGAGTTCAAGAACTTATTTTTCAATAAGTACTTCTCTCGTATTCTTCAAACAAAGATGGAGAAGGAGTTTCTTGAACTAAAGCAAAAGGATGATGAATCTGTTGGTATATACGAAGCAAATTTTACAAGGCTTGCAATGCATGCACCTGGCTTTATCATCCAACCTGAAAGTAAATTTGATCGATTCTTCAGTTTCTTAAAACCAAATATTATAAGGGAATTGGCTATAAGAGACTTCAGTAGCTATGAAGAAATTCTGTGTTGTGCTATCAAGGTAGAAATGGAAGTTGGTGTTACATATCCATCTCATGGTTTTGATATGAAACGAAAGATGGAGTTTAAGGAGAAATCTCAGAATAATGGTGAAAAGAAGATGAATGTTTCCTTATGCTCAAAGTGTGGAAAGAAGCATGGTGGGGATTGTCTTAAAGGGACTAGAAAATGTTTTATATGTGGAAAAGAAGGTCATCGAGCAGCTGAGTGTCGAAATAATGGAAAAAGGGTTGCTAATGATGTGAATAAAGAAAAGATTGTAGAGAACGCACCACCAACACTTCAATGCATCAGGTGCAATGAAATGGGGAATTATGCTAATCAATTCCCTAATCCAAGGGTTAAAGATGATCGACATGAGAAACCACTTAAGGCAAAGGACAAAGGGATGTCACATGTGATCACTATCGGGGATTTTGAATATGAAAACGATGTGGTGGAATGATTAAGTGTTTATGTAATGGGATTCCAAAATAATGTTGTATATAGTATCGTGGAATATTGGAATATTTATGTATTGTTCTATTGTGGTTTTCAATAATTTTATGGTACCGGTAACCATGGAAAGTTATTGAGATATTTTTGGAAAGAAGATGATATGCGCATAATGAAGGGATAAAGAGAAACTGAAATGTTTGACAGTATTCATGAGCTCATGACTAATATAAGGAAATAGTTATATCATGGATTGAGTATATATAATTTTGGGGTTTTGGTATGTGGAAAGAGTTATCTTTTGAAAGCACTCATGTTTTCACTAAGATTCAATGGGTATTCATTTTTTCAAGAGAATACAAGATTAAGGCCTTCGAATGTTTGGAATTTGACCAACAAGACACATCTTATGGTATATGGGAATCAACGATGGTATTAACATGATTGTTATATGAAATATCTGGTAGTAGTTTTCACTATAATATTTGAATGGACTGCAGTATTATGGATAAGCCTTATGATTGGAATGGATTATGTTGGACATAAGTTAGTATTGTATTTTTAGAAAAAAAGGACAACCTGCAGAACAAGAAACAACCCGTCACGTCGTACAAGGCTGTGGGAATCAATCCCACAAATGAAGTGCAACATGCCTTTATTTCCTACCAATGGCCTATATGAAGTCCTTGGTTAGTAGAAACTAGTTTTATTTTATTATACAGGATGATAGATGAAGGATAAGTCCATTTTGGAACCATATATGATTAATCTCACTATAGATGGAATTATGTATATAACTTTTTCTGACTTATGTTTGAGACAGATGGAATGACCTATCATTCTATCACATGATCTACTAAAACATCGCGAAAGACAAATTCAACTTCATTTCTTAAAGAGATGAAGTGGAAATTGTTCAAGGCACGAACAACTGTGAGATTATACCAAAATAAAGTAAGTATTTATTCTAATTCAAATTCTTCATCTTTAGGGAAATGATCTTGAAAATCAAAAATGTTATCCTAGTGAACTTATATCCGATGAATCAGATGGTACCCTAGATCATCACAAATTTATGGCTTTGTGATAGTTGGATTTTTCATAGCCATGTTCTCTACCACTCTCCATCAGAACATGACGGTTAGATTTCTCTTCCATATCCATATTTTCACCTATGTTCTCCAATGTGGAAACCCAGTGATTAGTTAATTTGGGTAACCATTAAATTTCATACTTTAGTTTTTTAAATCCATGTTTTGGTATTCCTTTTTACGATGTGGGTTTCTATTAAAGAAACTTTCGAGTAGTAAACCATTTATAACCCCGACGAATTTTGAGGGAGAAATTCATTTTAAGGGGGGTAGAACGTAACACCCCGAGATTTTATGAAAAATATTCTTTTTAATTCCATTAATGTCTTGTTTTGTATACTACACCAAAATGATCTTGCACAACACGCATCCCTGACCTGGTGTGCTTTACACACAATCACGACCTTCCACAATAGCGTGTGTTGTACGCAATACCGAGTTTCGCTAAACAACGATATGTTATATAAACCAGCCGTTATGAATAGTAATAACCACTTTTTGAAATTTTATAAATTTTATCATTCAAAATGGACTTCATTTTTGGATTTAGAATATCAAAATTAGCCTAGGGTAAATTTTTGGTATTATTCTGAAAACATTCAATTTTTTGAGGAATAGTGAAAACACTGAGTTACTATTCAAAAACCGACTTTTTATTTAAATAATTATTTATTTAATTTTAATTTATTTTAGGAAAAAATTGATACATAATACCTATATAAGTTCAATTTATGTAATTGGATTTATTTTATAATAATTACAGATATATAAAAATTATATTGAACTTTTCACCGCCTTTTACAAACCTCCTAGGAGAATTTGAAAATTCACATAAAACATAATTTTACAGCTTCTATGAGTGGAATTTTGAAAATCCGAGAGACACGGTTAATATCAAGGACTAAAATTTGGTTCAATGAGATGAAAATAATTTTTTTTGAATAGTAACTTTTTACCTTTTTTTACCACGGTTAAAACTAAATAGGGTAATTAAGGGTACAAATGATATTATTATTACCCTAACACATGTCCTAATTCTATTGTATAAGTTTAATTCGACCAAAAACAACCTTAGGAATAAAATATGACCATTTAGGCCATCTTGGATTAGACTAGGACATTTATTATTAATTTATTTAAAGAAGGGTTAAAATAGTTAAAATCAAAGTTTAATAACTAAATAATTTTTAATATAGGGTTATATATAAGATAAATTCAACTATAAATATTAATTAGAAATGTAAAAATATTTCCTACATAACTTTGTTTTATTTATAATTTTTAGCCATTAAATAATTTAATTTATTTATGACACAATGATGATGCAGTAATTATCTTATTAATGAAATATTGACATAATTGAAGTTATAAATACCCAAATAAATGTAATTTGAGACTTTTTATGTATTCAAATAATTTTATAGGTTAATATTACATGTTACTATTTATTTAATTAACTTTTTTTGAACTAATAATTCTGTTATGATTTTCACAAAAATCAATTACCAAATAGTGTCAAAATTGACATAAAATAGTTTTTAAAAGAAATATTATATTATTAATTTTTATTTTATTCATAAAATATAAGGTTCGGCCAAATGACTTATATAAGGTTATATATATTAATAATAAACAACTTGGGGTTCGTTTGGATTGTTATAGTACGTTTATAAACCTTATAGTGTAAGAAAACAAGAAGACATGGTAAAAGAAAAAATATTTAACTTAAAGTTACATCTAAATGATAAGGTTAAAATAGAAACCTAAACTTGTTTAAATTTTATTTAATGAGATTATTTCGACCCATACCTACCTTGGCTTCTAAATAACTCAATTTGGAGCTATTAAAAACCGAATATGTCTTTATAATAAAATAATATTTTTAGTTATTCCAAAGGTTCCCCTCTCCTCCCTTATAAAAGGGAACCTCCTCCCTCTCTTCCTCACACCACTTTTAACATTAAATCTCGGCCAACCCCTGAAAATTTCTCTTCTACACTTCCCTAGAAACATACTAGAGGTTCTGGTTTTCTTCAAAGGCCATTCTTAGTTCCCTAAGTGGGGGTTTCAAAAAGGCGTGTCGAAAGAAGAGGTAATATCTGTTACCGATTCTTTCAACTTTATTTTCTATTATACTTCTTATTCTTTAGTTGTTTCATTATGAAGTAATAACATCAGTATCAATCATTTACTGATATGTTATTATTAGTATTAAACAACCCTATTTCACCATCTATCCATCCTACAGAAAACGAAATCACCACACGTGCGTACGTACGGAATACCGTCTCCACACCGTGGTGTAATCTTTTTTCGACCACCACCTTACATGGATGGGTATAATGGTGTAAATAAATAACTATATATTATTATTGAAAATTGATATTGATTCTGAAATATTATACATACACTTCAATGCAATTCCACGATCATGGGAATGATATCATCGCTCGTGCGTACATATGGACTACCGTCTCCACGATGCTATGAGATTCATTCTATATGTTAACCATTCATGAATGATTATAAAGTATATATAACAAGTAATAATAAAATATATGACATAATAATGATACTGGATTTATGTGTATATATATGTATATCATCTACTTAATTTCATTCAATTCAATAAGGAAACGAAAACAACGTTCATGCGTACGTACGACCTACCGTCTCCATGAACGGTGTATTTCATTCCATTTAATCGATCTATCATATATATATGTATATACTAAATATATATTTTATATAAATCATGTTCTACATTCTGGAATTAATTAAATTAGGATATAAGTAATAATATCAAGAACAAGAATTCCAAACACGTACGATAAATAGAACGATTTAACCCAAAATACTGCTTTAACATGGAACATACAAAAGAACGGGTAATATAAAGTCATATGTGAACCATATATGATATCATAAAAATGAATATGATTCATTAATAAGTCAATAAAATTATTTAAATCATTATACAGGAGGTTCAGAAACGTACGAAGTATATCAGACCTAAGGTAAGGGTTACATTTTCAATCTCATTTTTTTATCTGAGATTGCTTATACGTAAGTATTTACTGGGGTTATATTTATCATCCATGTCGAAGTTTTATAATAAAAAAATTCATGTATTTTTATAGTCTTTTTTACCCATTTTTGACTTTTTCTACATGGTATGTAAGGAATATTTCTTTTGATTACTTTATGAGGTACTTTTTTGACTTTTCTGGAAAAAGTACGGGAAGAATGGTTTTTTAACTTATACGGAACGAACAGATTTTTATGATTTTATAAAGCCTTATTTTCATAAAGATTCCTCCAAAATATTTCACGACTATTTTCAAAAAAAATCCTTTTCTTTTAAAATTTCATGACATTTTGTGAAAAGAAAATGATTTTGAAGAAGAAAGGATATTTTCCTCTGGAATTCATTTCAAGTGTTTTATCAAAACCATTTTTCCATCTAAGATGGAATTATTTCATATGTGTATGTTTCAAGTATAATTTCCCAATGATTTACATGGTTTCACTTTTCTTATTATGGAATGATATCCATTTCTTTTATATGGATTATATGATGATGGGATGATGTTTATGAAACCAATTTTATTCTTTGGGTTATGAGGAATGTTTTAAGATTATTTTGTGGCACAAATAATAATGATTTCATTATGAGATGGGTGGTACCTATATCTCCATCCAATTCATTGGGTAAAGATTTATATCTCATGAGATAGACATGACTGGAATGACAAGTTAAACCAGTTCAGTAATACAGGACTGGAATGAGGAGTGACCTCGATTTAGAAAGGGACATTGTCCACTAAGATGGTCTTGGCAGAAATGCCTTGGCTACTATAGAAATCATAACATGTGATTAATGGTTTCCACAATTACATGTTTTATTCCCATGATATTTTATCATGATTGATGTTCCCTTATGATATATGCCTTATGTACTTCCAAGATTCATGTCTTTGCTCAAGATTTTGATGTTTAGATTTTATGTTCATGTTTTTGCATTAAAAAGTTTATGGATTGTTTTATGTTTACCCTTAATAGGCATTTGATCTCACCCCTTTTATGTTTTCTTTTCCCTATGATATAATGAAAGGTTTTAGGTAAGAAAAAAGGGGAAGATATTTATGGCAGATGTTGAAGATCATTCACCACGATTAGAAGATTATATTCTGAGTTTCCAAAGACACTAAACTATTATGGTCCTTGTGGGTCTGTTTTTGTTATGTACTAAGTATTCTGAAAAAGTAATGTAATGTCTATATACGTCAAGCTTTTGTTCTCTACACTGTATATATAAATTAATTTTAATTTTGTGGAGGTTTGAAGCCCATTTCTCAAATTATTCACTATTGAGATGGTGTTAGTGGGTTTAAATTATAAAAATAGTAGATAAATGAAGGATGATGAACTTTGAGTAGAAAAATATAAATATTGTTTCATTACATAGTGGTGGAAGGAAATTTGATCAATGAAGATATATAGTTTGGTTGGGGAGTTTTTGTTTATATAATGTCAACTATAATGTTAATGAAAATGGTTGAATCAAGATTAGTTATGAAGGAATATCTAGGGAATATTTTGTTATTGTGGTAAAAATTTATTAGTTTAAATGATAAAATGTTTTCTAATAAATAGGTGGTTGTTATGGGGATATTCGGTTTATAGTTAATTCAATTATTAGTGATTAGAAATCACATACAAATCAATATCATTTTTCTTATCTCTATACATGTGGGTTGTTGTGTTTCTTTAAAGATGTATGTAATTTAAACAAAAATGTTAAATTATATATTTTTCCATCATATGAGTTTAATATATAATTTTTTTTTATTATTGTTTTATATATTATTTTTAATACAATTCAGGGAATATTTTTTGAATAAATAATTATCTAGTGTCTAGATATATTACAGTCAGTGTTCCATATTTTAAGTCCAATAGTTGAATCTGTTTATTTTATGAATAAAAAGTGGGACAAAATACCTTTTTTTCAAGGAGTCTTTTAATTATAGTAATAATATCATTTTTATATGTAATATTTGGTTAAGGGTGTGCGTTTAAAATTATTTGGAACTTGAATAAGGAAAGGAATGGATTGATAAATTTTATGTGTTAGTTTTTAACTTTTAAGATTCATATAATGGATATTTCATTTAAAATTTATCTTTATATATTGTCAACTAGTTTCAAGTAAGAGATGATAGAGAAATGTGAATGAAGAATACTAATTGTAAGATGCAAAGTGTTTTATGAGAAATGATTATCATGTAATGTTTTATTCAGTATCTATGAGATAAAAACCACTAATCAACTTGTGTCTACACTTAAAAACCTATATGAGAATCCTACATCAGTGAAAAATCTGTTTCTAATAGGGATACAATTTTGTTTGAATACGTTTGAATGAAAATTTATTGATAATCATTTTATTGTTTTTAACATGATAATAATTATGCATGATTCACTAAAAATGATGTTTGGGTGTGTAGTGTTGGAATTGATCCTAGTATATTAATTTATAGAATATTAGATTGTGATTGTTACCAATGTTAGTAATTTATGTGGTAAAACTAATAGTGTATTTCAATATATCCATGATGTAATTCCGAATTATGAAATTAGAGGGAAGATAATTCATATATATACTAGACCAAAATACAGTATAGATTATAGAGGATGAACAAATCAATAAAGAAGTTAGAAGGAGACATGTAGATCGAGGGAAATGATTTAAGTCAAATTAATATGTATGGACCCTGGATACAGGTAGTGTATAAAGAAATTATATGTAAATAAAGATTTAAATGATCAAATAACACTGTTAATTAATTTTTGTTGAGTGTTAATAGTCTATTATAGCCATGAATTATTGACACTAGAGAATCATTTTACTCTATATATCAAACTGGATGCTTGATAAATTATATGTCCCATATTTTAGGTAAATTTCAACTTAGCAATAATAAGTCTAGTTACCTTGGAATAAAGAGTTAAGAGAATGTAAAAAAAATAAAACTTACTAGTGATGATGCTTTATGTGGTGAAAATTAAAATAAGAATGAGTTAGATTCTAATTTTGGTAGTATAGGTGGATGATATATTGTGTTCTATTTTTTTTTCCAATAGTGTATGTAAAATCAGACAAGGTTAATTAGTGTTGGAAAATGTGTGAAAATAGATCATTTGATTTGAGAGGTATTTAAAATAGGATAATGGTTGAGTGAGTCATTTCCACTATGATTATTGTTAATTAATATTTACAAATATCACTCTATTTATAGATATACATAATTTATTGTTAAATATATTTATTTATTATATTGTTCTATGCTTAAGTATAATTAGTTTAGTTTATATTTTATTATTTAATGGATTTATCATGTGTATCAATATTTAGATTCTATTTTATTTTTTAAACCTATTTTTTTATACTTGGGTGAAGAATAAATTTTTTGTAATTAAATCAATTAATTGTTAGTAAATGTTAGCGATGCATGAGAATGGATATTTTCTGAGAAAGCAAATTTTAGGAGATACTATTGATGTGATCATTATGATTGAAATTTCAATGAACATGAAAAAAGTTTTTTCTAGGAAAGAATACTTTTTTGAGGAATTATTCTACATAATAATAACATGAGACAACCCTCAATCTTACATTATGTTTTTATAAAAATGAAATCTATGTTTTAGGCTTCACATTACAAGAACCAAAGATAAAGAAGATCCTAAAATTTTTATATTTAGTGAATACACCCTAAAAAATTCCCTTCAAATTATGTCACCACTATAAAAACATCCCAATAGCCAAGGAAACTTATGACGTCCTTATAGTGTAATTGGAAATGTGATAAACTATTTTTTATTCATTTATATCCTCTTCATTAATGTTGTTAAAGACAACATTGTAAGTATTTTTATTCTGAAGAAGGATCAGGAGACTTTGTTGATAATAATGTATTGAGGGTAATTTGATTCATGATCTATTAGGTCATGAATCTATTGTCAAGGATAAATGTATGCAACAAATTGAAGCCAACAAATTATAAAGTATGAAAGCACGAGGAACTATTAGAAGTAAAAACATATGATAATTGATATCCATAGACTACATTGGATGCCTAATACATTTTAAAGAGAATTATCCGTCCTATATTTAAGAAACAAATATCATTAGTAATTAATGATAGAAAACATTGAAGAGATAATTCTGGGTAAATAGAATCATGTGATTTTTATGTATAGAAGATGTACAACATTTTAAATACTAGTATTGATGAATTTCCATCGATTGATTTTATAACTTACTAAAATATGATTTATAGATTATTTTAATGTTTATGGAAGACCCATGTGAAGTTAACATTATTAAATTAAGAGGGAAATCATTGAAGATTTATTTTAGAACATATTTTTTCAAATCTACTATTTGACAGTATTAATGAAAACTAGAATCATATAAAATATCAATAAAATATAATGGAGTACTAAAATGTCTTAATGACTATTGATCTGAAATTTTTTGCATTACCATTTGATAAAAAGTTTTTACCTAAAGATAAATCATTCTACTACTATAAATAGGGACTAATGACACTTCTTCTACACCAAAAAATCTCCTTCTACTTACACTAGTTTATTTGTTTAATAATATCTCTGATCTGAAAACCATTTTTACTACATTTTTTTATTGTGTTATAAAAAAATGTACAAATAGTTATGTAATCCATAAAAGTTAAATATTTGTTTATGATGACATGGAAAAAATTTAGTTTCTCATAGGTTATTCCAATTACTGGTTAATGTAAGTAGTTTTGGGACCAAACAATGAAAAGTTAGGGGGTTCAACTTATCTCATGTAAAATATTAGGTTATGTGTATACTTATGTAAATGGAGCTGTTGTATTGGATTATCACTCCCACTAATGTTTTGGAATATAATTGATGTCTATACACTTGGTTTTGAGTGTGTGAAGTGTACATGAAATATATTTGGGATTCGAACTACTACAAAACTATCACTATCACTTGTTATAATCGTCATATTTACTTTACTAAACTCATATTTTTATATATTTTTTACCAAATAAATATATAATAATTATTTAATTAATCAAATTATTGAAATTGAAAATTAACCATCTTTTGTCTCTTTGTATCTTAATTCTGGGACCTAAAAATAATTTTAATGACTTCCCCCACTAGTAAACCCCCTAGTTCGATAGTGAAGATGAGGGTGACCCATGATTCCATTTTTAAATTTTCCTTGGGTTTCTAACTAGGATTGGGGGTTTCAATCACCCAATTGGGAGGAATTACTCTCATAATCCAATGATATTTATAATATAAACTCAAATACTAAAAATTTATAAAAACAAATATCTATACCACAATAAATGTTATGGTCATATAGATACAAAAATATCCAAAATGAAAATACCAAATAACTCTTACAACATCGACCACTCAATAACAAAAAGATTTAGGTTACTAGTTCCCATCTCATTCTCCAACTCCCTCTTATAAACCTAAAAGATAGTTTATATTTATATGGGGGTGAGTATATATGTATTCTTAGTAAAATCATCTTCAAGAAATCTCATACAAATATGGAAGAATCAAACTGATATTTTAATGAGTAAATAGTATAACCAACATACACCTATATTGGGATGACAAACACCCACCCTCACCATGTCTTACACAACAAAATCACTTATCTAATATAGTAATATAAAATCATAAGAATGTTACATAATAAGAAAAAATTCATTTTAGGGTAGTATTAAAAATTGATACCGAATATTTAATTTTTAATTTTGTGGAATTGATTTGAGAAAACTAATTTTAATTAAAAATATCTTATTTAAAAACCTTTTCAATATAGTGGTTGTTAAAACCATCACAAAATCTGAAATTTTATTTTTGAAAATTTTCTATCTTTAATGGTGATATTTTAAAAACCATGGTGAAATTATTGATAATTAATAATTTTTATTATTAATAGATTGAAATTTTAATTAAATAATAATAATAATAATTCATTTATTATTTCATAATCAATAATTTATATTTATGATTTATAATTTAATTTTTAAAAACTATTATCTTTTAATTGTTAATTATTAACTATTAATTATCAGATAAAAATATTTACTAATTATTTAGTTTTTAATAATATATATGAATATATTTACACAGATGCATACACAAAAATATATAAATAAATATTATTTTTAATTTTAATTTATTATATTTTATTATATATTTATATATTTTTGTGTAAATATAGAAAATATATATATATATTTATATATTTGTTTTTATATATATTTACATGTATTTGTCTACATTTATATATCTATTTATATATATATGGGTCTATATATATTTTTATATCGATAAATATATATATATATAAGGGAATGTCCCTTCATGGACCATTACATTGCTATTTTAGGAGTTGGAGGTGTTTGGAGGAGGATTAATGTGGATTTAATGGAGTTTTGAGATGAAATTATACTACAGTGGGTATCCCATTGATTTAAACTGTATAAATGATATGACTAGTAACTCAGGGCATGTAAGATCGAGATTCATGACATGGACTTTCAAAAGTAATTTTTTCTAATTACTTAATGTTGTAAAATAATTATTCACAGGGTGAATTAATTTATGGTCGTGGAGACATGCAATTTAGCATATGTTTATTAGGTTTTTCAATTTAGGCCATTCATGGCCAAAATATAATTCATGAAATAAATAATTGGGCCTCAAAAAAATCATTGAATAAACCAATGTTTCTTGCAATAAATGTGTCAAGGTCCAACCTATTTATAAATGCGTGATATCTCATGATTTATTTTATGCCACCCAATATTTAAAAAAACCCTAAAATATTTTGGAAGATCCTCTAACCACATCCCACGTTAATTGATTTTTAGCTCCTAGAGTGTGATATTTGGGAATATTCAGTGATTATATTCCCTTTCTCCATTGATTTATTCAACTCCACACTTTTTTTAATTCTCGATGGTGGTATTATTTTTGAGAATGGAGTGTTTGAGACTGATTTGAAGAGCCTTTGTAGTGATTTAGGTTGATCGATGATTTTCCTAGTGTGGTTGTGATATTTTAGTTGTGTCTCCTTTATCCTATTCTGAAAAATGATTTCGAGATTTTATTTGAGTTATGGGATCCTTAATAAATCGTTTTTATATTCTTGTGTCGGGATTTCATGATCTCTTTTTTCCTTTGGGTAGATAATAAGGGTCATCATAAAAAGATAATTACTTTTCTTAACTAAAATTTATTATAAGTGGAGTATTTCACTTTTTTTGTTATATCCCTGGTATCTAAAATAGAATAATTCATTCATGAAGGTGTTTCTAAAAATACTGGGTGCTAGGGGAATTGTATATATTTGGGACGATGTGATTGTGAAATAGTAATTGTGTTTCTTGTTTAATCTAATCCTAAATAAATATTTAAGAATAAAATAAACGAATAATGAATATGTTACCAACGGAACCCTGGATTATGTGATAATACCTATTCTATGAAATGAATGATGTGATTAAATATCATCCGTCAACCTTAATTAGTAGAAAATTATGGAATCTAGAATGTGTTTCTGTTAATTGATGTGCTTACTACAAATCTATTGTGGCTATTTCAACCCTAATGGGACTTTTGCAATGATGGTGGTGACTGCATTTGTTGTTGAATGAATTAATAAGTGATGTGGGGGTTCATTTACCAAATATGTGACGTGGGATGATGAAAAATGCTTGTATTATTGATGTGGGATGATGAAAAATGGGTTTTTTGTTAAAGGTTTAGTGAGATGGATGGGTTTCAATGATGGATTAGCATACAATGTGTTGTGGTTGTGGTATATTTTGGATCGATTAACTTTTATGTGGCATGTTTTAGTTATTTTATTAGTTTTAAGTGGAATGAATTTGAATACTAAAACTAAATTACATGGGACGAAATTGGGTTGTGGAAATTGGATTAAATGAATTAAATTAAAGCCAAATGAGCTTTGTAAATGTCAAATGAATTGGATTACTAAATTGTAAATTTTTGGAACTCATTAACTTTATTATGTTGGAACCTATAATTTAAAGTGTTACATATATTGTAATGTGCGGAGGTTGCGTGGTGTTATGAATTTAGTAGTGGAATCAGTTGAACAAGATTTCTAGAGGTGGAGTGGTGGTGTTGGGGAGTATGCTAGTGTATTTGATATTAACCCCTCGGTTGAGTAATTTTTATCATCTATCTAATTTTTATTTTCATGTTCTTTTTTAGGAACCCCACCTAAGTTGAATATCCTTACTGTTTCCCTTGGATTCCAGGGATGACCTCCTTTTGATGGGAAATTCAAACATTCCGATCGGTTTCTAACGGGTCTGTTCGTAGAACCGGAAAAATCCAATGATTCCACATCCATTCGGACCTACATTCCAAAGGTAGGTGTTTATTATTTTGTGGACTAATGTGGCTTAGAAATTTTCATTAGTTGAGAGGATGGGAGGTCAGACTCATCACACCTTTTTTAGGGGAATTATTGTCTACTCTAGGACTCTCTTTATAGATTTAAGTTATGTTCGTGAATCCTTATTACATTACCAAGTATAAAATGAGTTTTCCTTTAGATCTGACAATCAATGATCGATATGTAGGAAATTTAGAGAATATTTTATATGTATTTGAGTTTCATCATCGATAGAGAATAATTTGTATTTATTAGAGATTATTGGTCAGTGGTACCCTTCGAAAAATTTATATAGAAGTCTCTTGGTCATTATGGTGACCATGCTGGTTTTAAAGCCACTCAGTGGGGAACTTGAATTTTATTGTCATTCAGAAGGACATAGATTATTTTAGAGTTGGGATCGAACCCGCAGATGGGCTACCTACGTATCCTTTGTTTAGAAAAGGAATCAGAACCCACATAGTTCGAGTAAGGGAATATGATGTTTATGATTGATGGCTCAAAGAAGGATGTCATAATTACTTTTACACTCTAAGCTCACGTGAGTCATACTCGATGTGAGAAACAAGAGGTATTGGTAAAAATTAGACAACTGTGCCATGAAAGATGCAATAATAAGAAATAATGTGGGGCTTAGGTATGTATGACTACCCAGATAAATGAAGGTTAAGATTTACTTTAGGGAAGAAAACCAGGAGCAGGGTCCATAAAGGTATATGTGCTTCATGGAGATTTTGAATAGTCTAACTTGGGGTTTACTCCTGAAAAGGAGGCAAAAATTAGGATAAGACTTATGATATGGTTTTACTCCTGAAAAGGAATCCCAGATCAAAGTTAAATTAAGACTGGTTAAGAGAAATTATGACTCGGGATTATTCCTGAAAAGGAGGCCCAGGTTAAGGGAATTAAGGTTTGGGGCTTACTCTTGAGGAGGATGCCCAAATTAGGGGATTGGGGATTACTCTTGAGGAGAATTCCCAAATTAGGGGACTGGGGCTTACTCCTAAGGAGGATGCCCATATTTGAGACTAGGGCTTACTCCTGAAAAGGAGACCCATGTTAAGGACTATGACTGGGGCTTACTCTTGAAAAGGAGGCCCAGGTTAAGGATTAAGACTGGGGATTATTCCTGAAAAGGAGGCCCAGGTTAAGGATTATGACTGGGGATTACTCCTGAAAAGGAGGCCCAGGTCGACTGAGTTCTCTCATCTTAAAGGATGAGGTTGAATGAAAGAAAGCTCAATCTTTAGTGACATAAAGATGTGTAAATCACTAGTTTTTGAGAAATATTCTACAGAGTTCCTTTCAGATAAGGAATCACAAATCAATAAATCATGCCATAAATGGCATTGAAGAGTGTCTTGAAGATTGAATCTTGAATGAGAGAGGTGGAATGGCTTAAGAGTGGTGAAATGGGCAAAAAGGGAACACAAAAAGGCAGGGGCATGGAAGTCCTAGTAGGTGCGCATGTAGTACGTGTTCGCGCAAGTCCTGGTCGCACAGGTTTTCTTGCGCGACACATGGTGTACTTGCACGATGGTCAACCAGAAAGGTAATACTTGAGTGACTCTTGGTTAAAGCCTTTTGAATCCTCTTGAGGTTCTTCCAGAAAAGGGGCGCACATGATCTATTGAAGGAGTAAGGCGGCGCGCAAGTGTGACCTTTTCCCTTAAGGGCTGGCCACTCAGGCGCACAAGTGTTGATGTGTTTCAAAACTTAGTCCTTCCTACCCCTCTTTAGATCTTCCGTTCTAGGTAAGAAATTATCTTAGAAGTGTTTCGGAATTTTTGAGAAGATACTAGGGCGTCGGGAGCTGAAATCTGAGTTTCTGGAAAAAAATCCTCCTCGAATGGGGGGCCCACAGGGTCTATTTATAGGCAGGAGAAGACCCCGGGTGGTTATCACATAGGTCGCGCAAGTCACTTGCATGACCATCAATCGTCGCGCAAGTGGACTTGCACGACTATGAGGGAACTTTCACGACCTATGGGCAATGTTCTCCTTGTTCATACCTTTGTCGATTTTTTATATTTTCTTCAAAGGATGAATCAATTTGTGCTAATATATTCCCCTTTTTCGATCATTAGATTATGTGATGAAAGGGGCGTCAACAAAAGTCCCCCCTCAGGGTTGGATCCAGAGAGAATAAAGGATTTGACTCTGACGAAATCGAGAATCACAAGGAAATTGTGGCGCGCAAGGTAGGGCGCACAAATGAGCTTTGGGCGCGCAAGGCCTGACGAGTAGGGATACAGCCCTTGATCATGCAGGGTACGGCGTGCAGGGTCCCAGCCATGTCTATAAATTGAGGGCCTCACTTCCGTACAAGAATATGGATTTTTGGATTTCAAAATTTCGAGCTCTCGCCACGCAGGTCACCTTAGGCGCACAGGTTGCTCTGTTTTCCGATGTTTCTTTGTTGTCGTGCTGTTGTATAGGTATTTGTACTTGCGCAGTTTATACTTGCACATCAAAAACTAGCGCGGCACATGAACACTTGCGCGTCAAGTTTAGACTTGCGTTCCTTAATTCCTTAGCCATTTTTTCAAATTCTTTCACAAATTTAGTGAAACATAATCCCATTTAAGAGTTAGTTTATTCAACTCATTTGCAAATTCAATGGCTCCCAATGGAATTAAAATGGCTGATGAAGTGGCTAGCAAGTGGATTAATGATATGATGAACATCATTGGCAATGATTACTATGATATCTATGACAACACTCTCCCAGATTTGGCTATGTACTTGAAGAAATATCATCTAAATTTCCCACAAAGCATCTACCTGCCTCTATACGGTCATGGTCATCCGCAAGGAGTCAATGTTATAAATGAAAAGAACTATACACCTGAAATGTAGCTGCACTACTACTCCTCTATTTTGGTTCTGCTGTGCATTAATAGAAACAATAATGGTGTGAACTTTCAAATTCTACTTCCATGCCATTTCCATGCAGATATGAAAATGGAAAACCCATGGGCTGAAACGTTTTCTGTTGTCGGTTGGTGGAGAGAAGATAAACATAGAATTAGAGAAATATCTGAAAATAGTACATTCTCCAAATGGATCTTTACTTACAATTCTCCATTATCACATCCATGTATCCATCTTCCAATTCTCATGGATAGAAACAGAGTCACCATTTTATCAGAAGAAAATTTTCCTCAAACGACACTCAAGAACATACTTTTACAACTATTCCAAGAAGAGATGGTATCACTGCATCTCTTATTGTATCCAGTTGAAAGAATGAATTCCAGGTGGTTGCTGATGAAGCTCGGTATGCTGTAAATCAAATGAAGAGTTATGTCGAAAGCCTCTTGTAATTCTTGAATAAAGAGAAGAGACTCCAGTCTCTAGATGTCCTTCTATCTCCTATATATCAATGAAAAACACTTTCACCTTCACTCATTTGTACATGCATTCTCTTTTGCTACATGATTTAGATTTTACCTAAGACAATGGGACTAGTAAGCATAGTTTTATTTTTTACTAGGATTAATGTAAATAACCCTACAAACATAGACCCTTTTAATTGATCAATGTTACCTAAGTTATAAAAAATGTATGGTTAGTGATCTGGGAACTTGAATTTTATTCAGAGTTCCCTTGTCTTTTGTGGGAAATTTAAATTCATGCACGTCGGATATAAGAAGGCTAATGTTTAAGGTCGAAGTTGATTTGACCGAAATGGATTAGAATTGACTCAATTCCTTGACAATTCATCTGAAAACATATTACCATACTCAAGTATGAGGGAAAATATGTAAGATATGACTTAAAAATATTTGAATCTTAGGAATGATATGATAAAAAGCTAAAAGGCATTAGAAGAAGTATTTTCCAAGAATGAAGTTACCATTATTTAACAAACCCGTTAGGGGGTTGAATTATGCAGGGCCACCTAAGGGCATTGGATGCATAGTTAAATAAAATAGTATTTTTTGGCTAACAACTCTGTTATGTAGACTCTTTTTGCAAGGCCGCCTATGGGCACATGCTGTATAGTCAGGAAAAGGAACTCTAAAAAATTTACTTTCCTTGTGCTAAAAGCCAGTGAAAGTTTATGGAGATTCAAATCTTCCAAAGTATAGAGTTTGCTGTATGGAAAGAGGTACTTGAATATGGAGAAGATATTTCCAAACAAGAATATCGAAGAACTGGAAGAATATCACTCCGATGAAGGTCTGGCCCAAACGTAGGGAAGAAGAATATAAACCATAGACTTGAATACTCCCAGATCATGAAAAAGGATATGGGAAAAATATGTTAAGGATGGCTATTTTTTGCGCATCCCAACATACTGTAATTTAAGACAAATAAGGACAAAAGAGGCATTATTCCCAAGAATGAAGTTACCACTATCCGACAAACCCGTTAGGGGGTTGAATTATGCAGGACCACCTAAGGGCATTGGCAGCACAATCAAATAATAGTATCTTTTGTCTAAGAAGTCTGTTAAGTTTACTGTTTATGCAAGGCCGCCTATGGGCACGTGCTGCATAGTCAGGCAAAATAATTCTTGGAAGTTTGACATTTTTGCGACTAGAAGTCAAGAATAGGGTTATGAAGATCTGAAAATATTTATGGTTAGAATTTTGACACATAAATATGGGTATTGATCAACGTATATAGAGATACACAGATCAATGCTAACCATAATCATGTTGTGGCCGGGTCCTGAATTGAAATGTTGGACTTTACTACGTATCCCATAAAGATGATAATCAAGCCATACGTAGTTCTTAAACTACAGTTTAACGTCGTGTGGGACAAAAGGATTAGAGATCTTAGTTTAGGGTCACAAATCTTGGACCATTTTAAGAAATACACACTGTGTGTTCTCAAAGGGACTTTTCAGCCAAGGAACTGAAAGTGGAATTTGGGGTTAGGCCCAAAGACATGGGGCTGGATTCAAGGGACACTCGAACGTTCCTACGTATCCCATAAGGATGGGAATCAAGCCCACAGAGTTCTAGAAATACCCTTTGTACAAATTTGGTTCGTACATGTGAAGGGTGAAAGGGGACTTTAGTACAATGATGGTTTAACCCAAGATAAAAGGTTTGGGCATTGCCATGTATCCACGTAGTCTTTGAAATGAAACATGATTGAAAAATCAATGTAAATAATGCTTCCCTCTCAGGTGAGGGTATCAAAGAATATTGTAGTTTATTGTCATATTGTACAAAAGTGTTGTATAGTTTAACGTCATATAACAAGGACGAATGTGAACCAATGTAAAGTTATTGATTCTAGGGGCGGTTTCATGAATCAACATCATATGAGATGAAGGTGAACACATGTGAAAAGATTGGTTTTGGGCTTGAACATTGGGAGGTTGCCTACGTACTCATCCTGGAACGCAAGGATCAAAGTCCGCGTAGTTCAATTAAATAATGAATTAATGATCAAGTTTTTCTTGTGGAAAACAACCTAAAAAAATGATGTTGGGACTTACACATGGTTAGCGGCCTAGAGAGAGTGTTATCGTTGAGGTTTGCTCTAAGCTCACGTGAGTCATACTCGGTGTGATAAACAAGATGTAACAACAACCTTAATGATTCATAGTTTAATTTCATGTTGGACATATAAAGGGACTATGCAGTTTAAAGTCTTGCAGTTAGGACTATTGGTGCTGCACAGTTTAGTGTCATGTAGCAGAGACAAAATACAGTTTAATGTCATGTAGGATGAATCACAGACTTTATGTATAGTTTAGCATCATGTAGTTAGGATGATGGGGACAATAGAGTTTAACGTCATGTTGGAACAAAGGGGGACTATGATGTTTAATGTCATGTAGGGAGGACAAAAGAGTACACCATTTAACGTCATGTTGGACGAATTGGGGATTTTTTCCACAGTTTAGCGTCATGTTGGATGAAAGTGCGAGTAGTTTAAGGTCATACATAACCTTTGATGATTATGTAGTTTAACGTCTTTCCGGACGTAAGGGACTTTTATACAGTTTAGCATCATATAGTTAGGACGTCACAGTTTAATGTCTTGCTGGACGTAGGGGACTTTCAAATAGTTTAGGGTCATATGCATGGACCATTGATGATGTAGTTTAAGGTCGTACATGACCTAGTTTCAGTTTAAGGCCATACTGGACCATTTTGGAGACACAATTTAATGTCATGTTGGACCAAGTTGTAGTTTAAGGTCATACTGGACCATTGCTGTATAGTTTAACATCATATAGAAAGGACAAGAAAGGTACTTTGCATTTTATACAAAATACTTCTTCAAAAATCTGGCATTGGTTGGAGTAGTGATGAGTTCTCCATCCATTGAGATTAATGAATAACCTCCATTGGAGTAGACCCTATGTATTGAATAAGGTCCTTCCCATTTTGGCTCAATCTTGGGAGGTTTCTTTCCTGGTATCATTGGAGTTCTGAGAACTAATACCAATTCTCCCTAAGTGAATGAACGAAGATGAACTTTTTTGTTAAAATCTCATGCTATTCGATTCTTATAGACTTCCAAGTGGTGAAAAAATGCACAATGTTTTCTCATATAACCATTCCAATTCATTCAATCACTTTTGATATTGTTCATCTGTAGATGATTGATCACAAATGGAAACTCTGAGCAAGGGTATTTGAACATCAATGGGCAAGACTGCTTCCATTCCATATACCAATGAATATGGAGTTGACCGAGTTGCAATGCGGGTGGTAGTCTGATAAGCCCATAAAGATTGAAATAGTTTATCAGCACATGACCTCTTATCTTTATCTACCATATTTTACTGTATATTTGAAAGAGTTTTGTTAAAGTCTTATATCTGGCTGTTGGTCACTGCATGATACCGAGATGAATGGTTGGATTTTATGTTGTATTCTTGATACAACTTCTTCACCTCGGATGAACATAAATTGGTTCCATTGTCCGTCAATATGGTATTAGGGACACAAAATCTGGTAATGATGTTAGAATTGATGAAGCTAACAACGCATTAAGAACTAACTTCCTTGAGAGGTATTTCCTCTGCCCATTTTGGAAAAGAAGTCAGTAGCAGTAAGAATGTACTTAAAATGCTTGGTCATAGCCGAAGGGTAAGGTCCCACCACATCCATTCCCCATGTGGAAAATGGCCATGAGTATTTAGCTGTATGAAGCAACTCTGGAGGTTGATGAATGAAGTTGGAATGTACTTGGCATGAATGACACTTCTTTGTGAAATCGACAAAATCTCGTATCATTGAAGGCCAAAAGTATCCAAGCCTTAGAATCTGATCAGACAGTCTATGTCCAGACTGGTGGGCACCACAGACTCCTGCATGCACTTCTTTCATGACAGCCATTGTCTCTTCACCATCAATTCATATGAAGAGAACTCAATCAAAACCACGTTTGTAGAGAATTTTCTCTAGGTGATCTGAGCTATCATAAAGAGTAAAATTAACCACACGTCGCCGAATTTGTTCTCTATCAGCTCTATCAGGTGGAAGTGTTCCATTTTGAAGGTATTACCTGATAAGTCACATCCATCCTGTAGTACGACCATACAGTTCAGGAATGGGAAAAATTTCATTAATTTCCTTTGTTCTGATTCAAACATAAGGTGAAATCGCACGACGGAGGGCAATACTGATGATTGTATCGTCCCGATTTGGATCTGCCAGAGCTATGGATGTATTATCCAATGCATCAGCTTGAGCATTTTGTGATCTTGGGACATAATAAAATGTCAGTTCCAAAGGGAATTCCTCCATTAACTCTCTGACGTAATCATACAAAGGGATTAGTTCTTCTTTTTTGATGGCATAATCCCCATTGACTTGTTTGATTACCAGGTCTGAATCACCTTTCACTTTTAAGTGATTCTCTTGTGCTTGAAGTGCTAATTCCAAACCTATGATGAGAGCTTGGTATTCTGATTCATTATTGGTACCACCTTTCCATAATAATAAGGAATAAGGTAACACTGCCTTTTCTGGAGAAATGAGCACAATTCCTAAGCCAACTTTGTTGAATTTAGGATTTTCCATTTTCCTCCCTGTTGGACATCTGGAAGAACCATTAAAATACATTTCCCATGCCTATGGACTTTATTTAATAGAGAATACTTCCTCATCAGGGAGTTCAATATCTGAAGATGTGTCTTCCACTGAAGGGTGTTCATCTAGGAAATCAGCCATATCTTGGCCCTTTATCGCCTTTTGAGACACATACTGAATGGCGAATTGCTGCAAAATAACTTCCCACCTTGCCAGACGTCCTGTAAGAATTGGACGACTTTGGATAAATTTGAGATGGTTATTGCGAGATACCAATTGGACCTCGTGATGTTGCAGGTAGTGTCTCAAATTCTAAACTGCAAAGATTAATGCCAAGCAGCACTTCTCAATACATGAATATTGGGTTTCTGCTTCAAGCATGGTTCGACTGAGATATTAGAGACTGTTTTCATTCCCAACATCATTCTTTTGAGCATGAAAGGCACCCAATGATCACTCTAGAGCTGTCACATAGAGGATAAGTGGTCTTCCTTCAACAGGTGGCATGAGTACCTATGGACTCAAGAGGTATTTCTTGAGAATATCGAATGCTTCTTGACATTCTTTAGTCCACTGGTAAGTGACTCCCTTCTTCATCAATTTGGGGAAGGGTAAACCTTGGCTGCTAAATTGGCGATGAGACGCCGAATATAGGCTAAGTTTCCTTCAATTCCTCTTAATTATTTCAAATTTTGAGGAGGTGACATACCAAGGATAGACTTGGTCATCTCAGGATCGACTTCAATACCACAATGGCGTACAACAAATCAAATTAATTTTCCTGAGGTTACCCCAAAAACACATTTTAAGGGGTTTATCTTCAAATTATGTTGCCGAATATTGAATAATATGACTTCCAAATCAGCCAACTGATTAGAACGTTGTTTTGATTTAACTACCAAATCATATACATAGCATTAAACAAAATACCCTAAGAAGGGTTTGAAGATACGATGCATGGAACGCTGATAAGTTTCAACTGCATTTTTTAAGCTGAAGGGCATTACTCGGTAGAAAAACACACCCATAGGGGCCTTGAAGGATGTAGATTCCTCGTATTCTGGGGCCATTCAAATCTGATTTTATCCAGGATATCCATCAATGAATGAAAGCTCTTCATAGCCAGCTGTTTCATCAATTAGAAGTTCTATAATTGGAACTGGGAAATCATCCTTAGGACAATGCCGATTAAGATCTCTGAAATCGATGAAAACTCAAATTTTCCTGTTCTTTTTCTTTACAGGGACAATATTATCCAACCATTTTAGATATTGAACTTCTTTGAAGATGTTATCTTTGTTAACGTTATCCACTTCAGCTTCAATTTTGGAAGCATAAGTTGGGTGTGTTCTTCTCGCGGCTTGCTTAAATCCTCGATGTTCTTCTGGTAAACCCAAATGATGAGTAGAAACATCAGTATCAAGCCTGGGAATTTCTGTATAGTTCCAGGCAAATATATCTCTATTTTTCTTTAGAAAAGAAATATACATCTCTTGCTCTTCAAGAGTCATGGCCGCACTGATTAAAGTGGGGCGTGGATCTCCTTTTGTACCCAGATTTATTTCTCTGAGTTCATCCACAGTGGTAGAGATACACTCTTCAAATGCTGGAGGAGCATCTCTGAGATCTTCCTCTTCTTCTTCATCATGTGTTATTTCTTCCATTTCTACTTTCATAGTAGATGATAAAGTATAATTCTCATGATCCGAAGAGATGTCAAAATTTTCATATCTTGAAGAAGAAGCTTCCATTTCCGACCTGATTGATGATGAAAGGTCTTCTTTGGGTAATAAAGAGGAGATGATGGGTTGAGAATCGACATCATTGTTCACCTCCGATGTTTCTATAACTTCTTCTGGCCTAATTGGAGAAGCATATACTTGTTGGATTTCAGAAGATGAAATGAAGATGTCACCATTTCTACTTTCATCCCTGCTTGGTAGATTACCAATTTATCCCATGTTGTCTTGATCGATTTCCGTAATTGACATTATGGATCTTTCCATAAGAGTATTTTGATTTGGGTCAATCTATTCAATTTGACTGATAGGCAACACATAATCTGTACTCACATGTGTAAATGGATTTACTGGAATTTTCTCCAAACCATATGGAGCATTAACTTTGGTAATCTCCTTTGTTATGGATTTTTCCCTTCCCTTCATGTGATAGAATTCCGCCTCAATGTATTGAGACTCACATGTCTTGAGCAGGGCCTTATCACAATAAAATGTCCCAAAATGACCATCGAAACAATATTTGATACAGTGATGGTATGATGAAGGGATAGCCACATGTTGATGTAGCCAGGGTCTTCCAAGCAAGATGTTGAAGGACGAGTCTTGATCAACAACCATGAAATCTGAATTGGATAAAAGATCTCTAAACTGAGTTCTGATTGTAACTTCACCCAGTGGTTCTTGCTCATTTTTATCATATCCCTGTATCATCATGGTGGAAGGAGATAAATCAGATTCCGTGCGGCCCAATCGACGAAGTGTATGAATGGGCATGAGGTTAACTCTTGAACCATTGTCAATGAAAGCTCATCGAACATCCACGCTATTGACCTTGCCAAACAAGTACAATGGTCTAATATGTCCATGAAAAAAATCATCTTCATCTTCATCAGTAAAGGATATTATTGCATGGAATTCTGCAGGATTATTCTCTATGTGATAGACTTCAGCTGAAGCAATTTCAGTTTCAAACTCCTGAGGACTTGACAAAGCCTCGATGAGTGCTTCCTGAAGATCTTTTAACAGATTCAGAGCATCCATAATTGATAACTTGGCTCGTACATGTGCCAAGTGTTTCAATATATCATTCTTTTGATCCAGAGGTCTGAATTTCCCAATAGGAATATGTGGTTTATCAGGTACCTTGGTAGCAGATGCATTGGAAGTTGATGCATCTTGTATTGGGATAAGAGTTGGAAATATTCCTGGTTTTGGAAGATTAAACCAATTATATCCATCTACTTTCTGAGAGGAAGAAGATGGAACCTTCAACCGGTCATCCAAAATAACCGTGTCAGGACTGAATTTTCTATTGGTAAAAGAACTTGCTTGTTCTTGGTGAGCTCGCGGAAGGGCTCTACCACAAGTTTCTGCTGTGTACACAGTTCTAGCTGGGGTAGAATTCAAATAGTGGCTTTTGAAAGATCCACATCTTCCTCTGTATCCTGAGCCCCTAGAACTTCCTCTAATTCCTCTGTTTGATACAGGGAATTCAGGCTCAATGAAATCGAAAATTCGACTGGCATATGGATCTGTTAATTGAATGATATTAACAAAACCAAAGATTAACTCTTCGTCTGATGAAGACTCTACCAGATTAGCCTGTTTAGGCGGTTCCGTTTGGTGGGGCGGTGCCCGTGGCTTTGAAGTAGATGGCATGAAGTCCGCCAAAGTCAATGATAACTTAGGCTTTGACACATACTCATCTTCTTCTGATTCTCTTTCTTTCATTGAATCATGCAGTTTCTTTGAGGACTTTCCCTCTGACGAAGAAGGTTTTTCCGCAACATTCATGGTAGAAGGCACAATTGGTTTCTTTAATTATGTTCACAAAATAGCATGAGTTCGATTGATTGTCTTTCTGACCATCCAATCATCATACTTCTATGCATTTTTTCTTTTGTCTTCTTTCCATTCACCTTCCTCCTCTGGAACTGTAGCAGTGACACATGCTACCTGGGCTGAGGAGCCTTTCAATGTGACTTGTCCCGAGTCGACCATCATTTCCAGGAGGTCTTTGAAGACAAAACACTCCTGGATGGGATGCCCCAACATTTTATGAAAAGAGAAATAATTAGGATGGTCTTCATCCCCTTTCTTGTTTGGCCTCTTGGGTATTGGAAATTGAACCAAATTGTTTTCCAGAGCCGAAATGAAATAACCAGGAACTTGTTTATTTCAGAAATAGTATGTTTTGCTCTTTAGATCCTCAAATTGTTTTCTTCCTTGATCTTTTTGATCGTCTGGATGAAAAGGCCTTTGTTTTTGGCGCTCAGAAGGTGGATCCCTTTGAGAAGATGAAGGTTTTGAGGTAGAAACAGGTACATGTTCTTGTTTAAGCATAACTATAGCAGTTCCTACTTTACCCATTATCCTTCCTGGAGCTGATGTAATTACACGAGATTTAGCCTTAGCCTGTATAAGGGAATCTTATATCTACTGAGCGATTGAAGTAAGCTCTCGAAACCCTCCTGTGTATTTCACAGGGATTAACGACGTGCGTAATTCGTCATGCAGATCTGCCACACAGGTTGGCAACAATTCTTCTTGAGGGAGTGCTAAACTCAAGGAATATGTTAATCCCTTCCATCAAGTAATGAAATCAGAGACCCTTTCATTCTCCCTTTGCTTACAGTTTGTAAGATCGAAAACTGTTGTCTTTGGCAAAGTTGAGCTGAACTGAAGGAGGAATTTTGGGCGAAGATCCTCCCATCCGGTAATTGACCGGGATTGCAAGCTTGTATACCAAAAAAAAGCTGGTCCTTGCATGGTTCGTACGAAGCATCTAAGTTTCACTGCTTCTTGCTGCTCCGGAGTTCCCATCATAGGATCCCAACAAGACACATAATGCGTCAAATGTTGTTCAGGATCACATGATCCATTCAAAAATAGGGAATACAGGGTTCCCAAAACTGGATGGAGGAGAAATTGAATCTACCCATTCAGGGTAAACTTTCTTTTCTGGTTGAACTTGTGCACGTTTCCCTTACATAGTTTCTAACCGAGTTGTTAATGACTCAATATTAGTTATTAACTTTTGAGAAACATACGGTTGAACTTGGACTTGCGTAGGTGAAATGACTGGAGGTTGGACAGATGTGGCGATTGGTGCTGCAACTGATGGTAGCACTGCCAACTGTCGTGGCACTTTACCCATAGGATTAGACCTGTGAGGGTGTACTGAGAGAGGAGGATATTCTTTATCCATCTCAGTAGCTGCAACAAATTCCATTGGCTGACTGACTCCAGCATGCTTAAGAAGAAGACTACTCTGAAGTAGTTCTACATTCAACCTTCTTAATTCCTTCATTTCTTATTCTTGTTGTGAAAACCTTTGCTCTAGTGAGAGAGATTGACCTTCTCCAGAGGAAGGATATGTAACCTGGTTCTTTCCCTTCCCTTTTTTGGATCCTTTTCAGAGAGGGGTAAGTGGGATAATCGAAAGATTACCTAGGTTCTGAGTAATCCTTTGACTTCGTGTACGCACACCTTCTTCATTTGTCTCAGTGCGTAAATCTAATTGAGCAGGACCCTCTTCATCTGAATCTACTAAGTGAGCCTCATCTGGTGGATCAACAACAATGACATTGATGACATTGATTGATGCATAACTCATCACATCCCTTTTATCAGCATTTATGTGATACTGTCTTCTTCCATGTCTTTGATGCGACATTTCCTTTTGTTGGTTTGATCTCTTAGGAACTTCTTGACGAACCGTAATTTGGAGGGAATCTCCTGATAATTTGTCTCTTCGTTCCTCTTGAGGTTTTTCCCCAATCGAGAAAAGACCAAATTTCTCTGAGGAGGGGATTGATGATTTGAAAAAGTCCCCATTTCAGTGGACTGGGGCTGTTCCTGCTGTTCTCGCTCAACTCCCCGAATCCTTTTTGTTGATTTCGAGGGTTGGTTTAAAAGAGTCCCCAGTCTGGCGAGCTGGGGTGGTTCTTGACATGCTATTTCTGAGACTTTCTTGAAAGTCCTCCTGATCTTGCAAACCATATTCTGGAAATTAGTTGGATGTATTAACCTGTATCTGCTTTTATCACCCAGTTCAAAAGACCATTGGATGATTTTTGAAACTTCTGTCACTTGGTGACGCGCTTCCTCCAAACGAGAGGCCTGTTTAATATTCTCGATTGCTTGATGAGGGAGTAATTCAACATCATGTTCTCTGTATTCTTGATTTTGAGAGGAACTAGTTGAAGCCAGTTCTTGGGAAAGCTTTTTATTACAAACAAAGCCAATTTATTGTGGCCGGCCATGGGCAATAACATTGCATGAGAACATTTTTTGAGGGATTTGCTGACTAGAGAGCACCGTGAAATGCAGTGCTCCATGAATACCCCATCCTCTGACACGAATACTAGATGGGGCATTGGAAATTAACTGATGCAATCTTCTTAGTGCTCCAAGGCATGAACGTTGAAGGGCTCTCTGCTGTTTTTCAGCCTTCGGATATCGTGAGACTGATAGAGACGCCAAACCAATCTGACGTTGTAACCCTTCTATTATCTTAAGATGATTTTCATATTCATCATAAGATAATACTTTCTTTTTCAACTGAAAAAGATTTTTCCATATGTTGAGACGAATATCATGAATTTCATCTTCCGTTAACATTTCTAGAATGTCATACTGGGAATCAGCTAGAGGCCAAAACATGACTGGCACATCACCTTTCTCCAGTTGTATTCTCATGTTCAACATTTCCTCTTTATCATTTGATGAAGATTATTCTACATGATTTGACCAGAGTTGGTGTTTACTTGTTGCTTCATTGGATTCAACAGGATTGGTAGAGAAATCATTGATCAAACTAAAAGATGCATGACTTAGGGGTAGTTCGGAGAATGACCTACACCCTGGGCTATCTTCTGATTGAGAAAGAACTTCACCTACTAGCGATGAAGCTTCAGACATGACCGGTTTCACATTTGCAAGTGCCTCAAGATAAGAGGGCTTTATCAGCACTACATTGTCCACAGGAGCATTTTCTGAGCAATGTGAATCACTACTACGGAGAGGACTTTCACAGCGAAATTCATCATCATGGGGAGGACCACCATAATGGGTTACAAAAAAAGATGAGATCTCTTGCTCCTTGGTTTTCTGACCACAAAGAGGGTTCCTGTGTCTCTCATATGAAGATGAAAATTCGAGATCGACCGAATTGTCATGAAGCAAGACATCATGAGGAAGTTTCTGTTGAAGACCTTCATAATTAATCATCCCACTATTGGGAAATGAGGGAGTAGAATCTTGAATTTCAATAGATTATTGTCTGAGGGCTTCAAGAACTCCAGCATCGAGAAAGGCCTTCTTATAGATTGGCTCTTGATCTTCTGACTGTGATGGGAGGATCTTTTTTTTAGAAGCCTTCTTACTCGCCTTGGAAACCACTTTTTGACGAAAGTGGCTGCTCTGAGAAGGTGTATATACCTGATAAGGAAAGATGTCCAGGTTAGGCTGACGATCTCTACTCAAATCAGGTGTATGTGGCTGACTTGGTTGTCCGTATGATATAGGGGAGTATGCCCCACAACCCTCTTGTACTGGAACAGATGTGTGTGTCTGTTCCGGAGTGAATGGTTGATGTGTCACTCCACTGGTAGGGATAGATTTATGTGTCATTCCCTGAGATGCCGCTGAAGTTGTTATAATATCCAGGTAGGCATCCAAAATATGAGTAGGGATTTGCTTCTTCTCTTTCACCATTGATAGAATATGATTGGTGACTTCAGCTGCCGAAATGGGAATATATGTCCTTTCTGGGCTTGGAGCAGGTGTATGTGCCTGCTCCTATCCTCCATTTCCTGTCAGTGAATCCTGACAGTACTTATGTGTGGGGACAGAGAGTTGATTCTGCCTCCTATTTGTTGTCGGGGCTTTCCGACTATCTTCTCCGAATGCTACCAAGCGAGACTGTTGATAGGCTTGATAAATACTAGTAGGTGTATGTGCTTGATGATTGCACTTCGCCAAACGTGGTTGACGAGATCCATCATATGTAGTTAGACGAGCCTGCTGACTAGCTGATGATGTATAAAAAGATGTATGTTCCTGCCTATAGTACTCCTCTGGAATTGCCTGGTGAGATTGGCGTGATGCTACCAGACGAGTCTGCTGGACAGCGGAATTAAAACGAGCAAGTGTATGTGCCTGCTCGTTGCTTTCCACCAAGTTAGGTTGGTGGACTTATCCAAAGATGGCAGAGATTAGAACCTTCTCACTTTTGACCGGATTCTGCCTCTGGTTGTTCGTCTTACTTGCTCGGGTTCGAGGAACCTGAGCCGAACGCCTGGAGTCGGTACCCTCATCATATTGAGGGCGCACAGCCGCACGAGTCTAGAGGCGATTATTGGTGGGATCACTTAGGAAGGACTCCTGTCTATTTGAATTAAGGCCCTGAGGGACCTTCTCATTCACCTCCCCATAATAAGGGAGCGAATGGTGATTGAGTTCCGGGGATAACGACCCAAAACGGTTGGAGACAGTAGTCAGCACCGCCTGCTTCTTGATCACTGGTCGTCGTTGTCCGAACGACCGATGTGAGTTATTTACTTGGAGGGCTTGTCGGGCGACCTCCAGAGTTGGGATGGTACCGTGTTGATGGTACTCCTTAACCAGTGAGTTTGATACCCAGCATTGAAGAAACTGAGTAGGTGTTATCGTCCTTTGAGTGGACGACGATCCAGCAGGAGTAGCAGCAGTGGAATTTGTAGCAGCAGTATTCCCACGTGTGAACTTGAGAGCAGCCATTCTAGAAATGCATAAGATCTTGGAAAAGAGTTCCTGTTTGATATAAAAAAAGTAATCAAGATAAATTCAGCCACTACATCTTTTGGATGAGCACATATGTCAATGATTGTTTTTGTTGTCCCTCTCATTGAGTTTTAAATAGAGGCCTAATAAAATAGGTAAAACATCATTTTAACTTGTTTAATGATTCACGTCGGGTTCACCATTTTTGTTTCCCTCGGATTCCGGGGATGACCTCCTTTTGATGGGAGATTCAAACATTCCGATTGGTTTCTAATGGGTTTGTTCGTAAAACCGGAAATATCCAATGATTCCACATCCATTCGGACCTACATTCCAAAGGTAGGCGCTTATTAGTTTGTGGAATGATGAGGCTTAGGAATTTGCATTGGTCGAGAGGATGGGAGGTCGGACTCATCACACCTTTTTGAGGGGAATTATTGTCTACTCCGGGACTCTCTTTATATATTTAAGTTATGTTCCTGAATCCTTATTACATTACCAAGTATAAAATGATTTTTCCTTTAGATCTGACAATAAATGATCGATATGTAGGAAATTTAGAGAATCTTTTATATGTATTTGAGGTTCTTCATTGATAGAGAATCATCTTTATTTATTAGAGATTCTTGGTCAATGGTACCCTTCGACAAATTTATATAGAAGTCTCTTGGTCATTATGATGATCATGCTAGTTTTAAAGCAACTCAGTGGGGGCACTTGAAGTTTATTATCATTCAGAAGGACATGGATTATTTCAGAGTTGGGATCGAACCCGCAGATGGGCTACTTACGTATCCTTTGTTTATAAAAAGAATTAGAACCCATGTAGTTCGAGTAAGAGAATATGATGTTTATTATTGATGGCTCAAAGAAGGATTTCATAATTACTTTTACACTCTAAGCTCACGTGAGTCATGCTCGATGTGAGAAACAAGTGGTATTGGTAAAAATCAGACAACTGTGCCATGAATGATGCAATCATAAGAAATAATGTGGGGATTATGTATGTATGACTGCCCAGATAAATGAAGGTTAGGATTTAATTTAGGGAAGAAATCCAGGAGCAGGGTCCATAATGGTATATGTGCTTCATGGAGATTTTTAATACTCTATCTTGGGGCATACTCCTGAAAAGGAGGCACAAAATAGTTGAAGATTTATGATTGGGTTTTACTCCTAAAAAGAAATCCCAGATCGAAGGTAAATTAGGAATGGTTAAGAGAAATTAAGACTAGGGCTTATTCCTGAAAAGGAGGCCCAGGTTCAGGGAATTATGGTTTGGGGCTTACTCTTGAGGAGGATGCCCAAATTAGAGGATTGGGGCTTACTCCTGAAAAGGATGCCCAAATTAGGGGACTGGGGATTACTCCTAAGGAGGATGCCCAAATTTGAGACTGGGGCTTACTCCTGAAAAGGAGGACTAGGTTAAGGACTATGAATGGGGCTTAATCCGGAAAAGTAGGACCAGTTTAAGGATTAAGACTAGAGATTAGTCCTGAAAATGAGGCCCAGGTTACGGATTATGACTGGGGCTTACTCCTGAAAAGGAGGCCCAGGTCGATTGAGTTCTCTCATCTTAAAGTATGAGGTTGAATGAATGAAATCTCAATCTTTAGTGACATAAAGACGTGTAAATCACTACATTTTGAGAGATATTCTAGAGAGTTCATTTCAGATAAGGAATCAAAAATCAATAAATCATGCCATAAATGGCTTTGAAGAGTATCTTGAAGATTGAATCTTGAATAGGAGAGGTGGGATGGCATAAGAGTGGTGAAATGGGCAAGAAGGGCACCCAAAAAGGCAGGGGCGTGCAAGTCCTGGTAAGCGTGCAGGTACTGCGTGGGAGCGCAAGTCCTGGTCACCCAGGTATGCCTGCACGACACATGGTGTACTTGCGTGATGGTTTACCAGCAAGGTAATACTTGAGGGACTCTTGATTAAAGCCTTTTGATTCCTCTTGAGGTTCTTCCAGAAAAGGGGCGCACAAGTTCTATTGAAGGAGTAAGGCGGCGCGCTAGTGTGGCCTTTTCCCTTAAGGTCTGTCCACTCAAGCGCGCAAGTGTTGAGGGGATTCAACACTTAGGCCTTCCCCCCCCCTCTTTAGATCTTCTGTTCTAGATAAGAAATTACCATAGAAGTGTTTTGGAAGCTTTGAGAAGATACAAGGGCGCCGGGTGCTCACATCTGAGTTTCTGGAAAAAAATCCTCCTCGAATGGGGGGCCCATAGGGTCTATTTATAGGTAGGAGAAGACCCCGGGCGGTTATCACTTAGGTCGCGCAAGTCACTTTCATGACCATCATGCATCGCGTAAGTGGACTTGCACAACTATGAGGGAACTTCCACGACGTATGGGCAACGTTCTCCTTGTTCATACCTTTTTCGATTTTTGATATTTTCTTCAAAGGATGAATCAATTTGTGCTAAGATATTCCCCTTTTTCGATCATTTGATTCTGTGACGAAAGGAGCGTCAACACATACCAATTCCAAAATATTGTCGGTTTTTGGTTTTT
The DNA here is from genome assembly GCA_963277665.1 of Viscum album. Lineage (NCBI taxonomy): Eukaryota > Viridiplantae > Streptophyta > Magnoliopsida > Santalales > Viscaceae > Viscum > Viscum album. Next base: position 63,968,642 of record OY728151.1, on the reverse strand, counting down.
CTATAATATCAATGATAGTGGTGAATCAGATGGCTGACTACCCTCTCCCCACTATTCCATGAACAATAGTGATAATTAAATGGGTTGGTTTTATATATCACCCATGTGATTATATGGTTGGTGTTGGAGATTACCCGTGTGGGAAAATTGGTTTGTATTGGATATTACCCTAAGATGATCATAATGTAATTTACGGTGGGGATTATTAACGGTAGAAAGAGAGAACATAATTTATATCTATCATGTTCATGATAACCTACTTCTAGAGCTATAAGGATGATATTATTATTCAATGATGACTGATGTTAGAACCATATGATAAGAAACTTGTTAGGTTGGATATAAAAGGATCTATCTTGACCAACATTAGATATAGATGGAAATGTTACGAGATAATCAATAAAGGAATGACTACATAGGAATCATGATGTTGGGTTGTGAGAGAGGAAAATAAGTGGTGAAGTTTGTACAGGGTGCCATTATTTTATATTCACTGATACAATGTTATATCTCTAAATTCATTATTTAGTGAGCATTCAATGGTGATGATGTGATTGGTTAATTGACAAATTTATGTGTATGTTTTTTTTAATTTATTCATAGGTGAAATAGTAAGAACATTTAATATATGAATGGGTGAGTTTTTATATTATCCAATAGAGTATACATGTTTTGTTGACCCTATATATATAAAAACTATTTTTGTCTTTTGAGGAGTATTTTTAGGACTCGTATGGACCTTACTCACTTGGACTTTACAGAATATATTGAGATTCTAAAGAAGGAATTTCGTTTTTGGTATTTATTTAGAGAATGAAAAATATATTCATTGAATTTGTTCAATAATTTTTCTGTGGGATTGGTTTATATTTAATTTCAAATTATGGAGTTACTAGTTTGTTATTTATCCAATAAATATATTCTTTTTTGGGGAATTACCTTCCATATGTGCTATTTTTATTCCTTATATGGTAGTTTCCAACTCAAGGGTTACTAAATATGGGATTAAGGGGGATATTAAATATCCTAGGATTAACATACCTAAAAATTTCATCATTTTTGTGGAATAATTTTTACATTACAGAAAAATATGCCTAAATAATGTATTAGTTTAGTGCCTTTGGAAACATAGAAATGTAAACGCTGGTACATTAGTTATCTAAATTATCCCCCAATAGGTTCTCCAACACTAGAACCCCTATTAGACATATCATAAATGAAATATATATTCATTCCATATGGAAGGAAAAAATAATAGGATGGAGTTCATATTCTTAGCAATGGTAATGATAGGTTATATGTAAGCATAAACATTAGCATAAGGGTTTGGTAATGTGGTCATATCATTAGAATATAATACCCTACATATTGAAGACTATAAACATGAATCATGGTATAAATATTATTTGTTCATTAGACATGAATAATAAGGAAATAAGTAGAATAAGTCATAACATAGGGATTGTGGCCAACATATAAACATCTAATATCATTCCATATAAATTAAGAATCATTTATAGAACTTATCAGGGTACATCATGGGGACTTCACCTACTATTTTGGACAAACTAACATCCCCAGTTGCAGTCATTTCCTTGTAAGGGATCCGGTTTTCCCATCTTCCAATAGTGGATTGGGATTCCCCATCATCCCTTGTGGATCAGGTTTCCCCATCTTCCCGTAGTGGACCAAGTTTTCCAATATTCCCATAGTAGATCAAGTTTCCCCATATTCAATAGTGTATCAAGACCGTAGACTTAATTCCCGTCATTATCATATGAGATATAAATTGTTACCCAATTCATTGTTGGGAGCTATAGGTCCCACCCATATCATAATGAGATCATATATACATATTCCACAAGATAAAAAAAACATTCACCATATCACGACCCATAAAAAGTGATGGGATTCCTAAATATCATATCATAACCCATATAATTAAATGGTTACTAAAAACCTTTCATCATATCATTACCTAAAGAAAAGATATAAGGTACATAATCATTTCATATAGGCTTAACGTATAAAACAAAGATATTTCTAACAACATATAACACATATATTAAAAATGGGTTTCATAAACATCATGGCATCAAAAAATAAACCATTCATTAAATAATATGAAATGTATTCATAGATCATATCCCCATTAAATCCAAAACTATAAAAAATTATGCAACCATATATGGAGAAAGATTTTGAAAGATCAAATGGAATATTTATTAAGGAAAGACAATTCTTTGAAAATCCATTTCGTAAACCATTTAAGAACTTATTTCCTTATAAATAATGTCTTATAATTTCATTTAAAACATTTATTAAAAAAATATCTTTTATGATTTGGTAAACACCTTCTAAAACATAAATCAATTTGGTAAACAATTTCATGAAAAATAAATTTAAAAACTTAAAAATAAATAATAAATTATTTGGAAATGCTTTTTATTTAAAAATTATTTAAAGACTTATAAAATAATATTTTTAATTATTTAAATCATTTTATTTAAAAAACACCCTTTTAAAAACCATAAAGTGAGACTTGGAAATCATTTACAACACTTTTTAATATTTTTTTTGAAAAACTCTTCATTTGAAATAGTCATTAAATTCAAAATTTTCTAGAATATTATAAATAATTTTTTTTTAAAAATAAGTTTATAAATGTATAAAGGAATCTATAAAGAAATTATGGTCATTTCAGTGGGTACGTTCATACATATCGAACATTAATTTTTCTACATGAATGTTTAAAAAAGAGCATTGATTAGAAAAATAAAAGATGACTAATTTTAAATCCATTTTTCAAAAAGATAAAAAATGGGTGAAAATTTATATTAAAAATAAACTTATACTATTAAAAAAATTGAAAACATTTTTAGAAAGCACAGTTTTGAATAAACAAAGATTATTGACAAAAAGGTGAAATAATGTCAGATTTTCATAAAAACATTTTCATAAATATATTAAGTACCAAAGAGTGAAAATGGTAGTAAAACATGAATACATATTTAATATTCACAGTGGATGAATGTTAAAATGTTCTCATGAGATATCGATCATATTATTTCATTATTGGAAGCATAATTATAGTCAATCTCGATATATGATGAGACAGTTTAGATAAATTCTTACCACAAGGTAACATTGAATTATACTCCCCATGTATGAAAAATGAATTTAAATGAATCTAAAAATTTCATGGAAAGAATTATTTTCATTATATAACATGTCAAATGGTAGTATACACACCTTGTAAAAGAATATAGGTGGATAACATGGGATGTGTCTTAATGAAAGAAAATTGATAGAAAATTATCTTTTTGATTTGGTAACTTTTGAAACATAAAACCCATGAAATAAATTCCATATAAAGTATATTTAAATACCCATAAATTTATGTCTAATAATCATATAACACATCAATGGAAAATAAACACAGGACATATAAGAAATATGTGGTGATCCTGGCTTGTGTCTAATAGAAAATAAGATTTAAATGAGAAAACCCTTACTAGTTGAGTAAATTTTGAATCCTAATAACAATGATAGAATAAAAAAATTTAAACACTATATTATCATTAAATAAAATAAATTTATGATATAAAATTTCATAGGTAATTATATACCCCATAAAAAATAATTGAGTGGTGATTATGGAATGTATCTCACAGAAATAAATAATGAGATGAAATTCCCTAACATTGAGTCTGGATTGTCACGTGTGTCTTTATATTCCATTATAATAAAATTATGTAAATTATTTAATTTATTAAAAAATTTATTCAATTTTTATATTACTTTTACTTCTCTTCTGAAAAATTTTCATTTAACTATTTAAACAATTTATTTTACATCGAGCATTTTGATCAAATTCATTTCATGTGTTAAAACAACTTCGGTAGGATGACAATGGTAAAAATGGTTGTTATATGAAAATATCTTTAAAAATAATCATGAAAATATTATAATATTTATAAATAATTTATAATTTTAAATACAATCAATGATGGTGGTTATGAAAAATGAACCAACGTTACAATCATGAAGATGGCAGGTCGTACATACGCATGAGTAGCATTCCCATTTTCAATGATCATTATGGAAATAAGGTAAGAAAAATTATATATTTACTGAACTATAATTATATCATAAATAAATATTTATTTAGTCATATAATTATATATTTAATTCATGTGATGTTAAAGTAATCACACTACGTTAAGGAGGTGGTAGTCCACACATCAAAGAATGCCGTTATCCATGTGTGAAAAGAGTAAGAAAGAAAATGATATATTTTATTTAAAGGAAGGTAATTAAGTAATTAATATCATATATATTTATTTTATTTTAGATATTCTTATTAAAATAATACTTTATATGTTTCATTTATAGTGTGAATATATCATATCTCTTTGAGGAGGTGGTAGTCCACACTTAAAAAAACAATGTTATCATATTTACCCAAAATAGAAAGCAGGAAGGTATATTTTTTTATAATAATTAAATAATAATAAATAACTAATAACTAATAAATATCAAATATATTATATAAAAACATATTTTACATCCTTATTTTCAACCATTAATGTTGGTAATGGAAAAAAGAACAACATCGTTTTATGAGGCAGTAGTTTTCCGCATACAAGAATGGAATGTTTATTACCGATTAAAAGGAAGTGTGTGTAAGATTAGGTAGATAATTTAAAATGAAAAAATATATGTATATATATGATATTGATTTTATTATATAATCATTTAGTAATAAGGTTTTAGGGTGTGTGGAATGAAAATAAAACAATAGAGCATGAGGAATGATATTACCTCTTTATTTAGTAACTCGATTTTGTTTTCACCGAAGTGATTTCCTAAATGGATTTATTCAAAAATGTTTGATTGTAGATTGAATATATAGATTTTGGGAAATTGTTTTACCAGATTTTGGGTGATACTGAGGGCTTCAGAGCTATGAATATGGGGGGAGGGGTGAGTGCCTTTTTAGTGAATAAGTAGTAGAATTCGTGTAAATTATTGAGAAGGGAATTTCAACCATGTTATTCCCATGTAATGTGGACCAAATAATGAAAAACAATTTGATATATGGGAGGATAGGGTTGTAATAATAACATCTAATTGATTTTTTAAATGTTTCTAGGTCATAAGGGCCCTTAATTTTATGTTTTTGTCTCTTTTTATGCTAATTTTCCTCCTAATCATTGTAATTAATTTCAATTACATTCACTAAATTTTATTAATAAAAAACATTTTTAACCATATTATAAATTAGATATTATTTTTATTCAAAATATGGAATCCATTTTTCAAAATTCCTATAATAAAATTAGAGTAAATCTTTTTAAAAATAATGTTGCAGAGGGGATGACTATGCAGGTTTTTAATGTAAAGATGTTCAATAGTTTTATTTGTTTTTATATGTAATTTCAATGTAAAATTGATCCAGAGTACCTAAATTGAATTAAATGATTTATATTTCATATAATTATACATATAAAACTATTATGAATATAATTTAACCTTATAAATAAAATAGCCGAAAAAGTAATTTTGTATTAAAATTAAATATATTTCACTATTCATCAAAAAATGAAAGTTCGTCAAAAAATAATTAAAATTCACTTAAAACTAATTATTATGTTTATATTTCAAAAATTAATTTTATTTTAAAATATAAAATTTATATAATTGAAAATATTTATATTTAAAATTGGCTAACCATTAAAAGGCAGTAAATTTTTTTTATAAAAATATAGGTTTTTATGTGTCATATTGGGTATGTTTCAATCTTATGCCTATCAAATATATTAATAAAATGTTAAGATATTTTATTTTATATATAAATATATATTTCATTAATATATATCAGTTATACTAATTAATTTAACTTATTAGAAGAAAATTCATTTGTGAGCATAAAATTATGTTCTATTAAAACATTCCATTTATTTTCATTTGATTCTTATATTTATTTATAAATAATTTGTAACCAATGAATTCAACCCTGTATTTTAATAACATAGTAAATAATGATCATAACTACCAACTTAATGTTTAGGTTATATCTTATTATATTAAATAATACTATTTTTTTAATAATATATTATTTTTTTGGTAGAACATGGTCTTGTGGGTTACACAATCCATCAAGGGAAGTTTTTCTTGAATGTAATGTAATCTAACCTCAGTGTCACATGTAGATATAGAATAACTTTATGTTTAGTGTATTTAATGATTGACTTGGTTTCACATGTAATGCAATCTAAACACAGGTCTTTAACTATTTTCAAGTGTTGCATGTAATGAAAAATATCAAAAAGATAAAAAAAATTTGGGAAAAAATATTTCACAAAATCTTATGGTGTTACATTCTACACCCCTTAAAATAAATTTCTTCCTCTAAATTAAATTTCTTTAGTAATGGTTTAATACTTGAATGTTCTATTCATATATACCAACATCGTAAAAAGGAATTCTAAATCATCCTTTTAAAAATAAAACATGGAAACATACATGATACACAATGTAACTCATAACTAGGTTTACACATACGAGAACATCAGTGGAAAGTGAACACATTGAATTATAAGAGAAATATAACCATAATGTTATGATGGAGAGTGATAGAGAAAAAGGTCAGTAGAGATTTGAAAATCATAATGACATAAATCTATGATGATCTAATGTAATGTTTTATTCCGCATAAGATAAGGTTCTAGGACAACCTTTTAGTCTTCAAGACCTTTTCCCAAAAGTTAAATACTTTTCATGAGAATATATACTTCAATTATTCATTATAATCTCACCCTTTTTCATTCCAGGATCAATTTCCACTTCTCCACTTTCTCCAAAAAGGAAGGTTAATGTTTCATTCCTAAAGCAATAATAGATCATGAGATCCATGATAATCCATCCCAAATGTAATTAGTTAAAATTAACACAATTTTATTATAATACATTATCAAGTATGTATAAATCCTCACGTGGTAAAAAAACACTTTAATCTCATAAACTTTATTCAATGTTTAACGTAAACATTCCATAAAAGGTTAACCTTACAACCATTACAAATGGAGAAAATACAAAACATTAGAAATAATGTCACAAAATAAGATTACATTGATCCCCCACATATCATCAATTAATACTTGGTTTTCACATTCCAGACATGTGAATACCCTCATATTATACTTTCTAGAAACATATAAATAACCTTAATTAACATAAATCCTTTTAAAAAACATGCATGTATCCATTTTACAATGATTATTGGATATATTCCTTAAATAAGAAATGATTATTCTATTTCAGTGATCTCATTGAAAACTTTTTCAACAAATAAAAAATTAATTCCTCAAAAAATAGTACTATCAAATTTACATTATCTAGATCAATCGTCACTTTATCCAATCTAGACACACTTTTATCAGCATCGGGGACATACTAAAGGTTACCTTCCCCTTTCCAAAAATAACACCTTTCTTTTAAATCACTATTATATTTCGTAATCTCTAATAAATATATTTTTTAAAAAATACTTAATGGAAAAAATATACTTCATGATTAATATAACATAATTATTGAATTTTGATACATATACCCTTCAATCATCCAACTTTATAATGAAACCATTACTCATGATTCATCATCTTATCCCTTAATACTCCTTTCATAGAATAAGAAATATCAATCATGTCTTATGGTTCATCAACATGAATCCAATCATGATTATTATGTTTAGTGTAACTAATACTAGAAGACCGCCCCATACCTTTCACATGTCATTTTTGGTCTCTTTATATTCAGCAGTGTAGCCAATACTCATGCCCCTTCTTAAATATTTTCATGATATTTTCACTTAAAAGATATTTTTTCATCATCCCCATACTTTACACATCTGAAATATCCAATTTTAACCCATTTAATTCCAATTTCTTATTTTGAATAAAACACAAAAACATGGTGTGAGAAACTATAATCATAGTAGAAATCTAAATGATAATAAATAATTAATTATAGGATATCTAAATAATGACACATACATATTTAATCTATGAAACCATAGGTTTATTTGAGGTTATTCAAAATCATATTCTATTTAAATCATTCCTTGTGGTTCATAAAGAGTTTGATAATTCAAAATGTATGTCCCCCAAGAGTGTCAAACTTGGTGTACAACAAGGCCCATTATCGTGTATTGTTATGAACGAGTTAGGTATAAGGAACCTTTTAAAAGATATTACCCATTGGTACATATGTTTTAGAGATACATCCCCTTGTTATATCCAAACATGGATGTAATCCTAGGAAACCACTCGCTCAATCATTTAACAAAAATCTAAGACATTTTCCTATACTTTTGATCACCATTAAAATTTTCCTAAGATATATCCCTAGACATAACCTTAAAGATATTACTAGGGATGTCGTAATGTTTTCTCATAATTGATTCAAATGGTTGAATAAAGTATCACTTTGATACCGACTATAAGAATCTAAGCTTAACATGCATAGGTATTTCATCATTTATTGTGATTACATAATAAATTACAAAAAATAGATGACCAAAGATCATATTAGTTTATTGCCTTTAGAAAAACAGAAATATAAACACTGCTATATGGGTGAGCTACAATTCTCCAACTATTTTTTCTATGACTATATCCCCTTAATGACATATCTAACATGAAATATATCCTTATAACCAAGGGAATTAATCAATAAATTTTGTTATCTCAGATTCTATATAAGTGTAAACATGGGAGTTATATAAACATAAACATGAGCATAAGGGTATGAAAATATGATCATAACATTATATGATCATACCCTACATATAATATACCATAAACATTAATCATGAAATAGAGATTCTAATTTCATAATAAATGAATCATATGGGAAAACAAGAGAATAATCCATCAAAGTATAACATAGGAATTGAAGAATACAGATAAACATGTAATATCATTGCCTATACGTCAAGAGGAAATTCTATAACTTATTAGGGAACTTAATGGCGACTACACTAACTAGGTTTGACACACCACCACACCCAATAAAAGTCCTTTCCTTATAAGGTATATTGTTTTCCCATCTTCTTATAGTGGATCAGGTTCACTATCTTCCCATAGTGGATCATGTTTTCCTTATATTCCAATAGTGGATTGGGATTCCCCATATTCCCATAGTGGATCAGGTTTCCCTATCTTCTACAGTAGATCAACACCATCAAATTTGATTCCCATCATTTTTTCATGAGATATAAATCATTAACTAAATCAATGGATAGATATATTGGTACGACCCATATCATAATGAAAACATATATAAATGATACAAAATATAATAAAACATTCAATATTTCATGATCCATATGAAGTGATGGGTTTCATAAATATCATATCATATCTCATGAAATGAAATGGTTAACATAAAACATTCATCATGTCATAACCTATGGACAAGAGAATGGGTTTATAATCATTTCATCAAGGTATTAAACTGTGAAAATAAGAGAGTTTAAAAATAATAAAACTCTTGGAATTGAAATGGGTTTCATAAAAATCATTCCATAAAATAATAAACTATTCATGAATAAATTTGAATATTATTCTCTGATAATATCCTTATTAAATCATCAACTATAACAAATCATGTCATATTATATGAATATGGATTTTGAAAATTATAATTATCATTTTTTATAGAAAACTAACTTTCTTGAAAATTCATTTCCTAAACCATTTCAAAAATCCATTTAATGTAAATAATTCTTTATAATTTCATTTAAATTATTTCTCATGTAAAATATCTGTTCACATTTGAATAATATTTTTTAAAACATAATTCACTTTTAAAACATTATTCTTTAAAAATAATTTGAAAAATATCTAATGAAATATTGAAAAAATTAGAACCTTTATCTTGGAAATCATTTAAAAACATATAATATAATATTTGATATCATTTAAATCATTTTCTTGGGAAAAAACCTACTAAAATCATATAAAGGGAGCTTTGAAAATTATTTTTAACACTTTTAAAACATAAAATATTATTGAGAAACATTTTCTTTGAAAAAAAATTGAATTATAAAATTATTAGAATATTAGGAAATAAGTTTCTTTCAAAATGAACTTGTAAATTTATAAAGGAATCCTCAAGTAAATGATGTTCACGAAGGTGGGTAAGTCTGTACATTCAGAACATTCCTTTTTCTCCTTAAAGGTTTAGAAATGATCATTGACTGGAAGATGACAAGAATATTACTTTTAAAATAGTTTTTCAAAAAGGCAAAACATGGGTAAAAATTTCCTTTAATCATCAATGGATAATAGTAAACCATTTTTGAAAACATTTTTTGAAAACATAGTTTTGAAATAACACCTGTTTCTGACAAAAAGGATAAATAAAGTATGGTTTTAATAAAAAAAATTTCTTAATTATAATATGTACCAATGATTGGTGAAATTTAACTAATACATTATCACATCATAAATATACATAGGGGAATGAAATTTATTACATCTCTTGAGATATGGATAATAATATTTCCTCAATGGAACCATAATAATAAAGAATCTCAATAAACAATGATATTTTGTAAATAAACTCTCACCACATAAATTAAATTAAGCCTTAAATATCTTGAAAATAAGGACTTTAATGATATAAAATTTCAAATGGTCATATATACACCTTTTAAAAGAATATATGTTCATAACATGGCATGTGTCTTAAAAAAGGAAAACGGACAAAAAAGTACTTTATCGATTTGGTATCTTTTAAAAAAAGACCATGAAATAATCATAATTAATAATATTTGTAAATACCAATAAATATATTTATAATAATCATATAATACATCAATTGGTAGTATACAAATCACAAATATTAAATTGGTGGTGAATTTGGCTTGTGTCTCAGTGAAAATAAAAGTGAGATAAGAAAACCCTTAATACCTGAGTTACATTATAATTGTGATCCCCATGGGATAAAAACAAAATTGAAATATTTTAATGTAATTAAATTATTTAAATTAATTACATAACATTTCATAGGGAAATATATACAACACAAAAAAGAAGTGAGTTGTGATTATGGCATGTAACTCACCGCAATATAAAGTAAGATGAAATCTCCTTACATTGAGTCCAAATTGTAACATGTGTCATTATATTACTGAATAATATTATGATAATTACATTCCATTATCATAAAATTTTTCATGTACATTATTACTTTTACTTCACTTATTACAATGTTGCATAAAAATACATTTACAATTAAATTTATATCACGTGTTTTGAAAAAAATTTAGTTCATGTGTAAGAACAACTTTTGTAGGTCGAATATGGGAAAATGGGTCATTATATAATCATATACTTAATTATAATAATTAAATAATTATCATATCTGTCCATAAATTATAATTTTCAAACCAATCGTGGAATATGGATATGAAAAATGAACCAGCATTACAGTTTTAGAGATAGTTGTTTGTATGTACACATGAGTGATGTTACCGCTTTTAAATGATCATTATGGAAATATGTTAAGACACATTATATCATTAAATACTTATTATTATACACTAAATAAAATTTTAATTTATCATATATACTAATATATGGAAGTCATGTGGTGTAAAATTAATAACATTGTTTAGAGAAGCAGTAGTCCACAGGTCCACGAACTACACTATCACCTTTTTAGTTTGTGAAAAGAGTACTAATTAAAATGATATATTTTATTTAAATAACTGTAATTATGTATTTAAAAACATATATATATTTCATTTATTTCATATATATTATTTACAACAAACCATTATACAACATTTTATAGTGTGAATGAATCACATCGCTTTTAGGGGGTGGTAGTCCCCACTTCCACAAACAATGTTATCATATTGAAAAATTTGAAATCTTGAAGGTAGGTTTTATATAACAATTAAATAAGTAAAAATATATAATAAAAATACTATATATCATATATAAATAATACTTTCCATCATAATTTTCTATCATGGGAGGTGGTAATAAAATAATGGAGAACATCATTTAATGAGGCGATAGTTCACCGTACACAGGAATGGTATGTTTGTTACCCATTAGATGGAATTGTGTGTAACTATAGGTATAAAAATTAAAATTAAAACATATTATTATATTTAGGATATTGTGGTAATTATATAAGAATTTAATAATAATAGTTTATGGGGTGGAGAATGAAAATAATACAAAGGATCTTGAGGAATGATGTAACCTTTTCTTTGGGTAACTCCTTTTGGTTTGATCCAAAGGGATTCCTAAGAAGTATTTACTCCAAAAAATAGAATTTAGGTTGAAGTAATGGATGTTTTATGATTATTTTAGTAGTTTACTATCGAGAAAAAGGGCTTTATATGTGTGAATAATGTGGAGGGGTGAGTGCCTTTTTATAGTGGAGGAGGAGTGATAGTTTTGTAAATATTTTAAAATAGAATTATACAAACGTTTTTACTTGTAATGTGACTCCAATAATAGACCAAATTAGAGAAACATTTGGTTAGGTTTGAAAAATGTACATCCAATTTATTTTTTATGAGATTCTAGGTAATTTTGGTCCTTGCGTTTAAGCGCTAGTCATTTTTTTAGATAATTCTCCTCTTAATCATTATAATTAATTTTAATTACATTCACTAGTATTTTTCGAAAAAATTATATTTATATTATTATAGATTAAAAGGTTATACTTATTACTATTATTCAATTCATTTTTTTAAATTCCAATCACTTAAGTGGCATAAATCAATTCAAAATTAATTGCACATAGAGATGATCATGTAGTGTTTTTAAAGCAAAATGTTCAAAAGTTTTCTATAATTTTATATATAATTCAAAATTTAAATTTACTCAATTGAACTTCATTGGATTAATGCATGTAAAACTAATATAATTATAATTTAGAACCAATTATAAATATAATTTTTTCATATAAATAAATTAGATGAAAAAGAAATTTTGAAATAAAATTCAATATTTTTCACTATTCATAAAAAATGAAACAACACTACAGAATATCAAAAAATTTTCTGTAAAGCCCATGAATTTTTATGTAAATATATTTTTTAAATTATATTGGAATTTTACAAGTCTGCAAAAATTGACGTCAAGTGATTCCAAGGCCAGGTGTGTCCAAAATCAATGTGGGAACTTTTCTTCGGGTACGTTTAGTAAACGTATGCGTGTGGTTTTCTATGTTTTGAACTGGTGATCAAAATTGAAAACCGAGGGCACCATTGAACTCACAATGCCGATATTCGCTTAAGGATACTTTCAACTCAATGGCAGTTTGTCGAGGGTGAAAGATAGTTTTGGGGATTTTTCGTGGAAATGATAAATGAAATAAAATGAATTTTATTTTATTTATAATAAAACCTCTCACATGTGGATATTGTGGAGGTGGGGACCTCATGAGTCTTATCCTATAAATTAAATGCTCAATGGTGGGACCACCCAAGCTAGTAAAACCCCAAATACAATGTTCGGTGATGGGGACCACCCGAATTCATCATAATGGGGGGAGGAAACCTCTCAACTCCCTCCGTAATGTGGAGGAGCCTATTGAATTCCTCCACATTCATTGTGCCAGCACACATACATTAATTTACCCAACCTAGTAAATTAATTTAGCCTTTTTGAATTTCTGCTAATGAACTAAATGGAAAACATAATCTATTATGTTTGCCACTTGGAATTTTATTTTGGTGGAGCCTTTAGAGAAATCTCACCAATGAAGAACACCAACAAAGAATGCCGACTTCGACTCCGAATTCTTCCATGAGACATTCATTGACAAGGAACTTCTTCAACATCAATGAACTGATGTTTGATGAAACACCGACATCATCAACATCCATCTATCCCCAACAACATCGTCTCCTTCCCCACAGGAAATCGTTAACGAATCAATGGGACAAGGTAGGGGTTTATTTATGTATGAACATTTTTCAATGTTCTTCCCTTGATTTATTTTTTGGTTTTGGGAATAAATCATTGTGAGAGGTTGTAATGCTTCACATTCTTCTTTCAAGTTCTTCTTGAGCGATATACTACCACCCTAACACGGAGGGTATGTGCCAAAAAAACATTGTCCGACCCCTCCGCAAATCATGTGGTGTTATTCACGATGAAGGAGTAAGGCAACCATCCACGTAGGGGCATGAGAATAGAGGCCCACATCACCACCAGCGGTGACGAAGGCGATGGTGCAACAGAGCCACCCTGTGGCCTCCGCGTCTCGCTGCATCGCCGCCCGTGGCCGTCGTACCGTCTTCGGCCGTCGCCGCCATCCGAAGCTCCTCACCGTCCGGCGGCCGAGGCGCCGCCCCGCGGCCGGACCGCCGCCCCTGGGCCAGAACACCACCCTGCGGCCGGACTACAGCAGCATGGCCGAGCCACCACCCCGCGGCCGGACCGCTCCACGACAGAGCCGCCCTATGGTCTCGTGATGTCCACACCAGAGACGCCTCGTGACCTTCATGCCTTTTATGGCCCTCTGCAGCCATGATGACCATCACAGTCTACTGGTCCACCCAACATGGGCCGAGACGGGTCGACTTGAACTGGGTCAACCTATGCGAGGTCGGGCCGGCAGGGTCAGACCGGACCCGGACCCCCTACCAGCAATTTACGTTCTTTTTGCCATAAATTTGGTACTGTACATTCATTTGATGAGCCATCAGTAGCTCTTCAAACCTTAGAGAGAGATTATCCCTTTGATTATACCCCAATGGAGTTTTGGGATGAGATGGGGTATGGTCGGGTTGGATCGAGAACGAATCCAACAAAGCCCCCGGGACTAAAAGGCTTATAAATCACAGACCGAGCATCCGATTGATGCACCGTCTATTGAGTAGAGACCACTATGATGTGGAGTTCCTTTGAGATTCTTACTTGTAAGAAATCATGGTAGTTGGAGTATAGAATAGTGGCTTTTGGAGTGGATCCTTCCGGAGTCAAGCGAGCAAAGTGAGGGAACCCTGTATCTGGCTGTCATGATGTACTCGGATCCTGTGTGGGTCTGATGATGTACTGATGAAGAATAGTGATATGGTGTGGGTCAGATCCTAGCAATCCTATGCGGGTCAGTACATATAGATCCTATGAGGGTCATCTCACAACGATTCTGTGAGGGTCAGCACCTAGCAATCATGTGTGGGTCAGCTCCTAGCGATCCTGTGTTGGTCAGCACCTAGCGATCCTATGTGGGTCAGCACCTAAAGATCCTATGTTGGTCATCTCTTAGTGATCCTATGTGGGTCAACACCTAGAAACCCTCTATTGGTCAGCTCCTAGCGATCGTGTGTGGGTCAGCACCTAGGGATCCTGTGTGGATCAGCTCCTAAAATATCCTGTGTGGGTCAGCACCTAGGGATCCTGTGTGGGTCTTCCTCTTAATGGAGTAAGATGATTCAGTAGTTATAACTAAAAATATTTATGACTGTACCTCTGTTATACCAGGTGTGAGCTGAGTCAGTACCTGTGTGGTACTTTCCTTCATGTTAATACCTTGGTGGTATTCTCCTTTGCGGCATACAAGTGTGGTACCTACCTTCATGTTATTCATTCCTTTGTGGAACAGTTGAGCTTTGGGCTTTTGAGTTGGACTCTGTGTTTTCCACATGATTGAGATGGGTTTACTTGATAACTTAGGTATATGTATGGGCATATACCTAAGTAGGTTTGATAGTTCAATTCATGCTTTGTGGTTTATACTTTGTGGATTTTGTGAGACCATGAGGGTCTCAGTGTCCTTAAAGAATATCTTTATACTCACCCTTGCATGGTTTATGCCTGCACTGTTTTGTGTTTGGTGTATATGACGGATAGTGCTAATCAAGGTTGGGAGTACTAGGACTGGATGGTGCCCGGAGGTGGACCATACAGCGTGTAAGTACACAGAGGAGACAAGTGGATGTGGAGTGATGAGGAGGCGATCTGTACATACCCTTCAAGTAGGATCCTCAAAAGACAACCCAATAGATGTATTTCTCTTTCTTCAATTGTGTTGTATTTAAATTGTACTTGTATCTTTAGAGTTGGGCTTGTATTCTTGCCCCTTTTTACTTTCATCACTATTTCTGCTACACAGTTTACCTGTGTTTGTATCTTATTGTGTTATTGATTTCATGTGTTTATTGGTTATAATGGTAATGGCTTCCTGGTTATAGGTAATACGCCTTTCGGTGCTAGTCTCCAACCCCTGCCCTAAGGAAGGTGGGCTTGGGCTAGTCACAGCACGGGCCCCGGGGGATGGGTCCTGGCAAATTAGTATCAGAGGAGTCAGTTCGACTATAGAACATAGAACTCTGATATTTTATTTTAATGGAAATAATGTTAAGTGTTGGTAGTGTGGTTATCAGTTTAGTGAATCTAGTGTTGGTGCGGTGACCCGCGTATCCATACACCAGGACCATGAATTATGATTTTTGACTCAGTGCATGAAAACACTAATTGTGTGTGTGTTTCAAAGAGTTTTCCATGTGATCTCTTGATTCAGCTCACAAGTTATAATTTATTGACCATGGAACACCTATTTCTATTTAGGATGCCTCCAAGAATATATCCAGCTGGGGTTCTGAAAGTTGTATGCACTGATAGCCCACCGAGCGATGA
Source organism: Viscum album (assembly GCA_963277665.1). Taxonomy (NCBI): domain Eukaryota; kingdom Viridiplantae; phylum Streptophyta; class Magnoliopsida; order Santalales; family Viscaceae; genus Viscum; species Viscum album. Next base: position 63,951,963 of record OY728151.1, on the reverse strand, counting down.
GGTCTCGGTGTAGGGCCCTTTTCCAGCAGAGGCACCCGCGGTACCATTACTCATTGGGCCACCGATGCCACTAGCCACAATAGCAGAGGGTGCATGCCACATGAGTGTGTTGCATGAGTTCCAGCGGTAGAGGAAACCCAGGTTTAGGGGAGAGACGGACCCACAGGTGGATAAGGATTGGTTGGAGGATATAGAGAGAGTCTTCTAACTGGTAGGGACACCAGAAGATTTCAGGGTGATCCTTACTGCCATCCTTTTATAGACAGTAGTTGGAAGATGGTGGAGTGTGATGATGCAAGTTTACGATGAGGTGCACTTCACTGGACAGACTTGGAGAGACTGTTCCAGGAAGAGTTTGTCCTAGAGACTCTTCGGGAAGTGCGCATACAGGAGCTTCTTCATCTACAGGAGGGTAGCATGATAGTGGCTCAATATTCAGTGAGGTTTATTGATCTCTCATGTTAATCCATAGATATCGTGAAGGACCCATTCATCAGGGCCCTAACCTTCAACCAGGTGCTCATGCAAGAGTTCAGGGCATCTATGATATCACTCAGCATTCCGATGCAAGAGGTGATGTTAGAGTGAGACCCCTTTGTGGAGAGTATCCTTGTTGAACAATCACCAATGGCGAGACCCTCCACCAGTCGTCACATAGCGGAGTCTTCTATAGTTCTCAGTAGACAGATGTGGAAGAGGTCCGAGATGACGAGACCAATGGGTGGACGGCCGGAGGATTTTGAGTTAGTTGTGCGGGGCACCCGAGGTAGAGCTGGCCATGCCAGGAGCGGGCATTGTTATGCATGCGGCGGGTAGGGTCACATGGCTAGTGACTGTCCGAACCATCGTGAAGATGATCAGCAGATGGTCGAGGGACCGTCCAGTCAGAGACAAAGATTCGATCGAGGTGGCCCACAGGGAGTAGGCGGACGTGGAAGAGGAGATAGTCGTGCAACTGTCAGTGGGTAACGATTCAAGATGTTACCCCCACCACCACCAGGAGGTCCAACCTGACCACATAAATAGGTGGACAGGGGCGAGCTCAGCTCCTAGCAGCTGAGGCCTATAATCACAGTGCTCTTGAGATGATACGAGGTACGATCTTTGGCTATTCCACCTTAGATGATGTACTTATAAACATAGGTTCCCATCATTCTTTTATTGCCACTACCATTGTTTGGAGCATGGAGACTCTGATGGAGCTGTTGGCTCGATCCTTACGATTAGAGACTCCTATGGAAGAGGATTTGATGATTACGCACTAGTTCCGGTAGTGTGAGCTTACTCTAGGAGGTGAGAGCTTTGGATGGGATCTCTTAGTAGCGGCATTGAGGCCTTATGACTTCATCATGAGTATGGGCTAGTTATCAACAGCCCATGCTCAGATAGACTGTACTAGGTGCATAGTGTGGTATGTCCGCATGGATTAGACTAGGTTTACCTTCTTCGGCGAGAAGGGAGACTTTGTAGCATAGGATGGACATACCCAGAGGAGGGTGTAGCCGATCACCCATCAGTTGGCTAGCCTTACCCTTAGAGGTGTTGATGTGGAGTGTCTGATCTCTCCTATAGTGGTGGACCTGTACAAGGATGTATTCCCTGATGATTTCCTAGGTCTACCTCTTCATAGAGACGTATACTTTTACATATATTTTTACCCTATTATGGAACCAACATCTACACCATATTATCGGATGGATCTCGCGGAGCTTCGTGAGATGTGGGTACAACTAGAGGACTTGTAAGGTAAGGGATTCATTAGGCACAGCGTATTACCTTGGGTAGCCCCAATATTGTTCTCCAAAGAAGAAGAGTGCTTGATTAATTGTGTTGAATATCATTTCCAGAATCAGGTAACCATGAAGAACAAGTACCCATTCCTGAGGATTGATGACCTCTATGATCGGCTGAAGGGAGCACGATGCTTCTCTAAGATAGACCTCAGATCTGGCTATCACTAGCCCAAAGTAAGAGATGAGGATGTGCATAATATGACATTCAGATGTCGGTATGGACATTAATAGTTCTTGTTTATTCCATTCGGTGTGACCAACGTTCCATTAGTGTTCATGGGTATCATGAATTTTATATTTCAGCCATACCTTGATCTCTTTGTTATACTATTTATCGAATACATTCTTATCTATTCGACTACTGAGGAGGATCATGCTTATCATTTGCAGGTAGTACCAGACACACACTGAGAGCACCATCTTTATGGTAAGATCTCAATGTGGTAGTTCTGCGTCTGAGAGGTTCAATTTCTAGGACATGAAATCTCGGAAGTTGATGTTGTAGTGGATCTAGTGAAGATTGAGCTGGTACTTTAATGGGAGTCACACAGGAATGTGATGGAGTTACGGAGTTTCCTGGTGTTGGCTAGAAACTACTGGAGATTCATGCCAGATTTCTCAAGAGTTTCAGCACCACATTCAGCATTGATGAAGAAGGGGAAACCCATCATATGGTCGGAGGGATGCCAGTTGGGATTTCAGAAGTTGACGTAGGGGATGAATAATTCCCCTATCTTGAGGCTTCCAAAGGGGGGCATAGGGTACATAGAGTACTATGACACATCAGTGACCGGAGTCGGATGTGTCCTGATACAGGAGAAAGTAGTGATCACATATGGTTCTCGACAGCTGAGAAAACATGAAAATAACTATGCTACCCATGACCTAGAGTTATTAGTAGTGGTCTTCGCCTTGAAGATGTGGCGACACTATCTGATGGCGGAATGTTTTACAGTCCAGTCTGATCACAAGAGTCTCTCGTATATCTTCTCTCAGAAGTACATGAACCTGAGACAACGACATTGGATTGAGTTCCTCTAGGACTATGGATTCGAGATAGTCTATACTCCTGGGAAGGGGAACGTTCTAGAATATTCAATCAGCAAGAGATCTAGTATACTTCTTCTAGGTGAGGCTACAGAGAAGATGAAAGCTTTGCAGATATCCCTTGTGGATCAGCATGGAGAATATTTTCTTCATTCTCTTTCTGTCACTCCCCCACTTCATCAGCGAGACAACGAGGTACAACATGGGGACACTGACTGCAAGACACAACGTGCTTAGATATCCATAGGGTAGGCAACTGATGGATTTTTTGAAGCTGGGGATCACATCATCCTCCTTAGAGGACGTACCATGGTACCAGTGTCACTTCCGGAGCAAGTGTTGAGGGAGATCCACACATCCCCTCTAGCGGTACATCCATAAGTGGAAAAGATGTACCGGGACATCCGATGATAGAACTGGTGGCCGGGAAGGAAGAAAGAAGTTGTAGAGTTTATCTCATGATGCCTCACTTTTCAGCAAGTGAAGGCGAAGAATGAGGTACCAGCTATCTTGGTTCAACCATTAGAAGTCCCATTGTGGACGTGGGACAGGATATCTATGGACTTCATGATGGGTCTTCCACCTACATCCAGGGAACATGACTCTATTTGGGTGATCGGTGACTGACTCACCAAGTCATCCCACTTCCTACCGATCAGAGAGTAGGTTTTAGTAGAGTGCATGGGACACCTCTATGTTCAGGAGATTTTGCAGTTACATGGAGTACCCTCAACAGTTGTCTCTGATCGTGATGCACGCTTTACTTCCTGGCTATGGAAGGGGTTGCAAGAGGCTTTTAGGATGAAACTTCATTTGAGCACAGCCTACCATCCTCAAAAGAATGGACAGACTAAGCAGACCATTAAGACCCTCGAAGAAATGATACGTGCTTGTGTCCATGACTTCGGTCACAGCTGGGAGGATCACTTGTTTTTGGTAGAGTTTTCATACAACAACAATTATCATTCAACCATTGGGATGACACCTTTTGAGGTGTTCTATGAGAGACCTTGCAGATCACCTTTTTGCTGGACTGACCCTGGGGAGTCAGCACTAGTGGGACTAGAGATGGTACGGGCTACCACATAGAAGGCGCAGATCATCCAAGAGGAGATGAAGACTACACATAGCAGGCAGAATTCGTATGTCAACAGAAGAGGGAGACCTCTAGAGTTTGAGGATGGTGACCACGTCTTCCTATAGGTCTCACCTTGATGTGGTTTATGTAGATTTGGACAAAGTAGAAAGTTATCTCCAAGGTTCATTAAATCCTTCCAGGTCCCTAGCAGAGTTGGAGATGTGGTTTACCTCTTAGCTCTTCCACCTTAGTTGCACCGGGTGCACGACGTCTTCCACGTATCCAAGCTGACGGGATAAGTGCACGACTAATCCCACATCAATGTCCCCAGCGAGCTGGATGACGATGATGGGGCGACTTTTATAGATGTTTCAGTTCAGATTGATGATCGATAGGAGCTAGTCTTTCTTGGACAGACATACCTATAGTGCACATTCCTTGGCTTCACGGGAACATCCATGAGAGGACATGGGAGAGGGAGGCTCAGTTGCGTGCACTGTACCCCCACTTGTTTTCCTATTTTGAGTTGTGGATTACAGGGATCTAGAGCCCTGAGGTGAAGAGAATGTAAAAAACCAGAATTTCAATGTATTTTTATTTAAATATATGGGAATTTTACGAGTCTTCAAAAATTGACGACATGTGATTCTAAGGCCCGGTGTTCCCGTAATCAATTTCTGAACTTTTCTTCGGGTACGTTCAGTAAATGTACGAGCGGGTTTTTCTAAATTTTTAACCGGTGCTCGAAATTGAAAACTGAGGGCACCATTGAAATCAGAACCCCGGTATTTTCTTAAGAAGACTTTCACCTCGACGGAATTTGGTCGAGGGTGAAATATAGTTTTGGTGTTTTTTATGTAAATGAAAAATAAAATTAAATGAACTTTTATATTATTTCTAAATAAATCTCCCACATGTGGATATTGTTTAGGTGGGGACCACATGAGTTTTATCCTCCAAATTAAATGCTCGAGGGTGGGACCACCCGAGCTAGTAAAACCCGAAATTCAAATGTCGTTGGTGGGGACCACCTGAATTCCTCATAATGGGGGGAGAAAACCACTCAACTCCCTCTTTAATGTGGAAGAGCCTCTTGAATTCTTCCACATTAATTGTTCCAACACACAGACATTAATTTGTCCATCCTATTTAATTATTAATTCCTTTTTGAACATATGATAATGAACTAAATAGACAACATAATCTATTATATTGGATACTAGGCATTTTATTTTGGTGGAGCCTTGGGAGAAAGCTCTCCAATGAAGAATTCCAACAAAGAACACAGACATCAACTCTGACTTCTTCCACAAGACATTCGTTGATGAGGAACGTCTTCAAAGACAACGAAGTGACATTAGAGGAAACACCGATGTTGTCGATGTCCGTCTATCCCCAACAACTTTGTCTCCTTCCCCACATGTAATCATAAACGAATCAAAGGGACAAGGTAGGGGTTTATTTGTGTATGAATAATTTCTCATGTTATTCCCTTGATTTCTTTTTCGAGTTTGGGAATAAATCATTGCGGGAGGTTATAATACTTGACATTATTCTTTCAAGATCTTGTTTATCCATATGCTACCACCCAAACGCGGAGGGTATGGGCCAAAAAAACATGCCCTGACCCCTCCGCAAATCTTGTGGTGTTCATAGGGATGGTGGAGGATGACAACCATCCATGCAGGGGCACATGAACGGAGGCTGGCATCACTATCAGCCGCGATGAAGGTGATGGTGCAACCAAACCACCATGCGACACCGCCGCCCGAGGCCTCCGCGCCGTCCGCGGCCACCGCTGCCGTACGTGGCTCCGTACCGCCCCACTGCCAGGATGCCTCCCTATGGCCAAACCGCTGCCCCGCAGCCGAACCGCTCCATGGTTGAGCCGCCCCACGACCTCGTGTTGTCCACAGCCAAGCCGCCTCGCAACCTTTGTGGCTTCCATGTCCCTCTACGGCCCTCATGGCCCTCGTGGTCTTCTGGACTTCCAAGAGGGATGGGCCACCCAACGTAGCCCAAGCCGGACCCATTGGGTCGGGCTAGGTCGGGTCGGGTCGGTTCGACCGTGTCAGACTAGACCCGGACCCACTACGACCCATTTACACTCTTTTGGCCATAAATTTAGCACCGAACGTCTGTTTGAAAAACTGTTAGTGGCACCGGAAACCTTTGAGAGAGACGTTGTCTCTGAGGATACCCCATTAGAGTATTGGGATGGGATGGGGTACGGTCCAGTTGGATCGAGCACAAATCCAACCGAGACCCCTGGACTAATAGGCTAATAACTCACAGATTGGGCATCCAATTGATGCACCATCTGTTTTGTTGAAAACCCTATTATTGGGCGGTCTATTGCGATACTTCTTCATTGGAATTTGTAGAAGTCAGAGTATTGACCAGTGGATTGTCTAACGTATCCCCCCACATTCAAGAGTGCAATGAGAGGGAACCCGGTAGGTGGCTGTGACTATGTACTAGGATCCTATGTGGGTCTGATGACGTACTGGCGTTGTACTAGGATCCTTTGTGCATCTGATGATGTACTGATGAAGAATAGAAATCCTGTCTGGGTCTGCTCATAGCGATCTTGTGTGGGTCAGCACCTAGCGATCCTGTGTGGGTCAGCTCCTAGATATTTTGTGTGGGTCAGCACCTAGCGATCCTGTGTGGGTCATCTCCTAGAAATCCTGTGTGGGTCAGCACCTAGCGATCCTGTGTGGGTCGCCACACAGTGATCCTGTGTGGGTCACCACAGAGTGATCCTGTGTGGGTCAGCTCTTTGCGATCCTGTGTCGGTCAGCACCTAGCGATCCTGTGTGGGTCAGTTAGTTATTTGGAGTCCGATTATAAAAACATAATTTGTGGTGAATTGTATCCAATCCTTTTGAATTGTAACATAAACATATAAATAGTGATATAACCTAATCAATAGTAACCTTACATAGGATTGTATAAAAATAATTTTCAAGTGAAATTATGATGTACCGATATTTTAGAATAAATAAATGAATATTTTAAAACTAGTTTTTTATAAATAAATTATGTGCTTAATTGAATAAAAAAATAATCATATTTTGAAAATTATTTTCAAATAATGGATTTTATTTTTGGATTCTACACATAGAAAACTGGTAAGCGTGAATTTTTTAGATTTTTCTGAAATACATGAATTTTTGTGAATAGTAAAATACAATAATTTACCGTTTAAATACTCTATAGTTAAAATCCACTATTCCTGACACCACAGGTGATGCAAGAACCCAAATATCTATCTGAAATGAATTTATTACTATTATTGGTCATGGAATAATTATTATTCATTCTATTGTGAAGAAATAATAAATTAATGATTATAATATTAGGAAAACCATCCTCCCCTCCACTATAAAAACTACCCATTCTTACCTCTTCTCTTAACTCCACTCAACCCTTGGGCCTTGCCAATATTCTACCCAAATCACTCCCCAAGCTCTTCCCCCACGTCCAAAGTCTCCTAGTCTCTTCAAAATACTGAATCCTCTCCCTTTAAGTGGTTATCAATGGAGATTAAATCAAGAGGTAAATTCCCCTTCCAAATTATTTTATTTCTTTTCTGTTCTTTCATTTTTTTGTTTCATTCCAAACCTCCCATCACCTAAATAGTATGATACCTCCAGTAACCTACATGTACAATAATATTGTTATGATAATGGGATATTTAATTATCATCCTTCTTTTCTCCATATTTTATTTGAAAGAAATGAAAGCACTGTTTGAGAGGTGCTAATTTAGCACATTCAAGGAAAACGGTTTATCAATTTATTTTTTCATCGTTAATTCTGGTCATGAAACAATTTGCGTTATAATTGAACCAGATTACTATATATGTAATATATCATTTTTATGGGTTTTAATCCTTTTGTACTGATGGTATTAATTTATAAATCAAAACAAGTTTATTGTAATCAAACCCACCGATTAACCAAAACAGTTATCATTAATTTTTTATATAATAACTCATCTTCACCCCCAATAACTGAATAAAATTTTATAACCAAGTAATCTCCTATATTTTCACTAATAACATAAAACTTAAATTCTGGACAACCCATATCATATTACTTTTTTATACTAACATGAATATAAGTAAACCGATCTTTTAAAACCAAGAAAACAACCGGACCCAAACAATGGACTTGAACCTTATATATAATCACAATGGTCTTGAATTAAGATAAAAAGGTTATAATAAATATTTTATGTATATAATTGGTATTGGCCTAATGAATGAATAAACCAAATATGTTTATTGAGGTCATTAATTATAATTGGTGAACAGCAATGAACTTAATGTAAGGGATCCTCTCCATTTCCCTCTTAAATAAAGTATTTCCTCTAAGATAAGAAATTTTATGTGTTATATCTAACGATGGGATTTTATTAAATTCCTCCCTCATACATCCCTCAAGATTTTTTAGTGATGAGAACTCCCTTTTCTCTCTCATCAATCCCTCTTAGTTACACCTGTCACCATGCTGATAAACCGTAATGAATTCTAACCAAACCTTCTTTGTTCTTTCAAGTTTCCTTGTCTTTATTTATATCAAAATGGATTTATCTTATCTATTTATATACATATAATTAATTATGTGTAGTTTTACCAAATTAATTTATTAATTCCCTTTCATTACTCTCTTTTGGGGATATACATGTTTTTACAAGATTCCATTCTTAGAACTTTATGATAAGAAAACCTGTTTTAATGGAACTTCCCAAATTTTTACCCAATTTAAATTGCACTATATCCTATTTTTAACCCACCATTTTATTTATAAAATCATTCTTTTTATTATTAAAACCATGTTGGTGCAATTATTATCTTATATAAAATATTCTCCTCTTTTCTATTTTAACAGATCAATAGTATTTTCCTTAAAATAGAAAAAAATGTTTTCATTCTAATGTTTCTCAAATACATTTATTATATATTGTCAGTTATGTTTCACCTAAATTACAAATTTTATGCCTTTTTTACCTTATAAACATCGATGTATGTTCTTCTTCCTTTTTTCATGGACACTTTCATGATACACTCATTGGTTATGCTTTATGACATGATCATGGTACCCACTTCTCTACATGGGCACACTTATGTTTATGTATGGTTGATTATGTATGATTATTTTTGTGGATTGAAAATTCAGGAAAATGTTGAGATGGGTGTGCCTAGATAGCACTCCAATGCATTAATTAATGTTATGTCTCATGAGATGAAATGTGAAATGGAATTGGCGGTTAGCCTTAACCCTTACTAAAATGGGAAATGAGATTGGTGGTTTTCCTTGAACTGTACTGAAGAAATTTTTTATTATTCTTCCACATTTATTTGATTCCATGTTTATATGATCCCATGATTATATGATATGATTTAATATGTTACATTCTATGGATATCATTATGTCATTCCTCCTAGCTCATGTTCTTAAGATTTATTCTTATGTTCATTCCCTTACTGGGATTTTTATCTCATAACACTGTTCATGTGTTCCCCATGGTACCCTATACAGATCTAAGGGCTCAATGAATGTTAGTATATCTTTATGGAGATTAAATAAAGATGTTTTTAGCACCATTTTTTATGTTTTATGTACCTAGTCTTCCAAGACACTAGAATTAACGATCCAGGCTTTTACTATGATGTATAATTATGCTTAAAATAATGTATTATTCTATTTAAATTTATTGGGTGACTATAGTTGGTATTAGTGGATGGTCTAGTTATTTTTGGATATTAGTAATAGATCACCTTAGTGAGAACATTATGGATGAGACTATGTATAAGAATTTTTTTAAATTTTTGTGAGCATTGAGTAAGTGGTTTATCAAGATAATACATCTCTATCTGGATACGAGCAGGTAGAGGAAGTTTTGGAATAGATGTATCTAATGGTAAAACCAGAAAACACTGCTTTGAGCTATACTCAAATAAGAACAGGTGCACAATAATGGTCCTTGCTGCACTCTTGGTTACGACACTCCCGAGGGATATTCTTTTATAGATCAATGAGCTTATTATAAACCATTATTAAGGGGGGGGGGGGGAAATCCCATAAGAATATATGTCATTAAATAGATCAATGATAACCTTGTATGAAACATAGGGAATCAAAAGTTAGGATATACTTCTCCTTGGCAAGTTTATCCTTTTTTTCAAAGTTTCATTTTTATGCTCAATATTAAATTTTTCATGTCCAATAATTATACGTTCCTTTTATTAGTTAATGGTGGGAAATATGAGGACATGTTAAAACAATAAATGTTATAGGTAATTTAAAGATTGACCAAATGAAATTCCTGATAAAATAAGAGCAGGTGCTCAAAGAAACATGATAGTACATGCTCAGTTCGCACGAGTTATGAATAATTACTTGAATCATGCAGAATTCCCTCCTTCATGGAATGATCATGTTGCCGAAGAATAATTTATGTGACAATGGACTCCCATGTTTAGAGGATCTTTTGATTTTCTCCTCGCGGAATAATGGATTAACTCCATTGAAAATATATTCTCCATCCTCTAATGTTCGGAAGAAGAGAAATTTTTCATAGAGATCTATAATTTTGATGTGGAAGATGATAAGTGGTGGAAACTGATCAAGAATACAAATTCCCAAGAGAAAATTGATCCCATGGATTGGGAGGAATTCAAGAGGATTCTTTTCAACAAATATTTTCCTTAAACCCTCCATCTTAAGATTGAAAGAGATTTCCTCATACATAAGCAGAAGGAATATGAGTCCATCGGGGTGTATCGGGAAAAAATCATGATGCTTGCAAGGTATGCTTATGGCCTTTTCATGAACACCGAAAGCAAGCTGGATCAATTCTTTAGAAAAAGAAAGCCATGTCTATGAAAAGTTTTGGTGATTTGAGATTTTGAGAGTTATGAGAAGATTGTATGTTGTTCCCTCAAGGTTGAAATGGAGATTGGAGACTCTCAGTGGTCTCATTGTCCTAGTGAAAAGAAGCAGAAAATGGAAAACAACATGGGTTGTTCAACAAATGAAACCCATGATGGAATGAGGCCTGACTTTTCCCCTTTTAAAAGTTATGGGGAGAAGCATCCTTGTAACTGTCAGAAGGGAATGAAGAATTGATTCAAATGTGGAATGATCAGTCATCTGGATAAAAACTACCTATGGGATATGAAGAATCCCACTAATACGGAAGAATAAAGGAAGGCTTAAATCAACACTCAGCCTACCGTGCTATGTTACAACTGCAAGGATCATGGGCGTTATGAATGAAATTTCCCTAAGCTGAGGGTTTTCAGAGGCAATCAGCAACAACTTCCAATGAAACAAGTAATATATTATTCTATCTGTACAACTGAGGTGGATCCGGAAAATGATATGCTGATAGGTATGCTAGTTATTCATTCAAGAATAGTGAACATACTATTTGATTTTGGTTCTACGCATTATTTCATATCTGGAAAGTAATGTTGAACTATTAAAACACCACCTCAAATTTTGGAGGACATGTTATCATTGAGAATAGAGAATGGGGAAACCATTGTGTCTATGGTATTAAAATATTCCTAGGTTAATGTTTGTGGACTTAACCTCCTAGAAAATCTCTTTTTTACTTCCTTTAGGTGAGTTTGACACTATCTAGGGAATAGATTGGATATCATTATATAAAGACAAAATCAACTGTCGGGAAAGGGATATCACTCTTCACATCCCAAATCATCCTAAAATTCTTTAAATGTGTACTGAGGAAGATGAAACTCATTTAGAATATTAATTTAAATTTTGGATATTTCTTCCTTGTGAGATAGCATATCTAGCTCAAATGATTTAGACAAAGGAGAGAATAATTCATGAAGACATTCCCATCATGAGGGATTACTGTGAGTTATTCCTTGAAAATTCCCCTTATGTTCCTCCTGACCAATAGGTTGAGTTCCCAATTAAACAAATTCTTGGATCATTTCCTACAATAAATACACCTTACAAAATGACCACTATAGAGATGGAAGAGGTGAAGAAGCAGTTACATGAGATTATGAAGAAGGGTTTTATACGCCCGAGTGCCTCAACATGGGGTGCGTCAGTCCCCTTCATCAAGAAGAAGGATGGATCAATGCACCACTGCATTGTTTATCATTATGTCAATAAAATCATGACAAAGAATAAGTATCCCATTCCCGGTATATATGGATTGTTCAATCAGCTTCCTGGGGCCTTTTATTTCTCTAAGGTGGACCTTCCTTCAGGATATCACCAACTAAAGGCGAGGAAGGAAGATATTCCCAAGACTGAATTTTTAACAAGGTATAAACACTATGAATTCATAGTGATTCCCTTCGGACTCACTAATGATTAAAAAAATTATGGATTTAATCAATAGAGACATTATATATTACCTTTACAAATTTGTGTAGTCTTTATTGAAGATATTCTAATATACACCAAGAGAAAGGAAGAAAATGAAGATCATTTGAAAACTGTGTTAATGGAAATGCAAAGGGATAAGTTGTATGAAAAGTATAGTAAATGAGAGTTCTTTATGGAGGAAGTATCATTCATGGGGCATGTTATCACCAACAAAGGGATATCTATAGACCCTTCCATGACAAAGGTAATTGGAGAGTTGCCTAGACCCACTTCTGTAATGGAGATCCGAATTTTTTTTGGGTATAGCTGGGTATTATCGATGATTTATGAAGAACATTTCATGATTTTCAAACTCAATGACCAAGATAACACAAAATAGAGTAAAATTTGTTTGGACACAAGAATGTGAATACTGTTCCAAGGAGTTGAAAAAGATACTTATCACTGTGCTAGTGCTCACTCTCCCAACAAGATGAGAACTCTTTGTGGTGTATAGTGATGCTTCAAAGAATGGATTTGGTTGTGTGCTAATGCAAAATGATAAAGTGATAGACTACGCCTCATGGAAGATGAAAATCCATGAGCAAAACTTTCCCACACATTATTTGATGTTGGTGGCTATGATCTTTTCATTGAAAATCTGGCAGCATTATCTATATAGGGAGAAGTGCGATATATATACTGACCACAAGAGTCTCAAATATATATTCACACAGAAAGAGATTAATATGCACCCATGAAGATGGATAGAGATCATGAAGTATTTTGACTAATCAATCCACTACCATCCCGGTAAGTCAAATAAGGTGGTAGATTCACTAAGTAGAAAGGATAATGAATCTTTATCAATGATGAGAATTGAAAAGTATCTTATATTCTTAGATTTGAAAAGGATGGACATGGGAATCAATAAGTGGGGAACAACCTCAATAATTTCTCAAATTATTGTTCAACCATACCTCCTGGAGAAAATAAAGGATGTTGAAAGAAAAGATGTGGAAAGTCAGAAAAGGGTGGAAGCTATCCGAAATGGGGAATCCTACGATTTCCAAATAGATGAGGAATGAGTTGTAAGAGATGGGTGAAAATTATATATACCATATGTTCTAGAGATAAATAAGGAGATTTTTAATGACTCAAATAGCTCAAACTTCTCAATCCATCTAGGGACCAAAAATATGTATCAAGATTTCTGAGAAAACATTTGGTGGGACAATATGAAAAGGGAGATTGCTGAATATACATCCAAGTGCCTGGTAGGTCAAAAAGTGAAGGCGAAGAGAAAAAAATCCATGGAGATGATGAAACAACTACCCATACTATCATGGAAGTGGGAGAACATTACCATATACATTGTCACTAGACATCCATGGAAATCAAGAAAAAACAATGCTATATCGGTCATTATGGACCATCTTACAAAGACATATCACTTTATCGCAATTCGATTGGACTTCTCATTGGATCAACATGAATTAATTTACATCAAAGAGAAGGTTAGGCTTCCTGGAGTATCACTATATATTGTATTGGATCATGATCCTAGATTTACCTTGATGTTCTTGAAAAGTCTCTAACATGTTCTAAGAACTGAACTAGAATTCAGTACACCCTATCATCCCCAAACTGATGGCCAATCTTAGTGGACTATTTAGAAACTGGATGAAATGTTGAGAGAATGTTCTCTGGAATTAAATGGATGATGGTACCAAAATCTTCCACTGGTTGAATTATCCTACAACAATAGTTTCCACTCGAGCATCCACATGGAACCATATGAATCCCTTTATGGGAAAAAGTGCAGAACACTAGAGTGTTGTGATGATGTTGGTGAGCGCAAGCTTCTAGGAAATGAAATAGTTGTAGAAATGGTGGAGAAGGTGAAAAGAATTCCATAACATATCAAGACAACCCAATGTTGATAGAAGAGTTATGCAGAGAACCATTGACGAGATGTTGAGTTCAAAGTTGGAGACATGGTATTTATAGGCATATCTCCATGGAAGAAGGTCATGATATTTGAGAAGAAAGGCATGCTACGTCCTAGGTATATTGGCCCATCCAAGAACCCTGATCGAGTTGGAATTTTGGCCTATCGACTTTCACTTACACCTACCATATCGAAATTACATGATGTCTCTCATGTATCCCACATAAGGATGTTCATACCAGACCCTTCACATGTACGTTCTTCAGAGGTGGTACAGTTGGATGATGATCTCTATTATGAGGAGCAGTAACTGAAGATCTTGGATTATAGAGATAAATTTATATGTAACAAGACTAATCACAAAGTCAAAGTACAGTGGGAAAACCACAAGTATGAAGAGGTAACATAGGAACAAGGGGAAGTAATGAAGGAAAAATACCTACAAATATTTTTGGCATAGAATGTAAAACAAAATTTTGAGGGTGATATATAATAAGTGGGGAAGAATATAATGACCCAATGTTTTATAAATATATATTCCTTTCTTATAAATATGTCATAAAATCAAATAAAAACACAACATAACGAACCACTAAGTTCTATGTGACCTTTAAAAAAAATTTTGTCAGTTTTGTGTTTGGAGTTTTGAAAATCTAACATACACAGTTGCAATTAGTTATTTATTTGGAGTCTGATAAGAAAAAAAAATTTGGTGAATAGTAACCTACCATTATGAATAGTAATATACCCTTACGAATAGTGATATACACTAATGAATAGTATCCTTACCTATAATATTATAAAAATAATTTTCAAGTGAATGTATGATGTACTGATATTTTAGAATAAGTAAATGTATGTTTTAAAACTGTGTTTTTAATGATAATTGATGAGTTTAATTAAATATTAAAATAATCATATTTATAATATTATTTATGAATAATGGATTTCTTTTTTGGATTCTAAATGTCTAAATATTGTTAGGGTGAATTTTTAAAATTTTTCTAAAAAACCTAAATTTTTTGGTGAATAGTTAAATACATTGATTTACCTTATACATGCACTATCATTAAAACCTACTATTCCTGACATCAGAAGTGATGTAAGCACCTAAATATAGAACTCACATTAATTTATTAATATTATTGGTCATCTAATTCTTACTATTCCTTTTCTTGTGATGAAATAATAAATTTATGATTATAATATTTTGAAAACTCTTCTCCCTTCCACTATAAATACCACCCATTATTACCTCTTCTCTTTACTACTCTAAAGCCTTTAACTTTCCAATATTTTTCTCAAATAACTATCCAGGATCCTCCCCATTGTCCAAAGGCCCTTATTCTCTTAAAAATACAAAAACCATTCCCTTTAAGAGGTTCTAAAATGAGATAAACTCAAGAGGTAAATTCATCTTTCAAATTCATTTATTTCTTTTATGTTCTTTCATTTTCTTGTTTCTTTCCTCACCTCCCTTCACTCAAATTTTAAGATAAATACATTAACATACATGTAATGGAATTTTATTATTATAATGTGATATTTAATTATCATTCGACATTTCCCCATCTATTATTTGAGAGGAATGAATGCACTGTTTGAGATGCACTAATTTAGCACATTCAAGGACAACAATTTATCAATCTCTATTGTCATATTTAATTATGTTCATGAAATAATTTGTGTTATGGTTGAACCATATTATTATATATTTAATATATCATTTTTATGTTTATGTTACCCTTTTTTACTAATGGTATTATGCTATAAACCAATACATGTTCATTGTAATCAAACCAACCGATTAACCAAAATAGTTATCACTAAGGTTTTATATAATAAATCATCTTCACTCCCAATAACCAAAAGAATTTTTATAACCATTTATTCTCTTGGATTTTTATAAATGAAATTAAACATAAATTATGGACCAACACTTTCATCTTACATGTTTATCCAAACATAAATATAAGTTAACCAATCTTTAAAAGCCAAGAAAGAAGGAGAACCTAAACTATGAAATTGAACCTTATAACCAATCAAAATGGTCTTGATTGAACATAAAAATGTTATAATAATTTTTTTACATATATAATAGGGTTAGGTATTATGAATTACTAAACCTAATTTGTTCATTCAGGTCATTAATAACAAGTGGAGAAAACCAACGAACTTAAGGTAAGGGATCCTCTCCATTTCACTCTTAATTATGGATTGTCCTCTATGATATGTAATTTTATGTGTAATAACTAATAATGGGGTATTATTAAGAACCACCCATATACTACCCTCATGATTTATGAGTGATGATAAACCCATTTTAACTCTCATGAATCCATCTTAGGTACTCCTGACACCATGCCGATAAACCGTGACGAATTCTACCCGAACCTTCTTTTTTCATTCAGGTTGCCTTATCTTTCATTATATCAATATGGATTTATCATATATATTTATGTAATAATTATAAATTCTTTTTATTTTCAAAAATAAATCATTTTTTATTACCCATTAATCCCTCTCTTTTGGGGATTGACATGTTTTAAAAGATTCATTGCTTAGAACTTTCCGATAAGAAAACCTGTTTTAAGGGAACTTCCCAAAATTTTACCCAATTTCAAGTTCACTCTATCCTATTTTTTGAGCCACCATTGTCTTTATAAAATCATTCTTATTATTATAAAAATATTTTTGGTTCAATACTGGTTTCTTTTCTATTTTAAAAGATCTATAGTATTTTCCTTAAAATGACACAAAAATGTTTTAATGCTAATGTTTTTCATATACAGTTCTTATATGTTGTCACTTATCTTTCACCCCACTTACCATGTTATATGCCTATTTTAAATTATTAACGTCCATGTATGTTCTAATCCCATCCATTCATGGACACTTTCATGATACACTCATTGGTTATGCTTTATGACATCATAGAGGTACCCACTTTTTTCCATGGGTACCCATATGTTTATGTATGGTCGATTATGTATGGTTATTTTTGTGGAAGGAATATTCATGAAAATGTTGAGATGGCTACACCCAAATAGCACTCCAATTCATTGGTTAATGTAAAGTCTCATTAGATGCACTGTGAAATGAGATTTTCGGTTATCCTTGACCAATACTGAAATGGTAAACGAGATTGGAGGTTATCCTTGACCCATACTAAAATGGGAAATGGGATTCGTGGTTATCCTTGACCCATACTAATGAAATGTTTTATTATTTCTCTACATTTAATGATTCATGTTTGTAAGATCCCATTCTTATATGATACGATTTCATATGTTCCATGATTTGGATATCATTATGTCATGAATCCTAGCTCATGTGCTTATGATTTATTCTTATGTACACTGCCATATTGGGTATTTTAGCTCATCCTTTTGTTTATTGTTCCCTTGGGTACCCTATGCAGATGTAAGGACTCAAATGAATTTAGTATCCCTTTATAGAGAATAAATAAAGAGGTGTTTTTAGCCCCATTTTTATGTTTTATGTCACCAATATTCAAAAACACTAGACTTAATGATACATAGCTTGTACTCTAATGTATAATTATGAATCAAATCATATAATGTTCTATGTAAAAGGCTTGGGTCGCTATATATGGAGTTGGAATTCTGTTTCAAGGGTTTCTCATGACATAAATCTGTTCACACGATGCTAATGGTTGTTCATGTATTTTATTATAGTTATTCATATACTAATGTTTTAAAGTAGAATTATATGAAAAATTAATTCATGGTGTGAAATAATTTTCACGATGTTAATAAATTTGATGTTGATGCAACACAATGTTGATAATATTTTCAATGGGTTTTGAAAAGATGATATTCACATCCAAAATCTATTTCATGGGATGAATTAGTGGGACAAACAAAGGCTCATCCTGTGAATATGTGTTTTATATTGTGAATTTTTTGTGGTTTAACCAATTTTTAAATTATGTTCCCTAACCAACATCTTTCATTAATCTCAGTATTTTAGTGAACCGGATAGTGGAAGATCCTCTAGAATATTTCCTCTATATATTATCTTGGGTATATAGTGTATGATATTTAGAAATTATCAATGAGTAAATCCCCTTTCTTCTTAGATTTTATATATACCTTTTTTGGGAAATATCAATTTGTATTTCATTTTTGATCAGGGATTGTTGAGAATATGATTTTGATGATACTTTGGTATCATTCAGTTTGATCTATGGTTTCCTAGTGTGGTTATGGTCCTCCAATTATTCCAACTTCACCTTATTGTGTATGGTGATTTAGAATGCTTATTTGGTTAGGGACCCTTTTTCATTCCCTTTTTATGTAAATTTTTTGCGATTTAAGGATTTTATCTTACATTGACTAGATATAAATGGTTATACTTATAATATAATTAACCATATTGGCTAAAATTTTGGGGAAATGCAGTATTCACATGTTTTTTCTTCTTTTGATGGTATTAAAAATGGAACTATACCTTCCTAATGAAAATCCTTTTTATTGGGGGCCTTATTTTTGTTGTGGATGATGTGATTGTTAGATTCTCATTAGGTTGATAGTAAAATAATTCCATAAATAAATTGTTATGAAATTATATATGCATAATGAATTGATTTCCCATGGAATCCTAGACTTTGTGATAGTACCAATTCTAAGTAATTAAGTTATGTGATTAGAACCATTAAATGAACATTATTTTATGATAAATTATGGAAGAAATAATTTTATGTTGTGTGTTGATTTTATTTTTATTAATCATTTGTGAATATGTGAACACTGTTGGGGATTATATATTTATGATGGTGACCAACTTGGGTGTGAAATTTGTTGAGTAGTGAAGTGGTGGTTAGCTGAAAAAATATTTTATGTTGGCCAATGTACTGTGGTTGGATTTTTGATGTTGTGGGGAGGTGGATAGGTTGTGCTGATGGCTTGGAATATGATGTGTTATGGAGATGGTGGATGTGGTATAAATGATCTATTGCGTTGTGTGTTCATGTTAATTCCCAGATTATACATATAATAAATATAAATGACAAAACTGAATATCATATGACGAAATTGAGGTGTGTTAATTATATTAAATGAATTGAATGAGAAATGAAAGGGCTATCTTACTGGGGAATCAAATGTCTTTATAAATGGGAAATTTTGGTAATTAATTAAATCTATAATAATGGAACCTATAATTAAGAGTGTAAATTGTGTGGTTACAGGTAGTGGTTGTGTGGTGAGATTCATTTAGTGGTGGAAGTAGTGGGGGAAGATTTCATGGGGTTCAATAGTGGTGTTTTAGAGGACTCTCGTGTAGTTCAGATTAACCCATAGGCATGGTAGTGTGATATATATATATATATATTTCATATTATTTTATACACATCCACCTTATTTGGATAATCTTACCAACACCCAAATGTTCTGGGTTTGATGTGTTTTCCCCAAGATCAAATATGGTGGTCAATCGTAGGGCTGACTACCCAATTTTCCACACTCTTATATCAACCCCAGTGATGATGAGATGGGTTAGTGTTTGAGATTACATATATAGAAACATGGGTTTGTGTTAGATATTACCCAGGTTATGAAATGGGTTGGTGTTAAAGAGTACCATGAGATGATAAATATGCAATATATAGTGGGGGTTATGCATGGTATAAGAAGGAAAAAATGTCCTTTATGATCATGATACCCTTCTACCAAGGCTATGTGGATGAGAATGTGATGAAATTATGGCTTCTTCTAGAACTAGATTCTAGACCTTACTGGAGGTTGGGATCGGTAGGGATGTTTCCCAATCCACATTTGAGATGGATATAGATTTTATGATATATTCATTTAATGAATAAGAGAATAAAACCATAGATATTGGGGTTTGAAAGTGGAAATTCACTAGAGGGAAAGTTTCATTGATATAATGTTTTGAATTAATGGACACTATGTTACTATACTGGATGTGTTATTTTAAAATCAAGTCATGGAGAAGATAATATTGGTTAGGTGACCTTTTTAGGTGCACATTTTTTCGTCCATTTATTCATTAGAACATTACTATGGTCTTTTTAGATGTGAATTAGATAACATGAGTATTTGCAAACTGATTATACAAGTTATTCCCACCCTATGTGTATAAAAACTAGTTTTTATGATTCAAGGAGGACTTAATAGACCATTAAGAGATCTACTAGCTTGGATATTAGATGTGTTGTTGTGTTTCTACCATATAATTTTTCTTTTGAGTCATTAGTTGGAAAATTTTATTTGTATTCTATAACATTTTTCATGCATTACATGATGGTTTTCATTTAATATTTTATTTTAATGGTATAGAGTTTTTCATTGGTTTTTTATCCAATCTCCCAATGATATTTATTTAGGTTATTTCCTTCCACATGTGATATTTTTATACCCCTAATACTAATGTTCAACCTGGGGTCTACTAAAGGTAAGAGTCATAGTTCATTATCTATCTCCCATTATTACAATTAGAGGAAGTGAACCATTGTAGGGATAATGTTGTGAAAATGTTGTATCAAAGGTTTTAGTTGAGGGATATAGTGGATTATGGAGTTAGTCACTTGGAGGATTTCATGGGATATTAGGTAAATGGGGCCAATTATTCTTGTTACAAGATAATAGTTAGGGAGACTTTCATCTATGTAGGATTTTAGGACCCATTTGATCCGACACAAGGAGTATTATTATACTAAATGACTATGTGAAGTGGTCCCATTTTAATGGTAGAGACCCAAGGATGGTATTCACATCATAATTCTATGTATTTGTATTTGATTTGGTTGTTTTTAGAAAGTAATATGTAATTGATTAAATAAACCACGAAAAATTACATGAAATCGGCCTTAGGAATTCCCCTTTTTTTCCAGAATGGACCCTCATCGTCATCTACATGTATGGTATGAATTAGATGGTCAATATGCTAACCTATTTTATTAATTGAGTATCGACCAAACATAGGAGTACTAGATATGGTTGTAGGCCTTGTATTCCTTTCAGTGAGATCTTGGGAAAATATGAGGGGAGAGTCTCAGATATGGAGATATATCACCTTTTGGAAGATATTGATATCAATTTTGTCCTAATTCGAGCTCTAGATAAGATTTGGGTGTCTTTGTGAGTATGTGAGATGTAGGGAGATATACTACAGTGATGGCTATTGTATCTTGAAAACACTATATCATGTAACTAACTCCCAAGGTACCACTCTTGAGAATACAATGAAGGTAGAAAGATAATTAACCAATAGTCCCACCCCATTTGGCCATGTTTTGAAGACTACTTCTAAGTGTATATGTAACATTGTGAGTTTTTAGGAAATAAACACAAGGATCAATATCATATGTGATACACCACATCAAGATTAAACAAAAAACTAAACATTATTACTAAAATGTTACCATTATAAACTAGCCATTAGAATGGAGGGTATGCGCATGATTTGCTATATTTTTAAATTATTGACTACACACACATATATTTAATTCTTTTACCTGTTAATTATAAACAAAAATAAAACCGTTTTTAAAATAAAAGGAAATATTTTTCTAAAAAAACTATTTAAATGTGTAAAATTGTGTTTTATACCATTAAATATAAAAAATTTTGGATTATATTAATGAAATTTATAATATATTCAATTAAATTTTTAACATTTATCATATGTGTTATCTTGATATTATATAATAAGTAGTCAAATTTTACTCATAAAAGATTTATTTTTCTAAAAATATCATTTTGAAACCTTTTTATGGAACAAAATATTTAAATCTATTATTTGATACATTTAAAAAATAATTTTGAAAAAATAATTTTTTTATTATAATTCTTAATAAAAAAATTTATTTTGGTTTAAATTTTATGTATTTTTCAAAAACAATTCATGCTTTGATGAATAATAGAAAATAATCGATTATAATTTAAAATAGTTATTTTGTCATAATAATTTATAATATTAAATTGTAAATTTAATTAGTTTTAATGATTAATTATATTTATGTTTTATCATTTAATACAATTTTGGTAATTGGAATAAATTTCAAATTGAATTTGTATATAAGAACATTTCAAACTTTTGAACATTTTCACTTTAATAACCTGTTTTACAACCACATCAACATGATTAATTATTAATTAATTTTTGAGAATTATATTAGTTGAATTTTAAGAAACGCATTCAATATTTAGAAGAAGTTTTAAATTTTTTAAATATGATCATTTTATTTTTCGAAAATGTGAATAGTAACATTAGTAAATATTGTTACCACAGTTATGGGTGAATATGGTAATTATGGGTAAAAAATATATTATAAATATTATAAAATTACACCAAAAAATTTTCCAATTTATTTCATAAGTGATTTTAATCCACAATAAATCCATGTTCTTATATCATGAATTTTTTGAGACATTAATATTTTATTATTAATTTATCTTAATTTAAAATTTTAGAATCATTCTTGTAATGCCGCGACCCCAGTTACCCATAGTCAGTGCATTATTGTGTAACATTGGCATGATAAAAAAAGATCAAGTCTCGAAAGACTAATTAGTTTAGTAGCCTTGGTAACACTAGATACATTCATAAATGGTACATTACATCATAAAGTGAAAAACTATAATAATATCTGCTCTTTATATCGCCTCATACTATCCCTGCAGTTCATTCATAATATACTTCTTCACATCCTGGAAAAATTAAAACATTGGAAGGGGTGAGATTAGATGCTCAGTAAGGATAAAAATATAGTAGAATCTTTCATAAATAAACATTAACATTTAATGCAATGTACAACTAAAACAAAAGCCTTTTAAAATTGAACTTCAGCATAATATGCAAAAATAAAATAAAATAATGCAATTTACTTATTCACATGGATATTCTACTGGTCGAATAATCACATGAAATATCAATAACAACTTTCATAATGATGGAATGCATAATGCCAGACTATCATAACCACGTAGCCAAGGCCTCGTGCCAAGACTACAAATAAGATTTTGTCAAGGCA
The DNA here is from genome assembly GCA_963277665.1 of Viscum album. Lineage (NCBI taxonomy): Eukaryota > Viridiplantae > Streptophyta > Magnoliopsida > Santalales > Viscaceae > Viscum > Viscum album. Next base: position 63,928,712 of record OY728151.1, on the reverse strand, counting down.
TCGTGCCAAGACACTAGTTTGTCTCATGAGACCTGCCGATGAAAATTTTTTAGAAGATAATTACATTTAAAATTGATCAAATATACTCCAGTGTTTTTTTGAAAACATTATACAATCTTCTGAAAACAAAATAACTAATTCTTAGACTGCTCGACTAATTACCGGCCATGATGGGTCCACGCCCAGTCCCTTCCTATCTACCACAATCGAGAGTTAGGTTTTCTGAAAACATTTTTAAGCTTGCATTAAATATGTATACATTTGCACTGGATTTTCATATATTTGAGAGAAATAAATCTTTTTTGAAATAATTTAAAAATCACATAATTATAAAATAAAACCTTTTGAATAAACGTAAAATTCAAAGAGGTTTATACACCATAAAAAAGAAAGTTGTGTATAAAAAAAATATGCCTCAATGAAAGGAGACTGAGACGAAGTCCCTTAAAAAGATCATTTTTTTAAATAAAATAGATCTATTATGTGTATTCACTATAATTACAGATAAATAAAGTACAAATACAAGATAAAACATAATAATATCATGACATAATTTGAAAGTATACGATTAACCCAAAGAACAGAAATTGGGTTAAGAAGTTCACTTACCTAGTGTCCAACTTGACTCGACCATTATTTAACCTCATGAATAATAAACTAGAGTTAATTTATAATTTCTTAAGAACCTTTTTCAAGATTATTATTCCTTTTATATCACTTATTACCATGTTATGAACATTATTTAATTATATAAGTTAATAACGGTCGTTTTGTCGATCATTGGTACTCGAGTCAAAAATAAAATTCTTATGATTACAAGTTATTAATGTGGTAAAATATCCATTATATCCAGAATTATATTCATGATGTAGAAATCATATATATCCAGTATATATATTCATTTATAATATTACATAACATTTAGAGTTAAGAAATGAAATGCACCGTTCATGGAGACGGTAAGTTGTACGTACTCATGAACGCTACTTTCAATTATATTTTGTATTTAATGGAATGAAATTATAATTATATATAGGTATACTATAATTCTAGTATAATATAATGTATAATACCAATTACTTTATCCTTTATACATCTCACATATGGAATTAACGATTCAAATCACTTTGAGGGGGCGGTAGTCAGCACTTCCTAAAATTAAATTATCGCGTTTACCCATAATGTATATCATAATGGTATTGAATAAATGAAAAATAAAGAAATATAAATAAAACATAAACATAATATATATCATATATATAAATAGTGTCATCATAATGTCCACCATGAGAGGTGTTAAAAGAAGATTGAACAATCATCATTTTGTGAGGCAGTAATTCGCCACCCACAGAAACAGTATGTTCTTTAACCTTTAGACGAAGGTCTGTGTAAGTTTAGCTTGAATAAATATCATAAAAACATCCTAGTATATTTAAGATACTAGTTTTGTTACAAAATAAAGGAATAAAAAGAGTTTAGGAGGTTGGAGAAGCAAAATAAAACAAAAGAACATAAAAGAAGACATTACCTTAAAATCGGGTAACTCCTTTTCATTTGTGCCAAAGGCTTCCTTGGAAAGACTTAATCCCATAGTGAGGCTTCTATGAGTAATAGAGGGAAGTTGAGAGAGTATTTGGGCAGATTTTGGCCGAGCCAAATGGCTTGGATGGTGTGAATTAGGTGGTAGTGGTGGGGGCCTTTTATAAGAGGAGAGGAGGGGCACTCTTGGAATGTCATGAAATGTTACATTATTATATAATGAGTTTAGGATTTTAAAGGTCCCAAAATTATATATTTAGAGGATAAGGTGATAATGGTTCGAAATATACCAATCCAATAGGTTTTTGGAAAGTTTATGTCTTAGATTGTACATTTTCTTTTCATTTTATTTAAATCGTTAATTAATGAGATAATCGCTGCATCATAATGGTGTCATAAAAATTTTAATTTATGTAATCTCTAAAAATTATAAACAAAATACCATGATTTATGAAATATTTTTAGCTTTCCAATTAATATTTATAGTCAAAATTTAATCTTATGTGACCCCATTTAATTATTGTTTAAGTAAAACAACACATATTTGTGACAATTTTATTTTTACTTTATATAAAAAGTTATTAATTTCATTTTCTTACCCAAGTGGCTCCATGGGGTCCCCAAGTTGACCCATGGATTTTCATGGTCAGACATGACTCATCCAATAAGGATAGGACAAGTGTAAGGGTATTTTCATTTTTTTATAATATCATTTTTACCTTAAATTTCACTAATTACCTTTAATCGTGATTAATTAAACTTAATAGTTACTATTCACCAAAAAATAATTTTAATCTCATTGAACCACATTTTCCATCCTAATGACAACCATGTATGTCAGATTTTTGAAAATCAAATCACAGAAGTGGTAATGTTTCATTTAAATGAAAAATCAGTTTTTTAACTACCACTTAGTGGTTTCAATATTCATCAAAAATTGATGTTTTTCAGAACAATGCAAAAATTTCACCCTAAGATATAATTGATATTATGAATTCAAAAATGATGTCTATTTTAAAAAATTCCAAACATATAAGTTTCATTGATTAATTTTATAATTAATTCTCGCTGTGAAAACAAATAGCGTGTTTTTAATAAACAATATCAACCAAAAGATTGACAACTATTTATATCAAATTTCAAAGTGAAATTAATTCTAATGAAAACCATTGGATAAAATGGTAAAAATATATTCTAATTATACTTTAATACAAGTAAGTAGTATTATTTATCACTATAAATTATTTTTATTAAAAAAATTGTTTTTAAGTATTTTTCACTATTTATAAAAAATTGGAAGTTCTCAGAAAAATAGAAAAAATTCAACTTAGGATAATTTCGATATTCCAAATCCAAAAAATGAAGTCCATTTTGAAATATAAAATATATATAATTTCAAAATTTTGGTATTACTATTCATAATGGCTATTTTGATTGATGGCGGTGTGTTAGAATCTCGAACTTGCGTACAATGCAAGCTATTACATTATTGAAAGTGAAGAGTATCATGGAAGCTCAGGGTGTTAAATTCTCCCCTCCTTCAATAAATTGCGTCCTCACAATTTTAAATGCTTCTTTGAAAATAAAAGGTTGAAAATAGAAAATACCTTTGTGGAAAACCCACATCGGAAATAGGGTTAATAAAAATATAACATTAAAAGAAATAAATAGAAGTTCATAGGTCACCTGAGATAGCCCATACTGGGATTCTATGAAAATATGGATATCGAGGAAAAAAACATCATGTTCTGATGGAGAGTTGTAGAAAACATGGTTAGGAGAAAGTTAGCTACAAGAAAATCACAAACTTGTGATTGGTTAAATGATCATTGATTCCCTAGTTGGAAAAGTTAACCGATAACATTTTTGTTTTAAGTTACCTTTCATAAAGTTGAGGAATTTATTTAGGAGATTTACTCATAACGTAAGGAAATATACATACTTGTCATGTAGACTTTTAATTCTTTAATAAATTTTTACCACAAACCCATCTTTCACTCAAAAAGATAATATAACTCAAAAATATTATATTTATCCTAATCGTACAAGGTTACAAATATTAACACATACCATTCTGATTAAGAAAACTATTTTTCAATAACTAGGGACTTCCTGTAGGCTAGTGGTAGGTAATAAAGGCCGGTCGCACTGTGGTTGTGGGTTCGATTCCTGCAGCTTTGTCCGACGCGACGGGTTATCCCCCGACCTGTAGGTTGTCATTTTCCTAAAACTATAGTATTATAATATTCCCAAAATAATATTCAGAAATGTTTTAACCTAAAACAATACTATCCAAGGTTCAACATAATCCGTTCCAACATTTATAGTTATCCAAAATACTTCTGTCCAACTCACAGTCCAAATTTTATAAGGAAGGTAAACATAATGAAGATCCTTTTTCTATGTAACAACATGTGAAAACCTACATCATGTATTCTATTAAAACATTGCAACATCCTGAATTACCATAAATGTTTATTAATTACATTCATGATCCTTTATTCCTTATAGAATACTAGATATATTCCTTCTATCCAAAAATGTATACAAATCATTAATAAGTTTCAAGGAAGTTAAGAATATCCAATATAATTTATCCTAATCAATCATGTATTATTCAAAAATCACTATATCGGTATCAGAACCATATCATGGTTTATCTTTCACTCATACATATATTTTCCAAAATTATAACCTATTGTGGAGTCACATTTCATGGTTCCACACAATCTCAAGTCCTTGATGAAATAGTAGTGCAGTACAATCCTTATATACTCCATAATAATTATAACCATTACATAATTGATACAACACTAAAATGACAAAATTATTTAATAACAAGATAAGAACTCTAATCATTACTCCTCAAATGTGGTAGTATCATAACTTGATTATTATCCAATAACATCATTGGGGGCATACTCTGATGATTTGGACATTGGTTTGCGTAGTGTAACCACTCCTTACAGATGAAGCATTATACATTTGAAACATTTTTCTTACCCTTGCAGTCACACACTTGGTGTCCTTTTTCTCCACACTTATAACAAACTCCCATTCCCTTCAGGCAAGATCCATGGTATTTCTTCCCACAGTTATCACATATTGGATAATTCTTCTTTTCCCTCGTCCCTTTATCCACCATTCTCTCTTCCATCCTTTTCTTCTCTTTCTTCCCTTCAAATCCATAAGACAAAGAGAATTATTTACTTATCTTATTAACACATGATACTATTTCTTCATATGTTGAGAACACATGGCAGACTATTTCCCTTCTAAATGTTGGCTTAATACCGTGAACGATATGATCCTTCTTACTCATTGGATCATACATATTGATGGAGTTCACATTCCTTCTCCTGGGCACCATTTCTATAAAATGGCATAAACTAGGTTAGTTTATGAATTACAATGAATAATTCCAAACATGTAAAATAATTAATGTAAATTGAACGGTTTATGGATATAATCCATAATCATAAAAAAATGTTTTCTTTGAGAAAGTATATGTTCATAAACCCTTCATAATGGTTTGTAAAAAATGAGAATTATCCTATGTATATCCCCCGGGAGTGTCATAACCAAGAGTGCAGCAAGGATCATTTTCGTTCACTAGTTCCCGTTCAAGTCTAGCTCAAAGCAGTGTTTTTGGGATTTACCCCTAGGTACATCTGTTCCAGAGCCGCCTCTACCTGCTCGTATCCAGACACAGATGTATTTCTCTGAAAACTCACAAAATATCTATAATACCAAAATTCTAGGAAGTTATTCTATACTAATCCTAAAAGTCTATCTTTGGGATATGTTCTCTACTTAGAGTTTTCTAAATCTAGCTTCCAAGGTTAGTACTAAACTGCCTCTGATACCAACTGTAATGCCCCAACCCCAGTTACCCAGAGTCGATGAATTATTTCATAACATTGGCATGATCACAAAATATCAAGTCTCGAAAGACCGATTAGTTTAGTAGCCTTGGAAACACTAGATACATTCATAAATGGTACATTACATCATAAAGTGAAAAACTACAATAACATCTTCTCTTCATATCCCCTCATAATATCCCTGCAGGTCATTCATAAAATATTTCTTCACATCCTGGAAAAATTAAAACATTGGAAGGGGTGAGTTCAGATGCTCAGTAAGGATAACAATATAGCTGAAGCATTCATAAATAAACATTAACATTTAAGGCAATGTATAACTTAAACAAAAGCCTTTTAAACTTGAACATCATCATAATATGGGAAAATAAAATGAAATAATGCCATTTACATATTCACATGGATATTCTACGGGTCGAATAATCACATGCAATATCAATAACCACTTTCATAATGATGGAATGCATAATTTCAGTCTATCATAACCACGTAGCCAATGCCTCATTCCAAGACTACAAATAAGATTTTGTCAAGGCCTCGTGCCAAGACACTAGTTTTTCTCATGAGACCTACCGATGTAATTTTTTTAGAAGATAATTACATTTAAAATTGATAAAATATACTCCAGTGTTTTTCTGAAAACACTATGAAAGATTCTAAAAACAAAATAACTAATTCTGAGACTGCTCGACTAATTACAGGCCATGATGGGTCCACGTCCAATCCCTTCCTATCTTCCACACTCGAGAGTCGGGTTTTCTGAAAACATTTTTAAGATTTCTTTAAATATGTATACATTTGAACTGGATTTCCATATATTTGAGAGAAATATATCTTTTTTGAAATAATTTAAAAATGACATAATTATAAAATAAAACCTTTTGAATAAACGTAAAAGTCAAAGGGGTTTATACACCGTATAAAATAAAGTTGTGTATAAAACAAAATATTCCTCAACGAAAGGAGATTGAGACGATGTCCCTTACAAAGATCTTTTTTTAAATAATATAGATCTATTATGTGTATTCACTATATGTAAACATAAATAACGTACAAATACAAGATAGGACATAATAATATCAGGAAATAATTTGAATGTAGGAGATTAACCCAAAGAATAGAAATTGTGTTAAGAAGTTCCTTTACCTCGTGTCTGACTTGACTCGACCGTTCTTTAACCTCAGGAATAATAAACTAGAGTTAAGTTATACTTTTCATAAGAAACATTTTCATGTTTATTATTCCTTTTATATCACTTATTACCATGTTATGAACATTATGTAATTATTTAAGTTAATAACGGTCGTTTTGTCGATCATTGGTACTTGAGTCAAAAATAAACTTCTTATGATTACAAGTTATTCATGTGGTAAAATATCCTTTATATCCAGAATTATATTCATGATGTAGAAATCATATATATCCAGTATATATATGCATTTATAATATTACATAACATTTAGAGTTAAGAAATGAAATGCACCGTTCATGGAGACGGTAAGCCGTACGTACGCATGAACGCTACTTTCAATTCTATTTCATATTTAATGGAATGAAATTATAATTATATAAAGGTATAATATAATTCCAGTATAATATAATGTATAATACCATTTAATCTATCCTTTATACATCCCACATATGGAATTAACGATTCAAATCACTTTGAGGGGGCGGTTGTCCGCACTTCTTAAAATGAAATTATCGCGTTTACCCATAATGGATTTCATAAAGGTATTGTATAAATGAAAAATAAAGATGTATAAGGAAAACAGAAACATAATATATATCATATATAGAAATAGTTTTATCATAATGGCCACCATGAGAGGTGTTAAAAGAAGATTGAACAATCATCATTTCGTGAGGTAGTAATTCGCCACCCACAGAAACAGTATGTTCTTTAACCATTTGACGAAGGTATGTGTAAGTGTAGCTCGAATAATTATCATAAAAACATCCTAGTATATTGAAGATAATTTTTTTGTTACAAAATAATGGAATAAAAAGAGTATAAGGGGTTGGAGAAGCAAAATAAAACAAAATAACATAAAAGAAGACATTACCTTGAAATCGGGTAACTCCTTTTGATTTGTTCCAAAGGCTTCTTTCGGAAGACTTCTGCCCAGAGTGAGGCTTATAAAAGTAATATAGGGAAGTTTATAGAGTATTTGGGTAGAGTTAGGCTGGGACAAATGTCTTTGAAGGTGTGAACAAGGTGGTAGTGGTGGGGGCCTTTTATAAGAGGAGAGGAGGGGCACTCTTGGGAAGTCATGAAATATTACATTATTATATAATGGGTTTCGGATTTTAAAGGTCCCAAACTTATATATTTCAAGGATAAGGTATTAAGGGTTCTAAATCTACCCATCCAATAGGTTTTTAATAAGTGTAGGTCTTAGAATATACATTATCGTTTCATTTTATTTAAATCGTTAATTAATGGGGTAATTGCTTCATCATCATAGTGTCATTAAAATTTTAATTAATATAATTTATAAAAATTATAAAAAACTACCACGATGTAGGAAATATTTTTAGCTTTCCAATTAATATTTATAGTCAAAACTTTAACTTATATAACCCCATGTGATAATTTTTTTAGTAAAAAAACACATGTTTGTGGCAATTTCATTTTTACTATAAATAAAAAGTTATTAATGTCATTTTCTTACACAAGTGGCTCCATGGGGTCCCCAAGTTGACCCGTGTATTTTCCTGGTCGTACATGACTCATTAAATAAGTGTAGGACAAGTGTAAGGGTATTTTCATATTTTTATAATATCATTTTTACCTTAAATTTCACTAATTACCTTTAATCGGGATTAATTAAACTTAAAAGTTACTATTTTCCAAAAAATTATTTTAGTCTCATTGAACCAAATTTTACTTCTTAATTACAACCATGTATGATGGATTTTTGAAATCAAATCATAGAAGTGGTAATGTTTCATTAAAACAAAAAATCAGTTTTTTAACTACCACTTTGTGGTTTCACTATTCATCAAAAATTGAAATTTTTCAGAACAATGCCAAAATTTCACCCTAAGCTATAATTGATAATATGAATTAAAAAATGATGTCTATTTTAAAAATTTTAAAACATATAAGTTGAATTAATTTATTTTATAATTAATTTCCACTGTCAAAACAAATAGCGTGTTTTTAAGAAACAATATCAATCAAAAGATAGACAATTGTTTAGGTCAAATTTCAAAGTGAAATTAATTCTAATGAACACCATTGGATAAAATGGTAAAAATATATTCTAATTATAATTTAAAACCACTCAATAGTATAATTTATAACTATAAATTATTTTGATTAAAAAAGTTGTTTTTATGTATTTTTCACTATTCATATAAAATTGGAAGTTCTCAGAAAAATACCAAAAATTCCACTTAGGATAATTTCGATATTCCGATTCCAAAAATGATGTCCATTTTGAAATATGAAATATAGATAATTTCAAAAAGTGGGTATTACTATTCATAATGGCTATTTTGATTGGTCGTGGTGTGTTTGAATCTCAAACTTGCGTACAATGCAAGCTATTGCATTATTGAAAGAGAAGCATATCGTGGAAGATCGGCGTGTTACAATTCCAAGTGTGCCCCTCCCCTATATTATAAAAGAAAACACTTTATTATCATTTTTTCAATAATAAAAACATATTTGGTTAAGCCCAGATTAGAATAAATACATTCACAACATCACTACGCACATTCTAGAGATCTTAGTTTAGGAGGAATACCACCCCATAGCAGTCATAATATATCAAGAAAAGGAGATTGCCCACAGAATATGTATTATTTGAATCAAGTAATTCTGTTTATTTCTTCATACACAAAATTCAACTATTCTTCATCCATGATGAAATAATAAATCTAGTATATTTCATATACATTTATCTTATTATGTTAATATCATTACCTAAATCAATATCAACTTTCATCAATTGGGAAAAGAATTAATTGTTCTTGGGTATAGTTGACTAACACCTCATGAACCGATATAATTAATTTTCTATTATCATCTATCAAACCTGATTATAATGATGTAATTAATGTTTATATATGGTATTAATTAATTATTTATCATCATAACAAATATTTTTTTTACATTCTAACATTTCCATGCACATGAAAATGTTGAAGTCGCTCATGCATACTGTGAACTATCAACTCCATGAAGTGATGTGATTCATTTTTCATCATCACATAAGATATATGATATATATAAGTACATTTCAATGAATAATCTGAAATTTATGATATTAGTATAAATATTTAAATATAAAATAAATATTACACTGTTTAAATAATGATCATTTATAAAATGAAATGTTACTCATGTATACATACAGCCTACCGTCCCAATGATTATAATGTTGTTAATTTTTTATAAACATAGATAATGGTTTGATTAAAATTCATAATCAACGTATAAAATTGATTATTATTTCTCTAATATTATTCTGGATATGATTAAATTATAACCACTTTGACTATTGAGATCATACAAAATTCACTCTGGACTCAAGTACAAAATATTGACAAAACATCTGACATGAACTTAAATAATTTGGTAATTATTATAATGTGATTATAAGTGATATAAAAGGATTAATAAATGATAAAAATTTCACAAGTAATTAATTTTTCATCCTAATTTTATTAATCCAGAAAATAAATGTCATACGTGACGAGTCAGACTGAAGGTAACAGATATTATTATTTTTTAAAATCCTCTATTAAAGATCATATTTAAAATATTTTTACAAAACCTAAAAGGATTTTTTTTATCATATTAAACATGGATGAAATTTAAAAATTAATTATTTCTTTAATTTTCTGACTCTTTATTTGAATGTTTAAAATTTTATTTTGAAATAATTAATTTTATTTATGTGTGCGCAGATTTGTAAAAATGAAAAGTGATTTCAAAGTGGAAAAATTAATATTTTTTGTTCTGAATGACGTATGTTATCTTGTTTTTATACCTTTGTGGGAAAAGTTTATGAGTATGGGTGGTTATGTGATAAACCGTAGGTGGATCTTCCCATTCTAGATCTCCAATGCATTTGTTAATGAGACAGAATTAACTGGTCAGGTTTCTCCTAAGACATTATGGGAATACACTATGGTGATTGTTCTAAATGTGACCATGATGGTTAATACTAATGTAGTTATGAGATCAATAATAAGAGTAATCTTTATATGGAAATGATTCCTCAAGTTACCTTTATTTTTATTATGTAGTTTTATTGGAATGTTATGATTTGATAGGGAAAGCTAAAGGCTTAATGTTTTATGGGTGAAATGTATAACATAGTAAAAAATAATTCATTTTTATATAAATATTCATGGACTAATGGTTTCCTTTATTATTTTTATGTCCCTTACTAATATTTTTGTGCTCATTAATTTTTTTTAAAAAATTCATTGGGATAATGGGAGGGTAGGGACAATGATTTTTCAAGGATAAAACCAAGAAGGTTTATTATAAAAATAAATGATTTTTTATTTTAAATAACATTTTTTGGTGGAAAAAGTTGATAATGAGTATAAGTTTCCACTTTTAATGTATGGGTTTAATTTTTTTGAGATTTTTCTAATTCTACAAAACTCTAAAGTAAAAAAGTCCTCAAAATATAAATAATATTAATTTAAATAAAAAATAAAAGAGTATTTAATTTTTACGATTATCTTCTTACATTTTGTATCAGATGATGGTTTAGATAAGATTAGATATTATAATTCTATTTAATAGTATGTTATATGTTATATATAACAAAAACGTTTAAAATGTTATGAAGAGTCATAGTTATTTTAGAAAAAATGAATGAGTTTGAGATAACACAAATAATGATATTTTAGTGGTTATCATCCTCATAAGATGGTATAATATTAATTTATTTTACTCACAAACCTTTTTGGTTTTATTAAATAGATGGATATAGAAAGAAACAAAGAAACAATGGGTGTGAAGGAAAATCTGGTGGTTATCTAAATAATTACCCAAATGAAATGGGAGACGTAATGAGAAATATATTTGTTACTCTAAACCAACTATCCAGAGTATTGATTAACCACTTGACCTTGGTGAGATTTAAAATACACCATTTATGAGGTAAATTAATCCATATGTATTTTCAGATAATAATTATCATAAAGGTAAATATAATCAATGAAATAAATGTCATGGATGTGGAAATAAATAGATTGGGAAATGTATTAAAGGGTTGAGAAGATGTCTAAAATATTTTAATGTAGGTCATAAAGAAATAATCTTCCAAGGAAAAAAGGAAACATTAAGTTGACTCTAGGAAATAAAAAATGTTCTTCCTATGTTATCAATTAGATGTTCAAAATTTGTAGAGTATTGTCATTATGAAAATCGATGACTTAGGAAGAAGTACCATGAATTTGATTAGCATGACATCCCATATATCAGTTTAGAAATAACTAATTCTACTATAATTAAAGATGATAAAACTGAAAACGAAATATTTGAAAGTTATGGATTATTTATTGGTTCATGTTGTAACGTTATAAAATATCAAGATATGACACATATTTTTGTTTTTATAAAAGTGGTATTTTTGAATATGTTTGAAAATCTTTTATTAATGATTAGGATGAAATTTGAGTGATTAAGATGCATATATATAAGTAATTAATGAGTTATGTTAGATATAAGGATGGTGACATGATTTAATGTATTAATAATTTTTGATCACTAGAGTAAATTAGAAAACTTGTTTAGTTACTGTTATATTTAACACATAATTCTTCATTGTGAAGAAATTAATTTTGGAATAATTCTATTTTCCTTCTTGGACAATCTTATTAAGGTATGGATAACCTTTAGGGTTTATATGATCTTTGAATTTTATTTAACTATGGGATATAACATTTTTTTATATAAATTTAAATGTATAAGATTTACATTGAGTTTAAAACATGTTATCGTTATTTTTGATGATTTTATCATATTTTTGGAATGTTATAAGAATTATATTTTTAGAAAAATGACAACCTATAGGATGAAATAGAACCCATCACATCTTGAATGGACGTGAGAATTTAACCCACAACCTAATGGTGACATGGGTGTATCACCTACCATAGTTCTACATGGAATCCTAGTTAGCATAGAATTATATTTTTAGTTAAATGATTTGACAGATGAAAAATATGTTGATTTTGTGAACATATGTTTTATAGAATAGATATCCATGGGGTCGAAAAGTGATTTGGTGATTATGTGGTTAATGTTTTCTTGGAAGATGTATTATATTTTGGGGACCATTTTAAAATTGAGGTAAATAGAGTAATAAAGTATTTAATTTTAGGAATCAATGTTGAATTACATTTTGAAAGCATATATGATTTTATTCTGGATTTAGGCTGATTAAGGTTCTTTATGGAAATGGTTAGAGTATCTTGATGATTAATTGGAAAATTACTTTTTGGTCTAACACTTCACGAGTAATTGAAGTTATTTGGAGATAATTTTTAAAATTTACCCTGAAAAATCTTGTGATCAAATTGTTTTATATTTTAGGTTTAAATAACTTTTTGTCTTATTTAAAGGAATTTAAATTGCAATTATTTATCAAATGGGCTATACTGATATTTTTGTATCACTGTTGAAATTTAGGGATTAATGTAGTTTCCATCATATAATGGTTTATTATTTTTAGGTAATTATCATATTTTATCCTAACCTTTTCAGTTTTGGTTAATGTTTCAAGATAGGAGGAATAATTAATTTTCATTTTGTGGACTATGTGGGTATGAAAATGTTAATTCTAATTCTCCCTGAATGTAAAATTCATCTAGAATACTCATTATATAATGAAAAAGACAAGTTTGTGGTGGAATTTTATTAATAACTAAAACTATACATTTCAAGTAAGTATATTACCTTATGTTCGTAGCCCAGGAATTAAAATAATTTCCCAACTATATAAAAGGGATCAAAAAACAAAAATGTTGTCCATTTACTTTTAATACTTATTAATAAATGACATTTTAACCATTAAGTGATTTATGGTTTTTTTATTTTTAAATTTCTCATAACCACATTATCCCTCACTCTACTTCATAACATTATATATCTCCTTGATTTCCATGTTCATGTTTTCATACAAAGAACCCGAGCATGTGTTATCTCATGAGACCTTCAAACCTCCATTTCATTATTTCAAAGTGGATGTTTTATTGACAATTATTCTGATATTGGATTTAAATAATGGTATTTTTAAAGTTAAAACCTTATTTAGTAATCCCAAATTCCAAATTTTTAGGTCACAATTTCCAAAATTAGTGGATAATATAACATCTATGGGTTTTTATGAAAGAAACACTATGATCCATATCATACATGATAGCACAACATCGAGATTAAAAGAACATCTAAAAATTATTATTTAATTATTACCATTATAAAATATCCATTACAGTGGTGGGTGTAAACATGAATAACATATTTATGAAAATATGATTTACCCATGTATATATAATTAATTATTTCACTAATTAATTATAAACGAAAAAAATCCCATTTTAAAATAAAAGGACATACTTTTCTAAAAAACTATTTAAATGTGAATAATTGTTTTTCATACAAATATATTAACAAATAAATATTTCTTTATTATATTAATTAATTTTATATTTTATTTAATCTCATTATTACCAATTATATTTTGTTTTTTCAAGACAAGATACAAGAGTAAATGTAATATTACTCATAAAATTTGTATTTTTCTACGTATCCAGTTTGGCCACCTTTTGATGGAAAACTTATTTTAAATCTATTTTTACCCTATTATAAATATTATATTTAAAAATAGACCTATTTATAGAAATATTAATAAAAGAAATGTACATTGGTTGAATTTTTGGTAATCTTCAGTTAAGTGTCATATGTTCATGAACAATGAAAAATACTGGATATAAATTGAAAAAATATTTTTCTTATAAATAATTTATAATGTTAAAATTTATGTTTAATTATTTTTAATGTATATTTAGGTAAATTTTATGTCAATTAATCCAATTTAGGTCATTAGAATTAATTTAACATTGAATTTGTAAATAAAAACATTTCAATATTCAGAATGTTTTCACATTAATAACTTGTCTTATAATCTCATCAATGAGATTAAATATTAATTAATTTCAATAAATTAATAGAAATAAATTTTGAAAAATATATTCCAAATTTGGAAACATAAGTTACAATTATATTAAATAGGATCGTTTATTTTTAGTCAATGTGAATAGTAACTGTAGTAATTCTTATTAACACTATTAAGGGTAAGTTTTGTAATATGGGAAAAAACAATTATATAGTTATTAGAAAACTACCCCAAATTATAGATCACTTTTTTGGACGAACACAACCATTATTGGACTTAAGTTGTTAAAAAAGGAGATCTTCTGAAGAAGAGTTATTGTTTTAATCAAGTATTTCTCTTTTTCTTCTTCTGAAAATTTCAGAAATTATTATTATAACATGATGAAATAATAACTATTTTATCCTAAATATATTTATATTTAAATATCATCACCCGAATCCATCCCCACTTTCATTAAATGAGAAAATAATTATTCGTTCATGTGTGTGACAGACTACCACTTCGTGAATATATATTATTCATGTTCCATCACAATCTCTATAGAATGATTAAAATGATCAATTAATGTTTATATATTATATTAATGAAATATTCATCATAATTATAGAGTAATATATCATTTACATTCTTATTTTAACAAATTGATAAAAATTATAACGTTGTTCATGCGTAGGTGTGATCTATCCACTCCTTGAAAAAATGTGATTCGTTTTTCATCACCACATCACATAGATTATATATATAAGTATATTAAAATTAATTAAATGATATTCAGGATTTTATGATATTTCTACTATGATTAAATAATAATTACCTTCTTTTAATAATGATCATTGTAAAATAGAATCTTTATTCATGCATACGTACGACCTACCATCTCTATGACTATAACAAAGTTCATTTTTCATAACCATATGTAATGAATTTATTTAAAAGTATAATTAATTTATAATAGTAATTATTATTTCAGGAATATTTTTCTGTAGATTATTAAATTATGACCACTTTAACTATTTACATCATACCAAATTCATTGTGAGATCAAGTACAGAATATTGACAAAACATCAGACATCAACAGAAATAATTTTGTAATCATCATAACATGATGACAAATGATAAAAATTAAATAATAAAAATTAATATGGTTATAAATATATTAAATATTTAAAAAAGTTAATTTATTTATGAAGGTAATGATATTTCATGATGAGTCAGACTCAATGTAAAGGAATTTATTTAAAAAAATTGTTTTAGAGTTACCCTTTAAAATATTTTCCCAAAAACCAAAAGAATTCTTTTTATCATATATGGAATGAAGGGAATCTTCCAATATCGTGTCAATTTAATTTTTTGATGCTACCTTCACAATATTAAAATTTTATTTTCAAATAAGGTGTTTTCATTTATGAGTGCTCAACTTTGTAAAAATGAAAAGTCATTTGAAGGTGGAATTTTTTTATGAATGATATATGTGTTTTGTAATAATATGGTTATATGGAATTTTTTATGAGTATGAGTGGTTATATGATAATCCAATGGTGGGTAATCCCATTATAGTTCTCCATATTCATTCAGCAATGTGAAAAAATTAACCAGTAGGGTTTCTTCTATGTGAATTAAGGAATACACTATGGTGGTTATTCCAAATGTAACCGTGAAGGTTTCTCACTATGTACATGTGATAGAAAAAGTAAAATTAAGATTTATATCAAAATGACACCTCATTTTACTTTTATAATTTATACTGTCTGTTTAGTATTATCAGAAACATATTATTTAATGAGTTTAGATAAAGAGGTTATGTTTTATGGGTGAAAAGTATAACATTGTTAAAATGTTTGCATGTGTTTAAAAGTATTCAAGGAATAAAAATGTATTTTATTACTTTTATATACCATACTAATTTTTTTCCTCATTCCATATTTAAACATGGTTTTCCCATGGTTTAAGGGATATTAGGGACAATGATGACATCAATGAGAAAACATTGATGATTTTTCATAAAGAGAAACCCAGTTCTATTTTAAAACCTTTTTTTGGTAGGAAATATGGATACTGGGTATAAGGATCTACTTATAATGTTTGGGTAAAAGATTTATGATTTTTTCCTAATTCTCTAAAAATATAATCTAAAAAATATCCATAGAATTATATAAATATAAATTCTAGTTAAAAACACTAGAATATGTAATGTTTAATAGAGGGTCATTATTGTATAAGAATCTCACATATGAAAGGAATTACCCTCAATAAAATTTTGGATCATGAGATATGATAAATCTACAGAAACCCAAATCCATAGAATAATATAAATGTATACACCAAAACCATCCAACAATGCATGAAAATGTCTACTAGTATGTATAAATTATCAAATTAAATAATAATAACATGCCCTATGAAAATTAATCAACAATAGATCTAATATTTAATCATGAAAATTTCATCTTGGTCTTTGAAATCATCTTGAAATATTGATTAAAATAGTTTATATATACATAGTGTGGGTATGAACTGCATAATCACTAGGATTAGATGCAAGGCCTCTTATGATCATATGAAAGGATAATACTAATAAAACAGTGAATAAAATAAAAAACTAGCATTTACTTAAATTGTAAAACTAACCATTACCACCCTTAACATTTCATTATTATTATATTACACATATAATGAAGTTTCATATAATTAAATGAAAAAAGTAAGCACTTCTCCACCGATTTGACACTCTCGCACCCCGATGTCTAACAACCTATTTTCTCATACCTTGTATTAATATCTCATCATATATCTATCCATATCAATACTGGGTTGGGACACATCTATACCTATCCAAAATTCCCATAGGGTCTAGAATCTGGTCCTACCATTAGAAATCACCACAACATAACCTCATCCAAATAACAATGGAAGTTGTGTGTCATAATTGTGATCAATATTGAGCTTGTATCATCCTACTACCATACATAACCCAACCATATATCACCTCATCATCACCACCGGGTAATCTCTAACACCAACATGTATCATCATTGGGTAATCTATAACACCAAACTAAATCATCACAGGGTAATATACAATGCTAAATTGTATCATAAATATGTAATCACCAACATGAACCATATCATAACTAATTTTAGAGGAAGAGTGGGTAAAAGTGGGTAACCAAAAATCTGATTTGTGACCCGCCTGAATGTTGGGGGAAGGCACTCATAGCCCAAAAAATTTGGGTGTTGGAAATGTTATGAAACATGGGTTGGGTTTATGAACAAATAACACAAAATACAAGATGTAAAGATAAATTACAACATATGACCTATGGGTTACCATATATGGAACTATTATACTCCACATCACCACCACTTCACCACACAACTCCTATCAAAACCATTTCCACCATTAATTTCATCACTCTATAGAACCACCACATATAGCTAGAAAAATTAAACTTTTAATTATTGGTTTCACCATTTCCATTATTATGAGTTTCTAGAAACTCAATTGTACTAATAAATATAATTTATCATTAACAAAACCCATCCATTTATCAATCCATTCTTTTAATACATTAACAACTCTTTAATTAGATCCTATGTCATTTATGTTTCAGCATTTCAACTTCATTCCATGGAAATACATGAAATGAACCCTACAACACCACATAACAAATCCCCCTACCCACATAAACCAACACAATAAAATAATGAATCCCAATCAATCACCGCAACCCAGAAATCTCAACAAAACAACCACACTTCAGAACGACCACACATCAGAACCACAACACATTGGCCCATATCATAACTTTTGACAACCAACTCATACATTCCTTCCCAACACATTCCACACCGAACCCGATCACCAATTTATTTAATAAAACCACCCTAATGTTCCTACACATCACACATGACCACACAACATGAAAATGGAAACATAACATCAGATTCTATCTGTCCTATAATTTGATACAAAATAGTTTTGAAAAGGTTTTTAGTCTCATTAAATCATTACATAGAATGTGTTTTATCAGAAAACGCCACCTTTCTATGGGAAACCGATTAATTAACCATATATAATTGATTATCCATATCATATTAGGTGATTCAAAAAAATAATTACAAAACAGTTTCATATTTATCAAAACTAAAACACATGAATGCCTGCCAACATCCATGGTTTTCATCAATCATAATAAGCATGTATAATTTTCACTAACAATATCATAAAAATAAGTAAACACAAGATAAAAATACCATTCCCAATCCAATATATAAGAATTAATAATATTATTATGATGAACCATACTACCCACCTAAAGGGAGATAAAATCATGAAATTTCCACATGTTCATGTAAAAAAGTGGATAATGTGGATCTAACACATTGAGGAAGAATTATAATTTACCATGAACAACATGGACATGAAAGAACAACTGTAAGAACACACAAACACTTGGAAAATGTAGATCATTGATAAAAAAACCAAAGTATCAACAAAATAATTATACCAAACACTCTCAATTAAAAAAAAATTTCCACTGGGAATTACTAAAAAGAAGAATGTGATAAATAGAAGGAGAAAGGGAATTTACTAACAGTGGATATCCAATGAACAATTTATAATATATATTTATAAATATTATTGAAAATTGGGTGGAAGATTTTCCAAAATTGTCCAGGGTTCACCCAAAACTATATACGAATAAGTAAAGAAAGAGATAAATTAGAGGATATCTAGAATTTATAAAAATGTTGGACCCCAACACATCCAGGATTTTAAAAACAAATTAAATCCATGAAAATTAATTATAATCACTAATTTAGGCCTTGAATTCAAATCAAGTCATGAAGTAAAACAATTCAAAACTCCATGATTATCCACTATTTTTTATGATGCATTAATAAAAAATTTATCCATTTCTTGAATTATTATTTCACTCTATGAGTTAATTAATTATATAATTACATTTAAAAACTTCAAGACATGAATTTAAATCCTCTAAGCAGTGAAAAAACATTGAAATCATGAACACTCAATCATTCTATGAAAAAACCCACATATGTATAATTTTATCTCTAACTTCACTATACGCTCCTTCAGCCTCCTATGAACATCTATAATTCCAAAATTATAAGAGTAACTATCTCAGAATGAAAAAAAATATTACGTTATATACCTCTCAAATGATTATCATCCTTGATAATAAAAACCCTAAAAAGGAATGGAATATTCTTATGAAACCTTTATATGAGATGCCTTTTAAGGGTACCATTTAATCCAAAACACTACCACATTACTATCCTCTAACAAGAATAACACCATACTATCTCACACAAACAACATGACACCTACCTTACATAGCACCATCTGCACTACCATTTTATTCCTCTACAAAACTCTTTCCAATAACCACCACAACCACAACTCTACACTTACATATGCACACAAATCAAGGAAAACCACCCTATATATCTAGATATTTTTCTATTTGGATGATACTGACTTGAACATATATTTTTAAAACATTCTTAAATATATTTTTTCTTAATTTGGAAGAGTTCTTATTCTCTTAAAATTCTATAAGCCACAACCCACATAACCTGTAATGGAAAAAATATATATCTTGAATCAGTAATAGTCCATGAATCACCTCATCAAATAAAAAAACAATGAATAACTCAAAGAAACTCCGAGTAAGGGGAATACATCTACATCTCACCCTCCCAAGTGATCCCACCTAAGACAACATTCCTCCCCAACACATGAATGAATGAAATAAACCATCCATGCAACACCCTCTCTGGACAGTCCAAGATTTCTTCTTTCCACCCAATGAATGTCATGTCATCCTCAATTTCCAACTCTACCTAGTCAATGATGTAGGGGTCATCATAAATAAGCTAATAGATTTGGGAAACATGGAATACATTATGGATGTTTTCTAACCATGATGAAAGTGAAAATTTATAATCCACCTCACCAATGCACTCTAACACCTAGAAAGTCATGAAAAACTAGGAATAAAGCTTACACACTCTTCCAAAACCACAGTACCCATGATAAGGGAAATCATCAAGAAAAAAATCTCCACAATATGAAACTGTATAGGATACTAACTGTTATCAACATATTCCTTTTAACATTCCTACACCACCTTCATTCCCTTTTAGACAGTATGGATCTTCTCAATCAAGATATGCACTATATAATGAACAAGATCTATAGACTCCCCAACCTTAGTCATGAATAAAGGAGAATCAAATGATCACCCATAAAATACCTCAAATAGACACACACTAATGGACAAGTGATATCATTTCATATTAAAAAACTCAATAAAAGGATGTTTCCTTACCACACTATCCACCAAAATCAAATATATAATCTTGTGACATATCCTCCAATATATGGATCATCTACTCTATATTATTATATTTGTATGGATATAATGCAGCTCTAATGAGAAACTGGTAACAAAAGGCATGATGAAATACCATACTATCCCATGAGGTCAAATGAGGATCCAAGTCATTGATGATATTCCTCAATAACTCGTTAAACCTAAAAACACAATCCAAAAACTAACATTCTAAAACATCCACCACACTTGATTCACATATCACAAAAAAGTGAGTTGATTTCATTAGTTGGTTCACTATCACCTAAACTAAATCCATAATCCTTGAGGCCTGGGTAAACTTGAGATGAAATGTATTCAAAATTTATTCCCATTTTCATTTGGGGATATCCAAAGGAAACCATAATCCTCCAGGAACTCAGTGTTCAACCACCCCCTAATGAAGAAATAGACATCCAACCATAATATCAGCTGTTGGCTGCTTTATTCGATACCAACAATGTCATCTCCACAAGCTATGATAAATCATATACACACAAAAATATACCACTATAGATAAGCTATGAAACTCATTAAGGACCCCCATGTGCATTGAAAATGGAAAAACAACCACCCATGAGAAAATATATTATTCTAACAGTCCTTTGACCATCCATCTACATCATCTGTATGGCTGACATGGTCATATATCACCCTTATCAATGATTCAACGCACTAAGACTCCTCCACATATCACATTAAGATCTATTCCAATTCCATATAATAGAGACAACCTTGGTTACTACTTTTACCCCTATAAAGACACACCACTATAGGATCCTCTAACTCTATCCAAACATCAATAAACTCCCAAACCACTTCTCTTTGGGACTTATCACTCATCACATTAACAACATCCTTCCACCAAACCATAGGGTAGTTGATATTATAATTTTGAACCTAGAGAAACTTTATATGAACATGTGTTTCTTGTCATGAATTCATTGAGTTCTAACTTATTTGAAAATTCCATAGTTCCCCTGATTCCATTCATTCCACTATGTATTTCAGAAAAAACCTAATTTATTTTGGGGGATCATATAGACTATTTCATCAATATTTTATCCTCAGTTACTATAATGTTTTCTTTTTTTTATTTTTTAAATAAATATTCATTATCCTTGTATTTATTTATTCCTCTCATTATGAATTCTATATAGTGATGTTATTTTTGATCGTTGAGTGTTTGAGTCTACTATTTTGATGATCCTTCAGTGTCATTCATGTTGATATATGGGTTCCTAGTGTGGTCATGTTATTATAATTATTCATTATTTTCCCTCTCATGTGTAGTGATTCAAAAATATTCATTGAGAAAGGGGATCCACATTATCTCAATTTTTATGTTCATATTTGGGTATATCATGATTTTATTTTCATTGGAGTGTATAGTATGTGTGATCATAACAATATAATTATTTCCATTAACGAAAATTTACTGTAAAGGGAGTACCCTAAAGTTTTTTCTACATTTTATTGTATTTATAATGAAACCATGATTTATTTTTGGTTGGATGAAAATAATGACTTTTTGGGGGATTGTTTGTTTTATTGTTGATGTGATTATGAAACCCTAATCATATGGATTATTTTATGTCACATTGAATAAAAGTTGACGAAAATATATACGCATAATGAAACAGTTTACCATGGAAAACTGTAATGTCTAACAATACCCATGTTAAATAATGGAGTGATGTGAATAAATCACTTCAATGAACCCTAATTTGTGGTAAATTATGGATGATAGATTGTATTTTTGTATGTTTATGTGCTTGTAGTGATTTTTTGTGGCCATGTGAACCATGATGGGGATATTACGGTGATGGTGGTGACTGACATGGGTGGGGTATGTGTTGATAAGTGAAGTGATGGTTGGTCAACCTGATATGTGATGTTGTAAGATGTACAATATATTGATAGTTGATGTTGTGATGAGATGGTTTTATTGTAGTGATGAATTGGAATATATTATGCTGTGGTGATGGTTTATGTGGAATAGACGAGATTTTACATGGTAATTTTTTTCTAGTTTCTTGGTTATCCTGTGAATAAATATAAATTCTAAAAATTATTATCATTTTATGAAATGGAGGTTTGGAAATTGTCTTAAATTAATTGAATGATAAATCAATACTCTACATTAATATAAAATAAAATGGATTAGTAAATGGGAAATTATGAGAAATAATCAACTCAATAATGATAGAACCTTTAATTTTTTAGTGGTATTTGTGTGGTTATATGTGTTGGTTGTGTGATATGATCCATTTAGTGGTGGAAGCAACTGAAATGAATTTCGTGAGGTATACCAGTGATGTTGTTAAGTATTTTTGTGCATTTGATGTTAAAACATAGGTTTGGAAATACTTTCTATCAAAATAAAATGTATTTTCATGTTATATTATATTTACTCAACTAGAGTAAGATAACCATACCAACACACAACTATTTTTTATTCCAATTGGTTTTCCGAATTCTAGGATGGTGGTTAATTAGATGGATATGTACACCAATTTCCCATATCATCCTTTAGTACTGGAGATAATGACCTGGGATGGCAGTTAATCAAATGGTTATGTACACCCACATCACAACTCTTCCTACATAGTAGTGATGATGACATTGGATGGTGTTGGAGATACCCTGGTGAAGACATGGGGTTTTCTTGAAGAATATATAGGTGCTGATAAGGTTTAGTGTTGGTTAATAACCAGATATGGTTAGGATATGATATATGGTAGGGTACATTAATTGTATGAGGAGGACAGAAGTTTGAAATCATTTACATTCATGATACCATAATTCCTTAGATATGTGGATGAGAATTTGATGTGAGGAAAACTAATGGCAAACCAGATATTAGACCATGAGGGAAGGTGGGATAGGTAGTGATTCATCCAGAAACACATTATATATAGATGTAAATGTTATTTTCATGGATGGAATGGGATAATAGGATTTTTGAAATTGTGCTGAGAGAGTAAAGAATTGGTGGTGGAGCGGTTTCAGTTAACCTATGTTTTATATTCTGAAAACTATGTTACATCACTGGATGCATTATTTAGTGGGTGTGTCATGGTGAGGATGGGATTGGTTAGTTGACATCATTTGGGGAATTGTGGACCTAATATTTATTCATGGGTGAATTTTTATACTCTCCTTACATGCATGCAAGAGACATTGGGTATGATCATACTGTCTATACATGTTATGCACAACCAATGCATATATAAAAAATTATTTATCATTCCTAGTGGTTTTAAGGGCCTATATAGACATTAATAATTGGTAAATTGGAGAAAATATTGATTTTATACCACAAGGCTTATCTTTTTGGTATAAACTAGGAGAAAGTAATTTATATTCCCTGACATTGATGATGAATGGTGGTGTCACACCTAGTTTTTCATGTTTTGGTTTATGATCTGGCTAGTTCGAAATCATGGTATTTTTCTCAGGTACCAGCTATGATGAGGGTTGAGTTTTGATTTTTTTCCATTTAATAATATTTAAATGTTGTTTTTCCTTTTCTATGTTGGGAGAAAGAGGATTGTTGAAGTGTTTTGGACACCCATAGTGTAACCTTTTTGTGTTTAAAGAATTCAAGTATCATTGGGTTGGGTTCCCTAGTGTATTGAGTGTAATTTAAGGTTTTATAGAAATATTTTTAGGCCACATGGTTTGATCACGATTTTCCAAAATTGAGAAACCTAACCATGCAAAGCTGCAAATTAATTCTAGTATCCCACGCACGGTTTACACATTGTTTTCCAAACCCTGTAGCAAAATTGTGAAACCAATTAAGAGATTAATAACATTATATCTAAAAATAATTTTTAGTGATTCCACCTCCCATTTGAATCCATAACTATTGGGTTTTGGATAGAGGGTTCCCCCTTCATTCTACATCATTTTGGACCCGTTTTTGGGTGATTTATCACCAATGGTTAGTGATTCATCATGGTTTCTTCCTCAAATACTTCTCCTTCCTCTCCCCTATTACCTATTATTATTATTTTTATTTGTTCCTTCTTTTTCGATAGAAATTCTATACCATGGGTTCTTTTCCCATTTATTGGTGGGAGTTTTGGGTTTTTAGTGTTTTTGTTCATAGGTCTAGTGTTTTGGAACCCTCGTTGAGTGATTCCGGGTGTGTGTTCGCCTTCCTCCATGGATTTTAGGTAGGTTTCCATATGAAATAGGCCTTTTAATTAATGTTTCATTTATTTAATGGTGTTACCACATAATTTTATTAATAAATATTGATTTATGGTAATTGGTTTCATTGTTTTATGTGAAAAGTGGTGTTTTAGACCCTGTAATGTGAAAAATAGAATTTTCTAGTTCAATATTGCACACCATGTGTTTGATGAAATTGTTGATTTGATTTTGTAAGTAATTTGTGGTATATAAAGAATTGTTTAGACATGATAATAATTATAAGGCATGTAAAATAAGTATTGTTGGTTTTGTGAATTATTTTTCAATGTTCTTAAGTCATATGAAATTTGTATTTGACTTTTGAAAAATTTTTTGTTGTGGGATGATGAATTGTGCCTTGGTTGGAACATTTATAAAAAATTATGATTTCATTAAAAGTGGGATGGAAATATTTTTAGAGGATTTTAAAAAAATTGATGTCGAAATGGTGTGTATTCACATCTTTATGAAAAGTGTATCATGTATCATTGATAAAGGCTAGTTTTGTGGAATGCTTAAAGGACCATTTGGCATCTTTGTGGAAAGGATGTAAGTTTTAATTAAGAAAACACCTTTTGGATGCTACAATTACCTCAATGAGTATATAATGGATGATATTTCTTCATTATGGAATCATTATGATCCATTATGGGAGTGCCCCATGTTGGAATCTTTGAGGTTGATTTGTTCTATGGCCATAGATCGGTCTTAGGAGTGGCTTGTGGTGATGCCTTTGGTAAATTCTTATAATATCTATATTGTGTTTGGATTCTTAGAAGGAATCAGTTGGATCAACCATATTATATACATCAAAAATGGGAACCTAACATATTTTGATAATTTTCTGAGAACATTTTCTGCACTATTTTAGGTTATTTTACTAGATAGTGGCCCATAGCA
The DNA here is from genome assembly GCA_963277665.1 of Viscum album. Taxonomy (NCBI): domain Eukaryota; kingdom Viridiplantae; phylum Streptophyta; class Magnoliopsida; order Santalales; family Viscaceae; genus Viscum; species Viscum album. The sequence goes on along the minus strand of OY728151.1, from coordinate 63,902,635 downwards.
GGTCGATACATGGGTTTAGTGCTATGGGATTGGGCCCCTCTATCAAGGCCAGGTAGGGTTATGACCAGGTGATTGTAATAGTTCAATAAAGTAAATAATTATGGATTTTAAAATCTATGTCTATTTATTAATCAGATTGTGTTTTAGAGTCTTAAAATGAGAATAAACCCAATCTTAAGCATAGAATTATCTAATATTTTTAAAAGATTGTTTTACCGCCATTTGATGGGGAAACTTTTTTAAATCTATATTTTCAAAATTTTATAAGCTCTATTTTTCAAAATAAACTCATTCTTTAGGATCAGGACATTGAAATTTACTTTGGATAATTTTTTGGTATTTTTCTGACAATGTTTATTTTTTAATGAATAGTGAAAAATACTGCATTTTACTACAAAACTCCTTTTTCATCTAATTTATTTATATGTATAGATTATATTTTTAATTTGTTTTAAAGTTTAATTAGTATATATTTTTAATATTTAATCTAATGGTGTTCATTTGGATCAATTTCACTTTGAAATTAGGCATAAACAATTGTCAAACTTTTGATAGATATCATTTCAAAAAAACCCGCTATTTGTTTTGACAACTGGAATTATTTTTAAATTAATTACTACAATTTCTGTGTTTGGAATTTGGTAAAATGGATTCCATATTTGTAATTATAAGGTCCAAATTATTTAATTAAGACTCTTTTGTTTTTGGACATTATGAATAGTAACGACAATAATTATCTTTAATTATCGTGATTAATTAGTAATCAGGTTGTTAAGGGTAATAAAATAATATCATAATAATAAAAAATGACCCCAAAATGTGTCCTAATTCTACTGGTTGTGTCATGGCCGACCATGGGATTCCTTGTGGAAATCTTTTGGACGACATGGAATCACTTTTGGGTGATAGTGACACTTTATCATTTTATGTTTTTTAAAAGGAAAGTATAACCAAAGTATGTATCACCCAAGTAATTTTTTTTAATTTTGTCTAAATAAATTATCTCTTAGACTATAAATAGTCATTGGAAATATAAAAATATTTCCTACATCATTTTATATTTTTATAATTCTTATACATTAAATAATTTACTTTATTTATAACACCATGATGATGCAGCGATTACCTCATTAATGAACGATTTAAATAAAATGAAAAAATAATGTAAAATATAAGACATAAACATGTTAAGAACCTATTGTTTAGGTTTATTTAGAACCATTATCAACTTATCCTCAAAATATATCACTGTGGGACCTTTAAAATCTGAAAATAATTTTATAATAAAGTAACATTTCATGACTTTCCAAGAGTGCCCCTCCTCCCTCCTTTAAAAGGCCCCCACCTCTACCACCTTACCCACATCTCTCAAACCATTGGCTCGGCCAAAATCTGATCATTTTATCTCTCCACATCCCTCTCTTCATCCTATAAGAATTACCTTAGGCAGAAAGCTCTTGAAGAAACCCTTTTGGTTCAAACCATAGGGTGTTACCCGATTTAAAGGTAATGAATTCTCTTATGTACTGTTGTTTTATTTTTCTTCTCCAACCCCATAAAATGTTTTTATGTCTTTATTTTGTAAAAAAACCAGTATCTTCAATATAATAGTATGTTTTTATGAGAAGTATTCGAGCTACAATTACACGAACTTTCTTCTAATGGTTAAAGAACATACTGTTTCTATGGATGGAGAATTACTGCCTCACGAAACGACTATTGTTCAATATTCTATTAACACAATTCATGGTGGCCATTATGATGTTACTATATTTTTATATGATATATAATATGTTTATGACCTCTCTATGCTTCTGTATTTTATATTTAAAACATACATTTATGCTTTTTATTTTGTGCAAATGCGATAATTTCATCTGGGGAAGTGTGGACTACCACCCCCTCAAGTGATGTGACTTGTTCATGCCAAACATGGAAATTATAAAGAATGTAATTAATGAAAATATGTTAAATATATAACTTATATATCATACTGGAATTATAATATATATTTGTCTCTTTTAGTTTTAATTCCATTAATACGAAATAGAAATGAAAGTACCGTTCATGCGTACGTACAGCTTACCATCTCCATGAATGGTGCATATCATTTCTTACATCTAAATGTTATTTACTATTATAAATACATGTCTATTCTGGATATATATGATATATATGATATCCAAATCATGAATATCACTCTGGATATAATGAACCTTTGACCACACATGTAATTGTAAGAAATCCATTTTTGACAAAAGTACCAAATATCGACAAAAAAACATTATTAACTTAAATGATTAAATAATGTTTATAACATGAAAATAAGTGATATAAAAGGAATAATAATCTTGAAAAAGGTTCTTAAGAAAGTATAAATTAACACTAGTTTATTATTCAGGAGATTAAAGAGCGATCGAGTCAAGTCGTACACGAGGTAAGGGACTTCATCTCAATCTCCTTTCATTGAGGCATATTTTGTTTTATACACAACTTTATTTTATATTGTGTATAACCCCATTTTACTTATAATTTTATTCAAAAGGAATATTTTTATACAAAGCGTTTTACTAAATGACAAAAGGGAATGTTTTTGTCTTACGTATGTGACGACAACGACTTCTCCACCGCCGTGTCCATTATTTGAGTTTCAGCTTCCTCTACAAGCCATAATTTTTTTTAAATGAAAATTAAATACCATGTATTAATTTTATTTTATCTTGGTATTGAAAATGTTTTTGATAATTCTTTTATTATATCTATGTGTTTTTAATATTTTGTGATTTAAATGTGGAAATGTTATGCTTCTTTTATGCATGTTTTATTATATACGATTATATTATGGTTCATGTTCATTGATTATGAATACCGGTGGTTCCATTATAAAGTAAGGGCGGGTGAGCCCGATATAGCTCTCTAATTAATGGGGTAACGCAAAGGAATTAAACACTAAGGTTTCTCCTAATAGATTTAGTGAATATACTATGATGGGTATTCCAAACGTAACCATGAGGGTTACTCCCTATGTAAGAATGTTATGAATACCTCAAGCTACCTTTATGCCTTATGATTTCTATGAGTTATACATAAATTTTATGATTTCATGAGGTATGATAAAGTGCATTTGTTTTTTGAGTAAAGTATGATGTCATTGATTCGTATGAATACATGGACTCATGTTTTCATTCCATACTTTTATATCCCTTACTGAGATTTTTATTCTCATCCCCTGTTTTTGAAATGTTTTTCACAGGTCAAGGGAAAAATAAATGACGTGGTGATAGTGTCGAGGAAGTGTCAAGAAAGAATCCATGTTTTATTTTAAATATGTCTCCATTGATGGGAAAAATGAATACTGTTTTTTTATGTAACCACCTTGTTGAAATGTGGAATGTAATGCATGGTTTAGGATCTAATTCTAAAAAACCCTAAACCTGAAAAGATCCTCAATGTGAATTCCTGAAATAACTCAAGATTAAGTAATGTTTAAGGTAGGGGCCTTATATATGGTATCGGTGGTCGGTTTAGACAACTTTAGGAGTTAGGAAAATTGTTAAATTTATGTCCATAAATTAAATTATGGTATGACTAAAATGACATAGCATTTAAAGATTACCATGTTTCTTTGCCTAAGATAATTCTGTGTTCAGAATGGTTTTCTGTAGAGGAAACATGGAAACTATGATAGGACGAAATCATGAGGAAGACAACATTCCAAATCAGTAATCTGAGATGGTCGGAATCAGAAATGAACAGTTTGTTGCAGTGATGGCACAGTTGAATCAGGTTATAAATGGTGGTGGTATCCATGCATGAGATCAGCCAGATCAACTACCGAGGAACATGTCACTGTGGAACATTTCATGAGGCAACATCCCCAATCATTCAGAGGATCATATGACCGTATTCTAGAAGAAGGGTGGATTAAAGCACTGGAGAAGATTTTTGATGTCATGGGGTGTTTGTACAATCATAAGGTTAGTCTTGTTGTTTACCGTTTGGAGGGTGAAGCAGATCAGTGGTGGTCAATGGTTAAAAATATCAGGGATGCTGATGAGATTGATGCTCTTCACTAGGATGAATTCAAAGGTATGTTTTTTGAGAAATATTTTCCTAAGGTTGTTTGACTTAGGATGGAAAAACAATTCTTGGAATTGAGGTAAGAGGACGACACAGTGGCTTATTATGAAGAAAGGTTCATTCGATTGGCAAGGTATGCTCCAAATTTTATCCGAGAACTTGATAGTAAAATCAATCGTTTAACTCAGGATTAAATCCCAAATATCAAAGGGATTTGGCTTCTCATGAGTTCAAGAGTTATGAAAAGCTTGTTCGATGTGCTGAGAAGGTGGAAATGGAGTTTTTCGATGATCAAGTGTTCTATAACAACCAATATGAAAAGAGACCGAGGTGGCAGGAGAAAGGGAATAATCCATCAAAAAGGTATGATGGTAAGAAAACTAATTTTTTAGTTTGTGATAAATGAGGTAAGAATCATGATGGGTATTGACTTTTGAATTTTGGAAAGTGCTACCGATGTGGTAAGATGGGAAATAAGGCTAGTGATTGCACTAAAAAAGATCAGGGTGATGGTAAGACCAAATTTGATTTACAGTTTGTGAAATGTTTCATGTGCAATGAGATGGTTCATTATGAAAATGAGTGTTTGATAAAGAGCTCAAATGATGGGACACAGCCAGACTACAAGTAGAAAGGGGTGGTGAAATCGTTTGCAACTACTTCAGTAGATGTTGGGCCATCGAATGAAGTAGTATCAGGTACACTATTTTTTTGTTCAAATTTTTCTAATGTTTTGTTTGATTTAGGGTATACACATTCTTTCATTTTGGAGATGTTTTCTACAAAATTGGGAATTCCATCTCAAGAAATGACTCCTGAACATGTGGTTAAAACACCAGGGGGAAATGTTGAGGAAAAAAGAATTCATATGAATCTTCATATCCTTATCCGTGGAAAGAACCTACTTGCAAACATTATTTTTTTACCTCTAGTAGAGTTTGATGTTATCCTGGGTATGTATTGGCTCCCTATTTACGATGCTAAGATTGATTGTAGAGATAAAGAAGTTTCTTTTCATAAATATTTAATGATTTTATTCAAGAATGAACCATTTCTTTTGATAACATATTAAGAAGTTGAGAAACTATAAAAACATGGAAATAAATGTTACCTTGCACATATTGTTGAAAACAAAGGTACCATTCAGATTAATGATATTCCAGTGGTAAATGAGTATCTTGATGTTTTTCTAGATGATTTTCCTGGTATTATACATGATTGGGAAGTTGAATTTACTATTGACTTAATTACTGATTCTAATCCAATTTCAGAACACCCTTATCGAATGGTTCATGTAGAACTTTTAGAGTTGAAGAAGAAATTGGATGAGTTATTAGATAAAGGTTTCATTCGACCTAGCACATCACCATGGGGTGCTCCTAACTTATTTTTTAAAAAGAAAGATGGTTTAATGAGACTTTGAATTGATTATAGAGCCTTGAATAACATCACTGTTAAGAACAAATATCCTTTTACTCATATCAAAGATTTTTTTGATCAGCTCCAGGGAGTTGAGTATTTTTCAAAGACTGACCTGAGATCAGGGTACCATCAGTTGAAGGTAAAGGAAGTAGATATTCCGAAGACTGCATTTCGTACAAGATATGGCCATTATGAATTTGTAGAAATGCCTTTTGGGTTAACCAATCCACCTGCTGTATTCATGGAACTTATGAATAGAATTTTCCATGAGTTCTTGGATAAGTTTGTGGTTGTTTTCATTGATGATATTTTGGTGTCTTCTAAAAGTATAGAGGAGCATGAAAGTCATTTAAGGGTTATTTTTCAAACCTTAAATGAAAATAAATTGTATGGGAAATTCTGAAAGTGTGAGTTTTGATTGCAACAAATTTCTTTCTTTGGTCACATTGTTTCTAAAGATGGAATAACTATTGATCCTGCAAAAATAATGGTTGTTGAAGAATGGCCAAGACCCAAAAATTTAACTGAGATTCATAGTTCTCTTTGTTTGTTTGGCTATTACTGATGGTTTGTTAAAAAAATTTCATGGTTATCTAGTCCAATGACTAAGCTAACTCAGAAGGGTGCTATGTTTATTTGGAAAAAAGAATGTGATGATTTTTTTCAAGAGTTGAAAAGAAGATTGGTGAATTCTACAGTTTTGGCACTTCCTTCCAGAAATGGTGAGTTTGTTATCTACAGTGATGCTTCATTCAATGGACTTGGTTGCGTCCTAATGCAGAATGATCAGGTAATTTCTTATGCTTCACGTCAGTTGAAAACTCATGAGGTAAATTAACGAACACATGAATTGGAATTAGCTACTTTTTTTTGAATTTAAAAATTTGGAGGCATCATTTGTATGGAGTAAAGTGTGAAATATATACTGATCACAAAAGTTTAATGTATATATTCACTCAGAAAGAATTGAACAACAGATAGAAAATATTGCTAGAATTAATCAAGGATTATGATTGTACAATTCCTTAACATCTGGGAAAAGAAAATAAAGTGGTTGATGATTTGGGTTGAAAAAGTAATGCTTCATTAACCATGTTACTTTTGGAACGTGATCAATTAGTTAAGGATTCGATGAACCTGAGAATAAAATTTTTTGGTGCAGGAATTTCTTCGGTTTTGTTTCAGGTGTCAGTGAGATCATCTCTATCAGACAGAATTTTGCAAACTCAGAAACAAGACAGTGAGTTGCAAAATAAGGTAGAGATGGTTCCGAAGGGTATGTTACCTGAATTCAACATTTATAATGATTGTGTTTTGAGATTTGGGAAGAGATTGTGTGTGCCTTGTGATTCACAGTTGAAGAGAGAGTTGTTAAGTGAAGCTCACAGTTCTCTGTTTTTAGTTAATCCTTGCAGTACTAAGATGTATAGAGATCTTTGGGAGTATTACTGGTGGGATGGAATGAAAAGAGATATTGCTGATTTTACCATGAAGTGTTTGACTTTTCAATAGGTTAAAGAAGACCAACAGCTACCGAATGTGATGCTTCAGCCTTTACCAGAGAAAAATTGGAAATGGGAGAATATATCCATGGACATCGTTGTGGGGATGCCGAAGACACCTCGAGGTAATAATGCGATCTAGGTTTTTTTAATGATTGACTAAATCTACTCATTTCCTTGCTATATGAGATACTTTTTCCCTAGATCAACTTTCTCGTTTGTATCTTAAAGCGGAAGTTAGGTTACTTGGAGTTCCCCTCTCCATTTTATCTAATTATGATCCCAGGATTAATTCTAACTTTTGTAAAGGCCTTCAGAAGTTGTTCGGTACTGAATTAAATTTTAGTATATATTTTCATCCTCAATCAGATGGGCAGTCTGAATGAACAATTTATACTTTGGAGGATATGCTATCTTCTTGTTCGATAGATTATCAGGGAAATTGGGACCAACATCTTTCTTTGGTTGAATTTTAATATAATAATAGTTTTCATTCCAGTATACAGATGGCACCATTTGAGGCATTATATGGGAAGTAGTGTCGAACTCCACCTTTTGGGATGAAGTGGGTGAAAGGAATTTGATTGGACTAGAATTGGTTGAAGAGTTGGCAGAAAAAGTTCAGTTGATTTATAAAAACATGAGAAAAGCTCAAAGCAGGCAGAAAATTTATGCGGATAACTGAAGGAAGGATCTATCTTTCGAGGTTGGTGATCATGTCTTTCTCAAAGTTTCTCCATGGAAAAGTGTGGTTCTATTTGGTAAGAAAGGAAAGCTGAGTCCAAGGTTCATTGGAACATATGAATTTCTGGAGAGAGTTGGATCAGTTGCTTACTGAGTGTCTTTACCTCTGATTTTATCTCAGGTACATATTGTTTTTCATGTTTCAATGTCAAGGAATTAGAATCCAGATCCATATCATGTTTTGAGTCCAGAGGTAGTTCAGCTGAAAGAGAATCTATCATATGAGGAACAACCGGTCCAGATTCTTGACCACATGGAGAAAGTATTGTTGAATAAGGTGATTCATCAAGTATAGGTTTTGTGGAAGAACCACATGATTGAAGAGGCAGCATGGGAATTTGAAAATGCAATGAGGGATAAATACCCCAACATATTCAATAAGTAAATAAATTGAGGGGACACAATTTTAAAAAGGGGGAAGGATGTAACATATCAAGTAAGTAAAGAATTATGGATTTTCATATAGATGTCTATTTATGAATTATATAATGTTTTAGAGTCTTAAAATAAGAATAAACTCAATCGTAAGCATAAAATTCTCTAATATTTTTAAAATCTTGTTTTACCGCCTTTTGATGGAGAACCTTTTTTAAATATATCTTTTGACAATTTTATAATCTCTATTTGTCAAAATAAACTTATTCTTTAGTATTGGGACATTGAAATTTACTTTGGATAAATTTTTGGTATTTTTCTAACAATGTTCATTTTTTGATGAATAGTGAAAAATACTGCATTTTTCTTCAAAACTGCTTTTTCATCTAATTTAATTATATGGATAGTTTATATTTTTAATTTTTTTAAAGTTTAATTAGAATATATTTTTACTATTTAATACAATTGTGGTCATTGGGATTAATTTCACTTTGAAATTGGACATAAACAATTGTCAAACTTTTGATAGATATTCTTTCAAAAAAACCCACTATTTATTTTGACAACATGAATTATTTTTAAATTAATTACTACAATTTCTGTGTTTGGAATTTGGTAAAATGGATTTCATATTTCGAATCATAAGGTAAAAATTATGTAATTAAGACTCTTTTGTTTTTGGACATTATGAATAGTAACGACGATATTTATCTTTAATTATCGTGATTAATTAGTAATCGGGTAGTTAAAGATAATAAAATAATATCATAATAATAAAAAAATGACCCAACAAGTGTCCTAATGGCACTGGTTGTGTCGTGGGAGACCATGGGATTCCATGTGCAAAACATTGGGGCCCCATGGAATCACTTTTGGGTGATAGTGACACTTTTTCATTTTATGTTTTTTAGAAGGAAAGTATAACCAAAGTATGTATCACCAAAGTAAAAAAATTTTAATTTTGTCTACATAAATGATAACTTACACTATAAATAGAAATTTTAAAGCTAATTTTTTTTCCTACATCATGGTATTTTTTTATAATTTTTATACATTAGATAAATTAATGTATTTATGACACTATGATGATGCAGCGATTACTTCATTAATGAACAATTTAAATAAAATGAAACGATAATGTAAAGTCTGAGACTTACACATGTCAAAATGCTTTTAGATGTGTGTATTTCAAACCCTTATGACCTTATAATCTAAATCTATCATTGTGGGACCTTTAAAATCCGAAAATCATTTTATAATATAGTAAAATTTCATGACATTCCAAGAGTGCCCCCCCCCTCTTATAAAAGGCCCCCACCTCTACCACCATACCCACACATCCCAAAGCATTGGCCAGGACAAAATCTGCTCATTTTATCTCTCCACATCCCTCTATTTATCCAATAAGCCTTACCTTAGGTAGATTGCTCTTGAAAAAACCCTTTCGGTTCAAACCAACAGAAGTTACCCGATTTAAAGGTAATGTCTTCTCTTATGTACTTTTGTTTTATTTTGATCCTCAAACACACTAAACTGTTTTTATTCCTTTATTTTGTAACAAAAACAGTATCATCAATATACTAGGATGTTTTTATGAGAAGTATTCTAGAGAAAATTACATGTAACTACGTCTAATGGATAAAGAACATACTGTTTCTGTGGATGGCGAATTACTGCCTCACGAAACGATGATTGTTCAATCTTCTATTAACCCCTTTCATGGTGACCATTATGATGTCACTATATTTGTATATGATATATAATATGTTTATGACCTCTCTATTCTTCTGTATTTTATATTTGAAACATACCTTTATGTTTTTCATGTTGTGAAAGTGCGATAATTTCATTTGAGTAAGTGTGGACTATCACCCCCTCAAGTTATGTGACTCGTTCATGCCAAACATGGAATTTATAAAGAATGTAATTAATTAACTCATGTTAAATATGTAACATATATATTATACTAGAATTATAATATATATTTGTCTCATTTAGTTTTAATTCCTTTAATACGAAATAGAAATGAAAGTAGCGTTCACACATACGTACAGCTTACCGTCTCCATGAACGGTGCATTTCATTTCTTACCTATAAATGTTATGTATTATTATAATTACATGTATATTATGGATATATATGATATATATGATATCCAAATACTGAATATCATTTTGGATATAATGAAACTTTTACCCCATGAACAACATTTAATTTTAAGAAGTCCATTTTTGACTTAAGTACCAAATATCAACAAAAAGAAAATTATTAACTTAAATGATTACATAATGATTATAACATGGAAATAAGTGATAAAAAAGGAATAATAATCTTGAAAAAGGTTATTAAGAAATTATAAATTAACACTAGTTTATTATTCAGGATATTAAAGAGCGATCAAGTCAAGTCAGACACGAGGTAAGAAACTTCATCTCAATCTCATTTCATTGAGGCATATTTTGTTTTATACACAACTTTCTTTTATATGCTGTATAAAATCCTTTGAGTTTTAATTTTATTCAAAAGGAATCATTTTATATGAAGCATTTTACTAGACAACAAAAGGGAATGTTTTTGTCTTACATATACGGTGACAATGGCTTCTCCACCGCCGTGACCATTATTTGAGTTTCAGCTTCCTCTACAAGCCATAATTTTTTTAAATAAAAATTAAATACCATGTTTTAATTTTATTTTAATTTGGTATTGAAAATGGTTTTGATAATTCCTTGATTATATCAATGTTTTTTTTTGATATTTTGTTATGTTTCTTTTATGCATGTTTTATGTGATAAGATTATGTTATTGCTCTTGGACATTGTTTATGAAGATGAGTGGTTCCTTGATAAACTAAGGGTAGGTGAGCCCAATATAGCTCTCAAATTCATTGGGTAATGTGAAGGAGTTAAATTCTAAGGTTTCTCCAAAGATATTTTGGGAATATACTGTGATGGGTATTCTAAATATAACCATGAGGGTTACTCCCTACGCATGAATGTTATAAATGACACAAGATACTTTATGCATTATTATTTATATGAGTTATTCATAAATATTATGATTTCATGTGGTATGGTAAAATGCTTATGATATATGAGTAATTTATGATTTTATTTATTCGTATGAATACATGGACTACTGTTTTCATTTCATTCTTTTATATCCCTTACTGATATTTTTATGCTCAGCCCATGTTTTCAAATGTTTTTCATAGGTTAAGGAAAAAATACATGATGTGATGATATTTTTGAGGAAGTGTCAAGAAAGAATCCATGTTTTATTTTAAATATGTCTCCTTTTATGGGAAAAATGAATACTATTTTTTTATGTCACCAACTTGTTGAAATGTGGAATGAAATGCATGATTTATGATCTAAATCTCTAAAACTCTAAAACTGAAAAGATCCTCAACGTGTATTCTTGAAATAAAATAAGATTATGTAATGTTTAAGGCTGGGGAATATAGGGATTGGGAGTTATGATGTCATTGTGTATGGAATTCCTTTAGGATGAGTCACAAATATTAATATATTTTGGATTATTCGTGATCTCTTGGGTTCTCCTATTTTTACTCTTTCTTAGTTTCTTACAGTGTTGTATGTGATACGTGCATGTATATTCTTTCAATTCCCTTATTATGGGATTACTATAGTGCATTCATGTTAAAGGTTTTTTTGGAATGTATTGTGTGCTTTTAGTAAATCATATGAATTTAATATTATACAATGATTTTATAAACACATTATTACCTTGTTTGAATTTTTACATTATTTTTTATGGTGGATATTCATGTTGTTTTATTAATAAGGTGTTTTTTGGAAAACAATATGAAAGGAATGATTTCATGTAACATATAAAATACGAATAAAATTTACATCATTCATGACCAATTAAATATATGACTATTAATTTAAATTATATTAATAATATTTTTAATAAAAAATGTTTTTCATAATAATCTCGAAGATTATTGATTTTGAAAAGTGATTTTAAAATGAAAAAGGTATTTTCTTAAGGAATGTTATTAATAATACTTTAATAGTATATTTATTAATCAAAGATAAAATCCTTTGGTGTTCCTAAAGATATATAGGGGTTGTGATAAAATTATACCATCAATTTTATTTCTTAGGATGGTTTAATTTTCTGATGTTGATACTTCTATGAAGCCAATCTTGAAGGGTTATTCTATGATTTTATTATATATAAAACCAATTTTATTTACATGGGTTATGATAGGATGATATGATTAATTTTTTATAATCATATGAATCACATATATATGGTTTTAATTATATGATGTGTAAGAACAATATCTCCCCCAATTTCATTCTGTAATTTATTATATCTAAATAGTTAGTTTTGGGAATCAAGTTGAAGTGCTTGATCTGTTATGGTAAACAATTTGGAGTTTGTAATCCCTTATGGGAAACACGATGATGTACTTGATCCTCTATGGGAAATAGGCATTGATTCTTGATGCGATTGGATTGGGAGTAAAGCATGAAAAATTAAATGGTTTTATATATATGATACTACTACACACATTCATGAAATGAACTTATGGTTAGTGATTATGTCATGATCATTTATCACTCTTATAATTCATGTATTTTGAAGTGATAATATTTTATAAGATTACACATTTTTATTATAATTTTTAGGTTTTATATGAACATTATATGTTATGTTAATGATTTTATACCATTATGATTATATTATGTTTTCATATGATAATTGATTGATATATTCCATGCTTACCCTTACTGATCATCAGAGAGTACCATTTCTTATGATTCTAATCCCCAAGGTATAAATTAATATAAATATAAGGAATGTCGATGAAGAGTACTATGTGAGTATATATTTATGGGTAATTTGATGATATTTCATGAAATATGATGGTTTTATTTATATTCTACAGAGACTCAAAACCATTACAGTTCCATATTGAATCAAAATGTCATAAATTAACTATTCCTATAAAAAGATATAATATTTATATATAAAATTATTGATATACTATAGTTGGTATCAGATTAGGGTTTAGTCAATATATGGATATTAGGGTTAGAAATGTTTTATGAAAACCCTGGGTATAGATCTAGGTATATGATAAAATACTAATTTTGTTGTAATAACCATGAAGGAACTAGGTTTAACCTAAGGTGTAACAGAAAATGTGTCAATTTTTAGTCATTATATAAATTATTTTTTATAATAATGTGATTTTTAAAAATGATTATTATTTCTCAAAATATGATTTTTTTTAAAAAGGATGCATCTTAAAGGAATTGTGTTAATAATAAATGTGATGGGGAATGTAATGATTTTTTTTTATGAGAAACCAAATTTTATGGGAGTTCCAATGTAGAATCTTACTACAATGTTCATGAAATTTATTAGTATATAAATAATGTTGAGTTTCCAAAAGATCAACGGAGGAAGAAACATAATTCTTAACCAATCATGATGAAACATCAACAATATTTTAGTGGACCCTTTGAACCAGTAATGACTGAGAAAAGGATTAGAACCATTGATAAATTTGTTTATCTATTATTCAATACTAAGGACATCCAAATGTTTTTTCTTATAGTTTATTGTTTGTAAAGTGAATAAGATCATTATTGTAATATTATTGAGTTATAAGAAAAAGTGAATAAATTGTATAAATTTAATTGAAGGAGTTTATATAGATATTATTCAGTATGTACCTTCAATGTATTCTACATATAGATATGTAGAATGAATTTCTTGTATTGATATAAAACGATGATGAATCAATTGATATATATAAGGAAAATTTCACAAGACTTGTTAGGTATTCCTCTAGTTTAATTATAATCCCTAAAAGTAAAATTTATTATTCATTTGGTTTATTAAAACCTTTCCCCTAAAAGTAATTATAAATAAGATACTTTAGTAGATACGAAGAAATAATTCAATGCACAGTTAATGTAAATATAGAAATATGATATTCCAATTATTCTTAAGGTGTCAATTAAAAAACAAAGGCAGAGTCCAATGAAAATTATAATAAATAACATGGTGTAATGAAATACCATCCATTAAAATTCCATGCATTTGGGAATAAACATAAATTGAATTTAGAGAATGGAACTGGGAGGTGCATTAAATGTGGAAGTGTGGTTCATAATGTTTGTTAATGTCAAAAAGGGGAAAATATTTTGGTTAATGAAGTGGACGAAAAGAAGACAACAAATAATGCACCACCCATGGTCAAATGCTAAAAATAAAAGGATTACGAGAATAATCCCAACCATTGAATGAATCCTATTTTTTTATTATAATATAGAAAATGACTAAAGATAATAGGAAATGGGAAATCATATGCGATTTTGACTACCAAAGTAGGTTTTGAGAATAACATGTTGAAAGGAACACTTATGATCTACTATAAAAAAACTACTATATTATTTTATTAAAGATATACCCACACTTTAATATATAATTAATTTGAAAAGGGTATCAAAATATCACCTCAATGATTAGTTGTATTTATAGTTGTGAAAAATTCTAAATATAGTATGGTCACATCCCATGACAACAGTCCTTATTTGATTATTGTTTATAAAAATGTGAATCCAAAAAAACATATGATTATACATTTATTTTACATTGATGTTATTATATTAATGGGTTTAATTTATTTTATGAATACTATACCAGTTTTAGAGGAAGGTAAGTCACATGTCATATTCCATATGAAACAAGGATCATTTATCTAAGAGAGGAGGAAACTGAACTTCCAATGGAAATTATTTCCATCTTTTTGGTCTTAATTCCTTTTCATAAAGGCTATCTATCTCATATGGTTGTGAAGAATCTCCACACTAAGGAATATCCTATTGTAAATTAATTTTTTGATGTATTTTTAGAATAATTTCGAAGTATAACTTTGAATAGTTACGTTCAGTTTTAAGAATAAATCATACCTAGTGTTATTCTAGATTCAAAGACATATTATAGAATGGATCCAGTTGAGTTTCAAGAATTTATTATGAAAATCATGGAGAGTAACAATAAGTTATTAATACACCCTTTTGGGTGACCAAGGGGAACACATGACCTATTTGTTAAGAATAAATATAATCCAATGATTATTATAAATTTTTATTGATAAATTAACAATATCACTATAAATAGCTTTTATCCTCTCACCTATATTGATGAATAATTTGATCAACATAACAAATCACAATAATTTTACCAGATTTACTTTCACTATGGATATCATCAATTGAGGGTTTGTAAATAGGATTTTCCATAGATGTCCTTCTATAAAGGTATGGACACTAAGAATATCCAGTTCTTCTTTTGGGTCTTAATAATTCTTCCACTATCTTAATTTATTTAATGATTTGTCTCTTTAGAGTTTATATTGAATTTTTTTTTTATATTATTTATATACATTATTATGTTATATTAAAAGAGTAACTAAGGGAATGAATATAACTTTAGGATTCTGTTAGAGAACATGAGAAAGGATCTGCATAACAACAAATATAGCAACTGTGAATTTTACATTTGTAAAGTCTCATTCATGTGTCATATAATCTAAATTGGGGTTATATAAGTATATCCTTCAAATACATTAGTTATTTATAAATTGCCTTTACGAACCAAAATAATCTAAATATGTTGTTTTTCTTGGTCATGATGGATTTTATCAATGTTTTGTGAGAGATTTCTCAGGAGTATCTAATCCAATCACCAAGTTTACTTAGAAAGGGGTTCTGTTTTTTGTGGATGGGGGAATGTGAGAAGGACTCCAATGATCTAAAAATATGGCTAGTTATTTCACTTCTTATATACTAACTTGTATAATTGAATGGTTTTTTGTCTACATTGATGCATATAATAAATTACTAGGATTTGTTATCATGAAAAATGATATGGTGATAGTGTGTGACTCATAAAAATTTAACGATCATGAGAAAAATTAAAGAAATCATAACATATAGTTAGATATGTCTATTATTTCAATAAATATACTAAGTCATTAAATTTAGTGGGGACAATAGCTTATCATTTATCACTTCCACTGAACCTCTATTAACTTTACGGTGTGTCCATGTTTTCTCTCCAAAGGAAGTACACACCTGATTCATCAGATGCACAGAGAAAATAATCTTTCCACTAAGAAATAATTTTCACTATGAGGAAAAAATTGTAGATGTCTTGTTTTGTATTGATAAAGTGATTGAAAACAAGACTAATCACCCAGTTATAGTTCCCCAAAGAAAGAAAAATTTTGAAGAAGCTAATTGAGAATATGAGGATGTAATGGACCAAAGATATCCTCTTTTTATTGTACTATAGTGTATAATTTTGAGGTTTAAATACATTTTTTGTGTGATCTAATGTATCACCAAAATAATTTTTAAAAAATATTTCCCTATAAAAAATTTTATTTCCTTAATTGTTTTTATTATAGGAAATATTCAGTTTAAATTAATCATGATATACTATTAATTTATAATAATGTGATGGTAATCATGTAGTATTTCGATTGGAGGGTAAGAATAGTACCCAATAAATTATGAAAATTATATGATATTAACATTTATAAAAAATAATTTGTTATAAAATGATTGAACTAAAAATAAAAAAATTTATTTAAAAATGAGTGTGATGTTTTTTTTCTGAAAAAATGTTTTTAATGTGGAAAATGAACATCTAAGTTAATAAATTAATTTATTCTGTGTTTTTGAGATTTTTTTTGATCTGAATATAATATATATTCAATAAAAATTTGTAACATTAAATTTATATTTTTATAATTAGGTTATATGAAAAAATGATGTTTTTTTCTTAAAACCTATCTTATTCCAACAAGCTATTTTTTTCAAATCTTGTACACATATTTTAAAATTAATTTCATCCATTAAATATATTTGTTTTTAAGAAAATTATTACATATTTATAATTAGTATGTCCAACATTTTTATACATTCTCGTATTGTTTTTGGACAATATTAATAGTAAACATTGTAAAATTTATCACCTTAGTAAAGGGTAAAATGAGTTAATGTTTGTTAAAAATCACTAATAATTCGAACATTATTCATAATAATTATTATTAGATGTATGTAATTTCAACCTTATCATATTAGGCAAAATTTCTATTTTTTAATGAAATATTTTCCTTAAAAATGACCAATATATTATTAATTATGTCAAAGAATGTTACAAAATTCCACTATCTTAGTTTTAATTATCTATTATCGGTCCACATATAGGAAATACTAAATTTTGAATGAATTAAAATATATATTTTGAGAATAATAAACATAATTTAATTTTTGAATTTAATTTCTAAATTTTAGGTATTATAAATTACCCATAAATACTTAAATAATGTTGAAACAATATTTATTCTATACAAGAAAATAATAAATGCCACTAAAAATAATAAATGTGATATAATTTGACTTATTTAATGTGGTACACATATTTCATAGATTAATATGACATATAATTATTATATTTATGGATTATTAAAAATCAATAATTTTCTTCATGAAAAATTAATTAAATAGTCTAAAAATGAACAGTAATAATATTTCACCAATATACTATTTTATTAAATTATTTAAAATTCATAATAATATATAAATATTAAAAGGGGGATAATATATGGTCTAAAAATTCATTAAAAATCCATTTTGGTCCAATTTTTGTCCTTTTTTTATACTTATAACACTTTAATTTTGAAAAAGATGTTATCGCTTTTATGGTTAAATTTTTGGACAAAGTGTTTATTAACAAATATAAGGTTTAAAATTCAATAAGACCAGTCTCAAATTTATTATATGATAGTATTATAACCATATAATATCTTACATTCAAATACATATCTTTTTTTGAGGCATTTGGAAAACATTATTAATGTACTATAATTTAATATTTTAGAAAATTCTGAAAGTGCCGCTCACCTCAATTATAAAAGGGTACCTTCTCTATCACTTAAATACACAACTTGGAAGCATATTGCTTGACCAAAACCTTCCAAAATACCTTATGAACTTATTTATACATATTATATATGTATAGGATTCTAAAAAGTCTGTTTTGAGGATCAATAATAGGAAATCTAAATTAGTTCTTTCAAAGAATAGGTAAACAGCTTAAAAAATTACTTTTTTAACGTTCTATTTATATACACTAAATCCATGGTATTTATGATAAAATAATTAATTGTATATCATAAATATACTAATTTTTTATTATTTTTATTAATGAACCATTACCCACCGTCTTTCCAAGAATATGGGAAGTGATGGTATCACCCATGAGTACATATGACTTACCTTGTCCACATAGCGATGCAATTCATTTCCAATCACCATATTTCATGGATGGTTATTATACTGGGTCTAGATATTATATTTTACATATATGAAATAATTGTTCTTCAAAAATCGGAATAATAAATCTTCCTTCTTACCTTCCAAACCATTGGAAAATTAGAACAACTCTCGTGCATATGTGGGGACTTCCACCTATACAAAGTGGTATGATTTTTTTTCATTTACATTATAATTGGAATGTAATAAGGGTAGATTTAGTGAATTTATATGATATATAAAATATAATAATGATTATATTCAGTTGAACAATTAATTACCTTTCTTTATCTCCATTCATTAAAAAATGGAATCAATGTTCATGCATTTGTACGAACTACTATTTATATGAATGTTCTAATTTATTTTTTATATCACTAATTTTTTAAAAGATTAAAAATATATAAATAATTAATATATGTTATTTTTATTCAATGATTAATATTTTACAAATGAGAGAACCATGATAAATTTATTAGGGTCGGGACTGCCTAACCGAAATATGCTTCGAAAATTAAGTAGTTATCACACACACCATTGAAATTAATATGAGATTATTAATAAACAGGTCAAAATATGTCATAAATAAATATGAAATGGTATGATATATTTGAATGTATTTATTTAAAACATGTATGAAAAATCCATATTTATTATAAAAGATTTTTTAATGTGAACAAGGAATAGAGAGACTTGAGGTAAGGGATTTATTGTCATGACCCGTCCCAGTGGGGCCCACGCCGTGACTCCCCATGCCCACCTCTAATAGGCCAGGGGATGGGGACTAGCATCGAGTAGGCATATCACTAATATGGGAGGCATTGACTAAGTACATGTACACATGCACACATCTCCAAGCCCACAAATGCTGACATGTAAAACACTAACGAACAAAATGAAAGCATACAAATAAACCCCAACGAACAGAGTAAGGTGAAAGGTAGAGTACTAAAAAGTAATCTGGTCCTGAATACAAGTCCACCAAAAACAAACAAACAAGAGTCTGAAAACTAAAAAGTCTAACCTGTAAACACAAATTGTACTAAGACTGCTTCTCGTAGCCATATGAACACATCTGCCTGTAGGGGAACTCAGAAACCTCGGTCTTATCCTGGTCTGCCTTTGACTCTGTCCAAAGGATGCTCGTCTACACAAGACACCAGACATGCAGGAAAAGCCTGTGCAGGGGTGAGTATAACAATACTCAGTAGAGGACCCCGAAAACCACAAAACAGTAAAAAAAGTAAAGGTACAATCATCTATGCACAGTATATGTCTACAAAACATATAGAACAAACCAGATCTACACAAAACCTAGACCGTAGTCTAGAGACAAGTCACACAACTCCATAACCCAGTTAGGGATTCTGTTCGAAGATTCTGTGATGCACTTGTTCTAGGAGAACCCACTCCACGAGTCTTATAGCTCTGATGACGTCCGTATGAGAAGTGTTGTTCGTTGGGAACCATCACGAGAAGTAGCTACAATCATTACGGGATACACACTCTTGAGTGGGAAGGTTACATTAGATATAAAGCACTCATTATGGGAGACACACTCTTAAGTGTGAAAGATCACAATACATAGATGAGGATCACTGTCAGGGCCATGGCGGATACCGCGACTCATCTGGATTCACCAGTTAGGTGATACACCAGCTAAGTAGAGGATCAACGCCCGGTAGATTTGGTCACGTCGATGCCTGAATCTACCTAGGGTAAATAATGGATAGAGGATCTTGTTTCGGGCCTCTCAGAGGGATGCCAACTCAATCACAGAATGTCCGGCTGAAGGGATCATACTCCTGTAGAAGGAAACAATGCATGACCTTCTAGGGATGAGAAGAAAGAGAACTAACCCAAACAAAATATGTCCAGGATACAGTGAACAAGAGGACCATGTTGTTTCCCAAAAAGTACAAGGCATGTAGAAAATATACACGTAGTGTTGTCTGACCCCGGGTACTGGCCGTGTACAATGGCCCGTGTCTTAGTCTGGTTATGTAGGAAAACATAGTACACGGGTTGTAGTACGATGTACAGGCTATGTCCGAGTGACTAGGGCTAGCCCCATGTCACTGGCCAAACAGTCGTACACGGTTAACAACCCGTGTACTCAAACCTGTGTCCGTGTATCCCATGGATACACACCGAGCTTCAAGTATCTGCCTCTACTATGTTGTACATGTCGTGTCTCCTGAAGTCATGTGGATCATCCCGTGTCCGTGTATTTCCCAAAAATACACCGAGCTTCGGGGAAAGTTCAACACTCCGTGTGACCAATTTCACATGCTGTGTGACTCTTCTCTAACCCCCAAAACCCTAGCCACTGCTAGTACCACACGTCGTGTTCTTCGGAAGTAAACACCATGTGTTTTGGAAATTTCTAGAAACAAAGCTCTTCACCGGCGTGCCTCCCGTGCTACTCCGATCGTCGATCCGGCCGTCCAATCACCATGAAACCTTCAGGTTTTGGTTTCCTTAACACCACGAAGCCACTTCTAGTGTTTTTGGGCCTCTGATCGACTTCAAAAACATGTTTTGGTCCTCCCGCATGAAGAACTCTCGAAGAATGCCTTTTATCGATCTGGTCCGATTCGTCATCTGCCATCGTCATCACACCTCTATAAGGCCATTTCAGTGTCGAATCATCGATTTGGGATCATTGCGTCGTGGAACGTATGCGCAACATTCCGTTGTTCGTCGCCCCGTGAAGAACACAAAGAACGCGCGAGAAAAGAAAAAGGGGGAGGAAATCCAATAAACAAAATTGAAGAATGAACCTCCTCCGTCATTCATCACAGTGTTGATCCGCTCCTGTTAGTAGGTTTAAATGGGCCAAAGATCAACATAAATAAAATAATGGAATATTTCCCCCAAATCATCCCAAATAAAACCCTCCTGTAAGAATGTACGAATCCGCGGATCAACTTGTTCGTAGTTGATCAGCGTTCATCATTTAAACTCAAAAAACTGGGAAAAGAAATTTAAATAAAAAAACCTTACCTTTTGAAAATATCAATCATTGAAGAAGGATCCTCACTACTATTTTCATCAAGATCATTCATCGTCATTGGTGCAGCGATTCACAGCCGCGATCCGTCGTTGTTTGTTGCCGAGAAATTTCTAAAACGCCCCGCGGATTCTGCAGAGGTTCCTCCCAAACGTCACCAACGATCAATAATGCTTACCCCATTAAAAAGGGAATCATGTTGGCATTTAATTAAGTGGCAGTATTAATGATGCCAACATTCCGTCATTAATTTAGGAAACAGACATCCCATCACTAGGCTGCAACGGACGTTTCCATAAAATAAAATAAACATTTAGAAATTTATTTTATTATTATTTTACTAAAACATCAAAAAATCAACTTTCTCCCTCAACCCACGTATAAGTGCCGACTCCCTTAACAAAAAAAAGTTCAAACCACCATTCAGGGCTCACTGGATCTCAGAATGATATGCCATCTTCCCGCATGGTCTCAAAATAATTCCATATAATATTAAAAAATAATAAACAGAAAATCAAAGACATTACATTCTCCCCACCTCAGGGCTTTTCATCCTTGAAAAGCCAAAACAAGGGCTACTAAAAAAGATGTGGGTACTGGGCATGAATCTGGGCCTCCCTCTCCCACGTGCTCTCCTAAAAATTACTGTACTGCCATTGGATGCGCACCAAGGGAATCGATCACCCCCGAAAGATCATCTCCTGCTGATCCTTGATCTCCACCATGTACTCAGGAAAGGTCACACCATCCATGATGTCTCGCTCGCCCCAGTCGATGAGGTGCGACGGATTGTGCACGTACCTCCTCAGCTGCGACACATAAAAGACATCATGTAACCGATGCAATTGAGGTGGTAGAGATAGGCGGTACCCCACCTCATCAACTATGCACATAATCTGTAAGGGTCCGATGAACCTCGGAGATAGCTTGCCACCCCGGCCAAATCTCTGTATCCCTCGTTGAGGTGATATCCGAATAAAGACGTAGACTCCCTCTTCGAAATCCAGAGGTCTCCGTCATCTATCAACATCGGACTTCTATCGGCTCTGTGTAGTCTTCATCTACTCTCAGTTGATCTGCACCATCTCTGTGGTAGCTCGTACTAACTATGGACCCATGAGTGCTGACTCTCTGGGATCGGTCCAGCAAAACGGTGACCGACAGGGTCTCCCGTACAAGGTCTCGAACGGTGTCATACCAATGGTGGAGTGGTTGCTGTTGTTGTACGCAAACTCCACCAGTGGTAGGTGGTCCTCCCAACTGCGACCAAACTCATAGATACAAGCTCACAACATATCCTCCAGAACCTGAATGTTCCTCTCTGTCTAACCATCAGTTTGGGGGTGAAACGTTGTGGTCAAGCATAGCTGAGTCCCAAAAGCCTCCTTCAATCACTTCCACAACTTGGATGTCAAGTGGGAATCATGATCCGAGACTATAGTTGAGGGGATACCATGAAGCCGAACTATCTCTTGCACGTAGAGGCATCCCAAGCTCTCTATGGAACTATACTCCATGATAGCTAAGAAGTGGGATGACTTGGTGAGTTGGTCAATGATCACCCAGATGGAATCATTCCCTTTGGACGTCCGTGGTAAGCCTATAATGAAGTCCATCGATATTCCTTCCCACTTACACTCTGGAACTTCTAGGGGGTGAGCTAATCCTGCTAGAACCTGGTGCTTAGCCTTCACCTATTGGTAGGTGAGGCATCAAGAAACGAAATCTTCTACTGCCTTCTTCATGACTGACCACCAGAATTGTCGTCGGAGATCCTGGTACATCGTTTCCACTCCAGGATGTACCGCTAAAGGGGATGTATGAAACTCTCTCAGGACCTCGTCCTAGAATGCCACTGGTACAACAATGCGTCCATTTAAAAGAGGTACGTGCTCTCCAGCTTGTGAATATCCATCAGGAGCATGTCATGTGGATAACTGAGCACGTAAAGCCATACAGTTGACATCCCCAAGTTGTGCCTCCCTAACTCACTGTATGAGTGGAGGGGTGACAACAATTGACTGTAGATAATTTGTATCCTCTCTATCCATGAAGGATGACTATAACGCAGCTAACTGCTGTGTGGCCTCACTCAATAGCTGTGAGATTGAATTTAGGCTAAGGGAATCTGCCACCTTGTTCCCCTTTCTAGGAGTATAGATGAACTCAAAATCATAGTACTGGAGGAAATCTAGCCAATCCCTCTGCCTCAAATTCAGATCCTTCTATGAGAAGATGTACCTGATGTTCTTGTGGTCATAGAAGATGATAAATAGCTCACCCATGAGGTAGTTTCTCCACATCTTCAATGCAAAAACTACCACTACCAACTCGAGATCATGAGTCACGTAGTTCTACTCATGTGGCCTAACCTGGCGTGAACCATAAGCAATCACTTCATGATGATTCATTAGGACATAGTCGAGCCTGGTCCCTGATGCATCACAGAAAACCACGTACTCGACACCCTCCTCCACCAATCTCAAGACTGGGGCGCTCATCAAACTCTCCCTCAACTGCTCGAAAGCCTGCTGGAACATCTCCGTCCAAACGAAGGGCTTCCCCTTCATGGTCAAGGCCATCATTGGTGCTGATATCCGGGAGAAATCAGAAATGAATCTCCAGTAATATACTGCAATCCCAAGGAAGCTCTCCACCTCCATCACGCTCTAAGGTGGCTCCCTTGCTAACACAACCTCCACCTTGGCTAGGTCCACAGCTAATACATATACTGAGATGACATGTCCTAGAAGGTGGACCTCCTGAATCAAGAACCGGCACTTTTAGAGATTCCCATAAAGATGGTTCTCCCGAAGTACATCCAGAACCATCCGCAGGTGTCTCGTGTGCTCCTCCTCTTATGCAGATTACACGAGGTTGTTGTCGATGAAGACCACTACGAACCGGTCCAAGTATGGCTGGAAGATCTAGTTCATCAGTCCCATGAAAACTACAGGGGAGGTCGTCACACCAAAAGTCATCACCAAGTACTCATAGTGACTGTAGAAACATCTGAAATACGTCTTTGGTATGTCCTCATTTCGCACACGTAGCTGGTGATAGCCTGATCGAAGATCAACCTTCGAGAACCACTGTGCCCCTCTTATCTGATCTAAGAGGTCATCGATTCTTAAAAGTGGATACTTGTTCTTCACCATCACCTGGTTCAGGCACTGGTAATCCACGCACAACATCAGACTCCCGTCTTCATTCTTGGAAAACAAGACTGGGGCTGCCCAGGGTGAGACGCTGGGTCTTACGAAACCCTTGCTCTGCAAATACTCCAACTACACCCTCAGTTCGCGAAGCTCTGTGGGAGCCATCTGATAAGCTGATGAGAAATCAGTGTCATCCCAGGGTGTAAGTCAATGCACAAGCCAATTTCCCAGTGGGGAGGTAATCCTGGAACATATTCTGGAATAATGTCCTCATACTCCACCACTACTACTAGGATCTGGGAGCTCACAACATCTACTGCTCTGAGGGTAAGGCCAGCCAACTCATGAGTAATCAGCTACACCCTCCTACGCATGAGTCCATTTTGTGCTGCCTGGGTTTCCTTTTCCCCGATAAAGGAAAACCTCGTTCCATCACTGTGGACACAACACACTCTTTTCCTAAAACAGTCAATCTGGGAATGGAACGAAGATAACCAATCCGTACTGAGAATGACTTCGTAAGGCCTCGACGCTACCACTAAGAGGTTCCAACTGAAACTCTCACCTTCAAGGGTAAGATCACACTATCTATAAAGGTGTGTGATCATTGAGTCTCCTCCCGTAGGTGTCTCCAAGTGTAAGAACCAGGTCAACGTTTCTATCACAACCTCGAGGTTTTTTAAAATACATGGGGCTATAAGGGAATGACAGGAACTTGTTCCTATGAGTACGGTAGCTAAGGTTGAAAAGACACAGATCATACCTCGAATCATACCTAGAGCCCCTGGGTCGTATGCCTCGACCGCATGCAGATGTCCCGACCCCTATCCCCAAGCTCCCTGAGCCTGGTTCGGACCTCCTGGGGGTGGTGGTGGAAGTAAGTCGAAGCGTCTGCCACCACCCGCAGCTCTCCCTACTTCTCTTCCACGTCCGCTGCCTGGAGGGTCTGCTTGCTCTGTTCTCTGCCTCTACCTTGGTGGTCTATCCACCGCTTCCTTGTCAGCAGCTCGACGGGACGTTCAATCTCCAGCAAGATGTCCCCTACCATTGCATGTGTAGCATTGCTTCTCCCTAGGATGACTGGATCCATCCTGAGAGCCCTGGACTGTCGATCCCCTATCCTGGGTCCTCCTCCGATGTCTCTCACATCCTAATCCCGGTTTCTGATGCTGGTTCCCTGCCGCCGAGGTCTCCGCACATGTCTGCCTACTGCTGACTGCTAGTGGCTGTCTCTGCTCTGTCATTAAGCTTTCTACCACCAAAGCTCTCTCGAGAACTCCAGCATAAGTCGATATGCATAGAGGCGCGACACTAGATCAGATGTGTCATAATAGACCTCCCGTAATGGTCCGATATCTAATGTACTGATCTCTGAACATATCCATCGAGTACCTGGAGAGGTTGGTGAACCTCAATGAATAGTCAGCTACTATCATACTACCATGTTGGAGCTGAAAAAGCTCATGGACGCACACATCTCTCAACGTAACCGGAGAGAACTCCTCCCAAAAGAGTAGCTCAAACTCTGTCCACGAAAGAGTCTCCTCGTCGTGAGTCTACATGGTCAGACTACACCATCTTCTTATAGAACCCTGATGAAGGATCGTTTATAGGATCACCATCTGGTATGTTGGTGTCCTCACGAGACGGAAAACTTTGGTCACCGCCTCAAGCCAGTCCTCAGCAGCCTGAGGGTCGGGCTCGCCTCAGAACATGAGAGGTCTCTGTCTCTGGAACTTCTGGAGCGTGCTAAGCCTTCGCTCCTCAACGGTCGGTAATGCATGTACCACTGGCTTCTCTACTGGTGGTGGCATAATAGGTGCACCACCCGGTGGAAACTTTTAGGGAACTAGCCCCTGTATCGATGCCTCGTCACTGAGGTGGTCATCCTCTTGATCGTGATATTGAATCCTAGAGGGTATGAATCGCAGAGGTATCATGTAAGGAATCAAGATGTATTATGGTCAATGAGTATTTATAGAGAGCTAACACAAGGACATGTAAACCACAAACCATTACTATATGATGCGTGTACCTTTTTATTTCCCCACAACCAGCATTTTCGTGTACCATGTCAAAAAGAAGGTTATCAGAGCCCTGGTCTATGGATATGTCGACTGCCGCACCAACACTGGAGTCTCTGTCTTGAAAGCCAAACTCGAAACACATAACACTGTTTCCCCAAACAAAACTCACAGACTCTTGGTCCTAAGGTAGAACAGACCACCTCTGATACCACTCTGTCACGACCCGTCCCTGTGGGGCCCGCGCCGTGACTCCCCAAGCCCGCCTCGAATAGGCCAGGGGCTGGTGACTAGTACCGATTAGGAATATCACTAATATGGGAGGCATTGCCTATGTACCTGTACACACGTACACAACTTTATGCCCACAAATGCTGAAATGTAAAACACTAAGGAACAAAATTCATGCATACAACTAAACCCCAACCAATAAAGTACGATGAAAGGTAGAGTACTAGAATGTAAATTGGTACAGAATACAAGCCCCACAAAAATAAACAAACAAGAGTCTGAAAACTGCGAAGTCCAACCTGTAAGCACAAAAGGTACTGGGACAACTGCTCATAGCCGTAGGAACACCTAAACCTGTAGGGGAACTCCGAAAGCTCGGTCCTATCATGGTCCGCCCTAGACTCTGTCAAAAGGCTTTTCGTCTGTACAAGACACTAGACATGTGGGAAAAGCCCATGCAGGGGTGAGTATAACAATACTAATTGGAGGACCCCAAAAACCACAAAGCAGTAAACAAAGTAAAGGTACAGTCAGCTATGCACAATATATTTCTACAGAACATATAGAAAAAACCAGATATACTCAAAAACCCAGACCGTAGTCTAGAGACAAGTCACACGACCCCGTACCCCCATTAGGGATTCTGTTCGAAGACTCCGTGATGCACTCCTTCAAGGAGAACCCACTCCACGAGTCTTATAGCTCTGATGAAGTTTGTCCGATAAGTGCTGTCGTTCGGGAACTATGACGAGAAGTAGCTACACTCATTACGGGAGACACACTCCTGATTTGGAAGGTTACGTTATATATATGTCACTAATTACGGGATACACACTCATGAGTAGGAAAGATCACGATACACAGATGAGGATCACTGCTAGGGCTATGGCGGATACCGCGACTCATCCGGATTCACCAATTAGGTGATACACGAGATAGGTTTAGGATCAACGCCTAGTAGAGTTGGTCACATCGATTCCTGACTCTACCTAGAGTCAGGAATGGAT
The DNA here is from genome assembly GCA_963277665.1 of Viscum album. NCBI lineage: Eukaryota > Viridiplantae > Streptophyta > Magnoliopsida > Santalales > Viscaceae > Viscum > Viscum album. The sequence goes on along the minus strand of OY728151.1, from coordinate 63,874,706 downwards.
AGAGGATCTCTCTCCATGACTCTTAGAGGGATGCCAACTCTATCACGGAATGTTCGATTGAAGGTATCATACTTCTATAGAAGGAAATGATGCCCGACCTTCAGGGGAACGACAAGAAGGGGCACTAACCCCAACAAAAGATATACAGGATATGGTGAACAAGATCACTATGTTGTTTTCCAAAAATTACACGACATGTAGTAAATATACACGCTGTTTTTTATGACCCCGGGTACTGCTCGTGTACAACGACCCATGTCTTAGGCTAGTTATGTAGGAAAACTTAGTACACGGCATGTCATACGATGTACATGCTTTTTCCGAGTGACTGGGGCTTGCCCCTTGTCACGGGACATGTAGCCGTACATGGTTGAGAACCCGTGTACTCTAACCCGTGTCCGTGTATCCCCTGGATACACGCCGAGCTTCACGTAGCCGCCTCTGCCATGCGGTACACGCCGTGTCTCCTGAAGTCATGTAGATCATCTCGTGTCCATGTATTTCCCAAATACACACCGAGCTTCAAGGAAAGTTCAATACGCCGTGTGACCAAGGTCACACACCATGTCACTCTTCACTGACCCCCAAAACCGTAGCCACCGCCAGTACTACACGGCGTGTTCTTCGTAAGTACATGTCGTGTGTTATGGAAATTTCTAGAAATGAAGCTCTTCGCCGAAGCTCCTCCCGTGCTACTTCGATCGTCGATCCGGCCATCCCATCTCCATGAAGCCTTCAGGTTTTGTTCACCCTGACACCATGAAGCCACTTTTGGAGAATTTGGGCCTCTTATCGGCTCCAAAAACGTTTTTGATCCTCCCGCATGAAGAACGCTTGAAGAACGCCTTTTACCCATCCGGTCCGATTCATAATCCGCCATTGTCGTCACAGCTCTACAAGGCCGTTGCGGTGTCGAATCCTCTATTTGGGATCGTTTCATCACAGAACGGATGCGCAATGATCCATTTTTTGTCACCCCATGAAGAACATGAAGAAAGAGCAAGAAAAGAAAACGGTGTGAGGAAATCCAATAAACAAAATTGAGGAACGAACCTCCATCGCCGTTCTTCACGGCGTTGATTCTCTCTTGTTAGTAGTTTTAAACAGATCAGAGATCAACATAAATATAATAATGGATTATTTCCCAAAAATTATCCAAAAGAAAACCCTCCCACAAGAATGTACGAATCCACGGATCATCTTGTTGGTGGTTGATTTGTGTTCGTCGTTTAAACTCAAAAAATGAGGAAAAGAAATTGAAATAAAAAACCTCTACCTTTCGAAAGGATCAATCGTTGAAGAAGGAGTCGTGTTGCCATTGTCGTTGAGATCATTAAACGTCGTTAGTACAGTGATATGAATCCTTGGTTCATCATTGTTTGTCATCAAGAAATTTCTCCAACGCCCTGCGGATTGGGCAGAGTTTACTCCCAATCGTCTCCAATGATCAACAATTATTAACCCATTAAAAAATGAAACATGTTGGCATTTAATTACGAGGCAGTATTAATGACGCCAACTTTATATCATTAATTTAGGAAACAGACGTCCTGTCGCTGCGCTGTACTGGACGTTTCCATAAAATAAAATATGCATTTCGAAATTTATTTTATTTTTATTTTACTAAAACATTTGAAAATTAACTTTCTCCCCCAACCTAAGACGGTCGATGTTAGGCACATTCTTAGGTAAAATCATTGTTCTGGATGGAACGGTGAGCTCATATTTTTAATCCAGGCATCCTTTTGGAAAATGCCACTACTGCGTATAAGCGCCAACTTACTTAACAAAAAAAAGTTCAAACAACCATTCCGGGCTCACTAGACCTTGGAATGATGTGTTGTCTTCATGCCCGGTCTTGGAATAATTCCATATAATATTTAAAAATAATAAATAGAAAATCTGAGACATTAAATTTATGATTCAATCATATATTAATTCGGATTGTTTATACTTGAATTTCCCTTGAAGAAATTAAATAATCCTTACCTAATGAACCCATTTAATTTTATTTCACAATTGTTATTTCTTGAGAATATTTTTGTTCCTTGCATTTTTCTCCCTTTAATTATATGTGATATCAAAGGAATATTTTATGGAAAATTAACATTATTTTTCACTTGGGTCTAAAATCATTTTTCTTCCATATCCATATTTTCTTAAAATGTTTTGAAGTATTATTGTATGATTATAATGTAAATGTTGATGAAAATTTTTACTGTTTTGTTGAGTTTTAAAAAAAATTTATGGGGATTATTGTTTTATTTCTACAAGTGTTGATGTTTGGTTTGATGGTCTTGGTTGTAATCCTTTACATATGAAATGATATATGTATTTATGGTTTTGGCACACACATTTATGAAATGAACTTATGGTGCATGTTTGAGTTATGCCAATTTATCATTCTAAAAAATTATTTCTTTTCAGAAGATAATGTTGTATGTTATAACTCATGTTCATCATATAACTTAGACTACATATAAAATATTTATATTATTATCTTGATCAAATTTTCTTTTGATTATCTTATTATTCCATATAGCGATTGATTTATATCTCCCATTATTACCCTTATTGTGAATTTGAGATCAAAATGTATTACATTATCTAACCATTAGTTTTAAATAGTGTTTTAAGTAGGTTATATGTATGAATAATATAATATGGGAAGATATTTATAGGAGATTTTAAATATCATTCATGAAATAAAAATATTTTTCATCTTGTATCCAATGACTCTAAACCATTATGGTTTTGGAATGGATTAACATTTATGAATTGAATATTCATATAAATAATGTAATATTTATGTAAAAAAATAATGGGATGCTATACATTAGTCTAGACAAACTTGAAACCATTTTGAGGAAACATGGTTTATGGGGTTAACAATCATGAAAAGTTTCTCAAAAAATGAATATAGTACCTAGTTAATCCATGGAAACTATAAATTTCTCTGATAGATGTTGGTATGTTGAACTGTTTGATTGTATCAATTTTGAATAATCCATAGAAAACCCTTTTGTGATGAAATTATCTATAAAAGTTACTTTCTATAACCCAAAATCACATTTAATGTTCTTTTTATATAATGTCTCCTTCTAAAAGGTCTTCAGTACAGTATTTAAATTATCTTAATATTATTACATTCATAGGGAGTAGATAAGAATATAATTTATAAATAAAACCAAAATCTTATCAAGGTAATACAAAAAGAATAAATTTATTATGTCCATGAATATTCTTGGAGCATTATTAAGCCCAAATTGAATAACTCTAAACTCATAGTTTCCATTAGTTATAGCAAAATTATCCTTTGGGATATCCTGCTACTTCACCTTTACTTGATAATATCCTAACTAAAGACCCACTTTATAGAGGTGTCTTTATACATGTAATTGATGAAGGAATTTATAAATATGTGGAAGATAATACTTTTTCATTAACGTGGCCTTTTTGAGATCATGTCAACCATTAAGGATGTTCAATGTCCCATCCTTCTTCTTGATGAGGATTGGTGTACCCCATGGTAAAGAACTTCTATGTACACACCCTTTATCCAAATTCCCTTGTAATTATTTATTCAAATCCTCTTGTTAAAAATTTATCATTTTATAAATATTATTTGATATTATAAAATCACTGGGTATGAGAATTATAGATAAATTAACCTCACTACTAGAAGGAAGACCAGTAAATTATTAATGAAACACATCAGAAAATTACCATACAATGGGCATGTCATCAGGGGTGATATTTTCTTTATTCTCAATTGTTTAGGTTAGATAATATTACCCCCAATTTTATAATATAAATTCATTATAAGTTTTTACAAAATAATATTCCTCATCCTCATTACCTTTGTATAAAACTAGAGGGAGATTTGGGATAATAATGGTGATTTCATTTTCTCATAAATTTCTATTGTCTCTATATAAGGAAAGTCAATACATTACCAAAATAGCATTGAATTATACTAAAGGGAATATTCCAAGGTTTTTTTGGATATTCCGTACAAAAACATGGACACAGGTTGAGTTATATAATTTCAAAGCATTAATGGACCCATTTTCCATCTTCACCAAGAACATCAATTTCCTGTTTCTAGGTGGGGATTTCATAGTTCTACTGAACAAAGGTGATGTGATAAATATGTAGAACTGGAATAAATTTTTTTTCCAGTATTCTTGAATGAATTAGTTATGTACCTATCCCCACTTCGTACTTGGGAACACCATAGGATTTTTGGTGGAATAAACTCACCCTTTATCTCTAAGACTAGGAGGTTTTTGTCATCTATTATTTTCGAAAACACATGGAATTGGTATTTTATTCACATTGTGTAGATGTTCTTTTTAGTTAAAATAATAGTATATAGGCTTCTGTTCAACTATATAATTCTTTTCTTCTGTCACATTGGTGTGTTTCACCCTTCGAGAATCACTAGGTAAGTTATATTCCTCCCACACCAAAATATTTCATTTTACCGTTCATAAAATTTACATGATACTTGTTCCTACACTTTTGAAAAGAGGCATGATATAATTTTTTACCCCTTGAGATTTTTCCATTACACCACCAGTATTAAAATTCATTGTTTCTTCTTGTCTTCAGTCCCAAGATTCCCTTGATATTCAATGATCTCAATTTGACATTAAGGGCACATTAGGAAATTTCATCATTACTATCAAACACATGAATAACGAGTTCTTTTTGTAGATTCATATTTATCCCAACAATGAAATAGTCATCATTAATTTTGGGTGAAATAGAAAATATAGAGGAATTTCATCAAAGACTTGTGATGTTTTCATCATATTCCCCAATGGATGCGTCATACTTTTCCTTTAAAAAAGGATACTAGTATCCATTTTACATTAGACAGTGTAAGAAAAATATTTGTTTTAAAGAATTTTTTGAAATTCCAACAACACAATCTCATTGATATCCTCTGCATGATTAATATTTTTGAATAAGGTCCACCAATGATTTTCTTCACCCTTTATATGATAAAGAACTATAATAAATTTCTCTTTATTAGAGAAAATAAGTATAAGGAAGACCCTTCCAATGGGGTTGAACAATTTCTACATGATTAAGGGATATGTTTATCCACTAAAATTCATATGCCTTTGCTAGGTAAATTTAGAAATTAAAAAATCTTATTTTTAGGGGATTTTGGGAGTTCCTCCTAATTTTGGTCTCTATCGAAAACCTGAGAGAATTGAGAAATTGTTGTTACAATGTTCGTGATCCTTATCTGATCATCTTGGACATCTCATTATGTTAACCATTACATTTCCCCTCATAATAGTTATTAATATAATTCCTCTTATTTCTTTCCATTGACAATAAATAAAGGAAAAACTATTGATGATAATTATATTAACTATTATGGATATAAATAAGAAACCATTTAGATTAAAGGGATAACTATTTAATGAAAGTTAATCATTAACATTTATTTTTTAGGTTTAAATCTATGTGACCCATGATCTATTTTCTGGCATAAAATCATATATGAGTTCTCCCCATAATAATGGTTTTTATTGTTCTTGTTAATTTACCAAATAGAATCCCCTATTAGTGTAAATATAGGTGTTTCTCAAGACCCATTATCATGCACTGGGGGTTGAACAAGGTCATCTCAATGTTCTTTCTTTAGGTTATTAATACTATTTACCATTATAATAGATCCATATTAACTTAAATTATCTACACAATCATTCAATTTCATGGATATCACTTATTAACTATGTTACCCAAATTTATGGATTTTTTCCCAAAATTTAGTCTTATACTTGAGGTTTTTATTATATTTTTCTAATCGAAATCCCAAAAATTACTAAACATTCCTCTAACACTAAATATGATAACCCATATCATTAATACAACTTATTTCATGATTTATTTCATAAAGGTACAAATTATACAGTCACATAAGATCAAAAAATGTAGTTTATATGGTAAATTAGGTATATTGAATAGAAAATGAAATATAAATACAATAAAAATACTAAAGACTCCCTTAACATGTTCCTAAAATTTCATTATTATTTTAAAATTTCAAGCGGTAACTTGGGGATGCACATAAGAAATATGTGATCTATAAATCCTAGTAAGGGAATAACAAAATCATTGAATGAGGTAAATAAATACATGTGATCCAAGAGTTATATCAAGGTTACATCATACGAGTGAGAATCATAATCATGCACAATGAGAAATGATATAACATGATATCATAATGGAAACATAGGAATGTTGAAACAATGTAAAACATGACATCATAAACACATGTTATGTAAATTATGAATTAAAACATAATATATCATTCTTAATATAAATTCTCATGCACCATACATTTCATCTCATGATATAAAAAATTACCCAATTTATTGGAGGGATATATATTTCTGGTTCCACCCGTCACATTCATATCATCCACATGCATAAGTTTACAACATAGATAATACAATATAAAGAAATATTTCACTGATTTTAACCACCCGACTATGAGGTAAAGGATATATACATGTAATAAACCAATCAATAAAGGTTTGGTACAACTCAGTGAATACAAATGAGTGGAAATGGTGATGGGTATTCACTATATAAATGTTTGGAATGGAAAATTATAGGACATTTTTGGCACATTAATGGGTGTACATAAAAGTTTATAGAAGTGGTGAATAAGAGGGAAATTTTTATATCAATACATTGGAAAAATATTGATATTAATTTGGAGAATAAAAACATATCCCAACTTGAAAAATAGAATATAAAATGGTAGGTCATAAATAATGTTATTGAATAAACAGGAGAGGGAGAGGATCCCTTACCTCAAGTTGAAGCTTTTGAAATAAAGGGAGTAGCTTCCTAAGAGATTTATGGAATCATGTGAGTAATCCATAAATGGATAGGTAGAGTAAATTCACACTCAAAGTGTTTTTAACTTTGAGTAATGGGATTTAGAGTTGGTTTATATAAAGAAAGATAAGATAATACTTTATTAATTTCGAAACATAAGTTTTAGACTCTATTTGATAATGTATTAAAATAAAAAAATTCTAGTGGGGTTTCCCATGGTTTATTAAAAAGGGGATTTATTCATTATTTTATAATACTAAAGACATAACACATCAAAAAAAATTCAGCATGTGATGTGGAAATGAGTCATGTTTATAAAACTTTTATTATAAATCCATAAAATATTAAATAGGATTTGGAGGATTCATTTAGGTTTTATTAGAGTAATAAAAGAACAAGAAAATTATTTTAAAGCTAAAAAATAATTCTATAAATTGACACTCTTTATAGTAAATATTAAATGACTTTTTTTATTTTATGATATCATAATTCACATTGTATATTTATAACATATTTAATTTTGTCACAAACATTTGACCATCTCTACAAATTATGAATAATATACATTCACTATTTTCAACATGATGATATCTAAAATAATAATTATTTTATCTAAATAATTCCAAAAATATTATAATTCAAATTTTTAAATCATAAAAAAACATTTATTGAAAAATACTTGTTTTTTTTCAACATTAACAGTTTTCTCACCCTTATAGAAACTATTTTCGACTTCTAAATATTATATTATCACTTATATTTAATAAATATTATTTCAAAATATTAGGTTTTTATAAATATAATTTATTTCATACACTTTTAAATTCATTAAAATTGAGTTCCCGAATTGAAACAATATATTTCAAAAAAAAACAGAATTTGTGTTTCATCGTTTAAAAATTTAATTTTTATCAAACTAATTATTTAATAAATTAATAAGTAGTACTTAAATGAGACAAATAAATAATTGTTTTATTAAATTAAAATATATAAAATCTAAATATTACGGTGTATATAGATATCCCTTTATTACAAAAATGATCTCCATAAGGTTATGGTGTTCTATTATGAGATTTTCATGGGGTAGTTCAGTGAAAATGGTTTTTGATATGATCTTGAAATTATATCATAAATTCTTTTTTTGTTCATTAGTTGTTGAATATTGTAATGGTATTATTCCATAGAAAATTCTAGTGATGTTATATACCTTTAGAAGCAATGATAAATGGGCTTCATAGTGTACAATCAAATTGGTTGAGGACATCACTTCTTATATATATTCCAATTAGAAATTATCAAAACCCTTAATATACTAATCTTAATTGACACTATAAAAAAATATATTATCAATGTTTATGATTCATAGAGGTCTTTTAAATACAATTGAATATATATATATCTAAAATAAAAAAACCAGTTCATGTGTTTTCTATAACGCGGTTACATAATAAGGAATTTGTTCATTCAAGAAATGAATTTAATTTATAAAATTTCCGACTATTACAGTAACTAATGGATAAATTAAAATAATAAAAACCACAACATTGAAATGATTAATGGAATAAATCAATGAAACATGTCATCCTTATTTTCTTATCTCTTAAACAAATCATATTTTCTATTTTATTCTATATTATATGCAAGAAATATTTTATTTACCAAAATATTATATTCCTAATATTTATAGAGATTAAAATTTTTTCTCTAATGGATTACTTATACATTACCATTTAATGAACATTATAAGGGGAACACTTCTCAACTCCTCTATTTACTTATTTCTATTTTAAATATGTGGTTTATTTACCACATTAATGATATCTCCCCTATAAGTGAGATGAAATGAATATGAATCTATATTTATTAAGATCATTATGTTTATAATCATTATTACTCACCTATCTATCCAATTATTAATTCAAATTTGAAAACATGATATGATGTATGAAATTATTTAGAAATATGTTTGAATTCTAAAAAATATATCCATTTTGTGCTTATGAATTTATTGTATAAAATTATTGTAATTACCACATCCAAGATACACAAATAATATCAAATTTAGGACTACTATAAGCCGCATGGGATTTACCTGATTGATAGGAGATATCTACTAGAATATTCATCCTTGATACACTAGTGGGTAATTATTTACGGAAATTGTATTATTTAAAAATCATTGACTAGGTTCATGTCTTCATAACCCATCCATTTGTAAGAAATTCTCAATATATACACAAAACACCTATTAAAAATGAATAATAGAAAAAAATACACAATGATGTCTCTATATGAATATTTTTTGAAACATATAATCAATTAGTATGAAAACATACTGATATGTTCATAAAAATATATAGAATCAAGATAAGAAAATAGAGAAGTTGATGTTCTAACATATCTTAGGAAAACAATGGTGTAATTTCCCACACCGATATGCAATAATGCAGTTGAAGAAAATCAAAGTTATAATGAGAGTAACACCATAATGCATTTTGATATTTCAATTGAGATAGAAAATTTATATTTGTAGATCTATTTTAAATGATTCAAATAATATTTTGGGGTTCTATATTGATAGATAAAGGATTGAACCACAATACTAGGGTTAAAGGGGTGAAAATATATAGGTTAGTGGCTGTAGTGATCCACTAGGTTCTAAATTTGGTGAAACAGGGTACCCAATGGGAGTTCTAGGTGCAGTTACAATGTATGGGGATATAGAGTGGCAAATTCTGAAGATTGGGTACCTGATATAGGGATAAGATGATTAGTACAAGAACACTAGTTACTCAGAATCACCCCATTTTTTTCAGTAGATGAATAATTTTAATTTTACCACCTTTATTAAAACACACAATTCTGGGTTGTTAGTCTCCAAAAGGCCAAGAAAAGGTGGAGACACAACTATTTCCATTTTCAACTAAAATCTATTTCTCCATTGATATTGTAGTATTTGGAGTGTTTATTCATTCCAATTACTATTAGTTGCTCATTTTTGTCCATCTTATATTTATTTTTATCTAATTATAGTGGATTATAATCATGGATTTAATAACAGTCCAACTTAATCATGTTGTAATTGGGTTGGAATGATGGGTAGTTTACTTTATATGGATAGAGGAGGCTCATAAAGGATTAATTTAATGTGTTATACATCATTCCATTACATTATCAATAATTCACTACAGATATTTATTTTATATTTTCATTAAAATGGGTAGAAATTGATTGGTGAAATATTACTAGATTTTGTGCCTTCAGTTTGTAGTGGACATGAGGGGATGTCAATAATGTTCATCACCATATTTTTTGATATAAAAATTAAGATATAATACGCTTTGATTTCACATTGATCATGAAAAAATGGATTAATTTGAGATTAATTATGATAATTAACTATTAGTGTTTCTAAATAATTTAAGTGTATTTTTTTCAATGATTGATGAAAATATATTATTAAGAGTATATCTCCATGTTTTTTTCATAATGGTTTCCTTCCAATTAAATATAATAAAATTTATCATGGTGATTTCCAAAGTATTTACCACTCCAGATACCTATAATTTTTCTCCTATATCCCCTCTTACCCATTTATATTTATTCTGTTATTTTTCAAAATTTCAGTCAGGGAAATGGGGTGTGAGTGACCTTAATTGGAATTGTTAGTGTGTCCCCATTTTATAGGTGAGGATAGTGATTTTTTTTTGACACATAACAATCCCTTTGATGTTATGTATTAATTTTATATTAATTTAAGGAATGTTTTTCTATGTTGGAAGATTTATTGAAGCATATTTATAATCTAATGATTTTTTCAAGTCATAATGAAATCACACAGGTGACCTAGGTTTTTCTTTTTCAGGATTGGAGGCTGACCTAGAGTGATGAAAAGTGGTGGGTTATTGATTGTTACAAAACTATAAATATGTGAAATGATGTTGAATGGTTATATCAGGATTAATTGGGAAGGAACCATATTTGGATTCCTCTCCTATTATAATTTTATTTGGTCTTTCAAAATCATGATTAAACCAATAATTTAGTTTTTTGAACACACGAAATATAATATCTATGTATCTTTATAAATTTAATTAATACATAGGGATAAGAAGTGTGTGGGGTTTCTATGTCCATAAGTTGTGTTTTAATACTTATGTGGAATTTTTGACCATTTCTTGGAAATATGAACTAGTTTTTTGTTAGGATAAGCAAAGAGTTTGGTTATGCTATTGGATATTAAATAGAAGAGTGAAACTGTGCTATTCACCAATAGATATAAGCATGTTATGTGGTATAACAACCATAATCTTTATTACGTACTTAAACAGGATTTATTACATAATCATTCACATAAAACAACTATGAGGATCCAAAGTTACAATGTCTTAGGAAATTAGAATCATTACATAACAACTTAGAACATAAAACACAACGTATTTATTGAATACATCATTTACAAGACCACACCATTCCCTCGTATTTTGCATTGCATGGGATAACCTAAAAACATACATGTGAAAAAGGTGAGCTATAAATCATATTAACATAGTAAAAAATGAATAACATAAATAATTTTAGGCAATAGGCATATCAATGGAGTGCAATAGAAACAAAAATATATAGGAATTATAATGTATGATTATCATAACATGGAATTGTGGTAACAACATTTAACATGATATTAGAATGATCCAGGGCCCATTGCACCTGGAGAATGAAAACCCATCATTTAACACATATTATAATGATTAAAACCTCATTTCACTTGATGTATCATGATACCAACCTTTACCTAATGCACTATTGTGCTATCAAGGCTCACTTTTCTTAATCATTTCATTTCATGCATAAATGTCCCACATGGATCATATAACATTGATTCATTAAATAGAATCATTTATTCCACAATAATGTAATGTGGAATTCATACATGGAACTATATCATAAATAAGTATATGTTCATAGAGGAGAAAACCTTTGATAGAGAAATGAGCATGGTATTCACAACACAATTACTTTGGCTTGGAAAATCATGGTGCTCTTTCGGTAGCATAACCACGTGGCATAAGAATTCATAGAAATGGTTGCTGATAGAGAAAGTGTTATATCATCACATGTACATGAAATATACTGTAAGGGGGTAATATAAACACATGTATAATCATTGTTAATGGAAATTAGATGCATAATATAAAATAATTTCTAGAATGTAAATGAGGATAGAAAAATTCCTTATGGAATTTCAGCATGGTAATGGTTGTGCATGGGTGGAATTAATGAGATATAAAGGGGTCTATAATCATTAAAACATATTTAGAAATGTATGGGGGAGATGGGAAATCAAACCCCGGAATTTGTAATTGAAAATAAAATGGAATAATAACATAATGAAATTTTAAAAAAATGAGAGAGGATGAAATCCCTATCATGGATGTGTGATCCAAAGGATTGGGAGGGGCTTGAGAGCAGATTCTTGGGATCTTGGGGCTCCTTGGGAGGATTCTAGAGAGTAGAGGACAGAGTTTGGTTGAGTTCCAAAGTCATTGTGTAAAGACTAAGTGGGATCTTGGGTGGTTTTATATAAGAAAAGAGAGGAAAATTTTATTATTTAGGTTTTGGAATCCACTTGTTAAACTAATCAAAACCTCTATCCAAATAATGGTTTTTGGCCATGGTTTTCCCAAAGTGGAGTGGAAACATTATCTTATAAGGGAAATGGTCGAAAATTTTAAAATATTAGTCATTCTTATGTGGAGGTGAGTCACACTCTAAGAGAAATCATTTTAAAAGTTAAAATGTTTTATAAGTCTTAGATGGTCCACTAAGCACCATAAAATAGATCAAAAAAATACAGAATAAAATTATTTTAAAGTTAAAACATATATTGGACTTATATAAGGTTTATAGTATTTTTACATCACTCATGGGCAATTATGATGTCATGAAACACATAATATATTTAAACGATATATTATTTTTAGCGAAAAATTTGAGTGTCTTAGAAAATTATGAAGAATTCACTGTTATATAATTTTGATACCCTGATTCCAAATATAATATTCATTTTATATAAATAATTTTCAAAATATTTTAATTTTTACATTAAAAATAAAAACCAACATTTATCGAAAATTCATGGGTTTTGACAAAACAACTTTCAGTCATCAATAAGAATTAAAATTATATACATAAAAATTATATGATAATTTATATTTAATAAAAATTAATTTATTAATAATATTTTATTAAAATATTATTTAATTCAAAAAACCATTAATTCACTAAAATATTTTTTTAATAGAATAATAACTAATAATACTATTTATGCCTTAAAAACTATTTACAAAGTAACAATAATAAATTGAATGTATATTATCTATACAAAAATAATTAACATAATCATAATGCTAGGGTCTAGTTACATAAAACCTTATAAAACCTACATAAGACGGAATAATAAGTTTTGTGATGGTGACGTACTCTTAGGGCTCACTGGATCTCAGAATGATGTGCCATCTTCCCGCCTGGTGTCGAAATAATTCCATATAATATTAAAAAATAATAAACAGAAAATCAAAGACATTACATTCTCCCCACCTCAGGGCTTTGCATCCTTGAAAAGCCAAAACAAGGGATACTCAAAAAGATGTGGGTACTGAGCATGAATCTGGGCCTCCCTCTCCCACGTGCTCTCCTAAAAATTACTGTACTGCCATCGGATGCGCACCAAGGGAATCGATCACCCACAAAGGATCATCTCCTTCTGATCCTTGATCTTCACCGTGTACTCAGGAAAGGTCACACTATCCATGATGTCCCGCTCGCCCCAGTCGATGAGGTGCGACGGATCGTGCACGTACCTCCTCAGCTGCGACACATAAAAGACATCATGTAACCGATGCAATTGAGGTGGTAGAGATAGGCGGTACACCACCTCATCAACTATGCACATAATCTGTAAGGGTCCAATGAACCTCGGAGATAGCTTGCCACCCCGACCAAATCTCTGTATCCCTCGTTGAGGTGATATCCGAAGAAAGACGTAGACTCCCTCTTCGAAATCCAGAGGTCTCCGTCATCTATCAACATCAGACTTCTATCGGCTCTGTGTAGTCTTCATCTACTCTCAGTTGATCTACACCATCTCTGTGGTAGCTCGTACTAACTATGGACCCATGAGTGCTGACTCTCTGGGATCGGTCCAGCAAAACGGTGACCGGCAGGGTCTCCCGTACAAGGTCTCGAATGGTGTCATACCAATGGTGGAGTGGTTGCTGTTGTTGTACGCAAACTCCACCAGTGGTAGTTGGTCCTCCCAACTGTGAACAAACTCATAGATACAAGCTCGCAACATATCCTCCAGAACCTGAATGTTCCTCTCTATCTAACCATCAGTTTGGGGATGAAACATTGTGGTCAAGAATTGCTGAGTCCCAAAAGCCTCCTTCAATCACTTCCACAACTGGGATGTCAAGTGGGAATCATGATCCGAGACTATAGTTGAGGGGATGCCATGAAGCCGAACTATCTCTTGCACGTAGAGGCATCCTGAGCTCTCTACGGAACTATACTCCATGATAGCTAAGTAGTGGGATGACTTGGTGAGTCGGTCAATGATCACCCAGATGGAATCATTCCCTTTGGACGTCCGTGGTAAGCCTATCATGAAGTCCATCGATATTCCTTCCCACTTACACTCTGGAACTTCTAGGGGTGAGCTAATCCTGCAAGAACCTGGTGCTCAGCCTTCACCTATTGGCAGGTGAGGCATCGAGGAACGAAATCTTCTACTTCCTTCTTCATGACTGACCACCAGAATTGTCGTCGGAGATCCTGGTACATCGTTGCCACTCCAGGATGTACCGCTAAAGGGGATGTATGAAACTCTCTCAGGACCTCCTCCTAGAATGCCACTGGTACAACAATGCGTCCATTTAAAAGAGGTACGTGCTCCCCAGCTTGTGAATATCCATCAGGAGCATGTCATGTGGATAACTGAGCACGTAAAGCCACATAGTTGACATCCCCAAGTTGTGCCTCCCTAACTCACTGTATGAGTGGAGGGGTGACAACAATTGACTATAGATAAGTTGTATCCTCTCTATCCATGAAGGATGACTATAACGCAGCTAACTGCTGTGTGGCCTCACTCAATAGCTGTGAGATTGAATTTCGGCTAAGGGAATCTGCCACCTTGTTCCCATTTCTAGGAGTATAGATGAACTCAAAATCATAGTACTAGAGGAAATCTAGCCAATGCCTCTACCTCAAATTCAGATCCTTCTGTGAGAAGATGTACCTGATGTTCTTGTGGTCATAGAAGATGATAAACAGCTCACCCATGAGGTAGTTTCTCCACATCTTCAATGCAAAAACTACCACCACCAACTCGAGATCATGAGTCACGTAGTTCTACTCATGTGGCCTAACCTGGCGTGAACTATAGGCAATCACTTCATGACGATGCATTAGGACACAGTCGAGCCCGGTCCCTGATGCATCGCAGCAAACCACGTACTCGACACCCTCCTCCACCAATCTCAAGACTGGGGTGCTCATAAAACTCTCCCTCAACTGCCCGAAAGCCTGTTGGCACAGCTCCGTCCACACGAAGGGCTGCCCCTTCATGGTCAGGGCCATCATTGGTGCTGATATCCAGGAGAAATCAGAAATGAATCTCCAGTAATATTCTGCAAACCCAAGGAAGCTCTGCACCTCCATCACGCTCTAAGGTGGCTCCCATGCTAACACAACCTCCACCATGGCTAGGTCCACAGCTAATACACATACTGAGATGACATGTCCTAGAAGGTGGACCTCCTGAATCAAGAACTGGCACTTTTAGAGCTTCCCATAAAGATGGTTCTCCGGAAGTACATCCAGAACCATATGCAAGTGTCTCGCGTGCTCCTCCTCTTATGCAGATTACACGAGGTTGTTGTCGATGAAGACCACTAAGAACTGGTCCAAGTATGGCTGGAAGATCTAGTTCATCAGTCCCATGAACACTGCAGGGGAGGTCGTCACACCAAAAGTCATCACCAAGTACTCATAGTGACTGTAGCAGTATCTGAAAGTCGTCTTTGGTATGTCCTCATTTCGCACTCGTAGCTGGTGATAGCCTGATCGAAGTTCAACCTTCGAGAACCACTGTGCCCCTCTTATCTGATCTAAGAGGTCATCGATTCTTGACAGTGGATACTTGTTCTTCACCATCACCTGGTTCAGGCAGTGGTAATCCACGCACAACCTCAGACTCCCGTCTGCCTTCTTGGAAAACAAGACTGGGGATACCCAGTGTGAGACGCTGGGTCTTACGAAACCCTTGCTCTGCAAATACTCCAACTACACCATTAGTTCGCGAAGCTCTGTGGGATCCATCTGATAAGCTGATGAGAAATCAGTGTCATCCCAGGGTGTAAGTCAATGCACAAGCCAATTTCCCAGCGGGGAGGTAATCCTGGAACATATTCGGGAATAATTCCCTCATACTCCACCACTACTACTAGGATCTGGGAGCTCACAACATCTACTGCTCTGAGGGTAAGTCCAGCCAACTCATGAGTGATCAGCTGCACCCTCCTACGCATGAGTCCATTTTGTGCTGCCTGGGTTTCCTTTTCCCCGATAAAGGAAAACCTCGTTCCATCATTGTGGAAAAAACACACTCTTCGCCTAAAACAGTCAATCTGGGAATGGAACGAAGATAACCAATCCGTACTGAGAATGACTTCGTAAGGCCTCGACGCTACCACCAAGAGGTTCCAACTGAAACTGTCACCTTCAAGGGTAAGATCACACTATCTACAAAGGTGTGTGATCATCGAGTCTCCTCCCGTAGGTGTCTCCAAGTGTAAGAACCAGGTCAACGTTTCTATCAAAACCATGAGGTTTTTTACAATACATGTGGCTATAAGGGAATGACAGGAACTTGTGCCTATGAGTACGGTAGCTAAGGTTGAAAAGACACAGATCATACCTCGAATCATACCTAGAGCCCCTGGGTCGTATGCCTCGACCGCATGCAGCTGTCCCAGCCCCTATCCCCAAGCTCCCTGAGCCTGGTGCGGACCTCCTGGGGGTGGTGGTGGAAGTAAGTCGAAGCGTCTGCCACCACCCGCAGCTCTCCCTACTTCTCTTCCACGTCCGCTGCCTGGAGGGTCTGCTTGCTCTGTTCTCTGCCTCTACCTTGGTGGTCTATCCACCGCTTCATTATCAGCAGCTCGACGGGACGGGCAATCTCCAGCAAGATGTCCCCTACCATTGCATGTGTAGCATTGCTTCTTCCTAGGATGACTGGATCCATCTTGAGAGACCTGAACTGTCGATCCCCTATCCTGGGTCCTCCTCCGATGTCTCTCACATCCTGATCCCTGCGTCTGATGCTAGTTCCCTGCCGCCGAGGTCTCCGCACATGTCTGCCTGCTGCTGACTGCCAGCGGCTATCTCTGCTCTGTCATGAAGCTTTCTACCACCAAATATCTCTCGAGAACTCCAGCATAAGTTGATATGCATAGAGGCGCGACACTAGATTAGATGTGTCATCATAGACCTCCCGTAATGGTCCGATCTCTAATGTACTGATCCCTGAACATATCCATCGAGTACCTGGAGAGGTTGGTGAACCTCGATGAATAGTCAGCTACTGTTATACTACCCTGTTGGAGCTGAAAAAGCTCATGGACGCACACATCTCTCAACGTAACCGGAGAGAACTCCTCCCAAAAGAGTAGCTCAAACTCTTTCCACGAAAGAGTCTCCTCGTCGTGAGTCTACGTGGTCAGACTACACCATCTTCTTATAGAACCCTGATGAAGGATCGTTTATAGGATCACCATCTGGTATGTTGGTGTCCTCACTAGACGGAGAACTTTGGTCACCGCCTCAAGCCAGTCCTCAGCGGCCTGAGGGTCGGGCTCGCCTCAGAACATGAGAGGTCTCTGTCTCTGGAACTCCTGGAGCGTGCTAAGCCTTCGCTCCTCAACGGTCAGTAATGCATGTACCACTGGCTTCTCTACTGGTGGTGGCATAATAGGTGCACCACCCGGTGGAAACTTTTAGGGAACTAGCCCCTGTATCGAAGCCTCGTCACTGAGGGGGTCATCCACTTGATCGTGATATTGAATCCTAGAGGGTATGAATCGCGGAGCTATCATGTAAGGAATCAAGATGTATTATGGTCAATGAGTATTTCTAGAGAGCTAACACAAGGACATGTAAACCACAAACCATTACTATATGATGCATGTACCTTTTTATTTCCCCACAACCAGCATTTTCATGTACCATGTCAGAAAGAAGGTTATCAGAGCCCTGGTCTATGGACATGTCGACTGCCGCACCAACACTGGAGTCTCTGTCTTGAAAACCAAACTCGAAACACATAACACTGTTTCCCCAAACAAAACTCAGAGAATCTTGGTCCTAAGGTAGAACAGAACACCTCTGATACCACTCTGTCACGACCCGTCCCTGTGGGGCCCACGCTGTGACTCCCCAAGACCGCCTCAAATAGGCCAGGGGCTGGTGACAAGTACCGATTAGGCATATCACTAATATGGGAGGCATTGCCTATGTACCTATACACACGTACACATCTTTATGCCCACAAATGCTGAAATGTAAAAAACTAAGGAACAAAATTCATGCATACAACTAAACCCCAACCAACAAATTACGTCAAAAGGTAGAGTACTAGAATGTAAATTGGGACAGAATACAAGCCCCACAAAAACAAACAAACAAGAGTCTGAAAACTGCAAAGTCCAACCTGTAAGCACAAAAGGTACTGGGACTACTACATATAGCCGTAGGAACACCTAGACCTGTAGGGGAACTCCGAAAGCTCGGTCCTATCATGGTCCGCCCTAGACTCTGTCAAAAGTCTTTTCGTCTGTACAAGACACTAGACATGTGGGAAAAGCCCATGCAGGGGTGAGTATAACAATACTAATTAGAGGACCCCAAAAACCACAAAGCAGTAAACAAAGTAAAGGTATAGTCAGCTATGCACAATATATTTCTACAGAACATATAGAAAAAACCAGATATACTCAAAACCAAGACCGTAGTCTAGATACATGTCACACGACCCCATACCCCCATTAGGGATTCTGTTCGAAGATTCCGTGATGCACTCCTTCAAGGAGAACCCACTCCACGAGTCTTATAGCTCTGATGAAGTTTGTCTGATAAGTGCTGTTGTTCGGGAACTATGACGAGAAGTAGCTACACTCATTACGGGAGACACACTCCTGAGTTGGAAGGTTACGTTATATATAAGTCACTAATTACGGGATACACACTCATGAGTGGGAAAGATCACGATACACAGATGAGGATCACTGCTAGGGCCATGGCGGATACCGCGACTCATCCAGATTCACCAATTAGGTGATACACTAGCTAGGATGAGGATCAACGCCTAGTAGAGTTGGTCACATCGATTCCTGACTCTACCTAGAGTCAGGAATGAATAGAGGATCTCTCTCCATGACTCTCAGAGGGATGCCAACTCTATCACAGAATGTTCGATTGAAGGTATCATACTTCTATAGAAGGAAATGATGCCCGACCTTCAGGGGAACGACAAGAAGGGGCACTAACCCCAAAAAAAGATGTACAAGATATGGTGAACAAGATGACTATATTGTTTTCCAAAAATTACACGACATGTAGAAAATATACACGCTGTTTTTTATGACCCCGGGTACTGCTCGTGTACAACGACCCATGTCTTAGGCTAGTTATGTAGAAAAACTTAGTACACGGCATGTCGTACGATGTACATGCTTTTTCCGAGTGACTGGGGCTTGCCCCTTGTCACGGGACACGCGGCCGTACATGGTTGACAACTCGTGTACTCTAACCCGTGTCCGTGTATCCCCTAGATACACACCGAGCTTCACGTAACCGCCTCTGCCATGCGGTACATGCCGTGTCGCCTGAAGTCATGTAGATCATCCCGTGTCTGTGTATTTCCCAAATACATGCCGAGCTTCAAGGAAAGTTCAACACGCCGTGTGAACAAGGTCACACACCGTGTCACTCTTCACTGACCCCCAAAATCGTAGCCACCGCCAGTACTACACGGCGTGTTCTTCGGAAGTACACGTCGTGTGTTCTGGAAATTTCTAGAAATGAAGCTCTTCGCCGAAGCTCCTCCCGTGCTGCTTCGATCGTCGATCCGGCCATCCCATCTCCATAAAGCCTTCAGGTTTTGTTCGCCCTGACACCATGAAACTACTTTTGGTGTTTTTGGGCCTGTTATCGGCTCCAAAAACGTTTTTGATCCTCCCGCATGAAGAACGCTTGAAGAACGCCTTTTACCCATCTGGTCCGATTCATAATCTGCCATCGTCGTCACAGCTCTACAAGGCCGTTGCGGTGTCGAATCCTCGATTTGGGATCGTTGCATCGCAGAACGGATGCGCAATGATCCATTTTTTGTCACCCCATGAAGAACATGAAGAAAGAGTAAGAAAAGAAAACGGTGTACGGAAATTCAATAAACAAAATTGAGGAACGAACCTCCATCGCCGTTCTTCACGGCATTGATTCTCTCTTGTTAGTAGTTTTAAACAGATCAGAGATCAACATAAATAAAATAATGGATTATTCCCCTAAAATTATCCAAAAGAAAACCCTCCCGCAAGAATGTACGAATCCACGGATCAACTTGTTGGTGGTTGATTCGTGTTCGTCGTTTAAACTCAAAAAATGAGGAAAAGAAATTGGAATAAAAAACCTATACCTTTCGAAAGGATCAATCGTTGAAGAAGGAGTCGTGTTGCCATTGTCGTCGAGATCATTAAACATCGTTAGTACAGGGATATGAATCCTTGGTTCATCGTTGTTTGTCACCGAGAAATTTTTCCAACGCCCTGCGGATTCTGCAGAGGTTCCTCCCAATCGTCGCCAATGATCAACAATTATTAACCCATTAAAAAAGGAAACATGTTGGCATTTAATTACGAGGCAGTATTAATGACGCCAAATTTCTATCATTAATTTAGGAAACAGATGTCTCGTCGCTGCGCTGTACTGGACGTTTCCATAAAATAAAATATGCATTTAGAAATTTATTTTATTTTTATTTTACTAAAACATCTGAAAATTAACTTTCTCCCCCAACCTGTGACGGTCGATGTTAGGCACATTCTTAGGTAAAATCATTGTTCTGGATGGAACGGTGAGCTCATATTTTTAATCCGGGCATCCTTTTGGAAACTGCCACCACTGCGTATAAGCGCCAACTTACTTAACAAAAAAAAGTTCAAACAACCATTCCGGGCTCACTAGACCTCGGAATGATGTGTTGTCTTCACGCCTGGTCTTGAAATAATTTCATATAATATTTAAAAATAATAAATAGAAAATCTGAGACATTAGATTTATGATTCAATCATATATTAATTCGGATTGTTTATATATGAATTTCCCTTGAAGAAATTAAATAATCCTTACCTAATGAACCCATTTAATTTTATTTCACAATTGTTATTTCATGAGAATATTTTTCATCCTTGCATTTTTCTCCCTTTAATTATATGTGATATCAAAGGAGTATTTTATGGAAAATTAACATTATTTTTCACTTGGGTCTAAAATCATTTTTCTTCCATATCCATATTTTCTTAAAATGTTTTCAAGTATTATTGTATGATTATAATGTAAATGTTGATGAAAATTTTTACTGTTTTGTTGAGTTTTTAAAAAAATTTATGGGGATTATTCTTTTATTTCTACAAGTGTTGATGTTTGGTTTGATGGTCTTGGTTGTAATCCTTTACATATGAAATGATATATGTATTTATGGTTTTGGAACACACATTTATGAAATGAACTTATGGTGCATGTTTGAGTTATGCCAATTTATCATTCTAAAAAATTATTTCTTTTCAGAAGATAATGTTGTATGTTATAACTCATGTTCATCATATTACTTAGACTACATATAAATTTTTTATATTATTATCTTGATCAAATTTTCTTTTGATTATCTTATTATTCCATATAGCGATTGATTTATATCTCCCATTATTACCCTTATTGTGAATTTGAGATCAAAATGTCTTACATTATCTAACCATTAGTTTTAAATAGTGTTTTAAGTAGGTTATATGTATGAATAATATAATATGGGAAGATATTTATAGGATATTTTAAATATCATTCATGAAATAAAAATATTTTTCATCTTGTATCCAATGACTCTAAACCATTATGGTTTTGGAATGGATTAAAATTTATGAATTGAATATTCATATAAATAATGTAATATTTATGTAAAAAAATAATGGTATGATATACATTAGTCTAGACAAACTTGAAACCATTTTGTGGAAACATGGTTTATGGGGTTAACAATCATGAGAAGTTTCCCAAAAAATTAATATAGTACCTAGTTAATCCATGGAAACTATATATTTCTCTGATAGATGTTGGTATGTTGAACTGTTTGATTGTATCAATTTTGAATAATCCATAGAAAACCCTTTTGTGATGAAATTCTCTATAAAAGTTACTTTCTATAACCCAAAATCACATTTAATGTTCTTTTTATATAATGTCTCCTTCTAAAAGGTCTTCAGTACAGTATTTAAATTATCTTAATATTATTACATTCATAGGGAGTAGATAAGAATATAATTTATAAATAAAACCAAAATCTTATCAAGGTAATACAAAAAGAATAAATTTTTTATGTCCATGAATATTGTTGGAGCATTATTGAGCCCAAATTGAATAACTCTAAACTCATAGTTTCCATTAGTTATAACAAAATTATCCTTTGGGATATCCTGCTACTTCACCTATACTTGATAATATCCTAACTAAAGACCCACTTTATAGAGGTGTCTTTATACATGTAATTGATCAAGGAATTTATAAATATGTGGAAGATAATACTTTTTCATTAACGTGGCCTTTTTTGAGATCATGTCAACCATTAAAGTTGTTCAATGTCCCATCCTTCTTCTTGATGAGGATTGATGTACCCCATGGTAAATAACTTCTATATACACACCCTTTATCCAAATTCCCTTGTAATTATTTATTCAAATCCTCTTGTTAAAAATTTATCATTCTATATATATTATTTGATATTATAAAATCATTGGGTATGAGAATTATAGATAAATTAACCTCACTACTAGAAGAAAGACCAATAAATTATTAATGAAACACATCAGAAAATTACCATACAATGGGCATGTCATCAGGGGTGATATTTTCTTTATTCTCAATTGTTTAGGTTAGATAATATTACCCCCAATTGTATAATATAAATTCATTATAAGTTTTTACAAAATAATATTAATCATCCTCATTACCTTTGTATAAAACTAGAGGGAGATTTGGGATAATAATGGTGATTTCATTTTCTCATAAATTTCTATTGTCTCTATATAAGGAAAGTCAATACATTACCAAAATAGCATTGAATTATACTAAAGGGAATATTCCAAGGTTTTTTTGGATATTCCGTACAAAAACATGGACAGAGGTTGAGTTATATAATTTCAAATCATTAATGGACCCATTTTCCATCTTCACCAAGAACATTAATTTCATATTTCTAGGTGGGGATTTCATAGTTCTACTGAACAAAGGTGATGTGATAAATATGTAGAACTGGAATAAAATTTTTTCCAGTATTTTTGAATGAATTAGTTATGTACCTATCCCCACTTCGTACTTGGGAACACCATAGGATTTTTGGTGGAATAAACTCACCCTTTATCTCTAAGCCTAGGAGGTTTTTGTCATCTATTATTTTCGAAAACACATGGAATTGGTATTTTATTCTCATTGTGTAGATGTTCTTTTTAGAAAAAATAATAGATTATAGGCTTCTGTTCTACTATATAATTCTTTTCTTCTGTCACATTGGTGTGTTTCACCCTTCGAGAATCACTAGGTAAGTTATATTCCTCCCAAACCAAAATATTTCATTTTACCGTTCATAAAATTTACATGATACTTGTTCCTACACTTTTGAAAAAAGGCATGATATAATTTTTTACCCCTTGAGATTTTTCCATTACACCACCAGTATTAAAATTCATTGTTTCTTCTTGTCTTCAGTCCCAAGATTCCCTTGATATTCAATGATCTCAATTTGACATTAAGGGCACATTAGGAAATTTCATCATTACTATCAAACACATGAATAACGAGTTCATTTTGTAGATTCATATTTATCCCACCAATGAAATAGTCATCATTAATTTTGGGTGAAATAGAAAATATAGAAGAATTTCATCAAAGACTTGTGATGTTTTCATCATATTCCCCAATGGATGTGTCATACTTTTCCTTTAAAAAAAGGATACTAGTATCCATTTTACATTAGATAGTGTAAGAAAAATATTTGTTTTAAAGAATTTTTTGAAATTACAACAACACAATCTCATTGATATCCTCTGCATGATTAATATTTTTGAATAAGGTCCACCAATGATTTTCTTCACCCTTTATATGATAAAGAACTAGAATAAATTTCTCTTTATTAGAGAAAATAAGTATAAGGAAGACCCTTCCAATGGAGTTGAACAATTTCTACATGATTAAGGGATATGTTTATCCACTAAAATTCATATGCCTTTGCTAGGTAAATTTAGCAATTAAAAAATCTTATTTTTAGGGGATTTTGGGAGTTCCTCCTAATTTTGGTTTCTATCGAAAACCTGAGAGAATTGAGAAATTGTTGTTACAATGTTCGTGATCCTTATCTGATCATCTTTGACATCTCATTATGTCAACCATTACATTTCCCCTCATAATAGTTGTTAATATAGTTCCTCTTATTTCTTTCCATTGACAATAAATAAAGGAAAAACTATTGATGATAATTATATTAACTATTATGGATATAAATAAGAAACCATTTAGATTAAAGGGATAACTATTTAATGAAAGTTAATCATTAACATTTATTTTTTAGGTTTAAATCTATGTGACCCATGATCTGTTTTCTGGCATAAAATCATATATGAGTTCTCCCCATAATAATGGTTTTTATTGTTCTTTTCAATTTACCAAATAGCATCCCCTATTAGTGTAAATATAGGTGTTTCTGAAGACCCATTATCATGCACTGGGGGTTGAACAAGGTCATCTCAATGTTCTCTTTTGAGGTTATTAATGCTATTTACCACTATAATAGATCCATATTAACATAAATTATCTACACAATCATTCAATTTCATGGATATAACTTATTAACTATGTTACCCAAATTTATGGATTTTTTCCCAAAATTTAGTCTTATACTTGAGGTTTTTATTATATTTTTCTAATCGAAATCCCAAAAATTACTAAACATTCCTCTAACACTAAATATGATAACCCATATCATTAATACAACTTATTTCATGATTTATTTCATAAAGGTACAAATTATACAATCCCATAAGATCAAAAAATGTAGTTTCTATGGTAAATTTGGTATATTGAATAGAAAATAAAATTTAAATACAATAAAAATACTAAAGACTCCCTTAACATGTTCCTAAAATTTCATTATTCTTTTAAAATTTCAAGTGGTAACTTGGGGATGCACATAAGAAATATGTGATCTATAAATCCTAGTAAGGGAATAACAAAATCATTGAATGAGGTAAATAAATACATGTGATCCAAGAGTCATATCAAGGTTACATAATATGAGTGAGAATCATAATCATGCACAATGAGCAATGATATAACATGATATCATAATGGAAACATAGGAATGTTGAAACAATGTAAAACATGACATCATAAACACATGTTATGAAAATTATGAATTAAAACATAATATATCATTCTTAATATAAATTCTCATGCACCATACATTTCATCTCATGATATAAAAAATTACCCAATTTATTGGAGGGATATATATTTCTGGTTCCACCCGTCACATTCATATCATGCACATGCATAAGTTTACAACATAGATAATACAATATAAAGAAATATTTCACTAGTTTTAACCACACGACTATGAGGTAAAGGATATATACATGTAATAAACCAATCAATAAAGGTTAGGTACAACTCAGTGAATACAAATGTGTGGAAATGGTGATGGGTATTAACTATATAAATGTTTGGAATGGAAAATTATAGGACAATTTTGGCACCTTAATGGGTGTACATAAAAGTTTATAGAAGTGGTGAATAAGAGGGAAATGTGTATATCAATACATTGGAATAATATTGATATTAATTTGGAGAATAAAAACATATCCCAACTTGAAAAATAGAATATAAAATGGTAGGGCATAAATAATGTTATTGAATAAACATGAGAGGGAGAGGATCCCTTACCTCAAGTTGAAGCTTCTGAAATAAAGGGAGTAGCTTCCTAAGAGATTTATGTAATCATGTGAGTAATCCATAAATGGATAGGTAGAGTAAATTCACACTCAAAGTGTTTTTAACTTTGAGTAATGGGATTTAGAGTTGGTTTATATAAAGAAAGATAAGATAATACTTTATTAAATTCGAAACATAAGTTTTAGACTCTATTTGATAATGTATTCAAATAAAAAAATTCTAGTGGGGTTTCCCATGGTTTATGAAAAAGGGGATTTATTCATTATTTTATAATACTAAAGACATAACACATCAAAAAAATTCATCTAGTGATGTGGAAATGAGTCATGTTTATAAAAATTTTATTATAAATCCATAAAATATTAAATAGGATTTGGAGGATTCATTTAGGTTTTATTAGGGTAATAAAAGAACAAGAAAATTATTTTAAAGCTAAAAAATAATTCTATAAAATTATACTCTTTATAGTAAATATTAAATGACTTTTTTTATTTTATGATATCATAATTCACATTGTGTATTTATAACATATTTAATTTTGTCACAAACATTTGACCATCTCTACAAATTATGAATAATATACATTCACTATTTTCGACATGATGATATCTAAAATAATAATTATTTTATCTAAATAATTCCAAAAATATTATAATTCAAATTTTTAAATCATAAAAAAACATTTATTGAAAAAGACTTGTTTTTTTCAACAATAACAGTTTTCTCACCCTTATAGAAACTATTTTCGACTTCTAAATATTATATTATCACTTATATTTAATAAATATTATTTCAAAATATTAGATTTTTATAAATATAATTTATTTCATACACTATTAAATTCATTAAAATTGAGTTGGCGAATTGAAACAATATATTTCAAAAAAAAACATAATTTGTGTTTCATCGTTTAATAATTTAATTTTTATCAAACTAATTATTTAATAAATTAATAAGTAGTACTTAAAAGGGACAAATAAATAATTGTTTTATTAAAATAAAATATATAAAATCTAAATATTACGGTGTATATAGATATCCCTTTATTACAAAAATGATCTCCATAAGGTTATGGTGTTCTATTATGAGATTTTCATGGGGTAGTTCAGTGAAAATGGTTTTTGATATGATCTTGAAATTATATCATAAATTCTTTTTTTTGTTTATTAGTTGTTGAATGTTGTATTGGTATTCTTCCGTAGAAAATTCTAGTGATTTTATATACCTTTTGAAGCAATGATAAATGGGCTTCATAGTGTACAATCTAATTGGTTGAGGACATCACTTCTTATATTTATTCCAATTAGACATTCTCAAAACCCTTAATATAGTAATCTTAATTGACACTATAAAAAACTTTATTATCAATGTTTATGATTCATAGAGGTCTTTTAAATACAATTGAATATATATATATCTAAAATAAAAAAACCAGTTCATGTGTTTTCTATAACGCAGTTACATAATAAGGAATTTGTTCATTCAAGAAATGAATTTAATTTATAAAATTTCCGACTATTACAGTAACTAATGGATAAATTAAAATAATAAAAACCACAACATTGAAATGATTAATGGAATAAATCAATGAAACATGTCATCCTTATTTTCTTCTCTCTTCAACAAATCATATTTTCTATTTTATTCTATAGTATATGCAAGAAATATTATATTTACCAAAATATTATATTCCTAATATTTATAGAGATTAACATTTTTTCTCTAATGGATTACTTATACATTACCATTTAATGAACATTATAAGGGGAACACTTCTCAACTCCTCTATTTACTTATTTATATTTTAAATAAGTGGTTTATTTACCACATTAATGATATCTCCCCTATAAATGAGATGAAATGAATATGAATCTATATTTATTAAGATCATTATGTTTATAATCATTATTACTCACCTATCTATCCAATTATTAATTCAAATTTGAAAGCATGATATGATGTATGAGATTATTTAGAAATATGTTTCAATTCTAAAAAAAATATCCATTTTGTGCTTATGAATTTATTGTATAAAATTATTGTAATTACCACATCCAAGATACACAAATAATATCAAATTTAGGACTACTATAAGCTGCATGGGATTTACCTGATTGATGGGAGATATCTACTAGAATATTCATCCTTGATACACTAGTGGGTAATTATTTACGTAAATTGTATTATTTAAAAATCATTGACTAGGTTCCTGTCTTCATAACCCATCCATTTGTAAGAAATTCTCAATATAGACACAAAACACCTATTAAAAATGAATAATAGAAAAAAATACACAATGATGTCTCTATATGAATATTTTTTGAAACATATAATCAATTAGTATGACAACATACAGATATGTTCATAAAAATATATAGAATCAAGATATGAAAATAGAGAAGTTGATGTTATAACTTATCTTAGGAAAACAATGGTGTAGTTTCCCACACCGATATGCAATAATGCAGTTGAAGAAAATCAAAGTTATAATGAGAGTAACACCATAATGCTTTTTGATATTTCAATTGAGATAGAAAATTTATATTTGTAGATCTATTTTAAATGATTGAAATAATATTTTGGGGTTCTATATTGATAGATAGAGGATTGAACCACAATACTAGGGTTAAAGTGGTGAAAATATATAGGTTAGTGGCTATAGTGATCCACTAGGTTCTAAATTTGGTGAAACAGGGTACCCAATGGGAGTTCTAGGTGCAGTTACAATGTATGGGGATATAGAGTGGAAAATTCTGAAGATTGGGTACCTGATATGGGGATAAGATGATTAGTACAAGAACACTAGTTACTCAGATTCACCCAATTTTTTTCAGTAGATGAATAATTTTAATTTTACCACCTTTATTAAAACACACAATTCTGGGTTGTTAGTCTCCAAAAGGCCAAGAAAAGGTGGAGACACAACTGTTTCCATTTTCAACTAAAATCTATTTCTCCATTGATATTGTAGTATTTGGAGTGTTTATTCATTCCAATTACTATTAGTTGCTCATTTTTTCCATCTTTTTTTTATCTAATTATAGTGGATTATAATTATGTATTTAATAACAGTCCAACTTAATCATGTTGTAATTTGGTTGGAATGAAGGGTAGTTAACTTTATATGGATAGAGGAGGCTCATAGAGGATTAATTTAATGTGTTATACATCATTCCATTACATTATCAATAATTCACTATAGATATTTATTTTATATTTTCATTAAAATGGGTAGAAATTGATTGGTGAAATATTACTAGATTTTGTGCCTTCGGTTTGTAGTGGACACGAGGGGATGTCAATAATGTTCATCACCATGTTTTTTGATGTAAAAATTAAGATATAATACCCTTTGATTTCAAATTGATCATGAAAAAATGGATTAATTTGAGATTAATTATGATAATTAACTATTAGTGTTTCTAAATAATTTAAGTGTATTTTTTTCAATGATAGAAGAAAATATATTATTAAGAGTATAACTCCATGTTTTTTTCATAATGGTTTCCTTCCAATTAAATATAATAAAATTTATCATGGTGATTTCCAAAGTATATACCACTCTAGATACCTATAATTTTTCTCCTATATCCCCTCTTACCCATTTATATTTATTATATTATTTTTCAAAATTTCAGTCAGGGAAATGGGGTGTGAGTGACCTTAGTTGGAATTGTTAGTGTGTCCCAATTTTATAGGTGAGGATAGTGATTTTTTAGACACATAACAATCCCTTTGATGTTATGTATTAATTTTATAGTAATTTAAGGAATGTTTTTCTATGTTGGAAGATTTATTGAAGTATATTTATAATCTAATGATTTTTTCAAGTCATAATGAAATCACACAGGTGACCTAGGTTTTTCTTTTTCAGGATTGGAGGCTGACCTAGAGTGATGAAAAGTGGTGGGTTATTGATTGTTACAAAACTATAAATATGTGAAATGATGTTGAATGGTTATATCAGGATGAATTGGGAAGGAACCATATTTGGATTCCTCTCCTCTTATAATTTTATTTGGTCTTTCAAAATCATGATTAAACCAATAATTTAGTTTTTTGAACACACGAAATATAATATCCATGTATCTTTATAAATTTCATTAATACATAGGGATAAGAAGTGTGTGGGGTTTCTATGTCCATAAGTTGTGTTTTAATACTTATGTGGAATTTTTGAACATTTCTTGGAAATATGAACTAGTATTTTGTTATGATAAGCAAAGTGTTTGGTTATGCTATTGGATATTAAATAGAAGAGTGAAACTGTGCTATTCACCAATAGATATAAGCATGTTATGTGGTGTAACAACCATAATCTTTATTACGTACTTAAACAGGATTTATTACATAATCATTCACATAAAACAACTATGAGGATCAAAAGTTCCAATGTCTTAGGAAATTAGAATCATTACATAACAACTTAGAACATAAAACACAACGTATTTATTGAATACATCATTTACAAGACCACACCATTCCCTCGTATTTTGCATTGCATGGGATAACCTAAAAACATACATGTGAAAAAGGTGAGCTATAAATCATATTAACATAGTAAAAAATGAATAACATAAATAATTTTAGGCAATAGGCATATCAATGGAGTGCAATAAAAACAAAAATATATAGGCATTATAATGTATGATTATCATAACATGGAAATGTGGTAACAACATTTAACATGATATTAAAATGATCCAGGGCCCATTGCACCTGGAGAATGAAAAACCCATCATTTAACACATATTATAATGATTAAAACCTCATTTCACTTGATGTATCATGATACCAACCTTTACCTAATGCACTAGAGTGCTATCAAGGCTCACTTTTCTTAATCATTTCATTTCATGCATAAATGTCCCACATGGATCATATAACATGGATTCATTAAACAGAATCATTTATTCCACAATAAAGTAATGTGGAATTCATACATGGAACTCTATCATAAATAAGTATATGTTCATAGAGGAGAAAACATTTGATAGAGAGATGATCATGGTATTCACAACACAATTACTTTGGCTTGGAAAATCATGGTGCTCTTTCGGTAGCATAACCACGTGGCATAAGAATTCATAGAAATGGTTGCTGATAGAGAAAGTGTTATATCATCATATGTACATGAAATAGACTGTAAGGGGGTAATATAAACACATGTATAATCATTGTTAATGGAAATTAGATGCATAATATAAAATAATTTCTAGAATGTAAATGAGGATAGAAAAATTCCTTATGGAATTTCAGCATGGTAATGGTTGTGCATGGGAGGAATTAATGAGATATAAAGGGGTCTCTAATCATTCAAACATATTTAGAAATGTATGGGGGAGATGGGAAATCAAACCCCAGCATTTGTAATTGAAAATAAAATGGCATAATAACATAATGAAATTTTAAAAAAATGAGAGAGGATGAAATCCCTATCATGGATGTGTGATCCAATGGATAGGGAGGGGCTTGATAGAAGATTCTTGGGATCTTGGGGCTCCTTGGGAGGATTCTAGAGAGTAGAGGAAAGAGTTTGGTTGAGATCCAAAGTCATTGTGTGAAGACTAAGTGGGATCTTGGGTGGTTTTATATAAGAAAAGTGGAAATTTTTATTATTTAGGTTTTGGAATCCACTTGTTAAACTAACCAAAACCACTATCCAAATAATGGTTTTTGGCCATCGTTTTCCCAAAGTGGAGTGGAAACATTATCTTATAAGGGAAATGGTCTAAATTTTTAAAATATTAGTCGTTCTTATGTGGAGGTGAGTCACACTCTAAGAGAAATCATTTTAAAAGTTAAAATGTTTTATAAGTCTAAGATGGTCCACTAAGCACCATAAAATAGATCGAAAAAATACAGAATCAAATTATTTTAAAGTTAAAACATATATTGGACTTATATAAGGTTTATAGTATTTTTACATCACTCATGGGAAATTATGATGTCGTGAAACACATTATATATTTAAACGATATATTATTTTTAGCCAAAAATTTGACTGTCTTAGAAAATTATGAAGAATTCACTATTATATAATTTTGATACCCTGATTCCAAAAATAATATTCATTTTATATAAATAATTTTCAAAATATTTTAATTTTTACATTAAAAATAAAAACCAACATTTATCGAAAATTCATGGGTTTTGACAAAACAACTTTCAGTCATCAATAAGAATTAAAAATATATACATAAAAATTATATGATAATTTATATTTAATAAAAAATAATTTATTAATAATATTTTATTAAAATATTATTTAATTCAAAAATCCATTAATTCACCAAAATATTTTTTTAATAGAATAATAACTAATAATACTATTCATGCTTTAAAAACTATTTACAAAGTAACAATAATAAATTGAATGTATATTATCTATACAAAAATAATTAACATAATCATAATGCTAGGGTCTTGTTACATAAATCCTTATAAAACCTACATAAGACGGAATAATAAGTTTTGTGATGGTGACGTACTCTTAGGGAGTCTTAGATTACATCGCTCGGGTGGTAATCTCTGTCAACTTCCACTTCTCTCATAGGCAGTTATGTTCAATATTAAAGTGTTGAAGCTTGACTTGGGCTTGGTCAAGAGAAAAGCCCAATGATTCCACATCATATCTGATCTTTGACAAATGGGCTTTGTAAGGAGAATTCAATGTGATGAGGCCATCTCTTCCTTTTTCTGAGTAAATTGGATTAGTTAAACCCCTATATTTACAATAATCATGTGATCACTATTAAACGACTATAATAGCAATGGTCACCATTCATAACGATATTTTAAAATCCATAAACATAAAACCAAGAATGTGCATCTGTTATATAACCATTTTACATAATAATACATTTAATTAGATCAATAAGAATATTCATTAATAAAATTTTGGGTTGTTACAATATACCCCTCTTAAGAAACTTCTCCCTAGAAATTTCTTTTTCCAATAGTAAACATATGCGGGTAATTCTACTTCATCACTTCCTCTGATATCCACGTCGCTTCTTCAAACATGTGGTTTCACCGCAACACCATGATGAGGGGAATTGTCTTAGTTTATAGAACTTTTTCCTTACGATCAAAGATCTTCACCAGCTTCTATTCATATGAGAGGTCATTCTACAATAGTACCACCTATGGATTGAGTACATGTGATGGGTCGGGTATATACTTCCTTAAGAGTGATATGTGGAGTACATCATGTACTTGAGATAGTTTCGGTGGGAGTTCTAGTCGATAGGACACTGCTGCAATGTGATCAAGGATTTAAAAAGGGATGATGTACCATGGAATAAGATTTACGTTCTTCAAAAATCTCATAACCATATTCCATGGTGATATATGGAGGAATATCATGTATCCTAAAACAAACTCTAGGTCTCATCAATGATTATTAGCATAGCTCTTTTGTAGAATCTGAGTAGTTTTAATATGTTGTTGGATGGTCTTAACCTTCTCCCCCATTTTATCATCAATTTATGGACCTAGGAGATCTCTCTCCCTAACATCATCCCAATAGGCTAGTGTTCTAGAACAATTCCCATAAAGGGCTTCATAAGGAGCCATTTCTATTCTTGAGTGGAAACTATTATTTTAAGTGAACTCAACCAGAAGAAGATGTTGATATCATCTCCCTTTGAATTCCATTCAGCATGCTCTCAACATGTCCTCAAGTGTTTGGATTGTTCACTCATATTGGACATCATTTTGAATATGATATGTTGTACTAAAGTTAAGCTCAGTATTCAGAATATGTTAAAGACTCTTCGAGAACATAGAGGTGAATCTTGGATCTCGATCTGATACAGTAGATAGTGGTAATCTATACAGCCTTACCAAATCTCTCATGTATATCTTTACTAGTTTATCCAATGTAAAATCATACTGAATTTCAATGAAGTGTGTAGCCTTTGTAAGATGATCCACAACATCCCCGATAGCATTTTTTTCTTTTGGATGTCTTCGGAAGTTTGGTGACAAAGACCATGGTGATTTTTTCCCACTTCCATACTAGAAAGGGTAATGGTTTCATCCTCCCATTAGACTTCTTCCTATCAGCCTTCACATGTTGACACACCTGGAACATTTATGTATACTCAGCGATCTCCTTCTTCAGGCTATCCCACCAACAGTGCTCTCGTAGATTTCGTTACATCTTTATGTTTCTTGGGTGAATGGTGAAATTTGAACTATATAAATCATCCAAAATTTATTTCTTTAACTATGGATTTTATGCAACTCATAGTCTTGACCCAAATCTCACAATTCCTTATACACTAACTTTGAACTCCTAGGATTTCTCTTTTTTTATAGTTTCCACTTTCTTTTGAATTCCCACATCATTCTTTTAAGAATAATTTAACTACTACAAAAGATATTGTTGAGAAATAATTTGTCAAAGTATTGATTATGTTACCTTCTTTATGATTCCCGTTTACATCTTCATAAAATATAAGAATATTCTATCCTTTTCAATTATCATTAATGATAGAATTGATATGTCCTTTTTACATAGAGCATCTTCCACCTTGTTCACTTTCTTAGGGTGGTAATGGATTGAGCGGTCATAGTCTTTAATCATCTCTAACCATCTTCTTTGGTTCATATTCAACTATTTATCTGTGAAAATATACTTTTGGATTTTTTTGTATGTATATATTTCAAATTTCTCCCCAAATTGGTAATGCCGCCAAATTTTCCATGTGATGATTACCGCAACGATCTCCAGATCATGTATTGGATAGTTTTTTCTCATGAACATGCAATTGCCTTGAATCATAGGAAATATAATTTTCATTTATCATTAACACATAGACCATAACCTTCTTTGAAGAATCACTGAATACTAGAAAAACTTCTCCACTTGTGGGTAGTGTGAGCATGGGCATAGTGATATGAAACCTTTTTAACTCCATGAAGATCTCTTCAAATTCATCACTCCAAGAAAACTTTTCTTGTGATGACCCAATGTTTTATAAATGTAAATTCCTCAATAACCACATGAAATCACATCATAATGAACTATTATGTGCTATGTGACCTTGAAACATAAGTTTGTCACTTCTGTGACTGGAATTTCGAATATCTGATATACACGGTTGCAATTAGTAAGTTATTTGGAGTACGATAAGGAAAACATAATTTTTGGTGAATAGTAACCTACCCTTATGAATAGTAACATACCATTATGAATAGTTATATATAATAATGAATAGTAACCTCACCTATTATAGTATAAAAATAATATCCATGTGATGGTATGATGTACCTATATTTTAGAATATGTAAATGAATGTTTTAAAACTTGTTATTTAATAATAAATTATAAGATTAATTAAATATTAAATTAATCATATTAAGAAAATTATATTTGAAAAAATGGACTTCATTTGTTTATTCTACACGTTGAAAAATGGTTATGGTAAATTTTTGAGATTTTTCTGATATACATGAATATTTGATGAATAGTAAAATATGGTAAATTAGCATATATATACATTATAGGCTAAATAGACTATTACTAGCATCATGGATGATGTCACCACCTATGGTTCTAATTCCTATGACCCATTAACTATTATTGGTCATGGAATAATCATTATTTAAGGTCTTGAGGCAAATTAATAAACTAATGATTAAAAAATTATTAAAATCCTCTTCTCTTCCACTATAAACCTCCCCTCACTCCCTCTTCTCTTCGCTACTCTCAAGCCCTGTGCCTTGCCAATATTCTTCCCAAATATCTTCTAAATATCCTACCCCACGTCCAAAGGCCCCTAGTCTATTCAAAATACCAAAACCTCTCCCCTTGAGAGGCTTTTAAAAGAGGAAGACTCAAGAGGCCATTAATAACTAGTGGAGAACAACACTTGATTTAAGTTAAGGGATCCTCTCCATTTCACTCTTTAATCACGATTTTACTCTATGATTTGAAATTTATATTGTAATAACTAATGATTTGGTTTTATTATGAACCTTTACATACTTCTCTAATGATTTATGAGTGATGAGAAACCCCTTTTATCTCTCATCAATCCTTCTTAGGAACACCTGACACTATGCTGATAAACCATAACAAATTCGAACCGAACATTCTTTGTTCATTCAGGTTGCCTTATCATTCTTTATATAAAAAATGGTGTAAGAGTATCTATTTATGTAAAAATTCTAAATGATATTTAGTTTTACAAAATTCTTTTATTAAGACCCTTTCATCACTCTCTTTTTGGGATATACATGTTTTTAAAAGATTCCCTCTTTAGAAATTTCCTATAATCAATTCGGGTTTAAGGGATCATTCTGAATGTTTACCCAATTTCAAGTACACTATATCCTCTGTTTTAAGACACAATTTTATTTATAAAATCATTATTTTTATTACGATTAAATTATTGGGTCATTTTTTATTTTATAAAAATTATTTTCCTCTTTTCTATTTTAAAAGCCCTATAGTATTTTTCTTAAAACCTTACAAATATTGTTTTAATGCTAATGTTTCAAAAATACATTTCTTAATTGTTGTATCATATTTTCTCCATCACATAACGTGTTATATGCCTATTTTTCCTTATAAACATCCATGTATGTTCTAATCTATTTCTTTCAAGGACACTTTCATGATACGCCCATTGGTTATGATTTGTGTTATGATTGTGGTACACAATTCATTCCATGGGTACCCTTTTGTTTATGTATCATTGTTTATGTATGATTATTTATGTGAAAATCATATTAATTAAAATTTTGAGATGTGTGCGCCTAGATAGAGCTCCAGTAAATTGGGTAAAGTTATGTCTCATGAGATGCGATGTGAAATGGGATTGGCGATTAGCCTTCACCCATACTAAAAAAATGTTTTGTGATTCTATCACATTTATATGATTCCATGTTTATATGATCCCATTCCTATATGATATGATTTTATATGTACCATTCTTTTGATTTCATTATGGAATGCCTTTTAGCTCATGTGCTTAAGATTTATTCTTATGTTCATTCCCTTACATGTATTTTTCGCTCATCCCTCTGTTCATGTGTTCCCCAGGGTACCATATGCAGATGTAAGGGATCAAAGGAACATATTATATTTTTATATAGATTAAAGAAAGAAGTGTTTTCAGCCCCATGTTTTATTTTTTTGTAACTAGTGTTCAAATACACTCGAATTAATGATCCTTGTCTTGTACTCTGATTTATAATTATGCTTAAAATTATGTAATGTTATGTGTTAAATGATGGGGTCACTACAGGTGGTATCAGAGGATGGTTTAGTTTTTTTGGAGATTAGGAATAGATCACATTAGTGAGAACCTTGAGGATGTGACTATGTACATGAAAAAATTCCTAAATTTTGGAGAGTATTGAGTAAGTGTTTTATCACGGAAATGCATCCTAGTCTGGATACAACCAGGTAGAGGTGGTTCTGGCACAACTATATCTAGGGATAAAACTTGAAAACTCCACTTTGAGCTAGACTCGAATGGAAACTGGTGAATGATAATAGGCCTTACGAAAATATTTGTTATGACACTCCTCATGGATAAGATTTGTTAGATTCATGATCATAGTACATACCATTATTATGGGACAAGAATCCCATAAGAATAGAAGTTATGAAATAGATCGAAGAAAACTGAGATATAGACCTAAGGAATCAAAAGATAGGATATAATTATTCTTTATTAGTTTATCCTTTTATGTTCAATGTTTACTTTTTTTCTCAATAAATAGGTATTCAAGACCTCTAATTATATGTTCCTTTTCTTAGTTAATGAAGCTAAATAGAAGAACATGTTCCAATAAAAAATGTGATAGGAAATATAAATATTACCTTATGATATGCCTAATATGATAGGAGTGGGTTCTAAAAACGTCATAAAAGTACATGCTCAGCTGGCTGGAGTTATGAATAATAACTTGAATCCTGAGGAACACCCTCCTCCTCCAAGTGAAAATAATGTTTCCATAGAATACTTTATGCGGAAAAGGCCTACCATGTTTAGTGGATATTCTGATTCCCTCTTTGTGGAATAGTGGATTTACTCCATTGAAATATATTCTCTGTCCTCCAGTGCTAAGAAGGAGAGAATGTGGTACTGGAGGTCTCTTTTTTGATGGGGAAGATGATCAGTGGTGGATACTGATCAAGAATACAAAGCCCCAAGATGAAATTGATTCCATAGATTGGGAGGAATTCAAGAGGACGTTTTTTCAAGAAATATTTTCCTCAAACCCTCCATCTTGAGATGGAATGATAGTTCTTCAGACTCAAGAAGATGGAAGATGAGTCCATCATGGTGTATGAGGAAAAAATTAAAAGGCTTTTAAGGCACACCTCTGGATTTTTAATGAACACTAAAAGAAATGTGGAGCTCATCATTTGTGGACAAAAGTTGAGTCTATGAAAAAAATTGGTGATTTGAGAAGTCAAAAGTTATGAGGATATTTTTTATTGTGCCCTCTTGGTTAAAATAGATATTGGAGATTGTCAGTGGTCTTGTGGGACTAGTGAAAAGAAGAAGAAAATGGAGAACAACATAGGTGGTTGATCAAACAAATACCATGATGGAATGAATCCTGACTGTTCCCCTTGTAAAAGATATGGGAAGAATCATCCTGGGAACTATTTGACAGGAACCAAGAATTGATTCAAATGTGGAAAGTTTGGTCATCTGTCCAAGAATTGAAGAAGGGATATGAAAAATACTACTAATGTGGATGAAGAAAGGAATGTTTAGATCAATGCTCAGCTAGTGGTGTAGTGTTACAACTTCAAGGATCATGATCATTATGAAAAAAAATTTCTTAAGCTGAGGGTTGTTAGTAGAAATCAACTACAACCTCAAAGGAAACAAGGAAGGGCTTACGATACCCCTACTGCTGAGGTGGAGCTAGAAAGCGATGTGGGGACTATTACACTAGTGATTTATGCAAGAATAGAATACATACTTTTTGATTATGGTTCTACACATTCTTTCATATCATGCATGCTTAGTAGAACTATTCAAACACCCCCTAAAAAATTTTAGGGAAGGATATCTATGAGAACAATGAATGGGGAAATCATTGCATCCATGGTTTATAACGCCTCCACAGTTAATTTTTGTGGAATGAACCTCCCATAAAATCTCATCATACTTCCATTAGTAGAGCTCGACAATAACTTGGGAATCGACTTGGTATCTTTATAAAAAGTAAACATCAACTATCGGGAAAGGGAGATCACTCTTCAAATCCCGAAGCATCCTCTAATTCATTACAAGTGTAAGGAGGAAGATGAATCTCCTTTCAAATCATCATCTCAAGTGTGGATTTGGATGCTTTATTAGAAAGCATATCTATCTCAAATTATTGATTCAAAGGAGATAGTAATTCATTATGACATGTCCATCATGAGGGATTACACTAATGTATTCCCTGAATAGTTTCCTAGTCTTCCACTTGACCTAGAGGTTGAGTTATCTATTTAAATTATTCAGGAATGTTTCCCTATATCAATGAAACATTACAGAATGGCCACTGTAGATCTGGAAGAGATGAAAATGAAATTACAGGAGAATCTAGAGAAGGGTTTTAATAGCCCCAGTGCCTCACCTTGGGGTGCAGCAGTCCTCTTAGTCAGGAAGAATGATGGATAAATGTGCCTCTGCATTGATTATCATGAGAAAAAATAATCACAATAAAGAAAATGTATCCTCTTCCACAGATAGATGTCTTGTTTGATCATCTTCATGGGGCCTATTATTTCTCTAACGTGGACCTTCATTTGAGATATCACCAATTAAAGGTGAGGAAGGAAGACATTTCCATGGCTTTATTTCGAACGAGGAATGGACACTATGATTTCATAGTGATGACCTTCGGACTCAATAATAATCTAGAAATTTTCATGGATTTAATGAATAGAGTCTTTAGATATTACCTCGGAAAATTTATGGTAGCCTTTATTGATGATATTCAAATATACTCCAAGAACTAGGAGGAACATGAGGAGTATTTGAATACTGTGTTAAAGAGTTTGAGAAGGGAGAAGTTGTATGAAATGCACAATAAATGTGAGTTATGGATATAGGAAGTATCATTCTTGGGGAATGATTTCACTAGTAAAGGGATATCTGTAGACCCATACAAGACAAATTCCATTGAAGTGTGGCCAATGCCAACATCTATAACAGAGATCCACAGTTTTTTGGGTCTAGTTGGGTATTATCAACGATTTGTGAAGAACATATCATGATTGTCAAACCCAATGGAAAAACATACATGGAAGGGAGTAATGTTTGTCTTGAATTATGAATATGAAGACTATTTTAAGGAGTTGAAAAAGAGGTTTATCACTACACCAGTACTCACACTCTCTATATGTAGAGAACTATTTATGGTGTATAGTGATGACTGAAAGAAGGGATTTGCCTATGTGCTGATGAAAAATGATAAAGTGATAGCCTATGCATCAAGGAAGATGAAAAACCATGATCCAAACTATCAAATGCATGATCTGGTGTTGGCGGCTGTGATCTTTATGTTGAAAATCTAGCGACATTATCTCTACGGGGAGAAGTGTGAGATATATCCTGATCACAATATTCTCAAATATATATTCACATAGAAAGCGCTTAATATATTCCAATTATAATTGGAAGAGATCACTATGGACTGTGACTACTAAACCCACTACCATATCGGCAAGGAAAATAAGCTGGCAGATGCTCTAAGTAGAAGGGATACTTCATCTCTATCAATAATGAGAATTGAAAAGGATTTGATCTTCCTAGATTTGGAAAGGATGGAAATGGGAATCATTTTGTTATGAAAATCATCAATCCTTTCTCAAATTATTGCTCAAACATACCTATTTTGGGAATTAAAGGATACTCAAATAAAAGATGTAGAAATTCAGAAAAGGGTGGAAGCTATCAGAAATGGGAAATCCTCAGAGTTTATGATTGGTGAGGACGGAGTGTGATGATTTGGGTCACATTTATTTGTACCATCTGATCCAGGTATAAATAAAGATCTTCTGAATGATGCACATAGCTGAACCTTCTCTATCAACCCCGATAGCACAAAGATGTATTCAGATCTCTAAGAAAACTTTTGGTGGGACAATATGAAAATGTAAATTTTGGAATATACATCAATGTTCTTGGTATGTTAGCAAGTGAAGACTGATAGGAAAAGGACTAAGGGGATGATGAAACCACTACCCATACGAACATGGAAGTGGGAGAACATTATCATGGACATTGTCACTGGACTACCAAGAAAATCCATAGGAAACAATGCTATATGGGTCATTGTGGATCGTCTTACGAAGACAACTCACTTTATTGTGATTTGAGAGAACTTCTCATTAGATAAAATTTCATTGATTTACATCAAATAATTGGTAAGGATATATGGAGAAAAACTATATATTGTATCCAATTGTGATCTAATATTAACCTCGAAGTTCTGGAAAAGTCTCCAACATGCTCTAAGCACTGAACTGAACTTTAGTACGGCATATCATCCTCAAACTGATGGCTAATCTGAGTG
Source organism: Viscum album (assembly GCA_963277665.1). Taxonomy (NCBI): domain Eukaryota; kingdom Viridiplantae; phylum Streptophyta; class Magnoliopsida; order Santalales; family Viscaceae; genus Viscum; species Viscum album. The sequence continues at coordinate 63,832,955 of OY728151.1, read as the reverse complement.
AACTATTCAGACACTAGAAGATATGTTTAGAGCATCTTCTATGGACTTAAAAGGAGGATGGTAACAACATATTCTACTGGTTGAATTATCCCACAACAACAGTTTCCACTCGATCATCCGAATAGAAGCATAAGAATCCTTTTATGGAAAAACGATTGGAACAATGGTATGTTAGGATGAAGTCTCTATGCATAATATGATCAGACCTAAAATGGTAGAGGAAATGGTTGAGAAGGTGAAAAACATTAAACAACATATGAACAAAGCCCAAAGTCGAAAGAAAAGTTATGTAGAGAATCATCGACAAAACCATGAGTTCAAAGTTGGAGACATGGTACTTATCTACTTTTCTCCAGGGAAAAAGGTCATGAGGTTTGGAAAGAAAGGGAAGTAAAGTCCTAGCTACATCGTCCCCTTTGATATCATTGATTGAGTTGGACATGTGTCCTATCGACTGGCATTTCCACCTACCACATCAAAAGTACATGATGTCTTTCATGTATTCCTCTTAAGGTAGTACATACCAGACCATTCACATGTACTTTTTCTAGATGTGGTGTAGTTGGAGGATGATCTTTCTTATGAGGAGAAACCAGAGAAGATCTTGGATCATAGATATAGTGTTCTATGCAACAATACTACTCATATGGTCATGTTATTATGGTGAAACCATAAGTACGAAGAGGAAACATGGGAACTAGAGGAATCAATGAAGAAAAAATACCCATACCTATTTTGGTTTAGAATGTAAAACGAAATTTTGAAGGTGAAATTTCATAAGTGTAGAATAATTTAATGACCTAATGTTTTATAAATGTAAATTCCTCTATAACCATATGAAATTCATACATAATTAACTAATAAGTGGTATGTGACCTTTAAACATAATTTTGTCAGTTCTGTGTTTGGAATTTCAAAATTTTGACATTCACAGTTGTAATTATTATGTTATTTTGAGTCTGATAAAAAAAACATAATTTTTATGAATAGTAACCAACCGTAATGAATAGTGACATACCCTTATGAATAGTGATATATGCTAATGAATAGTAACCTAACCTATGATGGTATAAAAATAATATTCAAGGAAAAGTATTGTGTACCTATATTTTAGAATAAGTAAATGAATGTTTTAAAATTTGGTTTTTAATAATAAATTATGAGTTTAATTAAATTTTAAATTAAGAATAATTAGAAAATTATTTTTGAAAAATGAACTTAATTTTTGTATTCTACACATCAAAAAATGGTTATGGTGAATTTCTAAGATTTTTCGAAAATACATGAAATTTTGATGAATAGAAAAATTTGGTAAATTACCATATATATACATTATAAGCTATATAGACTATTTCTAGAATCATAAATGATGTAAAAACCCTTGGTTTGATTTCACCTTACCCATTTATTACTCTTTGTCATGGAATCATCACTATTTATGGGCTTGAGGTAAATTAATAAACTAATGATTAAAAAAATATTGAAACTCTCATATCCTCCACTATAACCCCCCCTCACTCCCTATTCTCTTGACTACTCTCAAGCCTTGTGCCTTGCCAATATTATGACCAAATCTCTCCTAAGGATCCTCCCTCATGTTTAGAGGCCCCTGGTCTCTTCAAAATACAAAAATCACTCCCCTTAAGATGTTCTCGAAGGAGGAAGACTCAAGAGGTCATTAATAACAAGTAGAGAACACCACCAGATTTAAGGTTTGGGATCCTCTCCATTTGACTCTTAAATGAAAAATATCCACTACGATATGCAACGTTATTTTTAATTCCTAATGATGGGGTATGATTATGAAACACCCCCATACTATTCTCATGATGTATGAGTGATGAGGAACCCATTTTCTCACTCTTCATGCCCTCTTCGAATCACTCGACACCAAGCCAATAAACTGTAACAAATTCTACTCAAATCCTTTTTGTTCCTTCAGGTTGACTCATATATCTCTATATCAAAAGAGAGTTATCTTATATATTTATTTAAATATTCTAAATGTTTTTAAGTATTAAAAAATTAATTTATGGAGACCCATTCATCATTCTATTTTGGCGTTATACATGTTTTTAAAAGATTCCCTCCATAGAACATTCGAATAAGCAAACCCGTTTTTAGGGATCTTCTCAAATTTTTACAAAACTTCAAGTGAAATATATCATATGTATTAATAAACCACTGAATTTATAAAATAATTATTTTTATTATGAAAACCTTCATGGTTCAATTATGGTTTTATATAAAAAATTTCCTCTTTTCTATTTTAAAAACTCTATAGTATTTTTCCTAAATCCGCACAATAATATTTTAATTCTAATGTTTCTAAAAGAAATTTATTATATGTTTTAACATATGATTCACATCACTTACCATGTTATATTCCTATTTTACCCTATGAACGTGCATGTATGTTCTAATCCCTTTTATTAATAGACACATTCATGATACACCCGTTGGTTATGCTTTATGTCATGATTGTGGTACCCAATTGTTTCCATGGGTACCCTTATGTTTATGTATGGTTGATTATGTATGATTATTTATGTGGAAAGAATATTCATGAAAATTTTGATATGGGTTCACCTAGATGGAAGTTCAATGCATTCGGTAATGTTATGTATCATGAGATGCGATGTGAAACGAGATCGCCAGTCAGCCTTGACCTATACAAAAATGGGAATCGAGATTGGCAGTTAGCCATGAACTGTACTAAAATGGGAAACAAGATTTATGGTTATAATTGAATCATAATAAAGAAATGTTTTATGATTTTTCAACATTTATACGATTCCATTTTTATATTATCACATGATTATATGAAATGATTTTATATGTTCCATGCTTTGGATATCATTATGTCATGCCTCCTAGCTCATGTTCTTAAGATTTATTCTTATGTTCATTCCATTATTGGGATATTTATCTCATACCTTAGTTCATGTATTCCCTAGGTTACCCTATACAGGTGTAATGGCTCAAAAGAAGTTATGATCCTTTTATGTAGATAAAATAATGAATTGTTTTTTCGGCCTATTTTTTATGTTTTATGTACTTAGTCTTCAATGAAACTATACATAATGATCCTTGGATTGTACTCTGATGTATAATTTTGCTTAAAATCATGTAATGATATGTGTAAAAGGATGGGGTCAAAAAATTACTCCCTTCTAAGTTAGATTGGTAATATGGTTGGATAATGGTGAGAAATTTCTCACAAATCGGCAATAATATTCATCTAACCACAAGAAGCTGTGGATATCTGTTACCGATATTGGCCTCAACTATCCCTCAATTGCAGTTGTCTGGGAGGGATCTGTAGATATCCTATTTTATATTATGATATGACTCATAAATGAGACCTACTTCAAGCAGAAATATCACTTATTATACTTTTCATAGAGATTCTCCTTTCACAAGGTCTCTAGTACAATGATTAGATGCTCCATATGCTCCTCCTTGGTTTGGGATTTTATCAAAATATCATCTATAAATACTACCACAAATTTTTTGAGGTAATATCTAAACACTCTATTGATCAAGTCCACGTGGATTATTGAAGAATTAGTGAGTCTGAAAGGAATTACTATGAATTGATAGATCCCGTACCTTGTACAAAAAGTAGCCATGGAGATATCCTCCTTATTCACCCTTACTTGGTAATATCTTGACTGCAAATCCACCTTGGAAAATTAGTTTTCTTCACATAGCTGATATAAAAAGTCATCAATTCATGGCAGTGGATACTTGTTCATTATTGTGATTTTGTTGAGCTCACGATAATAAATGAAAGGCACATTGACCCATAATTCTTCATGATGAAGAGGACTCAAGCAACCCATGGTGAATCACTTGGGCGTAGAGACCCTTTACCCAGATTCTCATGTTGTTGTTTCTTCAGCTCCTCAAACTCAACAATATCCATTCTATATAGTGTCATGGATATTTGTAATTCCCCTTGTATAAGTTCAATTGATAATTTAAAATCTCTTCTATGAGGAAGACCAAAAAATTCCTCGGGTAACACTTCAACTAATTCCCTAACAATAAGAATGTATTCAAATATTGTTTCTTCATTGTACACAATCATCTAATAAAGATATTTATTCTCATAGGGTAGTAATATCCATTCATGAGATGATGGAGATAAAGAAGATTCATCCTTTTCCTTGCACTTGTACAGAATCAGAGGTCGATTCACCATATAGAGAGTTATTTCCCACTAATGACACTATATGTTGGATCTTTATAGGAAAATCCAATACAAGAAAATAATTGAATAAAATTCTACTAGAGGGAGTATGATGATTATCACTAGAATGTTCAATCCATATATTGTGACTGGGGAGGATTTATATTCATGGGATGAAATAATTTCCCCATTTTCCGTTCTCACCGACATATTTACTTCCATGATTTGTGGTTGTGTTGGGATTGTTCTACTAAACTTTTGAGATATAAAAGAATATGTAGAAATATAATATAAAATTATTTTCTCAATTCTTGAATGAATTACTATCATACATGTCACCACTTTGTTGTCAGGGTATGCTTTAGCAATATTGATGCAAAAATCTCACCCTTTCTACCTCAGAGGCTGTTGGATCTCTCCAAAAACCCTTGGCTTAGGGAACTAGTTTTAAAAGTTCCTGGGTTCCTTTCATTTTATGAAATTAACAATGCGTTGAGGGTCAAATGGATAGTTCTTCTCCTCTGTCATAGCTGTAGGTTTTTCTTGCTGGAGTTAATGTCGGTGTTCCCTTCTCTTCTACAGCTAATGCATTTTCTCATCCCCTTTATGTAGTTTCCGGTGTGCTTCTTTTTACACATTGAAAAAGTGGGGTGTTGTATTTTCCTAGAACCATTGTATTTATCCATCGGTCCACCAGAATTAAATTCATCCTTATGGTTCTTATACCCATGATACCCCTATGATTATCCGACCTCCATCTAGACTTTGAGGGAACATCGAACAATTTCCTCATAGCTCTCGATGTCATGGATCACTATGGATTTCTGTAGGCTGGTTTTAGCCAACCAAATAATTGTTCAACATTGGATTTGGGGGTAATAAAAAATCCATAGGCATATCGTGCAATCCTTTTATTGTTTTCCTCTTATGCTCTGATGGATTTTTTTATCTTTTTTCTTGAGGGAAAATAAGTACCTTTCCATATTAAGTCAGAGGGTGCACAAAAAATATTTATCAATTTCTTTTCTACAAATTTTTCCATTCCAAATTCCTTGATCTCCTCCCTAGGATTCATATTTTTTTATCAATGTCCACAATTTATCAACTTCACCCTCCATTAGATAAGCATCTAGAAGAACCATCCTTTGTTTAGAACATTGAATGATGGATAAGATCATTTCAATGGATTTGATCCATTTTTCAACAATTGAGAGATTAGATGATCCATTAAAAGTAGGAGGCCTTTGTCTCATGAAGCAATCGATTGCAACTTGTTGTTTCTTAGGGGGGTTGTATGATCCTCTTGTCCCATGTTTCTATACAAGACACTGGTTAACTGAGAGAGTAACATGATAAAGTTTACGATTCCCACTCCCATTAGATTGGGAATCTCAATAGAATAGTCATCAAATTTATCTTCACATTGGTTTTTTGAATAAGTCCTCCTATTACCGGCCATTGGCTGGAATAAAAGGAAGGTTATTGGTAACACATAAAGGTTAATCTATAGACACAAAGGGATAACATATAAATTACACTTATTTCCTTAACTTATTGATTTCTAGGATTCAATCTATGTTATCCATGATCTACATCCCATCATTTATTCTTAGGGAATTTTTCTATTCCTATAATAATGGTTCATAAAAAGATTTTCAATTTTCCAAATAATACCCCCTGGGAGGGTAATAACCAAGAGTGCAAGAAGGCCTGTTTTCATGCAACATTTCTTGTTCGAGTCTAGCTCAATGTAGGGTTTCATGTTTTAACCCTATATAGATCTATTATAGAGACACCTCTACCTACTATTATCCAGATTTGGATATATTTTCTTGATAAATCACTTACTCAATACTCACTAAAATTTAGGGATGTTTTTATTTTACATAGTCTTATGCCGAAGGATTTCACTAGGGGTTTCTAATCTTAATCCAAAAAACAACTAAACCTATACTTTGATACAAACAATAACCACTCTACTCTTTATTGCACAATTAATCCTGATTTTCTACATAAAAATTCACTGAAGACAACCCTAATGATCGATAGGTATAGTGTCCTGGGAAATTAATAACATTTCATAATAAATTAAAAAATAAAACAAAACATCATTATTGAAAACTGCCTTTACATGACCACAACATTACATCATACTTAGAATTGCATGGTATAATTTGAGGAAATACATGTGAAAATAGTGATCTAAAATGCCCAGTAAGGGAGTAAAAAAGGCAAAATATAATTAATGTTAGGAAATATTCATATCAACAAAGTGAGAGAGAAACATGATCATAAAGGCATGAGATAATATGATTATCATAACATGGAAATGTGGAAAATAACATTTAACGTAATATTTGAATGAGACAAGGCCCATTCAACATGGATCAAGAGAAAAACCTCATTGAACTTTTATTATAAAGAGTAAACCCTTATTTAACTTGACCTATCATTATACTAACCTTAACCAATGCATTGGAGTGCTATCAGGGCACACACATCTGAATCATTTCTTTTCTTGCATAAGTGTGCCACATGAATCATATAACATGGATTAAGTAAACATCGTAATTTATTCAATAAAAAAGTAATGTGGAATTCAAACATGAAACACTATCATCAATAAGTAAATGTGCATAATGATGAATACCCTTTATATTGAAATGGGAAATGTATTCACTACATAATGAATTTGGCTTTAAAAATCACGGAACAATTTTGGTAGCATAACAGTATGACATAAGAATTCATAAAAAAGGTTGATGAGAGAGGAATGGGTATCTCATAATATGTATAGGAAGTTTACAGTAATTGTTTCATATATAAACTTGTACCAATATTTTTAACGTAAATTAGGTGCATAATATAAAAGAATTACTTGAATGTAAATGAGGAGGGACAAATTCCTTTCGAAAATTTGGCACGGAAATTGGGGGTTCATAGGAAGCATTAATGAGATAGAAAGGGGTATCTAATCATTAAAATATAAGGAGGTAAGTATGGTCGAGGAGGGAAATCATACCCTAGAATTTGTAATTGAAAGTAAAAGGGAATAACAATATAATGAAATTTGGACAAAAATGATAGAGGAAGAAGTCCCTTACTTGATAGTGTGATCCAAAGGATTGGTTGGGGAATGAGAGAGGATTATTGGGAGCTAGGTTAACCTTGGGAGGATTCTATAGAGATAATGGAATAGGTTGGTCATGCTCAAAAGTCTTTGAGTTAAGACGATGTGGGAGTTTATGTTGGTTTATATAGGAAAGGAGAGGGAAGTATTCAATATTTAGGTTTTGGATACCACATATAAAACTAATCAAAACCACAAACAAAAATTATAAAACACTATTTTTTGGAATATTTTATTAATAATAAATGACATAATTTCTTAACATTGTGTTAAATATGTTTATTTATAAATTATTTTGGATTTGATCATTTATTTCAAAATTAGGTTAAAATTACTATTTTACCCTTTATAATGCACTGTAGTATTTCAATGATAGTTTTTTATATTTATTATGCAAACATGAAATTTTGTAATAGTGTTACCCACATAATTTACTACAACTTTAATGCAGGACATTAGAGTTAACGAGTGCATTTGTTTGGTGAAAATGGGCCATGAAATCAATGTGGGGCTGGACTCTCCAGAACGGACATAGGTTCTGTATTTGGAGCATACCTTCTTCATCCATGCTTGGATTTGCCCCAAATTTTGAGAGGATCTTGGGGATTAATTATAGCACAAATAACCATTCTGTAAGGAGAGATTATTCACACGTTTAAGATGTCAAATGGGTATTTCAATTTGTATTTAAATATTTGGATGAGATTCCACATTCACACTTGAAACATCTTTAAACCTAGCCTCCCTCCACTCAATAAATTAGTGGTTTCTCATTTGGAGTGGTTGGGACGTGCATTAAAAGATTGTAGGAAGAGGATAATTTGTATAACCCAAATTTTCCATCCTTTTAAAGAGGGGTAGCTCTTGAAGCAAGGATCCCCTCATCGAAGCCTCATTCTCCTCTTCATGTTGTAATGTTTTCATTTTTGTAATAAACTTTTTTTCCGTACATTTATTTCTTCTCTTTTTTCTATTTTTTTAAATTTCTTCTTATCATAATCTTAATAATTGGGTTGGAATATAGAGTGGAGATGAGATTGGGTTCTACCCTTTCAATCCTTTTCTAATGAAAAACGTCTCCACGATGACCACATCGCCCATGGAAGAGTAGTTTTCTTAGTGATCGATCTATCATATATCCTTCTTCATTAATTTATTTTTTATCAATGATATATTGTAATTGATATGATATGATGAATTAATTTAGTTTTTAATTTAATTAAAACTAATCAAGAAATTGAACAATCAACATGAAAACACGCGAGGATGAGATTTTGTGTAAATTGTGAAAGTTCGAACATAATCGGTTATACAAAACAATACGGGATCAATTTGTAGTGTTAAAATATAACACCTAAACTCAATTAATTATAATTTCTAGAGAACAAATGTGACTTAATTTACAACTTACCGTAAGCTGATCTTAGAACATCAATCAAAACAGGGTGCTGCGATTGCATCTTCCGAAGTTAGCCTAGGGTTAAATTAACTTAATCTTCATGGTAATGTTAATTCTCATAAGGTTCGGGATTTAAAAAATTAAGGGATCATAATTAAGTGAATTTTAATTTAAATTATAATGATTAATAATTTAGTGAAGTGTTAGAGTTAGATTTATTATTCCTTTAAATATTTTCTAAAAAAAATTCCTCGTGCTTTGTTAATCAAATTATATTTCTAAATAAAAAACAAAAAATTGCAATCTTCTTCCAGAAAAATTCATCTAGTTTTATAAATGCTAAAAAAACACACCATCCTTTCATGTAGTGTTTTAATTATATTATATTATATTTTTATAATAACTTTAAGAATTTGGTTTAATTCACTTCCTCTTTTAAGAGACGACTTTGGTCAGCCACTCTACTACACCTAAATAACCCAAAACCGAACATCATTTGAGGGCACCCACAACAACCCCTTTAAAATTGGCACCATTTATAGCGAGTAATGTAATTTATTCAACCAATTATAGTTATTTATTTTATTTTTCATTTAATTATTTTCTTCTACCCTTTATTTCTTCTCTCCCCTTTCTCAAGTTTTTTTCTCTTCTCTTACTCTCTTCTTTTATTTTTGTCGGACCAACTCAATCTTATTTTATTTTTATTATGGTCCTATTTTTTTCATTTACTTTTTATCATTAATTTATTTATGAAAAGAAATAATCCCAAATATCTCTTAGATCTTGATTCTGAGATTGAACGCAGCCTTCGGGCTCAAATCAGACATTCTCAATCTACAAGAAGTTTTAACATTCTACCTGTTGGAGAATTCCTCCACTCTCATAACATTGAAATTTGAAGATATTAAAATTCAAACATAAAAAAATTACCAATAGAAGAAAATAATGGAAATAAACTTAATAGAACCATTATATAATTGGTTTCACCTGATATTAACTATCAAACAAATTGTATTGCATACCCAAATATCGAATCAGACTTTGAACTGAAATCTGGGTTAATTAATATTCTTCCAATGTTTCATGGATTATCTGGTGAGGATACAAATAAAAACCTTATATAATTTAATGTGGTTCCATCAACCCTTAAACCAAGAAATATCTCTGAAGATCAAATCATTCTATGAGAATTACCATTTTCACTTGATGGAGATGCAAAAGACTGGATGTTTTATTTACACCCTGAAGATGTAACTTTTTGGAATGATTTGAAACGTCATTTCTTGCAGATAATTTTTCCAGCATCAAGAACCACTCTTATTTGTAAGGATATATCAGAGATCAATCAAGAACAAGGGGAGTCAATGTATGAGTACTCAGAGTGATTAAAGAAGTTGTGTTCAAGCTGCCCACATCACCAAATCAGTGTGAAACTACTCATCTAGTACTTCTACGAAGGAGACACACCTATGGAGAGAAGCACAATGGATGCTGCGGCTGGAGGAGCATTGGTGGAAAAGACACCAACAGATTCACATGAATTGATTTCCAAAATAGCCCAAAACTCCCAACAATTTGGCGATCGAGGTACACCACATGTTAGGGGAGTACATTAGGAAAGTCCTTATCTTGAAATTAATTTAATTGATTATATGTTAGAATAATTGACCACTACGGTGAGTCAAATTTCATTGGCTCAAAAGAGATCCCAACCCCCCACATCAAGGACATGTGGCATTTTCACTGAGACAAGCCACCAACTGACTATTTCCTCCAACTACATGAAAAAGAAGATTTTGCAGCAGTGTTTCCTAGGAGACCATTTCAGCAGAAACAACAACCATATCCCCTAAATAATTTTGATTCCTTTTAACCAGCATACACCCAAGGATGAAAGGATAAAATGGACATGTGGTATGGCTCTGGACAACAAAAAAGGCCCCCATTTCAACAAAACATCCAACATCCTCCACCTTACCAACAAGGTTTCCAACAACCCCAAAGGTGATATGAAGCTCAAACATCAACAAGTCAACATCAAGGGTATTCTTAACAAAAGGTAGATTCTATCACTGATGAACTTTTGAAGAAAATTTTTCGGAATCAACAGAATTAGTTGAAGAGTCTAGGTTCGGAGCTAAGGGAGTTGAAGATTGAAATGAGCCAGATTGCCACTGCCTTCCATGAACTGGTAAGAAATAATTATAGAAATCTACCTTCCTAACCTACTCCAAATCCAAAGGGGAATGTCAGTGCCATCATATTGAGAAGTAGGAAGAAAACAACTGATGCTTCTCCACATACCTTCTACTAGGATTCACCTCAACTAAGGAGAAGCCCCATTCCATACCAACTGATGAGATATCCAAGGAGAATGATAAAGGTCAGAAAAATATTGATGACGTTCCTCCTAAACCCCTTCTCTTTCAAAACATCGTTTTCCAAACCAAAACGTTGGCTAAAGAAGAAATGTAAATGGATTTTTTGGAAACATTCACGCATTTGGAGATCAAAATTACTCTACGTGAAGCCGTCAACCAATCCGAAGGTATAATAAATTCTTAAAAGAACTTTGAACCAATTTAAGAGGTCTCAAGGGAAATGAGAGGATCAACATTGGAAGGAATATGTCAGTACTTATTAAACCAACTCTAGAAATACCAAAAAATTGAATGGATCCTGGGAAATTCACCATCCCATTCACTATAGCGGAGTTACACTTTTCTAATGCACTTTTTGATTTAGCAGCTTCCATAAATGTGATGCCTCACTCTGTATTCTCTTACATGAAGGTTGGTGAGTTGAAGCCGACAAGGGTAGTGGTGCCATTGGAAAATAGAGCTATAGAATATATAGAGAGTGTCCTTGAGGATGTACTTGTCTGATTAAGAGACATGATCTTTCCAACAGATTACTACGTGTTTAACATGGATTATGACTAGGTATGTTCTCATGCTCCCATTATCATAGGTAGAACCTTTCTCAAAACTGAAAATACTGTCATAAATGTCAATGATGGTACACATTCTATGGAATTTGGGGATGAAGTTGTGATATTTAAATTAATGGACTCCACGATGTGCCCTCATAGGACCATTATGCTTTTGTTATCCCCCATTTTAAACCACTAAATAAAAACCCCATGGAATTTTATTTTCCTATGCTTAGGGAGATTAAGTGTATTGGTTCTATTTTGATGTCTAAGAGTACTTCTACTACTGTTTATAATGAAATAGACTCTCTTATATTTGATATTGAAATGGATTCATATTCTGATTTTGATCATGTGAACTCTAATTATGACTTGGATATTGAGTATGCTGATAGATTTCATGCATTATTCTATGATTTTTATGCTATAAATTCCGATACTACTGTTCATTGTGCACATATTTCAGTTCCTTCTATGTCTCCATCCATACATCACCCCCGACACTAGAACTCAAGCCATTGCTACTGAATATCAACTACTGATACTTGTTGGGTGGTGATAAATTTCATGTTATCATTATCATCAATCTCTGTTTTAAAAATGAAGAAAAACTTTTAATTCTTTTGAGGGAGAAAATTAAGGCAATCGGGTAGACCTTGGCTGACATATTAGGTATTATCCCCTTCGTTTGCATGTATAAGATTCTTTTAGAGGATGGGGCTAAACCGATTAGGCATTCACAAAGGAGACTGAATCCAACTCTTCTAGAGGTTTTTAAAAAAGAGGTTGATAAATTTCTCGAGGCAGGTATAATCTATCCTATTTCTGATTCCCAGTGGTTGAGTCATGTTCAGGTTGTGCCTAAGAAAAATGTTGTTACTATTGTTAAAAATGAGAAAGATGAGTTAGTATTAATGAGGTTACAAAACAGTTGGGGTGTGTGAATTGATTATTGGAAAGAAAATCAGTCCAATCACAAGGACCATTTTCCCCTCCCATTTATTGATCAAATGGTTGAGAGACTACCTGGTAAAACACACTACTATTTTTTGGATATATTTTTTGGTTTTTTTCTGGTTCCTATTTCTCAATAGGATCAAGAGAATACAACATTCACATGTCCATTCGGTATGTTTTCCTTTCAAAGGATACAATTTCGACTTTGCAATGCCCTAAGTACCTTCCAAAGATGCATTGTGAGTATTTTTTTGTGATTTTATTGAGACCTTCATAGAGGTATTCATGGATGATTTTACAGTGTATGGCTCTCAATTTGTTGATTGTATCTCTTGTTCGAGAAAGGTTTTTAATCGTTGTATTGACAATAACCTGGTCTTGAACATTAAAAAGTGACATTTCATGGTAGGGTGTGGTATTGTCTTAGGGAATGTAGTGTTAAAACATGGGATAAAGGTTGATAGATATATGGTAGATATTATTTCATCCTTACCATATCATTCATGTGTGTGTGATGTTAGATCTTCCCTAGGGCATGCATGATTTTATCAGTGGATCATCAAATATATTAGTAAGATTTCTCTCCCTATGTCATGATTACTTCAAAAGGATTCTAATTTTGTGTTTGTTGATTATTGCATGAATTTACTTGATGTGATAAAGAAGTGGCTGACCACTCCACCAATCATACAGCCCCCATGGTGGGAGCTTCCTTTTGAGATTATGTGTTACGCCTCCAACTTTGCAGTTGGACCTGTATTATCACAAAGGGTGGAGAGACGTTCACATGTTATTTACTATGAATCAAAGACACTGGATTCAGCCCAATAAAACTACTTAACCATGAGAAAAGAGTTTCTTTCAATCATAGTTTCATTAGATAAATTTCATTCATATTTATTGGGCTCTAATGTAGTTGTTTTTTCTGACCATGTGGCTCTGAGGTACCTCTTGAAAATGCTAGATGCAAAACCCAGACTTATCCAATGGATGCTCCTTCTTCAAGAATTTGACATTGAGATAAAGGACTATAAGCGGTCAGAAAAATTGGCGGAAGACCACATGATTAGGCTTACTCACACACTAGAGGATGACACCTTGGACCGGGTACCACTTCAGGACACTTTTCCCGATGAGCATCTTTATTCCATCTCAGGTACGCATCCTTGTTATACAGATTTAGCTAACTACCTTGTTTCATTTGAAATCCCTACATATTTAATGAATCATCATGTCCAAAAATTAATAATTGAGTCTCAGTATTATGTGTGGGGTTTTCCATACCTATAGAGCATGTATAGTGAGAAAGTTATTAGTAGGTGTGTTCCGGATCATTAGTTTGATTCTGTTTTGCAATTTGGTTATACACTTGATTATGGTTTACACTTTAGACACCAATGGACTTCTAGGAATGTTTTAGACTCTGGATTATACTGGCCTAGCTTATTCTATGATACCCATGTGTTTTTCAAGTTATGCTCTCATTGCCAACAAGTTAAGAACATTTCCAAGAGACAAAAGATGCCACAATAGACCATACTATTCTGTGAGATTTTTGATGTGTGGGGAATTAATTTTATGGTTCCATTTCATAGTTCATTTGGATATTTATATATTTTTGTTTTTGTCTATTATGTGAGTAAAAGGGTGGAGGATAAGGCCACCAGGACTGATGATCCTCAGGTTGAAGTGGACCTTTTCAAAGCACAAATTTTTTACAAGTTTGGAGTACTGAGGCCATCATAAGTGGCCAAGGGAGACACTTCTACAATCAGAATCTTTATTCCCTCCTTCAGAAGTATGGGGTGACACAAAAAACATCAACACCATACCACCCCCAAAAATGGGAATATTGAGGTTTCAAATCGTGAGTTGAAATAAATTTTGGAGAAAACTGTGCAACTGAATAGGAAAGATTGGAACAAGAACTTGGATGATGCGCTTTGGGATTATAGGACCGCATACAAGACACCCATTGGTATGTCCATGTTTCGGATTGTTTTTGGGATATCATGTCATCTCCCTGTGGAAGTTGAGCATTGGGATTATTAGGCTATAATGAAATGCAACATGGATTTATCCCAAGATGGTATATAAAGGAACCTGGAAATTAAAGAGATTGAAGAGATTAGATTGTCATCATATAAGAACTAAAGGCTCTACAAGGAATGATCAAAAGAACCTCATGACAAAATTATCCAATAAAGGGAGTTTCATCTTGGAGAGAAAGTCCTTCTCTACAGTTCACAACTAAAGCTGATGTCTGGTAAGTGCATTCCAGATGGTTAGGTAATTATGCTGTGACTAATGTTTTTCCTTATAGTGTAATGGAGATAACATAAGAAGACACAAGAAGGATCCTTATAGTCAATAGGAAACGTTTTATGAAATACATTGAGGGACTTTCTACTGATGCAATGGATTTCAGCACACTGTATGACCCCATCATCACTTGAGCATATTAGGTTATTCCTAACCCTTTCACTTTTTTTATTCATTTTTCGTATTTAAAATTATCCATTTTATGTGCGTATAAAATATCATTTGTTCACATTGAGGACAATAAAATATTTTAGGTGTGGTGGTGGGAACATTTTAGTTTAGTAATTTCAATTTTCCCCTATTTTTCAATGATTTTTAAAAAAATTGTGTTTTTCAAATTTTGTGTGTATATTTTTCAATTTTTTTGCATGTTTTTGAAAACTTTGAGCTGAAATGATTCTCATCACCATTTTAAAATTCATATCAATAAGTGAAAAAATGTATCCCATGAAAATGAGCTTAAATGAATGTTGAAAATGAATTTTTTTCTAGATCAAATATTTATTAATTTCATGAAAAGTACTCTGCATTTTGAATCCCATTCCACATCTCACTGTCTTTATATTTGAAATCAATTTCTTGTGAGGCTTCTGAACCATTTTTTAATATCCTTATATTTACCCCATTTCTTGAGAGAACCAAACCATGCTTTATTTAACCAGAATCTGATTTATTCCTGTCAAAACAATAGGGTTTGAGGTACTTAAGTTTTAGATGATTGAGGCATTTATTTGGTATTAAATACCCTATATCAATTAATAATTTTTATAATTGACTAACTTGAAAATTTAATCCATTTATCCCATAAAATCCATGAACAACCTATTAGGTTTTCCACCGTACAAGCCAATTTTCCATATCCAACCAACTCTTTAAGTGAAATTGCATAATATAGTTGAACTTATGTGTCCGGGAAGCTGTCTTGTGTTGTGCTACCCCATTTTGTGATACATTGAGAGGAAAATTAAATTCCCAAGAGACATGTTTTCTTCTAGAGAAAATAATTATATTGAAATTTGTGCCTTTATGGAGCTTTCATGATAAAAGAAGTGTGTTTTTCTAGAGCTTCTGATGAAGAATGAAAGTTGTGCCTATCTAGAGCTTTCATGAAAAACTATGTTTGAGATGATTGATATTTTTACAATTGAAATGATGAATGGTGTGCACATTCCCTTATTTTTCATGATCATGAACATGAATTTATTCTATGGGGATTTAGTAGGAGACCATATTTAAGTGAAAATTAGATAAATGAAATTTTGCTTCAAAAAGAATCAAGCCATCCTCATTCAACCTCAAAATTTTTTCATATCTAAGTCCTACCAACCGAAAGCCACAGAAAAACCCTAAAAAGTTATCTTGATAAACATATATCCTTGACTCACATCGAGTGGCGATGTAGTAATTTATCAATCCTACGGTGACCCTTGTATGAGTTTGGATGAGAAAGACATTGCTGAAAAATTGACATTTGTGGGAAAAGAGAAAATTCAAGTGAGGTAAGTGTTTTATGAATTGGAGGATAAATGAAGTGGAAATATATTTAATGATATAAATGGAAAACTTTAAATAATTTTTTTATAAGGAATGATATCTTGTGTTTCTTGGTGTGTAATTGTTTCATCTCAAGGATATGTGTTTTAAAAATTGTTTGTATTTGATATTGATGTTTACTTGATATGAGGTTTTGCCTAGGAGTGAAAAAGGGTATGTGTGGGAGAGTTGATAAAACATTATTTTTTTGAGTATTTTTTTAATAATAAATGACATAATTTCCTCACATTGTGTTAAATATGTTTATTTAAAAAAAATTGGATTTGATAATTCATTTGAAAATTTAGTAAAAATTCAATTTTACCCTTTATAGTGCACTGTAGTATTTCAAAGATAAATATTTTAATATTTATTTTTTAACATGAAATTCTATAAAAAAATTTCCCACTTAATTTTCTACAACTTTTATACTGGATACTAGATTTAACCAGTGCATTTGTTTGGTGAAAATTGGCCATGAATATAATGTTGGGATGGACTCACCAGAATATAAATATGTTCAGTATTAGGAGCATAACTTATTCATCAATGTTTGGATTCACCCCAAACTTTGAGAGGATATTGAGGATCCATTTTATCAAAAATCACCCTTATCAAAAGAGAGATGATTCATGCGTTTTGTGGTCAAATGGGTGTTGAAAGTTTTATTGAAATATTTGGATGATATTCCCCAATCACACTTGAAACCTCTTAAAACCCAGCCTCCCATCCACTCTATAAATAAGTGTGTTCCTCATTTGGATGGGTTGGGACATTTATTAGGATATTGTAGGAAGAGGAAAATTTTCTTCACCCATATTATTTAACACTTGTAATAGGAGTATCTCTTGAAGCAAGGATCCCCTCATCGAATCCTCCTTCTCCTCTTCATGTTTTAATATTTTCATTTGTGTAATAAACTTCTTTTCCCTTCTTTTATTTCTTTTCTTTTTTTATTTTTTCGTTAAATTTATTCTTCTCTAAATATTCCTAATTTTTTTTGAAGAAAGAGTGGGGATTAGATTGAGTTAGACCTTTTCAATCCTTTTCTCGTGCAAAACGTATCCACGATGACCACACCGCCCAAAGAGGAGTATTTTTCTTAGCGAACAATCTATATTATATCCTTTATAATTCATTTCTTTTGAATCAATGATATAATATAATTCACATAATCTGATAAATTAATTGACTTTTTAATTTAATTGAAAATAATAAATAAATTGAACAATTAACATGAAAACACGTGAGGACGAGATTTTGTGTAAATTGTGAGAATGAGAACTTAATCGGTTATACAAAACCATACAGGATGAATTTGTAGTGTTCAAATATGGTTCCTAAACTCAATTAATTATAATTTCTAGTGTGTAAATGTGCCTTAACTTACCACTTACCACAATCTAATATTAGAACACCAATCAAAGCTGGGTGCTGCGATTTCATGTTTTGAAGTTAGCCTAGGGTTAAATTAATTTCATCTTCGTAGTAAAGTTAATTCTCGTAGGGTTAAGGATTTAACAAATTTAAGGATCATAATTAAGTAAATGTTAATTTAAATGATAATGATTAATAATTGAGTTAATAGGTATAGATAGATCGATTATTCCTTCAAATATTTTCTCTATAAAAACAACTTCTCGTTGTGCTTTTTTAATCAGCATTCATTTCAAAAATTAAAAAAATGAAATCTTCTTCCTGAAAACATCTTCTATTTTTATAAATGATAAAAACCCACCCATAATTTCATTTATTTTATTAATTATATTTCGTTATATTTTTAGAATACCATTATGAAGTTTTTTAATTCACTTCCTCTTTTGAGAGGCGACTTTGGTCAGCCACTTTGCTGCACCTAAGTAACCCAAAACCGAACATTATTTGAGGGCTCCCACGATAGTGCCTTTCAAAAAAACATGGTTTTTCCCATTGGTTTTTACAATTTGGAGTTGAATGAATTATTTTATATGGCCAATGTCTGAACATATTAAAATATTAGGCTTTCTTATGCATTAGTGAGTCACACTCTCAAGGAAAACAATTTTAAGGTTAAAGTGTTTTATAAGTCTTGGAGGTTCCACTAAGGCATCATAAAATTATTCAAAAAAATATAAAATCAAATTATTATAATGTTAAGACAAACTTTGTCCTAAATTAATTTTTATAGTGTTTTATTACATCACTATTGGGTTATTTTGATGTCATAAAAAACATTATATATTAAAACAATATTTAATTTTTATCCAAAATTTTTACTATCTCATAAAATTATGAAAAATTATCTGTTAGATAATTTTTATGCCATGATTACAAAAATTAAATTTATTATATCTAAATAATTTTATAAATAATTGAATTTTTTACTTTTAAAATAGAAATCAACAATTATAAAAAATTCATGGGTTTTGACAAAACAACTTTAAAACCTTAATGAAAAGTAAAATTGTATACCAAAATTTATACCATCATTTATATTTAATAAAATGTAATTTAGTAATAATATTTTATTATAATATTATTTAATTAAAAAATCCATTAATTCATAAAAATAGATTTATTAATTGAATATAAACTAAAATCACTATTTATGATTTAAAAACTATTTACAAAGTAACAATATTAAAATCAATGTATATTCTCTATAAACAAATAATGCACATAATCATAGTTCTAGGTTCATTTTACATAAACCTTTATAAAATACACATAAGACCGAAGGGTAAGCTGTGTGATGGTGAAAGACTCTTGGGGAGGCTCATATAAAATCGCTCGGGTTGTTATCTCTCTCAAATCCCACTTCTCCCGTAGGCAGTTTCATTCAAGCTTAATTTGTTGAAGCTCGGCTTGGGAATGGTCAAGAGAGAAGTATATTTATGCCACCTCCTTTCGGAGATCTAAAAAATGTGTTTTGTATGGAGAAATTCTACTAGATGAGGCTATCTCTTACTTTTTTTTGAGTAAATTGGATTTGTTAAATCCCTATATTTATACTGATCATGTGATCGTAGTTCAATAGCTATATTAGAAACAGTGACAATTATTAACTGTATTTTAAAATAAAAAAACATAAATAATGGAAGTGAATATGTTATATAACAAATTTATATAATAGTACATTTTATGAGATCAAGAAGAATTTTCGTTAATAAAAGTTTGTGTCATTACAATCATTCCCCTTATGAGTTTTTTCCAATGGATATTCATTTTCCCATAATAAACAGATGCAGGTTACTCTGCTTCATCACTTCCTAAGATTCACAAGCCCCTTCTTCAAATATGTGGTTTTTCCCCAACACCATGACAAGGGGCGTTGTCTTAATTTATAGAACATTTTCCCCACAATATATGATCTTAAAATCCTCCTCTTAATAGGAGAGGTCATTCTACAATGGTACCTCATATGTATTGAGTACATGTGATGGGTCCAATATGTACTTCCTCAAGAGTGATATAAGGAATACATCATGTACTTGAGATTGGTTTGGCAATAGTTCTAGTTGACATGACACTGCTTCAATGTGATCAAGGATCTAAAAAATGGCTACTGTACCTTAGAATAAGATTTCCATTCTTCCCAAATCACATAATCCTCTTCCACAGTGATATGCGGAGCAATAACATGTCTCAAACACCAAACTCAGGGTCTCTTCGATGATCATCAACATAGCTCTTTTGTTGAATCTGAGCAGATTTAATGTTCTGTTGGATAGTCTTAACCATCTCCACCTTTTATTTGACAATTTTTACACCTAGGTGTTTTTTCTCCCCAACATCATCCAAACATGCCCGTGTTCTAGACCTCTTGGCATTAAGGGCTTCATATGGAGCCATTTGGATGCTTGAGTGGAAACCTTTATTGTAATAGAATAAATAATGGGAATATTTTGATCCCATAACCCTTTTAGGTCTATTGAGCATGCTATCAACATGTCCCCATTTGTTTGTATAGTCCACTGGTATTGGTTGTAATTTTGAGGGTGATAATCCATACCGAAGTTCAACTCAGTATTCAAAGTGTGTTGAAGACACTTCCTAAATATAGAGGTGAATCTTGGATCTCAATCAGATACTATATGTATTGTTACTTCATGTAGCCTTACCACATCTCATATTCATATTTATTCCAGCTAATCCAATGATAAATCCTCCCAAATTGTAGTGAAGTGTGGTGTCTTTGTACGACGATCCACAAATACCTAGATATCATTGTTTCCATTTGATGTATTTAGATTTTGTTGACAAAGTCCATGGTGATGTTCTCCCACTTCCATGCTGGTATGGGTAATGGTTGCATCATCCCCTTAGAATTCTTCCATTCAGTTGTAACTTTCTAACACACAAGACACTTTTATGTATACTCAATGATCTCCTTCTTCATGTTATCTAACTAATAATGCTATTAGAGATCTCGATATATCATTGTGTTTCTTGGGTGAATGGAGAAATTTGATCTACGTGCATCATCCAAAAGTTCATTCTTTGACTCTGGATTTTATGGAACCCATAGTCATGACCCCAATATCTCAATTCATTCTTAATTAACATTTAACTATAATGACTTCCCTTTTCTGATAGTTTCCACTTTCTTCTGAATTATCAGGTCATCCTTTTTAGAATTCTTTAACCCTTCCAAAAGAGACAGTTGAGCAATAATTTGTGAAATGATTGATGATGTTCCCCTTTTTAAGAAGCTCATGTCTATCTTCATCAAATATAATAATATTGGATACTTTTCAATTCTCATCAATGATAGAATTTTTGAGACATTTCTACATAGAGAAACCACCACCTTGTTCACTTTCCAAGGGCGGAAATGGAATGAGAATTCATAGTCTTTGATCATCTCTAAACAACTTCTTTGGTGCATATTATAATCTTTCTATGTGAATATATACATGAGAATTTTTTGGTCTGTATATATTTCACACTTCTCCTCAAAGAGTTAATGCTGCCAAATTTTCAGAGTGATGATTACTGTAGCCAACTCCAGATCATATTGTAGAAAATTTTCCTCAAGAACATTCAATTGCCTTAAAGAATAGGCAATGACTTTGTCATTTCACATCAGCACACATCCCATACCCTTCTTTGAAGCATCATTGAATTCAACCAAAATTTCTCCACATGTGGGTAGTGTGTGAACGGGTGCAGTGATAAGCCTCGTTTTAAACTCCTTGAATCTCTCTTCATATTTATCACCCCATGAAATCATTACTCCCTTCCGAGTTATCTTAGAAAGAGGTTTGGACAATCATGAGGAATTTTTCATAATCGGTGATTATATTCGACTAACCCTAGGGAGATATAGATATATGTTACCAATTTTGGCCTTGTATATCCCTCAACTACAGCTGTATTGGTGAGATACAAAGATATCCCATTTATTTTGATGATATGACCAATGAATGAGGCCTCTTTCAAGTAGAACTCACACTTTCTATACATTACACAGAGCTAATCATTCAGCAAGGTCTCTAGTACAGTGCTTAGATTCTCTTCATGCTCCTCCTTGGTTTTAGAGAATTTTAGAATATTGTCTATAAATACGAACACATATTTGTAAAGGTAACCATTAAAGACTCTATTCATAATTTCCTTGAATATTTCTGGAGAATTAGTTAGTCTGAAAGGCATTACTATGAATTCATAGTTCCCTTACCTTGTATGAAAAGTAATCTTATAGATATCCTCCTTCGTCAACCTTACACGGTAATATCCCAAAGAAATCCACCGTGGATATGTATTTTTCTCCACGTAGCTGATCGAACAATTCATCAATTTGTGGAAGATGACACTTGTTATTTATCGTGATTTTGTTGATCTCACGATAATAAACACAAAATAGCATCGACCCATCCATTCTCTGGATGAAGAGGACTGATGCACCCAATGGTGAAGCACTTCGACATATAGACCCTTTATCTAGATTCTCCAGTAGTCGTTTCATCAGAACCAAAGTCTCCGCAATCGCCATTCAATATAGAGTCTTGGATATTTGCAGCACCATAGGTATAAGATCAATTGAGTATTCAACATCCCTTCTGGGAGGAAGACCAGACAATTCCTCGGGAAACACTTTAACAAATTCCCTCACAATAGACATGTCTTCAAGGATTGTTTCTTCCTTGGAATAAATCATCTGAGAGAGACACACATTCTTATAGGGTAGTAATATCAATGCTTGATATGATGTTTCTAAAAAATATTCATCAACCTCCTTACATTTGTATAGAATCGGGTATTGATTCTCCATATTGAGAGTGATTTCCCTCTCATAGAAATTTATGTCGGAACTAAATAAGGAAATACAATACATGCCAAGAACTGCATCAAATTACACCATAGAGAGTATGATGAGGTTTACTCGAATGTTCAATCCACAGATTGTGACCGAGGAGGAGTTATATTCAGGGGATCCAATAATTACCCCATTTTCAATTCTCACTAACATCTTTAATACAATGATTTTTGGTGGTGTTGTGATTATTCTACTAAAAATTTGGGATATAAAAGAATAATGTTGAACCATAAAAAATTTATTCTTTATATTCATGAATGAATAACTAGCATACCTGTCACCACTTCGTTTTCAGGATTTGCTTTGATAGTAGTGATGGAAAAATATCACCCTTGCTACCTTAGTGGTTGTTGGTTGCCTCCGAAAACCCTTGTCTTAGGGAACTGGTTTGAAAAGATCCATGATTCCTTGCAGTTAAAGAAATGAAAAACTTATTGAGGGTCGAATGGTGTGTTCATCTCTTCTACCATTGCTGCAGGTTTTTCTTGTCGACAGTTAATGGCCAGGTGACCTTCACTTCTATACCTAAAGCACATCCTTGTCCCCTTCATGTACTTTTTGAGGTACTTCATTCTACACCTTTGGAAAAGAGGGGTGTAGTATTTTCTTATCACCATTGGGTTTATCCATAGGACTGCCTGAATTAATATTTTCCTTACACTTTTTATCCCAATGATACCCCTAATATTGACCAATATAAATCTTGACTTTGAGGGATCATTGGAAAATTTCCTCATATCTCTTGAAGTCAATGATCACTAAGGCATTCCGTAGGCTAGGTTTTATCCCACCAATGAAGTGGTCAAACATGTATTCGGGGTAATGAAAAAGTCAGAGGTGTATCATGAAATCCCTGTGAGGTTTTCCAGGTATGCTCCAATGGATACATTGTCTTTTTTTCATGGTTAAAATAAAGTCCCTTTCCATATTAAGTCTAAGGGTGCACAAAAAAATATTTTTCAAAAAATATTTTCTAAAAATCCTTCCATTCTAATGCCTTGATCTCCTCCGTAGTCTTCATATTTTTGATCAATGGACTCCATTGATTGGATTCACCCTCTGTAGGATAAGTATCCATAAGAACCTTCACTTGTTCATATCATTGAAGGATGGATAAGAAATTTTCAATGGAGTTGATCCATTGTTCAGAAATTAAGGGATTAGATGATTCGTTAAATGTAGGAGGCCTTCGTCTCATGAATAACATGATTACAACTTGGTCTTTCTTGGGGGGGGGGGGTTGAACGTTCATCTTGAACCTTTTTTCTATTCAAGACTTGAGATAACAGAGAGAGTATCATGACAATGTTTGTGATTCCCACTCCCATCGGACTGGGAATCTCATTAGACCAGTCATCACATTAATATTCACATTAGTTATTATCCCACGTGCTGCTATTACTAGCCATTGGCTCGAATAAATGGAATGTCTGGGGTACCACATAAAGGGTAATGGAAAAAATGGATAACTTATAAATTAAAATTATTTCCTTAACATATTAATTCTTGGGATTCAATCTATTTTATCTATGATCTACATCCCAACATATATTCTTAGGGAATTTTTTTATTCCCATAATAATAGTTAGTACTAAGATTGTGAATTTACCAAACCATTTCTACAGGGAGTATTTTAACCAGGAGTGCTGGAAGGACTATTGTCGTGCACCAGTTCTCACTCGAGTCTTGCTCAAAGCATTGTTTTCAGGTTTTACCTTTAGATACACCTATTCCAGAGCCACCTCTACAAGATCATATATAGATAGAGATGTATTTTTACGATAAAACACCTACCCAATACTCACCAAAATTCAGGGTTTTTTTTATATTACTTAGTCTTATCCCTAAGGATTTCACTAGGCTTTTCTAATCCATGTCCCATGAATAACTAAATTTATCAATTGATACCAACTATAACAACCCTGATATTTAGTACACACCTAAACATAATTTATTACATAAACATGCACTTAATACAACTATGAGAATCGATAGGTATAGTGTGTTGGGAAATTATGAACATTACATAACAACTTAGAACATAAAACACAACATCTTTATTGAAAACTTCCTTTACATGACCACAATATTCCCTCAAACTTAGCATTGCATGGGATAACCTGATGACATAAGTGTGAAAAGCTTGATCTATAAAACCCAGTAAGGGAGTAAAAAAGTAATAACATAAATAATGTTAGGAAATAGTAATATCAATGGATTTCAACAGAAACATGAACATAAAGGCAAGATATAGTACAATTATCATAACATTGAAATATGGAAACAACATTTAACCTAATATTAGCATGAGCCAAGGCCAATTCCAAATGGAGTATGAGTAAACACCCATTGAACTTGGATTATCATTATTATTCCCTCATTACACTTGATATATCATGATACTAACCTTTACCCAATGCATTGGAGCGCTATCAGGGTGCACCATTCGTAATAATTTCATTTCATGCATAAGTTTTACACGTGGATCATATAACATTGATTCATTAAACAGTATAATTTATACGACAATATAGTAATGTGGAGTTAAAATATGAAACTATATCCTCAATAAGTAAATGTTCACAATCGTGAGTACCCTTGAAAGATAAATGGACATGGACTTCACTACACAATGACTTTGGCTTGGAAAATCACGGTGCAATTTCGGCAGCATAATGACGTAACATAACAATTCATAAAAATGGTTGATTAGAGAGAAAGGGTAATATTATCATATGTACACGAAATTTATAGTAAGTGGGTCATATAGAAACATTTCCCAACATTTTTAAATCAAATTAGATGTATAATATAAATTAATTTCATGAATGTAAATTACGAGAGAGAAATTATTTACATATTTTCAGTATGGTAATAGGTGTTCATGGGAGGCATTAATGACATAGAAATGGGTATTCCATAATTAAAACATAATAAGGGAAGTATGTGGAGGTGTGAGATCATACCCCAACATTATTAATTAAAAATAAAAGTGCATAACATCATAATGTAATGTGGACAAAAATGAGAGAGGAAGAAATCACTTACATGGAAGTGTGATCCAAAGGATTGGGAGAGGATTAAAAGTGGATTTTTGGGAGGTTAGGGAACCTTGGGAGGATTATAGAGAGAGTAGGTAATAGTTTGGTCTTGACCCAAAGGCTTTGAGTAAAGAGGAAGTGGGAGCATGGGTGGGTTTATATTTGAAAAGAGAAGAAATTGTTTATTTTTTAGGTTATGGACACCACAAACTAAACTAGTCAAAAATACAATCCAACACACGGTTTTCTCCCATTGATTTCCCAAATTTGAGTGGAAAACATTATTTTATAATTCCAATGGCCAAAATTATTAAAATATTATTCTTTCTTAGGTGGAGGTGAGTCACACTCTGAAGGAAGTCATTTTAAAATTTAAAATGTCTTATAACTCTGGGAGGGTCCACTTAGGAACAATTAAATAATTAAAGAAAATATAAAATCACATTATTTTAACTGTAATACATATATTGGTGAAACATAATGTTTATAGTATTTTATTACTTCACTATTGGGTCATTATGATGTCATAAAACACATTATATACTTAAACGGTATGTAATTTTTACCCAAAAATTTGATAGTCTCAGAAAATTATGAAAAATCACCAAATGATAATTTAGATGTCTTGATTACAATAATAATAATAATTTTATATAATTTTTTTAAAATATTTGAAATTTACTTTAAAAATAAAAACTGACATTTATCAAAAATTTAGGGGTTTAGATAAAATAGCTTTCCACCCTTAATACAAAATACATTTGTGAATATAAAAATTATAGATTAATTTATATTTGATAAAAATTAATTTAGAAATAATATTTCATTAAAATATAATTTAATTAAAATCTCCATTAATTAATAAAAATAGTTTTCTTAATTGAATATTAAATAATAATACTAATATTTATTCTTTAAAAACTATTTACAAAGTAATGATAATAAAATGATTGTAAATTCTCTATACAAAAATAATTCACATAATCATAGTGCTAGATTATTTTTACATAACCCCCTATAACACCCACATAAGACCAATGGGTAAGGTGTGCGATGATGACAGAATCTTGGGGAGGCTCTAATAACATTTTTGGGTGGTAATATCTATCAACTTCCACTTCTACAATAGGTGGTTCAAATCAAATTTAACATGTTGATTATCGACATGGGTCTGGTCAAGTGTGAAGTCCAGTGATGCCACCTCTTTTCCGAGCTCCAAAAAATGGGCTTCATATGGAGAAATTCTACTATATGACGCCATCACATCCTTTTTCGGAGTAAATTGGATTTGTTAAATCCCTATATTTATACTAATCATGTTATCACTGTACAATGGTTATATTATCAACTATCACAATTCTTAATGGTATTTTAAAATCTGAAAACATAAAACTAAGGAAGTGTGTATGTTATATAACCATTTTACAGAATAATACATTTAATGAGATCAAGAAGAATTTTCATTAATAATGGTCTATTTTGTTACATGTGTTATTTAAAGCTATGATATAATAGGAACATCATGAAACATATTTTCCAAGTTAAGAATATATTGGTGTGGTTAGTCTAGAGATGAATTGGGTACATTAGACCCATGCCTTGGGTGATGGATAATTCACAGTGACATTGATATGTGATGATTTATATGTATAATCATGGTCATGGATACTATTATATTTCTATTTAATTGGTGATATATCATTCAATTTTCCTATTATATGATTTAATTACATATTTCTATATTTAAATTTTTAAATGTTGTGGCACCATCCAACTAGTGATTGATCACTTATCTTAGGGATTATAGTAGTGGTAGATTATCAAACTGGGGATGGTGATTGTTGATATATCATTCACTGAGATATAAATAATTCTCCTTTGTTATTTTTAACGGTTATATATCATTTACAATGTAATAAATCAATCACTATATTTTCATGGTAGGGGGTACATCATTAACCTGAGAATACATCATTCACCTTGGGGATTATGCTTTAGTGGTAGATGATCCTCCTGGGGACAGTGTTTTCAAAATGGATTATTATTTTTATGGGATTATGTATGGTGATACACCATTCATCTTGGATTGTGGTTCAGTGATAGATATTCCTCCTAATAATTATTTTGTAGTGATTCATTGTTCACCTTAGTATTGTATAGTAGTGATATATATAATTCACGAGATGTTACCTCATTGACCGTATTATTTGTTGGATTTGTGTTGTATCTCTCAAATTGGATAGATTATTAGTGTTAAATCATTCACCATGATTAATATAATTAGTGGTGATAGATCATTCACAATCATGGTTTGTCTAGAATAAAATAGAATCATCATATTTTGAAATTTATTGTAGAATATTTAATTTGATTTTTGGGATTTATCCCTGGGTACCAAAAAATAAGAAAAGTATTTTCATATGACATCCGTTTATCAAATTTTATTTTGTACTTATATGAACATATATAATTGGTTTTTAAGTTCAACATTAGTGGTGGCCTACTGAGATTTTTGCTCACACCCACTATAGGATCTTTTGTGCATTTGTAAACCTTATGATTGGAATTTTTGGTTTGGTGATGGCTCAAGAATATGTTAATGATTTGGGAGAGATCAATATGGCTATAATGATAAGTATTTTGTGTAAAAAAATGACAGATTTTGGGTATTTGTATCTTTTATTTTATGTTTTTTCTCAAATTTTGTTTATGATAAGATATTCAAAGATCTATCTTCAATTGTATTACTATCTTACTTAATATGTTACATCTCTTATAGAATGGATATCTTATCATCATGGTTTTATTTTCTAATGTAATTACATATTCTTCACATAGATTTTATTCCAATTACGGATCTTTCTATTATTAGTTGTCATTTTTCTGAGGATACTAGAGGGTGTACTCTACCTACATAGTCTCTTAGAGAATAATTCATAATCTATATATTATTTCATAATTTTATGTATTCTTGAGGTTATGTGGTGAACATGTATTGGTCTAGTAGATATTGAATGTGTTGAGGATGTTACAAAGTGATATTAGGGAATTTTTTCCCTTGTTTTTCTTTTTGGGATATGGTAGATTGAGATAAGATGCATATAAACATTGGATGATTGATATGATTGATCTTAGTTTACATCTACAAGAGATTATGTGGAAGTTTATAGGGAGTTATGATTATTTTTAATTTATTTCAATGTTATGTTTGATATTTTTTATGAATAATTTTTCAATTTATTTAATTTTTTTCCTTCCCAGGTAGAAAAAATTGTGTGTGCATGCATTATTTTTATATTTTCAGTTCATATGTAATGTGAATACTTGCATGTGATCAATATGAATGTAATTAAAACGTTTATTATTTTAATATTTTTCCAAATAAATTATTGGTGGAATTTTGCATTATTGAAATCAATGGTTTTTAATTTTTTCTGTTTATGAATCATTGTATTGTGATGCTGTCGAGATTCAAATTGTTATGAAATTGATCTTCTATTAGGGGTTATTAGGTGCATGGATTCTTGATATGGAACAATACCTAGGGTATATTTTCAAAAAATTTATGAGGATATCCAATGTGTATGGAAATCCTGGGATAGCATTTACAACATGTGAGCTGCATTATGGAATCGAGGATAGAATCACTGAGGATAATTTAGGAGATATGACCTTATTGAGGTATGATCTGTAGACTATGCTAGAGTGACTAATGTTGATGTGATGTGAATCTGGGTTTTGGTGAGTTTTTATACGTTTTTTAAATAGTAAGGATTATTTCATGTTATGGTTTGAGATGGGATATGATATGAGGGAGAAACCTAAGATATTGGGATTATATTAGGAACATGGATGATATATGGTAATAAATAATTGGTAGATGATTTTTTAAGGGATGAAAACATGATTGGGGGGTGATTTAGTATATGATATAAGTATATGACGAGCGAGGGTTGTGTTTAACAAACCTGTAAGGAATAGATAGCTATTGGATTAAGATTTTTAGAACAAAACTGATGGGATATCACTCATGATTGGATTAGTTGAATGTAATATCAAGCCACCACAGAAGGGCACAATGGATTATTTTTTATGTCTATTCAATAAATTTATTCATTTTGTACCATTTTGAGAACTATTTATTGGGTACTCTCATTCCATGAAAAAGAGTGAGTATGGTTCCCTCATTCAGTGTGGTATGTGGGATAGTGTGACTTATTTTTGACCATCATTTTTATGGGAATAGTATTAGTTGTGTAAGTTCGGCCGTGAAAGGCATGTGGGGTATGCCAATGGGTGTATATTCTAAACTCTTATAGTTAGTGATAATTCTTATACATGACATGTGACTCATAGTTCAATATTGTGATGATGTTTTCAATTGAATATTTTTGTATTTCACTCCCTCCCAATGTTAATTTTAGGAATTGTGTGATGAAAATTTGGTTCCTTCATAACCATATGAGGTCAGAGACTCTTTTGTCCCTCGACTTCATGGAGTTGGGTCCTGGGATACTGATGGATTTATTGGTTTATCTCACATAATAGTATTACAAAATATTATATTAAACATAAAATAGTGTGATTATCCTTGTTATGGTATAAAAAGGGGCAGTGAGACAGTCTTTAATGATATACCATGGAATCCAACTCTTATGATGGAAGATTTGTGGCCTTTGATAGAATTTTATTTTAAGAGTGGATCCATGATGATATTTATAGTCATAAAGAGTGCCTAAAATATGATTAGTTAGGTACTGATGATATTGTGATCTACTGATTCAATTAAGATATTTCGTAATAGGATAAAAAAGATAGAGTGGAATGGTACTACGTTTTTTAATATCTTGTATTGTGGCATAATTTTAATGATGAAAATCAGATGTGGCGGCATGAAGCAATGATATAAGAAAATATTTCACAATGTTTTATTAACATTCATTTGTAATTAATTCACTAAGGGATAATTATCTTGATCAATTTATTTATATTATTTAACTTATCAAATTTAGACATTATATCTTTAATTTTTTTCATCATTGGTTTTAATTTTCTTATTCAGTTTTTCATTTTAATCAAGAATCCATAAATGTAGTTAGGATTTAATGATTTCACTTTTTAAAGGAATATTATTATGATATTCATTTTTTTATTCATTTTAATACAAATTTGTGTATTTAATACAAATTTATGCATTTAATACATTGGTTTTCCATGATATATAGGTTTAAAGATTAAATTTGGAAATTTTAGTGCACAACATATGTGTCATCCTTGCACTACATCTATACGAAGATGATCTACATTGGTGTGAAATGTGGATAACATAAAAACTATGAGTATTTCAATAAGTGTTATCAGACTTGTAGTATGATTCATTTGAACTACATAAGTTTATCAAGAATTCTCCATGATCTACATAATGGTGAAGGGAATAACAAATATGGTTCAAAAATGTATATCTATGTGAGAGTGATGCATCAAGGTATCTAGTGGATACACTAGTGCAAGAGTCACATAGTCATTCATTGTGAATTTATAATGTAACATGTGTAAGTGGGTTACCATGATTTTGGGTGGTACATCAAGGGAAATCATGCCCTTAGTATGATATGTAATGATCATTCTTGTGCGCATAATGATCTATAAATGTGATGGAATCCTTCACGGATCATGCCTTGGAAATTTGTATTTCCACATTTTTAATCAATAAAATCTTATTGTAAATATTTATTTAGGGATTCAAATTGATAAAAAAATATATTGAAGGTAGACTTGTTGTTCACATCTTGGTGGTTCTCATTTATGCAGGTCAGAATGCTCTGTTCCTCTATAAGCAATGATTCATTGGATCTATTGATAAAAAATATTTACATATGGACTCCCTGAGAGACCAATTTTTTTCAAAATGAATATCATCATTAAATATACATGGAAAAATTTAGAAGTAATCATTTGAAATTTACACTTTACACTCATTCATTCAAGAAGTGATCTAAGGATTGTGAATGATGCCGATAAAGTGGGTGAAAAAAATGTTCTAATATAGATCCTACTAAAATATGTTGATGTGGACCTAATCAAAACCTACACATGGAATAATAATGTGATTCTAAAAATTACTATGAATCATTTAATTCAAGATAATGATCAATGGAGAAATGGATCATGAACAGATCACAGTAGGATAACTCACACAACTTTATGCATGTTTTATTTTTGAAGGCCTAGAGATAGAATTTTATGATTTCGTCACCTAGTAGGAGAGAATTTTCACCATCACAACTCTTTAATCTCAATTAATTTCTATTTTTATTTATCCCATTATATTTTTATGATATTCATGTTTCTTTAGATGATTTTAAATTTATTATCATCGTGAATATGATTTTTATCTTTTTTGCTCACAAATTAGTTTTCAAATTATCCCCCATAATTATTATTTTATTTATCATACTATTTATGGTAGTAAGGGGTGATTAGAAAGTGATTTTTTTGTACCAAATTATCATTAATAGTTGGAAGTATTTTGGTAAAGATCACTTCTTATGCTACATAACCAAACATATATAAGAGGGTCTGTGTAGCTCAAGTAATTGAGTTATTCATTGATCTTAGAAATGGGAGTAAATTTATTTATGATAGATTAGGATAAATTGGAATGGAATAATTTTCCAAGGTCTGACAAATATTGTTTCATTCAATTTTATTTCATTCACATTTCATCCATGAACACAATGTTTTATATACATTATATAATTCCTTTTAATGTAAATATTAGTGGGAAGTAATGTTGTGAAGAGGATTTTTGAGTATTCCCTTCATTAGTATAATAGACACTAGTAAACCACTAAGTTGCATTCCATATTTTTATAAATTATATATGCAAGGACCAAGATATATTTTACATTGCTAGTGCTATTAATGATGAGGATTGGTAACATATTTCATAATTTTAAAAAATTTTAAACTCACTTTATCAATTTATTCATTCAATTATATCTTTTTTTATTCATTTCTATACTATATTGAGAAAAAAGTGTGATATATTTATTACATAATAGGACACCATTATTTCATATAGTTAAAAAGGGCTAGTGACCATATAGACATGGTAAAACAACAAATAATATCCAAATCAGCCAAAAATTATGTACATATCTGTCGAAAGAGAAGGATGAAGTAATAATTTACAAGGATGAAATAAAGAACCTTATCAATTATGATATACCCAATTAATGAATATCATAGAATTAGAAGAAGGCCATCGAGATGTAGTAGAAGAATAATATGATGTTTACCCTGTGATAATCTCATTAGTAAATATGGCGGGAGATATTGAAGATGTGGAATACTTATAACTATTTACTCCTAGTAATATTTTCCCATTGGGCTGGTTCTTTCAGGAAAATATATTGTCTAACATCCTTAACTATATTCTTCATTATTGAACATAATATATTCTAAATTTATTGAAAGTTAATAAAAATAAAATTCCCTTTTAATTTTGTACAATTTATTTAACACCTTTATTACATGCCCACGATGATGAAGACAAAGGAGGAAAGTGAAGGGTTATCTTTGAAGAAAAGAAGGAATACACACTACAACCCCCATCCACACAAATTGACTTTAAAAGTTAATTTTACTTTAAAAAAATAAAAACAATCCTAAAAATGAGTGAATCATTAATTTAAATATTTTTTAACAAAAAATATTGTAATTATGAACTACATTCTAACCTCCCTTATTATAAAATTACATATTCATCAACCCATGTGATTTTCATTAATGGTGAAAAAGAAGAAGCTAAAGATACTACCATTGACAAATAACATGATATGGAAATAAAATAAAAGTATTCCTAGTTTAATGAATAAGTGATAGATGAAAAATTATATTACAATATTCATATATCCACTGAAGAAAAAAGACACAGTAGTAGATGAAAGAATAAGATTAGACTTAATTAGTAGATATTTTGTACAAAAACCACTACAATCATCCTCATATATTGAACACAAGTTCACTAACGAGTTGCATGGATAGAAATAAGGTGAAATTATGGAGCTTCCTTGTTAAGAACCCCTATTAAACAATAAGAATAATTTAAGGATGGAGGAATGGTTTAAGTAGAATCCCCAATGGATTCTCATTAAGAAAAAAATATAATTCCAAAGGAGGGAATTTTGATTTTAACTAAACAAATTTTAACATTATTCCTCATGTAATTTTCACTAACTCTCTATTGGTTAAATAGATCCAAAAAATATTATTGAGGTAACCACCAGAAGAGAAATACACAAGGGTTATGGATGCGGAGTACCCATAAATTATCCTTGCACACTCAATATATGAGACAAACCACACTGATTAGGGGGTGGGAATTCAGACCTCTATCAAAGGATACCTCCAAATATATTTAAATATGAGATGTTATGGTATAAAGGGTGTGTGATGGATTTTATCAAACAAACCAAATTTTTCAAAAAATTAGGGATAACTATAGGGCCTTCCTACAATGTAGAACATATATAAATACTCTCATTGGAGGTAAACCCTCTGATTATTTCGCGTTTCACTATCTATTTTCATTTTGTTTTGTTTTCAATAAAATTAATGATTATAAATCTATTTTTATGTTTTATTCCTATAGAGTAAATGAATTATGAAGAAAGATAATATATTTCCACAAAAAATCCATTGGAGAGGCTAACTCAAACCTATGGAGAACCATAAATGAATGGTAGTTACAATACTTTTATAAGTTTTTATCAACATAATTTTGGAATATTATTCTAGATTTTAATGATCAATATTTAATAAGTGTGTGGGAGTTATCAAACCTATTTTATATGAGAAGGGTTCTTAGGATATACTTTTAAAATATCTGAATAAAATTCAACTACATTTTTTATTTTCTATTTTTTCTTCTTAATGTGAATTCAGGATATGAAACTTGAATTTTGAAGATTTCATACATTGTGATGAGTATATGATTATTTTCGTAATTGAAGAAATTCTAATTTTTTGGTTTTACATGATTTATAAGTCATATGTTCACTATTTTGATGGAAATTTTAGAAAAATAACCCTGATTGAAATAATATTTGAGGAATATAAATTTTAACATAAGGGAAAAATAATTTTGAACATATACAGGGAAAACATTGACTTTAAGAAAAATAACACCCTAGAGATCATACTCAAGAAAAAATTCTAATGAGTACTTTAAAACTAGAGTAAATGGAGAAATTTGGATCCCATAATGATGTTATAGGATAATTGGGCCAGTGGTGTGAGAGTAAAAATGCCCTATATAAACACAATAAGAATTTTTTATATTAATGGATGCAATTTTTTAAAAACTATAATTGTAAAAATATTAATGGACTTAAGGTGAGGTAAATATTGAGTATAAATTTAGAATGGGAAATTTTAATTTTATAATACCATTTAAGATGTATTAGAGATTTAAAAAATCAAGCTTGGGTACAATTAACTAGGGAAGATTGGTAACTAAAAGTGCCCTTATTAATGTATTCATTCCACTAAAATCTATTTGTTTCAATAATAAATCTTTATCTATGAATATATTAAAAGAATTAATATTGATTAATTGATAGAGGAGGGCCTAATATTTCCCATAATAGAATAATATTTTCTTCCATCATATCTGGATTGTGTATTTAAATATAGGAAAAATGAATATATTTTGTAAGCTGAATTCATTTTATTTCTTAGGTTTGTTATAGTGATTGTGTGTATTACTGATGTAAGTGAATATTATCAATTTTTTATTATCTTTCTATAATAATTAACCCTTAATTGATCTAGACCATGGTAAATTTTTTCATCAGGGATATTGTATCAAAACTAGACATTAAATTTTTAATGACTAAAATCATGGCTTTATGGTTATTAATAAATTTTTAATTTAACTTAGAATCCATAATTGGATTTGAAACATTTAAATTTTACTTTTTATATGATTTTAAAATTTTCCATCATTATTTTATTCATTTTAATATAAACCAGGACATAACCTATTTTTATTTATTTATATTTTTTTTGAAGATGATATTTGTAAACAAAAGTTCCCAATGTTGTTGTCATCCATGTGCTACACATATGTTAAGAGGATCAATTTAGGTGTTATATATGGACAATATATATATATATATAGGCCCAAAATTGATATTTAGATCTGAAATTGTTATATCCCCTTTTTAATTGAATCAAGAATTCTTTGTAGGCTGCATAATGTTGTATTGTGTGCCAAACATGGGCGGTAAAGGTATCTTTGGGGGAATGTACTCTGTTAAGTTACCTAATAGCTACATAAGAGTAAGAGCATCACAAAAAATATAACTCCAATTGTTTCATTAATTTCTAACAAATATTATTTCATTTTATGTTATATAATATTTTTATTAAATTATGGGATTTTATATATGGTTTTGGTGTGTTTTGGAATCATTTTTGGAGGTGTATAGTTCAAGAATGGTTTGGGGAAACCATGAGCCTTATAGAGAAAACCATTCAAGAGATTCTATGAGTTACTGGGTAGGTGCATGGTTAGGTCATAATTTGGCCAAAATGTGTGATGCATAGTATTAATTGGGAGTTTTTGGAGTTTAGAAACCCACAATTAAGAATAAATTTTTCAAACACTGTAGGAAAACCATGTTGGTCCTTCGGTGATTTCTAGGAGCAATCCCATAGTTTGCACACAATTTTTAAAACTACATTTTCTAAATATTATAATTTTATTAATTAATATAAAAAGTATATAATTACAGTAGTTTCAACCCAAAATCTATTATTTTTTACCACTTATATTTTTCTTTAAAAGTCTAGTTCTCCTCTAAGCATTTTGGGAGATTTTGTTGTATCAATAAGATAATTATAATGGATCAAGGAACTTTTAGTCTTTAGAATCAATTAAGCGTCTCTATTCATTCTCTTTCATACAATATATTCTCATATAATATCCAAAAATATTATATATGATCTTTTATGTAGATATCTATGGTTTATACTACTCTTTTGATGATATCATAGTCAGATCTGGTGAAGGAATGATTGTTCAAACCCTAATCTAGAGGTTTGGTTGTGTTGCTATTCTGTTTTCACCCATTTAAAGTTGGATAATTCAATCACTAATCCACATGATTTATATATTTATGTATTGAACTTTTGAAATTTTTATATTGAATTGAAATGTTAACCCAAGCTAATTTCTTCTTGAAAACCCCTTTGCATGATAATTCAAAATTCATGGATTTGAATGGTTAATGAGAAATTTATTTGGCTCAATATCTTAAATGGTTAATTTAAAATGATTAATATAGGATTTTTTATGTAATTATTTAAATATTATTGTTTATTTAAGAATATAATTAGTTTCAGAAGTTGGCATCCATTGGTTGTCATGGGTTCATTTTATTAGATGTGACCCATATGGGGTGTTGTTCGAGACCGTAGGCACCTAAAGAACATCCAACTTATGATGAAATAGTTGATATATGAGTTATCACTCATTATTATGGCAATATAACCTATAATATATGTATTTTTGAGATATGCATGTAGTTTCATATTCCAAGTAGATTTAAAATATAACATTTTGATATTTGTATTTTAAATTTCGTTCAATTGGTATTTTTTTAATATTAGTACAATTTGTTTAAAAAATATTATTTGAACTATGAGACAATTTGATATGGTTCTATTTGAGTGGGTGGATGATTTTTGTGGATTTCAAATCATGTATGATTTCTCACCCCCAGTATATACACTCTGGTGTATATACAATCACCATTTTAACTCTTACATGAAATAAAAATATTTCATATTTATATAGCAGTTCATCATGATGTAGATGTCTAGTGATGGGGAACTGAGTTTTTTCCCATTGAGTCTATAAAACTTCCCCTTGGTATTGATTCGTGCTTTATTTTATTGTTTTATAATTTTGGTTTATTATTTATACTATTACTGTCATATTGTTGTTATATGTTTCTTTTTCATTTGATTCATCTTTAAATACATCATGATTCATACAATTTGGTTGGGTTGTCATTAATTTACCATGATAGGTTTTGGTTTCATTTAATGGAAAAATCATCCCCCACATTTTAGTAATCCCTTAGAGTTTAATGTCAACCTTTGGGATGTCACATCAGGTCATTGACACCTCATATATTTCGAGGTCACGGG
The DNA here is from genome assembly GCA_963277665.1 of Viscum album. Lineage (NCBI taxonomy): Eukaryota > Viridiplantae > Streptophyta > Magnoliopsida > Santalales > Viscaceae > Viscum > Viscum album. The sequence continues at coordinate 63,794,923 of OY728151.1, read as the reverse complement.
TTAAGGCCTAGATGTTTCAAATTGAATCAATTTTGGTCAGACCATCATTTTTGGATGGTAGTAAGAATATAGGAAATTTTAGGAAATGAAATGTATAGAATAAAAATATGTATATATCTTCTTTATGGTGAACATCATGTTCAAGGGTATTTTGTGTTTAAAAATTGTTCAAAAATAAATCTTGGAGTGTTTTTGTCTCATCATCAAAGGTTTTGTCGATGAGTGTATCATATCATACATTAGTCAATAAACATCCCACTATAACTACATTGCTCACATTTTGTAGGATGCTTCCTGAAAATTGGATATAATGATTGTCTATTTTTATTATTTGAAACAATCTATCACTTTTGTTTATCGATGAGTGATGACTATGTAGTGTTTCATTCCATCTTTAGATAAATAGAACTAGGTATACAACCAATAATCCTTCTAAAAGAGGTAATAGAAAATGTAATTCCACTTGAATCAAATTTTAACCAATAACTTCTTCATAAATTTTTTCATGTTCTTTATGTTTTTTTATAAGGGGAACTTGAATTATGAACCACAGAGAGTAGATCTTTCATTATAATTTCAGAAATATATTGAAATAATGATTTATTGGGATTATGAACCTGTAATTGTAGAAGCATTGATTTATATAAGGAAATAGATATTTCATTTCCTTGGAAACCCTACTAATCTAAAGGTCATGTTACCAGTCTACACACTAGAGGATCATACATAACAATGGTGGGATTTATTTTTCCAATGTAAATTTTACCAAGGCTCTCCATGGGAGGGATTTGATGAATTTTATCAAAAATAATTACATCCCCACACAATCGAGATTCAAAAAATAATTCTTCAATATTAATCAATAAAATCTATCATCGATAGAATTTGTAGCTATGTTTATAAACATAGTTTTTTCTCTAGAAGTAGCTGGTAGTGAGTCCTTATTGGAATATATATTGGAGTTTGAAAAGTGACAATAAATTCATTATAAGTTTGTTTTCTCTCTATTTTAGTGATTATGAGGAAATTTTGAATAGAGTAATAGTGTTAGAAATGGATATTATTTGGAATCTGATTATGGTATGTTTTATTTTTTACCTAGGAATAGGTAGGAACTGTAATGTTGGGAACAAGAAGAAGAGGTACCCCAACTTCCAAGGTGAGGGAGCATCATAGAATAAAACCCCTAGAACAATTATCCTTCTACCATTCTCTAGTTATAAGAATATATGATTACAATATGTGTTTTAGAACATATGAAACAAGAATATAAGAGACCACCCATAGCATGTAAAACTTGTAATAAGATGATACATCATCAAAATTATTTCTATAACACTATAATGTTAGTTTCTGGATGTACATATCATATATCTCAAAAATACCATGATTTTATAAGAGGATCATTTCAAAATATTTCTAATCCTAAAAACTGAATAAACTGGTGTGATTCTTGGAACATCCCTACTATTGATGCAATGTAACAATATGAGGTAAGAAAATAATAAGGGTGAGTTAGTATAATATTGTATGGAGTTGAAAAAATTATCAAGGAGGATCAATCATGTCATTTTACAATATGAGGTACCATATATCTTAAAACAATGCTTATTAAAGTTGTATTTGATTCTATTTTATCCCACTCTTTTATTTCATAATGGGTCAAATGGGGTTTATTATCAATATAATTCCACTAGTGATGAGTTCTGAGAAATATTGGGTGATATAAGAGTGTGTGGGACATAATTATTCATCTAGTTCTATAACCACAAATGGAGTATAGTTTTATTGCGAAATTTCTAATTTGGGAATGGATATATTTTATTTAATGTTATAAATGGATTGTTTTGTTTCTTTAAATTCCCATGTATAATTTTTTGTGTCACGAATAATGATTACATATACTAATAAAAATGTAAAAATTTTTAAATTATACTATGATGATAAATATATAAAATCATTTCCATTAGCACTAATGATTAGAAATATTTTTTTTTCAATTAAAATAAATCATAGTAGTGAATAATGATATAATTAGACCAGAAATATTCATTCCGCTAAGGATTAATATACAAACAATTTTCCAAAAAATTCCGCCAGTCTTCTACCTAAAAGGGAAGTGGAATTTTCAATTGATATCCTTTAAGGAATAAATACTATTTAATTCAATAATATATAATTTCACCATCATAATTAAGGGAAATGTAAAGTCTAATTAGAGTAATTTGAATGTAAATGATTAAAAAGACCATGTACATCACAAGAGGGTTTCCATGTTTATTTTAATAGAAAAGAAATATGGTTCATTTTGAGTATGTATTGATTATCATAAACTAAATTAGGATGTGATAAAGAATATATTTCCCCAGTCTTTATCATATCATATTATTAATCAACTAAAAGAAGCACATGGGTTATCCAAAATAGATCATTGATATGGGTATCACCAACTCTATATTAAGAAAGAGTTTATTTCAGAGATAGAAATTTGGAGTCTCAATTGTAATTATCTATATCCGGTAGTTCCATTTGTTCAAAAAAATGATCAGATATTTTTCATGGAATTGATAAATTGTTTCATTCAGTGATATCGAGACTCTTTCACTATGGTATTTGCATATGAAATTTTGATATATTCTCAAAATTGAGAAGGCCTTAAAAAATATTTGGAGAATATGTTGAGATTTGTTTTTGAGAAAACAGATCATATAACAATTTCTATAAATGTGATTTATATATAAAATATGTTTTTTCCTTGTTCATATCATTTATAAGAAAGGAATATCAGTATTTCCTAAAAATATATAAGATACAATATCTTAGAAACCATTGAATAAAATCTTTTAGGTATACTAATTTCTAGGTTTATATGGTTATTATCTTTTCATTATTTAAGGATTATAACTTCTCACATCTCTGATAACAGTTTACACTATAATGTTACATCTATTTTCATGGAGTGATGAGTGTCACCAATATATTTTAGATATTAACTATACCCTCACTTCAACAATAATTCTGATCATTACAAAACCTGGAGAATCTTATGTTGACTTTTGTGAATCATTTTGATATAGATTTGTATTTTTTATCATGCGAGGAGGTCATGTAATATGTTATGGTTTATGATAGTTGGAAATTCATGAAAATAATTTTATTATCCATTAATTGGAATTTGTTGTGGTGATTCGTTCTTATTATTGATTTTTATGGATTTATTAAAATTTATGAGTTATTTAATAATTAACTTATCCAAAATTTTCTGTAATGTTTGTATAGGACTGAAAATTTCAAAATAACTTATTAAAAAGGTTTTCATGACATTGATGAGCGTAATTATTATTATTTAATGAATATAATAGGTTATAATGAAATATATTAATCTAATTTTATTATGATAATATATATTTAATTTTATGGTATGAAATAAATAGATTAAAATTATATGTATTGTCGAACTAGTGCTTGTGCAAGTAGTAGAAAAATCATGTAAATGCTTTTAAAAAAATTTAAGGGTAATTTGTTTTGTGAGTTATAGTTACCATGAATATTATAAATCCATATATCCAATTATATATATTATAATGTATTATATTATATTTAATTGTCTGTAATTTGGATTTCAAAGTCAAATCAAATGAATAATTCCAAAATGACATTCATTGTATTTTATAAAAAAACTATTAATTGTTATTAAATTAAAATAATCGTATATTCTGCCATGTTTTTTTATATGGATGGAAATATAAATCATGGAACATTTAGGAGTCATTTTACCTTTTATAGTAACTTTATTGACCCCTATAATTTTAAAAAACATTGATATCATGAAAATTTTTAAAAGGGGTAACGGGGGATTAAATCAATGTGATACGGGTAAACAATTAAACTTGTAAAAAAATTAATTTTATGAGATGATTTCAACCCATAATCATCTTTTATTATAATTACTCAAATTTTCAGCAACAATAACATGATAACTAATTTATAATAATTTATTAATTTAGGCAATTCAATGAATGCCCCTCCCTTCACTTATAAAAGGTCATATTCTCTCTTATCCTCTTCACAATTCAAGAGACTTTGGTTTTGGCCAATAAATTTCCTAATGTATTCCTAAAATACCTCCCCAAATTTGATAGGTATTATTTAGGCTGTAATACCAAACATATAGGGCTTACAGTATAACATAAAGGAGGTTTTCGGAAGAAGAGTTATACCTTTTATCAGAATGTTTTAGTTTTATTTATTCTTATACCTCCATAAAATATTATTCAAACATGATAAAATAATAAATAATATCTTAAATATAATTATTTGTTTTAATTGTATTTCAATAAACTATGTCAATATTATTATTCTATATAATGATAAACGAATTCACAACTCGCGTGTACAGTGTACTACCACATCGTGAACCAATTTAATTATGTTTCCACCACTAGATATCAAATATAATAATATTTATATACTTAATGTATATATATTATTAATTACATAATTATCACTATAAAATCATATTATTTCAAATATTTTCTCACCATTATATCCATTTAAAAATGATAACGTCATTTATGCATACATGTGGATTACATCCTCTATGAAATAATGTGATTCATTTATCATAACCACATCACATAGATACTATAAAATCGTAAATTAAAATAAATGATATGATGCTTATGATATAATAATAATTATAAAATGAAAAAATCATACTTACATTTATTTCATCATGTTCATTGAAAAATTGAAATATTACTCATGCATATAAGTGACCAACCATCTATATAACTATAACGTAGTTCATTTTTCATACTAAAATTCATGGTTTGGTTTAAATGTATAAATGTTTTATTTCATGATTATTACCCATTATAATATCTTATAATGACTTCTTTGACCATATTCAACCATCAAAATTCATTTTGGAAATATAATCCAAATACAGTGGAAAAATCGACATGAAATTAGTATATTAAGTAATTAAATATATCATGGTAATAAATAAAATAAAAATAATAATAAACATAAAAATTATATTAAGAATGTAAATAATTAACATAAATTTATTATTCAAGAATATAACAAATGTACATGATGAGACAAACTCTATGTAATGGACACTTTACCTTAAAAACCAAATTTTATATGTTTTAGTGTATTTCTTTCTAAATGTTTTCTTTATTGTTAATATAAATAAAATTATTTTATGAGTGTATTTCTTTGTACATAAATAAAAGGAGAAAATTTTAGGTCTTTTTTAAATTTATTTTAGTGTAATTAAAAAGGAATATTTTTATGCATTTTATACAAAATGTATTATCTTTCATTATAAAAGGGAAAATGGAATATTATATTTTAATATATACAACATAAATGGATTTTCGTAATGTTAAATAATTTTTTTTATATTTTTATTTCATTGTTATATTTAATTTTTTCATCAAAGAAATACCCTCCTTCCAATTATTTTTGGTATATTGGTTTTAAAATTTGGTTTTTATGAAAAGGGCTATATAAATATTTGGTAATATTTACTTATGAGTAAAAAATATATTTTTATGATTATTTTAATCTTTTATATGTTTCACACATTAGATGGTCCTTGGAAATTGTTTATTATGACAAGTGGTTCCATTATAAACTAAGGATGTATTGTTTGATTATAAACCAAGGATGGGTGGCTATGTTATAAACCAATGATGGGATGGTCCATTATAGCTCTCCAATTCATTGGGTAATGATTTTTTTGGATAATTGTATTTGATTTCATACATATTGGTAATTAATCTTTTAAGAGTGATACAATTATGTTGTCCCAACGTACCTACCTGGATTTTTTATTCATTTTATTGATTTTTATTTGAAATATTTGGATTTCACAAGGTAATATATTGATCTTTTGTCTTAAAGGAATGATTAGGCCATTTCAGGTAAAAATTAGTTTTTTTTAGAAATTATTTTCATGGGTTCTCATGTTTTATAAGAAACCATTATGATTATAATTGATACATTATCATTTCATAAAAATAGTTTGGTGGAAAAATTGGGTAATAAGGCTAATTTGATGTGTATATCAGTGATTATAATAGTTAAATGTTTATTATGTTAGTGAAACACTCTCTTTTATGATTTCATGGTTTTAAAAATGAGTAATGATTTTTTTTTTATATTTCTAGTACGGAGTGTTTTTATGATTATCCTTGCTATTTGATTGTTTTTTGTGAGATTTAAGGATGAGAATGAGGAATGATGAAGACATAATATGGAAAAAGAAAAGCTGGGTATAATCGGAATAAAGATCACTTAAAGGTAAGGATATTCTTACATAAGATATTTTTGTAACTCTATAAAAATATGATCCTATAAGGTCCTTGGATATGTACGTGATCCCGTATATCCTTTTTATGTTTTGAGTTTTTGAGGATGAAATTTGGTCACATTTGTAGGTATCAAGTTAAAATTTTAATGTTAATGTTTTTAGCACTAGATATTGTAATGTGGGTTCAATGATGTTATAAAAAGAAGCACTATTATATAAATTTCAAAATATTATAGGTTCCTAAACTACAACACATTGATTACTGAAAAAATTTGGATAATAACAAAGTTCACATACTAATAATTGTGAGACTTAATAACTTGATATCTTAAGGTAAATATATCAAACCAAAATTATTATTTATGTATGTTATGATTCAAGTAAAGGCGATTAATTAGATATTACTTCACACATTAAATTTTTACCAATACTTCTAATACCAAAATATTGTGAATCGGGAGTTATATTATTAATTAGACTTACGAATCCAACTATAACACCTGATGATTTTAGTATAAATTTCCATTTAGATGAATACTACTTTTATAACCTCTATCATACACACCTCAATTATAAAATCAACCGTCACATATTTTACAATGCAATATAAAAATTAAAATATTATATGGGTGAAATATTATTTATTATTATGAAAATTAAAAGAAAAATAAAAATTCATGTAAAATAAAAATATAGAGATATTTATTCCTTATAGAAATTACTATTATTATTTTATACTTAATTTTATTTATTCTAATTCCAAGTAATTGATTAAATATAATGGTTATAAGAAAAATAATTAGATGGATGTGATTAGTATAATTTTATGTTAAAATGATATTTTTCATAGAATTGTATTATTCAATATATTATATATTTTTATCTCAGTATATTGAATTTGAAGCTCTTAAAGGATTACTATTGTAAAGACATAAGTATTTGTTAAATAATGAATTTTAATTTCTACTAATAATTATGAATAAGATATAAATTTTATGTTAAAAGTAAAATATTACCGATAGCGTACTCGACACATAACACCGGGTTTCTTTGAAATTTTATATTACAAACAACATTGAGTTATACAGAAAAATAATATATTAATATTATTATTTTAAATAGTAGTTAACACATAGCCATTAGAATGGCAGGAGTGAATTGATTCAACTAAATTTTGAAATATGGTTTACACATGATTAAATAATGATTCTTTGGTTAACAAATTTATTTGAAAATGAAAAAAACTCAATTGAAAATAAAGGATGTGTTTTTCAGAAAACCTATTTAGGAGTGAATAATTACGTTTATAAAATCATGAAACACTTTGAGGATTTTTATTTAATGAGAAATATATATTAGATATTCAATGAAGTTATTTAAATTCATCTTATATGTTTCCAGGATATAGTATAAGAACAAATTCCATTTTTTGGATAAAAGAAGTATTTTTCTAAAAATGCAGTTTTACAAACTTTTGATGGATTTTTTTTAAATTTAGTTTTTTACACCTTTATTAGTTCTATTTGAAAAAATATAATTCTTCTATAGAAGCAGGAAATAAAAATTTACTTTTGATGATTTTTTGATATTTTTATGATAAATATCATGTTTTGATGAATAGTAAAAATACGTTAAATTTTAATTGTAATTAACTATTTCCCATGAAGATAAATTACATGGATAAATCATATTATTTAATATTATTAAAGTATTAATGGGATATATTTTTATAATTTAATCCAATTTCTGTTTTTGGATGTAATTTCCCATTGAAATTGGATATAAACACATGTCAATGTTTTGACAGTTATTATTTCTTATAAACCCACATTTTTGGTTTTGACAATGTGAATTTATTTTAAATTAATTTCTTCAAATTATGTATTTTGAATTTAGAAACAATGTATTCAAAATTTAGAATCATTATGTCCAAATTGTGTGAGTATAATAATAATTTTTTTACAGTATGAATAGTGGATTGAGTAATTATTTTATTTACCGTGGTTAAACGGTGAATCATTTAATAAGGGTAAAAAATAAAATTATAATAATATTAAACTACCCTAACATGTGTATTAATCCTATTGGAATAGATATGTCTGACCATTGGGATCCATGGGACAATTTAGGGACCCCATGGATCCACTTGGCATTGATAATGACATGTTATATTAAATAAATTAAAGTAATGTGAAATATAACATAAACATGTATCTTTTAATAAAACAATTATTATATGGGTCATATAATTCATCTTTTTGACTATAAATATTAATTATAAAGGAAAAAATATGTCACATATCATGATATTTTTTTATAATTTTTAAACATTATATAATAAATTTAAGTATGACACAATGATGAAGCAATGATTGCTTTATTAACAAAAGAATAAAATAAATCATATTATAAATATTTAAATATATTTAATTCATCCATTTTGATGCCATCCAAGAATTTTCTCGATCATATTGACATATTATATTTGAGTTAGTTACTATTTTTCTAAGGAATCAGGTTTTTCTGATGTTATAAAAAATTCATGTATGAATTGTGTCCCAAATTGACATAATTCATAACATAAAATATAAAATAGTATATTAAATGATATTAAATTTGTAAAAATATAATATTCTAAAAAATGGTGAAAATAAGTCCAAATATGTCATAAATAACATTTTTTGGTTCTCTGGTATGATATGGTAATTACATTAACCCATTTTAAATAAAAAATATGATATCACTATAAGATTAAAAAGGGTAAACTAAGTGATCCAAAATTATAAGGATATCAAAATATTCAATACTCATATAAAAATTATTGAATCATTGGTATTCAAACCAAAATCATCATATATTTGAAATAAATGACCTTGGGGCCATTTGAAACTGAAAATATATTTATAATAAAATAATATTTCAATATATTCCTAAAGTGACCCTCCTCCCTCTGATAAAAGGCCACCACCACTACCCATTTAATCACACCCCTAAAGTTACCTCTCTCATCCAGATTCTGTTCAAATAAGCTCCCATTATCCCTCAGTTTCTCTTTAAAGACTTACCTTGGGAATATGAAAATTCAACAAATCCTTTAGGCTCAAATCTAATGAAGTTAACCGATTTAGATGTTACATGTTTTCTAATGTTCTTTCATTTTATTTTCCTTCACCACTCTTTATGCTATTTTTATTCATTGATTACATAAAAACCATTATCCTAAATATACTAGTATGTTTTTATGATAAGTATTCATTCTACACTTACACACACCTCTTTCTAATGGATACGAACATACTGTTTCTGTGTATGGAAAACTACTCCTTCATGAAATGATGATTGTTCTATTTTCCCCTACCACATATCATGGTGACCATTATGATGGCACTGAATTTATTTATGATATATATTATATTTATATGGGCTCTATGATTCTATAATTTTAATTTTCAACTAACCTTTATTCTTTCCGATATGTGTAAATATAATAATTTCTTTTGAGAAAGTGTGGACAACTACCCTCTCAAAGTGATATGATTAATTCATGCTATACATGGAATGTATACGATGATGGTTTTATTAATCCTATGATACATAAAGGAAATAAATATAATATTGGAATTATAATATATTTTTATATAATTTTATTATTATTCTTTTATTACGACATGGAAATGAAAGTAGCGTTCATGCATACATATGGCCTACCATCTCCATGAACAATGCATTTAATTTATTATATACAAATGTTATAGACTATTTTAAATATATATATATACTAGATATATATTATATTTAATACATGAATATCATTCTGGAGATTATTTACTTTTGAATACATGTAAAATTTATATCAAAACAATGTCTTTTCAAACTAAAGTAACGAATATAAAAAAAAGATTGATATTAACATAAATATTTATGTAATTTTTATAATGATGTAATTAGTGATATAAAAGTAATAATAAACATGAAAAAGGTTCTGATGCATGTATAAATTAAATTAATTTTATTATATAGGAAAAAAGGAACATAAGTGACAAGTTAGACTCATGGTAAGGGACTACATCTCAATCTCCTTTAATTTAGGCTAATTTTTATAACATAAACCTTCTTATTTTATATAGTGTATAATAAAACCCTTTTACTTTTAAATTAATTCAAATGGAATATTTTTTCTACGAAGTGTTTTACTAGATAACAAAAGGAATTTTTTTAACGTATGTGGCGAAAACGACCTCTCTAATGCCGTAATCATTATTTGATATTTGAATTCTTCTATAATACATAATTTTTATTAAATTTAAAATAATTACCTTATTCCATTTTTATTTTTTTATTGAAAATGGTTTTAGAAATGAATTTAGTATTTTAATATCTTGAAATTATTTCTTCTAATTTAAAATGAAATTTTATTAGTCATATGTTGACATTTTGAATATTTTATGTGTCATGATTATATAATTGTACTTGGACATTTAACAGGTGTTTATTTGATAAACCAATGATGGGTGGTTACATGATAAACTAAATTATGGGTGGTTCTATGATAAACAATGTATGGGTGGTTACATTTTATCCTCCAATGCATTTGTTATGGAAGTCAACCATATAATTATTCCATTTAGTGATATGTGTTTAAGTCGGCTGTATGGTTATTCCAATTAAGTATGTTCATATCCCCAGATACCATTATATTATATATGTTTCTTTCAATGAGATTTATGGTAATATTGTTTTTCAAAAATGGGTCTATAAGGAACTTATATTATGTTATGTATATTTACTAATTCTTAATGGTGAAGAGTATTTCTCTATGATAATGTATTCAAAGTTTTCGCGTTATCCAAAGAATAACTAGTTTTCTTATTTATATATCCCTTACTGAGATTTTTAACCTCATCCAATGTCTTGAAATGTTTTCAGCAGGACATAATGAAGAATAGGGTTATGAATGGGATCAAAGAAAAGTTATACTTTTAAAACATGAAATGATGACATCATTATTTTTAAAGAGTTTATGTTTTATTAGAAATATTAATTCAGAGTAGAAGTCTCTTATTTTAATATTCATTATGTTATGTATAAGTTATTACATAATTCTATAAATCATTAAACCTAAATAAATCCTCTAGGTGAATTAATTTCTCACTATTGACTTATCTCAAGAATATGTAATGTTCATGGTTGTGGCCTTATACTTGGTATCAGAGGTGGGTTTAGATAACTTAAGAGGATAGGGTGTTATGTAATCATAAATGAAATGTTTTATATAAGAACAATAGTTATCATATTAGAAGTATTCATAGTTATTTTAGATAATATGAATGAGTTTATGATAACATGAATATGTATATCTTAGAGTGTACCCTCTTAATAAAATAATATATAATTATTTTACTGATATACTTACAATGACCATTTTTATTTAGTAAATGGCTGGATCTACCAGGAACTAAAGTAGTAATGGATGGGAAGTAAACTGTGGTGGTTTTCTGGATAAGGTACTGAATTAAATGGGTGTTGTAAGGAGAACTCTTGTGGTTATTCTTAACCAACTATCTAGAGTCATGATTGACCACTTGAACCTTAGTGATTTTTCTAAGGAATCATATATGTGAGAAACACATCCCTATGGATGTTCACATAATAATCATAATGGTATGTACATTCAAAAACCAATTTGTCCAGGATGTGGAAAGAATCTCCATGGAATATGTTAAAATGGTATGGGAAGATGTTATAGATATTGTAATGAAGGTCATAAAGAAATAACATTCAATGTAGAACAAAAGTGTTTAGTTTAATCTATGAAAGGGAAAGAAGTTCTTTTCTAGGGATCAATTGACTGTTTTTTATGTTGTGTGAATGGTCATTACACATAATGATGTCCTATGAAGAAGGTTCAGTAATGGGATCATCAGAATTGTACACATATATGATTACTAATTGCTAATTCCATTCTAATTGATAATGAGGGAAAAAAATTACCTATGTAATTTATGGGTTATTTTTAGCTAACTTATTGATATTATTGAAATCTTAGGACATTATGCATGATTTTTTTCATAAATAAGAATAAAATAATACGATGGAAAAACCTGGATAAATGACCATGAAAAATATTTGATGATTATGATGTCTACATTTTAGCAATTGAAGAGTTATGTCAGATCTATGGGTGATTTAATGATTAAATGTATAAATTATGGGTATACATTTGAAAAATTCTATAATTTGTAAGCCTAATGTTTTTTTAATTGAGGAAGAAGTATCTTTTATTTTATGGATATTGTTATAAAGAACCATTAGAATTTACATGATCCTTGACGTTGATGCAAACACGGGTTATTACATTTTTGGATGAAAAATGAACGGTATTAGATAACCTTTGAGGATAAAGGAGGTTATGGTTATTGTTGAGGAAGTTATCTTATTATTAAGAATGCTATATGAATATTATAGTTTTTGAAAAAGTGCATCCCGTAAGATGGTTGACAACCCATTGTGTCTTAAAAGGCCATGGGAATCGATCACACAACCAAAGGGTGATAAGGGTGAATGGCCTACCACTATCCTATATAAAGGACCTAGTTTGTATGACTTATTATTTTTAGGTAAATGATTTTACGGATCAATAATAAGTTGATTTCAGAACATAAGTTTTATAATATAGATATCTATAGTATAGTAAAATGATTTTGTGTTCGAGGGATAAATGTTATTTTGGAATTCGTTCAATATATTGGGAACACTATATGCCAAAGGAAAATAGAATAGAATGGAATTTCATTTGAGGAGTAATGGAGGGATTTTATTTTTGATGAATATTTGTATTTTTTGTGGACTTATAGTGATTTGGGTTATTTATGTTAATGATTAACCTATCTAGGAGAATATGTAATTAGGTTAAATAGTTTTCAATATGATACTTTAAGAGTAGTCAATGTTATTTGTAGATAAATGTTATGATTTATTATGGAAGACTATGTGATGAAATACTAATCAATTTTGGGTTTCAATCATAGATTAGATTAAATTGAATAATTTTAAGGAAAATTGTGCATGGAATGGTATTTGTTGAACATTAGGTATTGTTTGTTGAATTTTGGAGATCAAGAGTATTATTTCTTTTTATAAAGGATTATTCTTTTTCGGGATTATATGATCCCATACTAACCATTTTGGTTTGTTTAATGGTTAAAGACATATGAAATATATAGTTCATATTTTTTTGATTATTTGATTCCCTATAAGTTGATTCTAGTGCTTTATTTGTGACCAAGTCATCTTGAATACTCATCGTTTGGAGAAAATATGAGTTTTGGGTTGAAATTTATTAATAGATGAAACTCTACTTGAAAAGTAATTATATTTACTTATATTAATATTCAAGCTCATAAATAAATTATTCAACTTTATGAAAATGACCATAGAATAAAAAAATTTCCGTTTACTTTTCCTACTGGGGAATCAATGACCGTTTATCCCATCACATGTTTATGTTTTTCTAAGAGTTGACTTTGTCCTGATCATGTTTTTTATCACTCTCGATTATAAATTAATGGTTAGTTATTCTTACATAACCATGTATTCCTACATGAAATACTCTAATATGTTATCTTATGTGAAATTTTTTTCTTCTCTTTCTTTCAGTTAAATTTATAGTTTTATTGACTCTTTTTTATATGGGATTATCAATGATGTTTTGGAGCCTAATTTTTAAATTATGAGGACACAATTTCAAAAATAGGGGAAGGATTTAACAACCCAGGTATTTATAGAATAATACCTTTATATTTTTATAAATATATATGAATAATATATGAATTTTATATTAAAATGGAACTTTTTCTGATAGCGTACTCGACACACAACAGCGAGTTTATTTGAAATATTATATTGCACATAACATTGAGTTATACCAAAAAATAATATAATATCATAATTATTTTTAATGGTAGTTAACGCCTAGCCTTTGGAATGGTGGGAATGAATAGTATCAACTCAATTTTGAAATTTGGTTTACACATGTTTAAATAATGATTCATTGGTTACAAAATTTATTAGAAATGGAAATAAAAACCAATTGAATATAAAGGATTTGTTTTTATGAAAATCTAGTTAAAAGAGAATAATTGTGATTACAAAATCATATCACTCTTTATGGATTTTTATTTAATGAAAAATATATATTATATATTTGATATAATGTTTTAAATTGATATTATATGGTTTATAGATATGATATAAGAATAAATTCATTTTTTCATATAAAAGAAATATTTTCTTTTAAATGCAGTTTTACCGCCTTTTGATGGTGATCCTTTCAAAACTTAATCCTAACACCTATATATGTTCTATTTGACTAAATAAAATTCTTCTTTAGAATCAGAAAATCAAAATTTACAATGGATGAATTTAGGATATTTTTCTCATAACTATAATGTTTTGATGAATAGTAAAAACACATTAAATTGTAATTTAAATAAAATTTATACATCGAGATAATTTTTATGGTTAAATCATATTATAAAATTTTACAAAGATATAAATGGAATATATTTTTATAATTTAATCCAATTTGTTTCATTAGATGTAATTTACCATTTAAATTTTACATTAACACATGTCAATCATTTGATAGTTATTATTTCTTAAAACACTGTTTTTTGGTTTTGACAACGAGAATTAATTTTAAATTAATTTCTTCCAATTCAGTGTATTGAATTTTGAAAAATTCATTCCATATTTGGAATCATGAGTTTGAAATTATGTGAATAGTTAAATTTTATTTTTTAGACTTTTGAATTGTAACTTCAGTAATTATTTTATTTACCTTGGTTAAAGGATATATCAAGTAAATAAGGGTAAAAATAATATTATAATAATAATAAACTATCTTAACACATGTCCTAATCCTATTTCATGAGATATTTCTGACCATGGGAATCCTTGGTTTGATTGTCGGACCCCATGGATCCACTTGTCTGTGATAATGACATGTTATATTAATTAATTTAAAGTAAAGAGAAATATAACAAAACATTTATCTTATGCTAAAACAAATTTTTTATGTGAATATATAATTAATGTCTTTAATAATAATAATTAATTAAAAATAAATAAAAATATTTATTATCTCATGATATTTTATTTATAATTTTTAGACATTATATAAATAAATTTAGTAATGACACAATGATGATGCAGTTATTGTTTCATTAATAAAGGATTCAAATAAATGGTATTATATAAGCTAAAATAAATGTAATTCATATATTTTGATGCCATACACGAATTTTATGGATGATGTTGACATATTATCTTTGATTTAATTACATTGTTTTTATGTAATAGGGTTGTTATGAATTTATATTAATGTCATATATGAATGGTGTCCAAAATTGAAAAAATTCATAACTTAAAATATAAAATAGTTTATTAAATGATATTAAATTATTAAAAATCATAGTTTAGTAAAAATGGATAATAAAATTAAAAATATGTCATAAATTACTTTTTGTGGGTTATTTGGCATGATATTGTAATTTCATTAAACCAAAATTTATAAATAATTTGATATCATGATAAGATTTAAAATGGTAAAATAAGGCTTCAAGAAAAAAGATAAGGATAAAAAATTCAAAATACTTCTAAAAATTATTGGATGATGGATAATAAAACCAAATCCCCTGATCTTTTAAATAAATTACTTTGGGACCATTTTGAATTGAAAATAATTTTATAATAAAATAATATTTCAAGATATACCTAAATTGCCCCTCCCCCTCATATAAAAGGCCATTGCATCAATCACATTAATCACACAATTCCAGCCCCTTTGCTCATCCGAATTATGATATAATAAGATCCCAATATCCATCCATTCCTCCAATAATCCTTAACATGGTCATAATTTAATTCAATAAATCTTTTTGGCTCAAATCAAATGAAGTTACCTGGTTTAGAGGTAACGACTTCTATGAAGTTCTTTCCTTTTATTTTCCTTCTCCACTCCCTATGATCCTCATATTCATTGATTACGTAAAAATAATAATATCCTAAATATACTAGGTGTTTCATGATAAGTATTATAACTACACTTACACACACCTCCATCTAATGGATACGAACATACTGTTTCTTTGTACGAAGAACTACTACCTCGAAAAATGAGGATTGTTCGATTTTCCCCAACCACCCATCATGGTCGCCATTATGATGGAACAGTATTTAATTATGATCTATATTTTATTGATGTAGTTTCTATTATTCTTTAATTTTTTTACAACTTAACTCTATGTTTTCAATGATATGTAAATACTATAGTTTTCATTGAGAAAGTGTGGACTACCGCCCCCTCGAAGTGATATGAATCGTTCATGATATACATGAAACATATAAAGGATGGTTTTATTAATCCTATGATACATAAATGAAATAAATATTATACTAAAATTATAATATACATTTATACCATCTTATTATATTCTTTCATTATGACAATGAAATGAAATTAGTGTTTTGTACATATGGCCTATTGTCTCCATGAACGCTGCATTTCATTTCTAATTTCCAAATTTTATGGACTATTATACATACATATATATTGGATATATATGATATTTAAATCATTAATATCAATATATAAAATATTTATTTTTGAATACATGTACAATTTATATTGAAACAAATCCATTTTCGACTCAAGTACCGAATATCGACAAAACAACTGATATTATCATAAGAAATTAATTAATTTTTAGAAAGTGATAATAACAGAAATAAAAGGAATAATAAAAATTGAAAAAGGTTCTTAACCATGTACATATTAACCTATTTTTATTATTATATAATAATAATGAACATACAAGACAAGTTAGACTCAAGATAAGGGACTTTGTCTCAATCTCCTATCATTGAGGCATATTTTGATAAAAAACACCTATTTTTTTTAAAACAGTGTATAATAAAACCCAATGGATTTTAATTTCATTCAAAGGGAATATTTTTTAAATGAATAATTTTTATAAATAGTAAAAGGAATGTGTTTAATGTATGTAGTGATAATGACCACTCTACTGCCGCAATCCTTAAATCATATTTGGATTCCTCTATAAGCCTTAATGTTTATTAAAAGTAAAAAAATACCTTTTTGCCTCCTTGTTTTTTTTATTTAAAATGTTTTATGAAATTTATGGAGTATTTAAATATCTTGAAATTATTTCGTGTTATTACGAACGAAGTGTTATTTGTAAAATTTTAATAGTTTCATATTTTATGTGTTATGATTATATAATGGTACATGGACATTTGATGGGTGGGTACATGATAAACCAATTATGGGTGGTTACATCATAAAACAAATGAATGGTGGTTATTTGACAAACCAAGGATGGGTGGTTACATTATAACCTCCAATGCATTGGGTATGGAAGTCATCTGTATAGCTATTCCATTAAGTGATATTTGTGGAAGTCGACCGTATGGTTATTCCATTAAAATATGTTTGTGTCCCGAGTTACCTTTATATGATATATATTGCTTTCAATGGTATTTTTGGCTATATTTTTGTTACAAAAAAGGGTAATAAGGACCTAATATTTAGCGAAGTATATTTAATACTTATTAAATGAGGAAATTATTAGTTTATGATATTGTATTTATGGTTTTCATGTTATCCAAAGACAAAATGTATTCCTTCTTTATGTATCCCATACTGGGCCTTTTCGGATCATCCCATGATTTGAAATGTTTTTCATATGAAATATAGAAGATTGGATTCATGTGTGGGATCAAGGAAAATCTATACTTTTAAAACATGAAATGACGTGATGTTTCTTTTTAAAGAGTTTTTGTTTTTTTTAAAATGATTAGTGAGTAGAAGTGTCTACTTGTAATATTAAACATGTTATGTATAAGTTTTTGAAAAATTCTCTAAAGCACTAAACCTGAAAAGATCCTCAGTGTCGATTATAGTGAAATTATTGACTTACCTCAAGAATAAGTCATGTTTATGGATGGGGATTTATTATTATAACAATTTTTTTTCATGTAAAATAATATATATTAATGCTAATTTTACTAGTAACATATTTGAAAAAATAATAATAACACATAATTCATAATAATTAACTTACCTATAAAAATAGTTTTCATTATATTTTATGTTTCCATTAAATAGTTAAATCCCTTAAATTTATAATTTTATTTTGATAAAATGAATTTAATTTTTCAATTCAATCGGAAAAAATTATCGTAGGTTCAAATTTTGGGATTTTTCTAAAAAGGTTATTTTTGGTGAATAACAAATTTATTGTTTTTATTACATAAGTAAAATTTTATATTTATCAATATAAAAAAATTTAATTCTTTAGAAATGAGTTAATATTTGGAACCAGTGAATTAAATATTATGTAATAATGGTACTTTAATTTTAAAAAATAAAAATAAATCATGCGATTAAAAATTATCCACCCTAGTAATGGTTTAAAAGAAGAAATTATGTTAAATTATTAGTAAAAGTCACCAAATATCCAAAAAATTAATTATAAATTCTTTATGACTAATTTATAAAGAATATATTATCTTGTAATATTTTATTATCAATTTTGGCTCCACTCTCATTTAATATGAAACCTCGTTCTAAATTAAGAAATTAATATTTTAAAAAAATGTCACACCACTAACTTATAAAATGACCCATACACCAACTCACTTATTCTCTAGCGTTAATCATCTTATCTTGAAAATAATATACAAAAATATACTCCCCAATCCATTTTAAACATGTTATATCAGTTTTAGTCTCACTAAAATTCCAATCTATGAAGGTTTAAAGAGTGGTCTAAAGGAGGATATCAAAGGAATAGATATTTTTTTTGACATAGATATTTCAAGATCCGTTCTTCTTCAACATATTTTAAATTTTTTATAACCATCCTAATATAATTCAATTAGTATCATTGATATAAATAATTGTAATTAGGGTAATAAAAAAACCATTACCTAGCTTCCTCCCATCCAATATAAAATGAAAATGACACTTCTGTTAGGTTTGTATTACAACCTGTTAGAATAATGTATTACATTTTTCATCACCATAATACATGGATGATTATAAAAGTGTATTTAATAAATATATTTCATATTTGTGAAAATATTAATATTTAGAGATGATAATTTAAGATTTATATTAATAATATTATCAATAAAATCTCAATGTAAATTTAATTGTTTAAAAAGACAATAACATGACACTTTTAATTATTTGAATTGATTTTTAGAAATAAAATGAGATTTATAAATTTTTTTCCACTATAATGATAAATAAATTATTCCTATAAATTTCATTATATGATGAAACAATATTATAAATCATTCAACAATGGTCAATTTTCCAATGTGGTTTTAGAAAAATTTACAGAAAAACCCCAAGTAGCCAATGAGAGAAAAAAATAATAAATCACTAAAGTAGAATAATAAATGAAAATTTAAAAAATGAAATATATATTAAATTATTTATTAATAATATATTTAATAATATTAATTTTGGGATTCATGAGGTTAAAAAAAATCTCTATCTGAGTTCATACATGAGGTAAAGTTTATTTGTCTCAATTTTAGTTTCTTGAGGCATATTTTTGTTTATAAACAATTTTTCATTTATATTATGCATATACTACCACATCTAATTATTATATCTTAAATAAATTTTCATTCATGAGAGTTTCACTTTTCATTAATCTCTCCATATTCCTTTTTCATTAATTCAATACCTAAGTCATAAGGGTTGTTGTTAACTTATTTTTCTTTTATTAAGTTGTCAACAGTATTATTTAATATCATCATTAAATATTTGGTTTTAAAAAACAATGATGTTATAATATTATATTTAATATATTTTTTCGTTTATTAACATATCTTACTGAAATTTCACACCCTTTTGGTGGAAAATTTAACTAAACAAATTCTTATTTGTGGACTAGAACTTATCTATTCTTTATTATCAATAATATTTTCCCAATATGTCAATATTAATTATATTATTTAAATAATTCTATTTCCTATACATAAATGATATCTTATGGTTATTTTTAAATTCTATTTTGATTTCTTTAAAACTATTAAAAAAAGTATCATTTTATCATTTTCCACAGGAGACATTTTTTACATTCCTTAAAAAAGCGTGAAAATAGTCTCATTTTTATGGTTTATCTTTTGAGTGACTTTTCATGATTTTGAAACATATATCGTTGTAAATATTTTTATTCAATATTATTTTGGTTTCAAAATAAAACACCATACCCAATTTTTTTTTGTTTTTTCAACTTAAAGACAATAATTAATGTTTTAGAAGAATAAATATATGGATTTCATTCAAATCATATTTATTTTTATCCTATACACCGTATTTAATAATTTTAAAATAATTCAATTTTATTATTTAGAAAATTTCATATATTTTGAAATTATTGTTTTCAATTCCCACTTTCTACCACTAAAAATGGATTTCTGAAAGTATCTTTAAATTATTTTTAAAATCATATTAAAAAAACTTTTTTAAAATATGTTATATTCTTTTGCTTTTATTTTCTACTAAAACACTAAATGATATATATATTTTAGAGTTATGTTTCATTTATTACCCTCTATATGCTCTTATAAATTTATAGTTCAGACCTAACCTTATTTTTAAAGGTTATGTTCTCTTTCAGTATTCTTCTCTCTATTGACTATATTTTTCTCCTTCATATCCAGATTCATTAATTTTATAGATAAATTATATATCAATTAATGAAATATATATATATGTTGTTTTATAATATTTAAATTTACATATACCCAATACTATATGAAACAAAATTTTAAGGGTAATAACCAATAAAATTAATCCATTTACTCACTATAGAAAATTGGTATTTCATATATTTGGTATTTTATTATGTATGTTTATTGATTTCTAAGGAATTTCGGTTACTTATTGTATCATTTATTAATTACATAATATTATGATTGCATTTCACTTAATTAATGATGTATTGGATCTAAAATTATATATCCTTTAAATGCATATATAGGTCTCATAAAACAAACTATTTTGGGTATTTGGTGTAAACGATAAATTTTTATATAGGATGTCATTGAATGAGGCCTTCATGTTATGCTTTTAATGTACAAAATTTTTAATTCCTTCAGTATGAGAAATGTTATTATTTTACATGTGATATTTAAAATTTTATTTTATTCAAGGATATAAAATGATGTTTTTATTAGTTATACGAATTATTATTATTATTATTATTATTTATTTCTTAGATATTAGTCCTGCCCTTTTAAATTAGATGAAGATTTTATTATATGTTAACCCTTACATAGTGTTTGATCCCACCATTCATATTTTTCAATTTCCCTAAGAAATTAAGAGTGCTATTTTGTATACAATTTCATTATAGGTGTCATTTGTAGAGAATTTCATGGGAGATATTTAATACTTTATATTTAATATTGAGTCCGAAGTTTAGTGCATAAAATACGTATTTTATAGGAAATTTATGGGTTTGGATTGTTAATTATTTTAAAATTTTATCTTAAACTGTTAATATTAAAGGTCTTAGACATGCACAAAACTTGATATTTTTTTATTGACATTGTAGTTATTATAAATATGTTTGGGTGAGTTAAGTCAGTATCTGACATATAAGAAAAGAATATTTTTTTTTTCAGTACATGAAGGATTAAGGATTTGGCTAATCACCATTGTTATCAAAGTGGTGTTTAGAATGATTTATATGTTATAATTTCTTCAAGTGGAGATTATTTTAGAGTTGTTGATACGATTCTGGGTTAATATGTTAATGTTTGATTATGAGTTTTACAAAAATTATAACCCTTTTAATGTATTATATGATTGGATTTTAAGAAAATTAATGATATTTTGGGAGTTAATTATTTTTTTAGGAATATGAATAATATATTATTGAAATATAGACATACCTTAAAGATTGAATATTATTTTTTTCAGGGAAATTTAGGTTATTTTTGTAAATATTAGAAAATTTTTGAGAGTATATATGATTATGGAATATATTGATTATTATGTGATTACTGTTGTTTGGAGATAAAGGTTATGATTGAATTTAGGGCGAATAGGTTTCTAGGAATTATAGGTTTTTAATGTAATACGAATGACCTAGATTTAAATATTATTATAAATTAAGAAAATAATTCATCAGAAGAAACCTAATGATAAATATAAATATAGGAAATCAAAATTAATTGGTGAAGTAAAAAGTGTGTGGATTCCTTGAAATTTAATCTATGTCTAGATATTATATATGGATATAGACATTGGATCTTATGAACCTATTGGAAATGATGCTAAAAAATTTTGGTTCAGTACTGACTCGATCATTACTCATTGCACAAAAAATTGCCTAATTGTAAAGATGGTTTATAATTAGTAGAGGAAATGATTTGGTTGATTAAAATGTTTTTTATGAAAAAATATTAATTATTTCAATAAATTTTTTTATCATAACTCCATCCTATAATAATAATACCCTCACTGTTTTCATGGGTGAGAGAAATTAAAATTGCAAGGATCCAATTTTTAAAGTGGATAGAATGAAACACCATGAGATTTTAGTACAAATTTCTCATTAAATAAATAATATTTGTAGTATCTCCTATCACATAAAATAACAAACTAATATGAACCACAACATATTTTACAATTTAAGATAAAAATTTAAACATTATGACAAAAAATGTTTAATATCATTAATAAAATTATAAGTAAAGTAAAATATTATTTATATTTAAAGATAGTCAAAATAATTTTTTACCATATGATGTTATTATTTACATAAAGAATATATTAATTTGTTCTAACAAAGATTAATTCAATAAATTTAACGGTTAAAAAATAAGTAATTAATATCATGTGATTAAAATTATTTAGTGTTAAACCCATAATTTTTCAATGAAGTGCAATTTTTTATATGATTCATATTTTTATATCTATATATAAAATTGAAAATTTTCAATGGATTATAATTTAAAAAATTTTCAATGTAAAAATAAATGAATTATCACTAATTTAATTAGTAATTTATATGATATAATAAGAAGAACATTTAATGTTTAGGAATCTATTTTCATATAAAAATAGTTATTCATTCTATTTTATGATTCCATTTAGATTTTAATTTCAAATATATTATGATAAAATGAAATTAATATTTGGATTGAATATTAAAAAATTATATTATGGTGAAGTTTTTTGTTTTTTTTCTGAAAAATTATATTTAGTGAATAATATAAACATTATTTTTATTATTTATATTAATGTTAATTTTTATCACTTTTATAAATTGAATTAAATAGAATTGATTTAATATATGGAATAAAAATAATAAATATTATGTAATAATTTCAATTTTATTTTGAGTAATAGAATTAAGTCACCTAGAAAATAATTAATGACTATAGTAAAGTATAAAATAATATAAAGGTGTTAAATCTAGTGGTAAATTATCAAACTATACAAAATTATCAATAGATTATTACATAAGGGAATTATAGATCAATTTTTTTCTAATTTTTATCCAATTATATATTTTTTATCTACTTTACATGTATACGAAATAAATATTTTATGTTAAGAAACTAATATTTATAAAAATTCCACCCCTCTCACTAATAAAATTACCCCTTCACGACCTCACTAATTCTCACACCTAAAGAATATGGGTTAAAAAAATCTTCATAATAGTCCTTAACAAACATCTTTACAAATTTTGAAATGTTTCTATCACACCAAAAAAATCTACAAAGGATAAAATAGTGGTCCAATAAAGGATATCAAAGGAAGGCGTAATTATTTAAACTATGTACTTTCTTGTTTTTCCTTCTTAAACCTCCTCTTAATATATTATACTACAATAAATAATTAAATAGGTATAATTAGTATATTTTTTTCTAAATATCTTAATTTAGTGACTATTATCTACTATCCTCCCATTCATTATAAAATGAAAATGTATGTCTTATTATGGTTAGATTACCGCCTCCATGAACAAAATATTTCATTTTTCAGGACCAAGATACATAGATAATTCTAAAAGTGTATTTATTGAAAAAATACTAAATTTGTGACATGATTATTATTCGTGAATGTTAAATTAGTATTTATATAAATAATATTAACAATTAATGAACAATGTTAATTTTACCGCCAAAAATGAGCATACTAAGACACGTTTTTGAATTTGAATCTATTTTAGTAAACATAATTAACAATATAAATTATATTATATTGGAATGATAAATAAAAACATTCTATAAGATTTCATATATGATAAAAATATATTATATATTCTTTTACAATGTCCAAATTACATAATCATTTTTGAGAAATTGGCAGAAAAACCTCAAGTAACTGATGAGATAAAATAATATACAATAAATGAATGAAATATGATAATAAATAGAACGTAAAAAGGAAATATAGAAGGAAAATATTCTAAATAATGTATTTAATAACTTAGTTTGTTTATTTAGGATATCACATGAATGAAATAAGTGAGTCGAGAATTAGGGTAAGGTTTCGTTTCCTAAATTTCAATTCCCCATGAAATATTTCTTATTATGGAAAAATTTAATTTAAAATAATGCAAATAGTTCCATATTTTATACTTAAATAATCATACAACTTTTTAAAATTTTGAGTTTAAATTTAATTTAATTAAATAACATTTATTCTCATTCTGTTCATTAACTAAGCCATAATGGTTGTAGTTAACTTAATTTACTTTGATTAAGTAATAAAACTTATTATGTAATTAGATACTTATAAGAAATTTTTTTCCACCATATTATTGTATTATATTGCATTGCCTACTTATTTTGTGGGATTTAAATTTTTATTTAAATTTCACCTTTATTAGGTTCACAATTCATACAAATAGTTCTTTGTATGAGGACTCAACGTCATATATTCTTTATGGCCGATATTATTTTCCCTCTATGTCCATAATCATCATATTGTTAAATTAATGATCTTAGATATAATTCAATGGTTCATTAATATTATTTTCTATTAACAATAACCTTTATTAGCATGGTTTTAAAGGAATATATTTAATATTTTCAACATGCTCCATTTTTTTAATTTCAGAGAAAAAGTGTGAAAATATTATCATTTTTAACAATTATTGAATGAGGATATTTTGCATATTGTATAATTTTTTTTATTAAATAATATTTATTTTAATGTGTATATGGTTTTTAACAAAAATATTATTCTCATTATTATATCAAATTTTCCATCTAAAATTAAATATTAATGTTTTATAAAAATAAATAAAAGGATTTTATTCAACTTATGCTTATTTTTTTCTATGACTCCGTATTTATTATTTTTATCATTATTTGTTTTTAATAATTCGATATATATAATTCTGTGAAAATTAAATTTTCCAATTTCAACTTTCCACTAATTAAAATGATGTTTTTAATATTACTTAAGAGTATTGTTTAAAAACATATGATAATTTCTTTATGAAAATTATTTCTATATTTTCACATACATTTTACTCTCAAACATTAAATGATCTATCTCTTATAATTTTTTATTTAATTTATTACCTACTACATTATAATATGAATTTATTTTGTGTAGCTCATCTTATTCTGAAAGGTTATGTTATCTTTTCCTCATTATTTGTCTCTTAAATTGGGTTTTTCCATCATGTAAATATTGTATTATTTTATGAATATATTCTACATTTCTTCCACTATTTATATATTATGTCTTATATTTCTAAAATTACAATATATAGAAATTACTATATACATTTTTAGTATGAAGGTTAATTTCCCAAAATGTTATTCTATTTATTGACTAGGGAAAAATAGACATTCCATATACTTTTTATTTCAAAACACATATATATTGACTGACAAGGTATGTGGATTATATATTATATTTTCTATTTAGTCATTTATATAATGAATTAATTAGAATTAATTAGTGATATGTAAGGCCTATAATTATGTAGACCCTTGATGCATCAGTTTGCCTCACAAGAAAATTTATCTTTGATATTCGGTATAAACCATAACTATTTATGTATGATTTATTGCCATGAATCCTTGATGTCATGGTCATGATTATTGATATTATGCATTCCATCATTATGAAATAAGTTTTTATTTTCCATGTGATTATTTATATTTTTTCAATCCTTGGATACATCATATGCTCATAATATCAAATATATGACATTAATATTATTATTTATTTCTACTATATTATTCAAACCTCATTTATGACATGATTTCTTATATTTTATGCTACCACGTATTGGGTGTCTAAGCTCACCCTTATTATTTTACAAATTACATAGGTTATAAAGAATAGTATTATGTATCGAATGTATAGATGGGTTTCATGTGTACGAAATTTTGTGGGAGCTGGTGTCGACTTATTTCTAAATAATGAGTGCTTGGTAAAGTGAAAAATGACCATTTAAAAGAAAAAAAATGTTTTCTAGATAATTATTTTGGAAAATATCAAAAAATAATAAACATATAGTTCTAGGAAATTTAAGAGAATAAATATTTTTTGTTGATATTTTAATCATCGATGTATAAGTTTTCATTACATCAGTTGGTATCAAATCATCATGAAAATAATATGTTTTTAGAATTAAATCTTGGAATATATGTATCTAGGATCACAAAAAATATTGGCTTATTAATCAAATATAAATATAATGATTTGTTTAAACAATTATATCACTATCAAGAAGACCTTAATAAAATATAATTATGAGTTTGTAATCTATAATTTTATAGCTTGGAAAGATTGCCCACAGATTATTGAATCTATCCATGTACTCAAAGAGTGACTCTCTAATTTATGGTCTTATGGAATTTATATATCTGTATAGGGAAGTAATCTATTATATTAGAAAAGTCCATATTTAAAAACTTCTCTAAATTTCATAGAAATTATTGACATCTTTGGGATGTTGAATATATATCCATTCTTTGGATTATTAATCAAGATAAAATGAAAATGATATCCATTTAATTTGTACCACAAAAAATTCTATTAGCATTTATATAGCACACATAAAGGATAATTATTTGATGTTTTTGTTGGGATATTTATAAAATATTCCATTAATGTGGGGTAGAAGTTGAATGTATATAGTATTCAATTCAATGATATCCTATATTGATTGTTCCAAAATTGGGTAGTTTAGTTTTATGATGTAACAACCCGAGATTTTATAAGATAAATTATTTTTAATTTCATTCATATCTTCTATTGTTCGACACACCAAGATTATCTTGCGCTATACGCAACACCGTATTAGCTTGCAGTATACGCAACACTTTTCTTGGCTCTTGTTACACACAATTTCAAGTTCATTTGATAGAAGTTATTCTACGCAACATTGAGTGTATATATATATATATTCAATGTATAAATAAAATACGGTTGCATTCTATTATACTCAACAACAAAGGAGTCGTGCACTACACGCAACCCTGACTTGGCTTGCATTACACGCAATCGCGACCTTCCTTGATAGCGTGTGTTGTATGCAATACTGGGAATTACTAAACAACGATATATTATTATAATATTGTTATGAACTAGCCGTTATGAATAGTTTTAACTACATTTTGAATTTTATAACATTATTATTCATCTTACACATTTTCTAGAACAGGGTATAAGAACAAAATAAATTTTTCGGGTAAAATAAGTATTTTTCAAAAAATGTAGTTTTGCCGCCTTTGGATGGCGCACCCACATTAAATCTAGTTTTTGACATGTTTATAAGTTCCATTTGACAAAATAAAATTATTCTTTGGAATCAAGAAATAAAAATTTACTTTGGATAAATTTTTCATTTTATTCTGATGACTTTCATATTTTAATGAATAGTAAAAACACGCTATATTTTAATTAAAAAAAACTTTTTCATTGTAATATCTTATGTGGTTAAATTATAATAATTAATGGGTTTAAAGTATAAATAGAATATATTTTTACCATTTAATATAATGTATGTCATTATAATTGATTTTACCATGAATTCGTAGGTTAAATCAATTCAATCTTTTGCAATGTTTTAAAGAAAAACCCATTTTCTTTCGACAACGAGATTAATTTTAATTAAATTTCTTCAACTTTTGTGTATTGAATTTGGAAAAATGGATTCCATATTTGGAATCAGTGGATCCAAATTATGTTAATAATCTACTTTTTATTTTTGGGAATTATGAATAGTAAGTACGGTAAATTTTATTTATCATAGTTAAATGTAAATCGGGTAATTAAGGGTAAATATAATATTATAAAATTACCCTAACACATGTCAAAATCCTATTGGATGACTAAAAGTCGACCCATATCACCTAAGAGTCGGATTAGATTCATTTAATGGAATTTTTTCGGTGAAAATAATTTAATTATTATTAAAACCAAAGAATCTGACAACATGTCACTTTCTTAAATCTTATAAGTATAATAATTTTAATTTAGTACAAAACTTCATCAAACTTAAAACATGAATAGTCTCCAGAAATCTAATACAATTATATACATCATAAGAATTTTTTTAGAATTTTTAGGGATTAAATAATTATCATTTATTATGACACAAAGATGATGCAGTAATTGTCTTATTAATGAAATATTGACATAATTGATGTTATAAATGCCCAAATAAATGTAATTTGAGACTTTTTATGACTTAAACTAATATTATAGGTTAATAAGACATGTTATTGTTTATTCAAGTAACTTTTTTCGAACTTATCACTCTGTTATGAATTTCATAAAAATCATGTACCAAATAGTGTCAAAATTGACATAAATTAGTTTTTAAAACAAATATTATATTATTAATTGTTATTTAATTCCTAAAAATCAAATGTTCAGCCAAATGACTTAGATAAGGATATATATATTAATAATAAACATCTTGGGGTTCGTCTGGCTTGTTATTCTATGTTTATTAACTATATAGTGTAAGAAAACAAAAAGACACGGTAAAAGTTAAATTATTTAACTTAGAGTTAAATCTAATTGATAAGGTTAAAATAATAACCTAAAATTTCCTAAATCCTATTGGATGAGAGGATTTAGACCCATCCCCACTTAATCTTCTAAATAAGACCCTTTGGAACCATTATAACCCGAATTTGACCTTAATATAAAATAATATTTTGAGATTTTCCTAAGGTGCCCCTCTCCTCCCTTATAAAAGGGCACCTCCTCCCTCTCCTCCTCACACCAATTTGAGAATGCAAGCTCGGCCAAACCCTGCCAAAATCTCTTCTCCACTTCCCTAGTATCATCCTAGAGGTCCTGGTATTCTTCAAAAACCATCCTTTGTTCTTTAAGTGGAGGTTAAGTGAAGGCGCGTCAAAAAGAGGTAATATCCATTACCGATCTTTTTCAATTTCTTTCTTCTTCAACTTATTCTTCTTTAGTTGTTTCATGGTAAAGTAATAACATCAGTATTTCTTATATACTGATATGTTATTATAAATATGAAACAACTCTAATTAACCTTCTATCCGTTTTACAGAAAAAGGAAATCACCGCGCGTGCGTACGTACAAAATACCGTCTCCACGCCGTGGTGTTATCAATTTTCCGCCACCACCTTAATTGGATAGGTATAATGGTGTAATTAAAAACTATATATGATTATTATAAATTTATATTGATGCTGAAATAGTATATATATGCTTAAACACAATCCCACGACCATGGGAATGATATCATCATTCGTGCGTACGAATGGACTACTGTCTCCACGACGCGATGAGATTCATTCTCCACATTAACCATTAATTAATGATTATAAAGAATATATAATAAGTAATCATGAAATATATGACATAATAATGATACTGGATTTTTGTTTATATATATGTATGTCATCTACTTATTTCCATTCAAGACAATAAGGAAAGGAAAACAGTGTTCATGCGTACGTACGGACTACCGTCTCCATGAACGGTGTGTTTCATTTCATTTATCTATCTTTTATATATATATATATAATGAATATATATGATATATAAATCATGTTTTATATTCTCGATGTAAGTAAATAATGATATAATATTATAATAATTTCAAGAACCACAAGTCCAAACACCTACGAT
This sequence comes from Viscum album, assembly GCA_963277665.1. NCBI lineage: Eukaryota > Viridiplantae > Streptophyta > Magnoliopsida > Santalales > Viscaceae > Viscum > Viscum album. The sequence continues at coordinate 63,764,392 of OY728151.1, read as the reverse complement.
AAATGAAACAATTTTACCCAAAACGCTTCTTTAACATGGAATTTACAAAAGAACGGGTAATATAACGTCAAAAGTGAACCATATATGATATCATAACAATGAATATGATTCTGTAATAAGTTAATGATATTATTTAAATCATTATACAAGAGGTTCGGATACATATAAAGCATATCGGACATAAGGTAAGGGAAATATCACAATCTCATTTTTATCCGAGATTGTTTATACATTAGTATTTACTGGGATGTATTTTATCATACACATCCAGGTTTCCTCAATATCTAATATTATTTCCATCCTCCTACAATTGTTTAAATCCAATTTTACCCTTCAGTGAGTTTTAAGTAAAGGATATGAAAGGAATGTTTTGTCGTTTTTCGTACGAGGTACTTTTTGACTTTTCCGACAAAAGTACGAAGAATGTTTTTTTTAAACATATACTGCATGAATGGATTTTTAAAACATTATTTCCAAGAAGCTTCCGTTACAATTTTTCAAGTTTATTTTTAATCAAATTCTTTTAGTTTATAATTGTACGACATGTTAAGAAAGGAAAAGTGTTTTGGAAGCAGAAAGGATATTTTACTCAAGAATGGAGTTCAAGTGTTTTATCAAAATTATTTTCCATATAAGATAATAAAGGGTTATGTTTTTATCCCTATTATTACATTGACTTGATTACTTTGTAATGGAATTATATTTTGATGAATTCCTTTATCTTATATGAATTGTTTTATGATGTCACAATGTTTAAGATTCCCATTTTTATTACATGGGTTATGCTATGATGTATGGTTTATGATTTTGTGGAACACATAAGAATGGTATAATTATGAGATGGGTGGGACCTATATCTCCCTCCAATTCATTGGGTAAAGATTTTATATTTCATGAGATAGACATGGCTGAAACGGTAGGTTATACCGGTTCAGTGAAACAGGACTAAAAAGAGGGTGACTCGGTTTAGAAATGGACTTTGTCCACTAAGATAGTCTTGGAAAAGAGTCTTGACTAATAAGATATGATTCTATATGATTATGTGTGTATTCCACAATGTTTCATGTTTTAAGTTATGATTATTGGGATTTCATTTCACTCCTATGATTTATCCCATGTTATGGGATTATGCTCTCTTTTGCAGGTTAGGATTTCCAAAATGTTATGTTCTTATGAATATGATGTGATTGATATTTATTCTATTTACCCTTACTGAGCATTTGATCTCACCCTTTTATGTTTTATTTTCCCCAGGATATAAAGAATGGTTTTAGGTAAAAAAAGGAAGATCATTATGGGAGATGTTGAAAATCTTTCACCACGATTAGAAGATTATATTCCGAGTTTCCAAAGACACTAAATTATTACTATCCTTGTGTGTGTGTTTTTGTTACGTACTAAGTATTCCGCAAAAGTAATGTAATGTCCATGTATGTCAAGCTTCGGGTCTCTACAGTTGGTATCAGAGGAAAAGGTTTAGTCAACCTTTGGAAACTAGGATGCGCAAACGTTAGTAAGATCCCTAGAGATATTTCTAAGGTATGTCTAGGGATGTCCCTAAGGATAAGTATACGTATAGAATATAGTTCTAGAACTATGGTAACGATATTAGATTAAACCAAAGATGTTAGATATTGAAGTTACTCCCCCTTTATTATGATTTTTTCCTCTCACACTATTCTTTTTGGGTTTTAGAAAATGGCTGGAAACAATATGATTCACGATAATGGAGGATATGATGGACAATGGAATGATATTCTTCATGAGAAACCAAATGAAATGGGATTTGGAAGTCCAAACATCATTATAATGCCGAATCAGTAATCTAATAATATGATAAATAAAGTAAAATTTGGTATGTTTCCTGACTCGACTAATAAGAGAAAGATGGAGTTTCATGATGATCATAGAGGAAAGAAAGTTCAATTTCCCTTATGCAAATCATGTGGGAAGAGGCATCAAGGAGAATGTTTCAAAGGAACTGGAAGATGATTTGGGTGTGGAAAAGAAGGACACAAAGCTAGTAAGTGCAAAGGAAAAGGTTCAATTAACACCACAGATGAGGATAATGGTATTGATATGACATCAACAATGGTAAAATGTTTTAAATGTGGAATGTATGGCCATTATGAAAACCAATGCCCTAAGGGAAAGTCTCAAGAAGAGAATCAGTATGGTCGTATGGGTAGTATTTATGTGGATGATGGTGAAGAGACTACAAATGATATGTGAGATGAAAGAATTTTTGAAGCTCGGTCAATGGTTTAAGAATGTAGTGGAATGATTACATGTTTATCATGTGTAATTTTGTAAAAGTAATCTCATGGCACTATGGAATAAAGGGACATCTAAGGATTGTTACACTCTTGTCTTTCCTTGAGTTTTTAAAGTGTATGATTAATGTTACTAGTATCCATGAAAGGTTATTCAGATATTTTTTGAATGTAGATGATATGCGCATAATGAAGGGATAAAGAGAAAATTAAATGTTTGATAGTATTCGTGAGCTCATTACTGATATAAGGAGAAGGTTATATCATGGTTTGAGTATATATAATTTTGAGGATTTGGTATGTGGAAAGTGTTAACGTTTAACTATATTCATGTTTTCACTAAGGATCAATGGGTATTCAAGAGAATACATGATTAAGGCCTTTGAATGTTTAGAATGTGACCAACAAGACATATCTTATGATATATGGGGATCAACGATGGTATTAAATCTCTGGTAATCGTTTTCACTATATTATGAGAGTGTACTGAATTATTATGGATAAGCCTAAATATTGGAATGGATTATGTTAGACATAAGTTAGTATTGTTTAAGGATAGAATTTTTTTCAATATTATTGATGGGATGTTATAGTAATATAGTTTTAGAAAAAGGAGAACCTGCAGGACGAGCGGTAGCCCATCGCGTTGGACAAAGCTGTGGGAATCGAACCCACAACCGAAGTGCGACTAGCCTTTATCGCCTACCACTAGCCTACAGGAAGTCCCTGTTTAGTAGAAACTAGTTTAATTATATTAAGGAGTATGATATATTAAGTATAAGTTCATTTTAGGAACTATATAAGATTAATCTCACTATAGATGGACTTATGTATTTTTTTTGATAAATTTTCTAACCCTTTGTTTGAGACAGGTGGAATGACCCATCATTCTATCACATGATCTGCTAACACATCACAAATGACAAATTCAACTACATTTCTTCAAGAGATGAAGTAGAAATTTTCCAAATAATGGAAAACAGTGAGAATATACCAAAATCACGAAAGTATTTCTTCTAATTCCAATTTCATCAACTTTAGGGAAATGATCTTGAAAAACCAAAAATGTTGTCCTACTGCCCTTATATCCGATGATTCAGATGGTACCTTAGATAATCAAAAATTTATGGCTTTGTGATTGTTGTCTTTTTTATAGCCATGTTCTCTACCACTCTCCATCAGAACATGATGGTTATATTTCTCTTCCATATCCATATTTTCACCTATGTGGAAACCAAGTGATTATTTTATTTGGGTAACCGTTACGTTTCATACTTTTGTTTTTAAATATTGGTTTTGGTATTCCTTTTTATGATGTGGGTTTCTATTAAAGAAACTTTCGAATACTAAACCATTTATAACCCCGACGAATTTCAAGGGTGAAATTCATTTTAATGGGGGTAGAATGTAACAACCCGAGATTTTATAAGATAAATTCTTTTTAATTTCACTCATATCTTCTATTGTATGACACACCAAGATTATCTTGCGCTATACACAACACCGTATTAGCTTGCAGTATACGCAACAATTTTCATGGCTCTTGTTACACACAATTTCAAGTTCGTTTGAGAGAAGTTATTCTACGGAACATTGAGTATATATATATATATTCAATGTATAAATAAAATATGGTTGGATTCTATTATATGCAACAACAATGGAGTTTTGCACTACACGCAACCCTGACTTGGCTTGCATTACACGCAATCACGACCTTCCTTGATAGCGTGTGTTGTACGCAACACCGGGATTTACTAAAAAACGATATATTATTATAATATTGTTATGAACTAGCCGTTATGAATAGTGTTAACTAAATTTTTAATTTTATAACATTATTATTCATCTTACACATTTTCTAGAACATGGTATAAGAACAAAATTATTTTTTTGGGTAAAATAAGTATTTTTTAAAAAAATGTATTTTTGCCGCCTTTTGATGGAGCACCCACTTTAAATCTAGTTTTTGACATTTTTATAAGTTAAATTTGACAAAATAAAATTATTCTTTGGAATCAAGAAATAAAAATTTACTTTGGATAAATTTTTCATTTTATTCTGATGATTTCATATTTTAATAAATAGTAAAAACACGCTATATTTTAATTAAAAACAAATTTTTTCATCGTAATATCTTATGTGGATAAATTATAAAATTTAATGGTTTTAAAGTATAAATAGAATATATTTTTAACATTTAATATAATTTATGTCATTATCATTGATTTTACCTTGAATTCTTAGGTTAAATCAATTCAATCTTTTGCAATGTTTTAAAGAAAAACCCGTTTTCTTTCGACAACGTGATTAATTTTAATTTAATTTATGCAAATTTTGTGTATTGAATTTGGAAAAATGGATTCCATATTTGGAATAAGTGGATCCAAATTATGTTAATAAACTACTTTTTATTTTTGGTAATTATGAATACTAACTATGGTAAATTTTATTTACCATAGTTAAAGGTAAATCGGGTAATTAAGGGTAAATATAATATTATAAAATTACCCTAACACATGTCAAAATCCTATTGGATGACTAAAAGTCGACCCATATCACCTAAGGGTCGGAATAGATTCATTTAATGGACTTTTGTCCGTGAAGATAATTTGATTATTATTAAAACCAAAGAATGTGACAACATGTCACTTTCTTAAATCTTATAAGTATAATAATTTTAATTTTAGTGAAACACTTCATAAAACATTGAACCCGAATAGTATACAGAAAGATAATACAATTAGATACATCATAGGAATTTATTTATAATTTTTAGGGATTATATAATTATCATTTATTATGACATAAAGATGATGCAGTAATTGTCTTATTAATGAAATATTGACATAATTGATGTTATAAATGCCCAAATAATTGTAATTTTAGACTTTTCATGACTTACAATAATTTTCTAGGTTAATATGGCATGTTATTGTTTATTTAAGGAACTTTTTTAGAACTTATCATTCTGTTATGAATTTCATTAAAATCATGTACCAAATAGTGTCAAAATTGACATAAAATAGTTTTTAAAACAAATATTATATTATTAATTGTTGTTTAATTACTAAAAATCTAAGGTTAGGCCAAATGACTTAGATAAGGATATATATATTAATAATAAACAAATTTGGGTTCTTTTGGATTGTTATGGTATGTTTATTAACCATATATTGTAAGAAAACAAAAAGACACGGTAAAAGTAAAAATATTTAACTTAGAGTTAAATCTAATTGATAAGGTTAAAATAATAACCAAAACTTGTCTAAATACTATTTTATGAGAGTTTTTCGACCCATACCCACTTTACCTTCGATATAAGACCCTTTGGAACCATTATAAACCGAATTTGACCTTAATATAAAATAATATTTTGAGATTTTCCTAAGGTGCCCCTCTCCTCCCTTATAAAAGGGCACCTCCTCCCTCTCCTCCTCACACCAATTTGAGCATTTAAGCTCGGCCAAACCCTTCCAATATCTCTTCTCCACTTCCCTAGTATCATCCTAGAGGTCCTGGTCTTCTTAAAAGACCATCCTTAGTTCTTTAAGTGGAGGTTAAGTGAAGGCGCGTCCAAAAGAGGTAATATCCATTACCGATCTTTTTCAATTTCTTTCTTCTTCAACCTTTTCTTCTTTAGTTGTTTCATGGTAAAGTAATAACATCAGTATTTATTATATACTGATATGTTATTATAAATATGAAACAACTCTAATTAACCTTCTATCCGTCCTACGGAAAAAGGAAATCACCGCGCGTGCGTACGTACGGAATACCGTCTCCACGCCGTGGTGTAATCAATTTTCCGCCACCACCTTAATTGGATGGGTATAATGGTGTAATGATTAACTATATATGATTATTATAAAGTGATATTGATACTAAAATAGTATACATACACTTAAACACAATTCCATGACCATGGGAATGATATCATCGCTCGTGCGTACGTACGGACTACCGTCTCCACGACGCGATGAGATTCATTCTCCACATTAACCATTCATGAATGATTATAAAGTATATATAATAAGTAATCATGAAATATATGACATAATAATGATACTGGATTTATGTGTATATATATGTATGTCATCTACTTATTTCCATTCAAGACAATAAGGAAAGGAAAACAGCGTTCATGCGTACGTACGGACTACCGTCTCCATGAACGGTGTGTTTCATTTCATTTATCTATCTATTATATATATATATATATACTGAATATATATGATATATAAATCATGTTTTATATTATGGAAGTAATTAAATCATGATATATGTAATAATAATGTCATGAACAACAAGTCCAAACACCTACGATAAATGAAACGATTTTATCCAAAACGCTTCTTTAACATGGAATTTACAAAAGAACGGGTAATATAACTTCATAAATGAACCATATATGATATCATAACAATGAATATGATTCTGTAATAATTTAATGATATTATTTAAATCATTATACAGGAGTTTCGGATACATACAAAGCATATCGGACATAAGGTAAGGGAAATATCACAATCTCATTTTTATCCGAGATTGTTTATACTTTAGTATTTACTGGGCTGTATTTTATCATCCACATCCATGTTTCCTCAATATGTAATATTATTTCCATCCACCTACAATTTTTTAAATCCAATTTTACCCTTTGGTGAGTTTTTAGTAAAGGATATGAAAGGAATCTTTTGTCGTTTTTCGTACAAGGTACGTTTTGACTTTTCCTACAAAAGTACGAAGAATGTTTTTTATAACTTATACGGAATGAATGGATTTTTAAAACATTATTTCCAAGAAGCTTCCTTTACAAGTTTTCATGTTTATTTTTAATCAACTTCTTTTAGATTATAATTGTACAACATGTTAAGAATGGAAATGTGTTTTGGAAGCAGAATGGATATTTTCCTCAAGAATGGAGTTCAAGTGTTTTATCAAAATTATTTTCCATCTAAGATAATAAAGGTTTATGTTTTTATCCCTATTATTACATTGATTTTATTATGTTGTGATGGAATTATATTTTGATGAATTTCTTTATCTTATTTGAATTGTTTTATGATGTCACGATGTTTAAGATTCCCATTTTTATTACATGGGTTATGCTATGATGTATGGTTTATGATTTTGTGGAACACATAAGTATGGTATCATTATGAGATGGGTGGGACCTATATCTCCCTCAAATGCATTGGGTAAAGATTTTATATCTCATGAGATAGACATGGCTGGAATGGTAGGTTATACCGGTTCAGTGAAACAGGACTGAAATGAGGGTGACTCGGTTCCGAAATGGACTTTGTCCACTAAGATAGTCTTGGAAATGAGTCTTGACTAATAAGATATGATTCTATATGATTATGTATGTATTCCACAAAGTTTCATGTTTTATGTTATGATTATTGGGATTTCATTTCTCTACTATGATTTATCCCATGTTATGAAATTATGCTCTCTTTTGCAGGTTAAGATTTCCAAAATGCTATGTTCTTATGAATATGATGTGATTGATATTTATTTTGTTTACCCTTACTGAGCATTTGAGCTCACCATTTTATGTTTTCTTTTCCCAGGATATAAAGAAAGGTTTTAGGTAAAAAAAAGGAAGATATTTAAGGGAGATGTTAAAGATCTTTCACCACGATTAGAAGATTATATTCCGAGTTTCCAAAGACACTAAACTATTACGATCCTTGTGTGTGTGTTTTTGTTACGTACTAAGTATTCCTCAAAAGTAATGTAATGTCCATGTACGTCAAGCTTCAGGTCTCTACATATGAAATGAGATGCACATAAGTATTCTATGGTTTGGTTTAGATTTCAAACCATGGTCTCATATTCATAGAAAACACATTTATTTTTAGTCAAGTATAAGAGTAAAATGTTTTAAAAATGGAGATTAATTTTTTTAACTCCATAAGTATAGATAATAAGGTTCTCTTTATAAATATTGAAATTGAATGAAATTAAAAATGTTAAATCATTTTTCGAAAATTAGTGGATAGTATTTTGAAACCATATCCTTTGAAATAACAATAATTTATTCAAACAAAATTAATGGTGTTGAGAGAAAATTTATTAAAAACCTAAGGTTGTATTATAGAATTGAACAAACTTATGGTTACCTTGTAGTATGAGAACAATATCATTTTTTCAAAAAAGTAAAATTGGTGCTGGGAAATTTTATATTAAGAGACTAAAGGACATGTAAACAAGTATAATTTATCAAATTATTTATTAATGATTAGTTCAAGTAGTAAATTGTAAATTTAAATTCTATCCTACTATTAAAACTACTTTATTACAATTATTTTTAATTTTTCAATGAAATAACCATAATCACTTCCCTCTCACCAAAGGTTGGTAAATAATGTAAATTTGAAATTAAATTTGATAACTATTGATTATTCCTAATTCATATGTGCATGAAATGGTATCAAATTAACATATAGATATATATAAAAAACCCCATGTACTCAAAAAATACATATTAGGTTATGGTACTCATTTGTAATTCAAAAATAATTTACTGATTTTGAAAAATGAATATATAATCACTGGATAATCAACACTCAATTTTCCAATTTAATTATATAAAATAATAAATAAATGATGTTTTCACAAAATCATTAGAAAAGTGTTCTCTATCAGCTTATATGAATAACGAAAAGAGTCTACCCCTTCACGAAAGAGATTATTGTAATTAAAAATTAAAATAGAAAAAATTATAGTAGTTAAACAGAGTTATACTCCAAATTCAATTGATCCTCTATCTTCCTTGGCCTCCCTCGCATTAAAGATATTTTTCATTGACAAATCAACTCCTATCATGATTTTCATGATTATGCTTTTTTTATTTTAAATATTACCTTCTATATTTTAGGATTCCATAAAATCTACAACTTGTAATTATTTTTTAGTTGTCTTTGGGCTTCATTATTTCCCAATTCAGTTAAGAAATTTCATTCAAAGGACCTACAATGGACCATTATGCATGTATGTGTTTAAAAAATCATCAGTATAATATTTATGGATATATTTCCTCATGATTGTTTCGAAAATATTTTTCCTTGTGTAATATTCCATTCTCAAGAAAATTATGATTTAAAAATGGGTGAAACCTTACATATGTTATTTAAAAAACAAAAAAATTCTACATGCGCTCTTTAATATATATTACATGAGTTCCATAAAACCATAATTATCCTGATGAATCTCCCAATCATCATATATATCACTAAATAAATATTTTTTTGGGTAATAAATCATTACTCATCACTAATTATATGTTATGTTTTATATTGAATCTCAACACATCAGCTCAAATGATAAAAGAAACATTTTCATGTACTATGGATAATATTGTATTAATGATAAAAAAATCATGCATATCTTTAAATATCTTATATATAATCATTATTTTCCAATGCCACCAACATTCACCATAGTGGAAGAGGAATTTTCATTGCGTATTAGAGTGGATTCCTTATGAATTTTATTTAAGACTTTTGACTATATTACACATAGAATTTTTTAGATTTCCTTATTTATTCTCATCAAACAATATCTTATTTATATATAAACAATAATTAAAAAGGGTTATCAGTAGGTGGATATTAATTTTATTCCAAAAATAAATAAGTCAAATGAATTAAAAATAAAAAATATTTTAATAAATACTCAAAAATTTAAATTATATGATCATTTAACTATAGAAATCTATAAAACTAAAATAAATAATAAATTTGGGGAAATAAAATTAATTTAATATCAATAAAATATATTGTATAAATTGAATCTTTCATTCAGAAAAGTCTGATCCTTTATATAAAAAAACTTTTATGACTTGGTTAGTTATTTAATTATTACCCAATTACCACTGTTCCCCTTCACACAATATAGAATTACATTCAAAAAGTAGATCAAAATATAATTAAACATATAATTTGGAACCTCAATGGGTATTATTTAACTGGTTTGGACCTGATCATCAGAATTCACCCACTGATAGGTGATGCAGCAAGACATATTATCCATAATTCCATTATTCATATAGGGGATGTGATATTGATTCTTATTGTCCTATAATATATTCTTAAAACTTGGATGTCAGACTAATGTAAAGGCATAAAACAAAATTAATATCTATTCATGAATGCCAATTGTAATTATCAATTAGAATCATTTGGTTTGGGCTGATGAGATAAATGGTCTCATGAATGTCTCCCCACATACAAGAGGTTTTCTGCTAGCAGCGAGGGTCCAAATGATGGATTGGGGAGACGTTACCCTATGTATCGAAATAAATACACAAAAATCATATCAAGATAAAAATAATAACAAAAAGGGAATTATATAGGTACATAATAATGATTTTATAATCGATGAAACTTCAAGTATCTCATGTGGTAAAAATAATAAACCATGTAACCCTAAAGTGGAAGGCCAACCAATGTATAAGAAAATAATCATGAAGAAAATTAAGACACTGAGAAATCACACACTAGTTTGTCTCAATTATAATTCCCAATAGAACGAAATATATCCATATCACTATGTCACTAATCCCTTGACCATTCTCCGATATTGGATCACAATTTTCACACATGAATTAAGATTCTCATACAAGGTTTGATTATAAAACCAATAAGACACCACTAATGCATACTTAGCAGAATTTCACATTTATAAAAGATTTATTCCATGAAAAAATAGAAATTTGAAAACAATAAACAATCAATCATGTGTTAATAGGTTGTATGAAAACAAACAGCATACCTATCATGTGTTGTTGAAAAATTTAAATTTTTTATTTTCATAATGTAGCATAGTGGTTGAACATGGTCATCTCACTTGGGGAGAATCATAGTTTCTTCGACTAAAAATTCGAATTTACCTAATAACATCTTCTTTTTATTATTTTTTATTATTATATGAATATTATTGAATTTTAGTTTTGGTTTTTGGAAAATTATTTACAACCATACTAAAACTATACTAACATGAAATGAAATATGAGATTAGAAAGAACGTACAAGGAAAAGGGTTTGATTTCATGTTCCCTGATTTTTATTATTATTTTACTTAAATTCCATTTGATAGTTTAATATTAACATCTTAAACATTAACTAATAATCATTTATTAATTGTTTGTGGTTTTTTTACTTCCTAAAAAATATATATTCCACCACCTCTTATAATAAAGGATGATGACACATCTCAATGAGTGTGTGGCACCTTTTAGGATGCGACTCCATCAAATGTCGTTTCATCCATTGATCCTCATAAATATATTGTAAGAAGATATTGTGTTCACTAGATAGGTTTCAAAAATATATTATGAAAATAAAATAATATAGGTCATGATCCAGGTCATAGCAGAGAATCACCGTACTCATTCATGTCACATTTATACACCACAAAAAAAATTAGTGATTAAATTTAGCAACTGGATTTAGAAAATACCTAACCTCCCCCAAGGACAAGCCTTGGGAAATCATTCCATTATCAGAATTAATAGTTCAATTTGTGGTATAATGATAATAATGGAACAAAAATAAAATAACAAAATGAAGAAGAAGGATTAGAGTTAAATAAAGAGATAGAAATTAATTAAAATAGTATAAAAAATTAGAAATAAAATAAAACAAAACAAAAAATAGGAGAAGGTGAAGAAGAAGATGAAAAATTGTGGAATAATTTTTTAATCTAAAATTAACTTTAATGAATAATTATAATAGAAAAATAAATTTAAAACTAAAATTAAGGAGGGGAAAAATAAAATAAAGAAACAAACATCAGTTCAACCTCCTCTAGCGTGATGCCTTAGTTTTTTGATACTCTTCACACTTGATCTTTTTGGTAGTGGGTAGGTCCACCTATATTTATAGAGGATTAGTCCTTATATATCTCAGTATAGTAAACTATCATCCAAATAAAAAAATCCTCTTAAAGAGCTCTTTCTATTTTTATATATCTCTTCTTTGATATGGAAGGTATAATTTTGGAAACACTCAATGATTTCTTATGTTTAAATTCCCCTCTAGTGTGGAAAATGTCGATTGAGTTCCACACACCCTTACACATGGTACATGTGTGTCACATGGGAACATAGAAACACATTGGTGATTGAAACCCATGATATTAGAGCATTTGTCCTTCCTCAAGACCTCTGATCTTCATAGTGGATAGAAGGAGATCTAGTAGAATGTAGGGAATTAGTATTCATTGAATGGCGTTCACGATGGTCATCCAAAGTAGAAAAGGTGATATAGAGTGGTCCCAATCATGTAGGTAGACATTTTTATGGATCTATTTCTTATATGGCATAATTTATGGAACTTTTAGTTATTGTACATGGGTTTGGTCCAATGTCACGTGATATTAGTGGTAGAAGAATATATCTACGAGAGGTGAGCATAGAAATAAGGTGCAATTACATAGTCTTGATTTGGTGGAATAATTACCATATAAATATTTTCCTGCACTAGAAATTCGGTCATCTAGCTACTTTTTTAAATATCAAGGTGCACCAAACCTTCTCCAAATGCTCTCTCCAGTGATGGGATACCTATTGAAAATACTGACACTAATATCTGGTTGCACTAACATGTGAGGACCATATAGGATTAGGCCCACCCTATGAACATGTGAGTTCCTCCTCGAGGGATTTATCATCACCACACAACCTGGGTGGTCTCTTTTGATGGCTTGGTTTACTGGATGACCCCTTCATGAGGATAAATAGATTGCCTATAAGCAACCTTTTTAATGGTTATCCCATGGTTGTACTATATTTTTACATAAATATCAATAAAATTATCAATGAAAATACACAAAGTATTCAAAAGAAAATTTAACATTAAAAGTACCCATTTTAATCGATTTTCATTCTTGAATTTTCTCTACTTTTATATATTTTTTAAAATTACTTATTATGGTTTTTTTAATTTTACATTTTTAAAATATATTATTTTAATTAATCTCACATCCACAACTATACCATATATGATAAAAATCACTAGTATAGTAATTTTTAATTTTATTATTCCAATTCACAAGCTATTTCCATTTTTTTCATTTACCTTTTTTTATTTTTTAATAAGTAATAAAGATTAAGTTAAATGGAGTAAATATTAACCTTTCTAAATTCCAAAATCATCACCCCATAGTTTTTCTTTACAATATAATGATACCCTTTCCCCATGACATGCTCACCCCCACACTTATACATTAAAATATCATGCAAAATACTAATACTATCATAGGAATTGAAAAAATGGATTGAAATACAGATCATTCCTAAAACTTTTATTAATGGTAACTATGGGATAAACAAGAATTAATGTATCAGGTGGTATCATGAATATTTTTTTATCAATGAAATTTCATCCATCATTTAAAATGTGTTTTTACTAAGCCATTATCTTTGATAAGTTTCAATACCAGTTTATGTAAGCTGCATGCCGCGAAATCACTAATGAAATATGGTCAAGATAAAATAGAAAATATTCGGTCTATAATCCTCAAAAGAATTGGAAATTTGATAGGGGACATTCAATTATGCCATGAATAATAATAAAAACTAAATTCACATGAATTTTATAAACTAAAATGATAAAAAATGTTACTGAAGTTTCATTTATAGGAATCAACCAATTCCATCAAATCATGAGGAATAATTTTAATATTCATGATTCAGTATGATAATTCAATTCGATTCCATTCACATTCAATCTCATTATCATTTAAATAAAAAATGGAATCAATGTGTTCCTACAAATCTCATATATCCTAAGTAACTCAAGTAAATAAAATTATGAATTATGGGAATTCAATTTACCCCTTTAACATAGTTTCATAAAATTTTAGTTCAACATTGAATTTTTAGAAAAAATATAAGGATTTGAATCATAGACAATGTAAGAATGAACTCTTAGTTTTAATGTATCGTTAGTCTTCTCTTCATATTAACATTTAAGGGATTCCTTATGACATCATATCCATAAAAAATAAATTATTAAATTAAGAATAAGGATAATGTCATTAAATATCAAATGATAATATATTGGAGATTCCTGTTAATCTAATTCTATAAATCTAAATTGAATGTTTCTAGGAATAATGTAAAGACAATTCTCAGTCTAATTCCCAAAGTGTGACATAGTTATTTACTCCCTCCAGAAGTATAGTCTTAGTTGTCAACAAAAATATAATAGTGGGTGGGACTTCATAGATTTGATCCACTACATGTGGCTCATCCCAACCAACAAATATAATTAATTGGTGAAGAATAATCCATGGACAGAGTACTCCAAATAAATCTCATTAATGATTGGTTATATCTTGAATGGAGGGTGTAGGATAAAGTATAGATCATCTTATTTCTTGGGTTCTACTTGTGGAACCTCCTCTTGCTTTTCCAGTTCATTATCAATGTGGGATGCATAAATTAAATTCTCACAGGGGAGTTTAAAATGAAAATTTAATATGAAATAATTTAAGCAAGAATAATTATAAAAATTATCCCATTCAATATGAGCATACTCTATCATGGATTTCACAATTATGGTAACTTGGAAATCATTATAGACTTCCATTAATGAATTTTCAACACAATTAAAGAGTTTTATTGCTCCTCCACTAGTGCATGTTCTTAATCTACATCTTCCTCTAATGAAAATCATGGGTTTTTAAAATCTAAAAAGCACAAATATTTTGATTTAATACTCAGTAATTACTTAATAAAATCAAATGTGTGATATTTTAAGTTAATAATAACATCCTATATTAGTTCCTCATAAATATTATTCATAGTGGTAAGTACATTTTGGTGTTGGATAATAGAATGTATAGGTGGGTAGTAAAGTTACTCCAACTTTTTTTAAAATTCCACCATATTAGTAGCAAATTATTACATGGATAGAGATGTATTTAATGGTTCTAGATAATTAAAATTTGGAGGAATGAAGGGATCATGTGTTAAATTTTAATTTCTCCATAAGTTGTCCAAATCTTATTGATATCCCATACACAATTCAATAGTAAATCTTTCCTCATCATGTATCTACTTTAGTTCTTTATGGTCAAATTTAATTTGGATCATGATATGGTTGGGTTGAGGGTTATGATCACATTGGGCATTAACCTTATAGTTTTCCTCTAAAAAGTTATAAAATACATAGGGTCCATCAACTAGTTCATGTTTAGGTTGGTTGATGTAATCATGAGTTATTTTCTCTATTTGGATCCTCACCAACCCTATCATTATTTAAATATTTTGAATTTGATCATTTAGATTATTTTGACACCTTATTATTAATTTTTATACACCTCAATGTATTTTTCTCATGCATAATGGTATATAAAATTTTGATACATCAATGAAATATAATATTTTTTATTGTTTTTAATAAAAACATAAATCAATATACCATGTGAATATGAAAAAGATAAGTGAAAAACCTATTGAATCCCTAGAAATGACTAATGTTTTTATGGAAATATATCATTTAGTGAAAAAAAGATAGTTTTTATAACTTCTTATTGTATGGAAATGGCTGACTAGGGTTGTCTCACGTGAGGTGTTTCATAGTTTGTTCAGTTAAAATTTCTAATTCACTTATGAACAACTTATTTTTTGATGATATTATTATATGAAAAATATATAATTTGAGTTTTGGTTTTTGAAAATAATTCAAGTGAAAAAAAAATTATAATAACATGAAATGTAGTATAGGATTAGAATGAATGTACATAGATAAGGGTTTTATTTTAAGTTAACTCATTATTATAAATTTGTTATTTAAATTAAATCTGGTAGTTCAATCATGAAACCTCAAGCATGAAATAATAAAAATTAATTTATTGGTTCGAGTGTATCAAATGCCTAAGAAAAATAAATTCCACATTTTCATGTAATAAATGTTGATGTCACACCTCAATCAAGATCATGATACCTTCCAGGACCTGGATCCATCATATGTCGTTCCATCCGTTGAATGACACAACTCCACTATATAAAGAACTATATTCAATAGAACTTGGGGAAAAGATTTAAATAAAATAAAAAAATTAGGTAAAGATCCTTGTTGTGGTGGAAATTTACCACACCTATTCAAGTATCTTTAATTAATCACAAACCGAAGATATAACATTGATATTTAAGCACTGAATTCATAAAACACCTAACCTTCCCTAAAGACAAGCATTGGATCATAATTATATTATGATAATTAAGAGATCAATTGGTGTTATGATGAGTATAATATAATAAAAATAAAATAGGAATAATAATATGGATGTGATAGTATGAAATAAATATAGATAAGTTAATTAAAATAGAATAGATAATGATGAAAAAACACAAAATAACGAAAAAAGAATAATAATAAATATAGAAGAAACTATTTTCAATTAAAACAAACATGCATGAATTATATTAAAAAATATATTATATAAAACCTCAATTAAAATATAGAATATAAAAACAAGCAACAGTTTGGAATCCTCTAGTGTAAGGCCTCAGTTAGTTGATCCTATTCAGTCTCAAATTTTAGGTAGTGGGAAGATCATACCCTATATATAGAACAATATTCCTTGTAAATATCAGCTTATGTGAGTCTCCTAAAAATATTAATATAATTTATAATATTTCATTAATCTTTTTAGATATATGTTCCTCGATACATAGTGTATATTTCTAGAAATACTCAAGTATTTCAGGTGTTTAAATTCCCTTCTAGAATGGACTGAGTGACTATGGTGGTGTATCCCATCACCCATGTTTCATGGGTGTCACATGGTGAGGTAGTATAATAGTGGTTCTCAGAAGTAATTCCATCATGTGAATTCATCATTCAACAATTCCCCCAGTCTTCACAGTGGATGGGGTTTGCTATAGTAGAAATCCAAGCATCAATCTTCTCTGAAAGGGGTTCATGATTGTTATACTAAGTGGAATAGATGATACAGGGTGGTTTTATGAATATTTGTTTCCATTATAATAGAGAATGATCTTCCTAGTATTCAATTATGGATTCTCTGCATATTGGAGATAGTGGCGGTCTAGTATCAAGTGGGAGTAGTGGTGGCAGGCTATGTCTAAGCTTGGTGAGTGCAAAAAAAGGTGCAACGACACCATTTAAATTAGTAATAATAGTAGCTACATGAATATTGTTCCACATTTCTAATTAAGTTTACTATTCATTTGTTTTTATGCCAATTTGTTTCAACACTTACTTAAAATCTCTCTCTAGGGATGAGATCCTAGTTACACGTACACAAACTAATATTATGTTGCACTGACAAATGTAACCTGTATAGGCTTAGCCCAATGCACCTACTGGTTCCCCCATATGGGACTAACCACAAACATTATTACCAAGTTGGATCTTCCATTTTTTTTCTTGGATGACCTACACCTTCATGGGGATGACTAGATGGCTTTTGGGCTTTTTGGTTGAGGGATAGCATCAGGATAGCCAATTTTTCACTTAATGAACAATTAAGTTCTCAATGAAAATACAAAAAATATTCATATCAAAATTAAACATTGAAAATACCAATTTTACTCCAATTTAGTATTTATTTGAAAATCCCAATATTAAAAATAAATCAAGAAATACATGTTAAATTTTTGTTAATATAGTTTAAAATTATCAGAAATTGATTAAATAATTTCATGAAAATATCGATGCATCAAATACCCCCACTCTTAAAATATAATTGTTATCAAGGATAAAATATTATTATTAAATTTTAGATGGAACCAATTTTATCAATATTCATATCTCATAGTAATAAAAAAAGTTATTATTCATGTAAAACCAAATATTCACGCTTCTCATAAATCATTAATTTAGTTTCCTATATTTCAATGAAAAAAATCTATACACGCATTTTAACTTATCCCTTTGAAAAATGGTGGAACATATATTTTCTATCATTAAATTTTATCAATTAAAAATTATTACACATGAGAAGTCAAGATTCACATAACTTTCTTCCTTTTCACTCATCAATTATAAAAATTCTTGTAGAGTTATACATGTACCACGAGAACATGTTTCTTATTTGTGGGCTATAAAGAGAACTAAATCCTTCCTCCCATGATGAAAATGGGCACATATAATAATGATGAAATTACAATAAATGTTTATATAACTATGAGGCTTAATTTTAGTAGGAATTTATAACAAAAGTTATGGATTAAACATAAGTATTAAATCATAAAATTTAAAGCATAAGATCAAAAGTAAATGTTTAATGAAAATATCCCCATAAAAAAGATAACTGCCACTTCCAAAGCTCAAAGTAATGATGGAGATTAATATAAAATCATTAAGAATTACATTATCCCTTTTGAATTTTCTTTAGTTTTTAATCCTTTTTCAATGTACCTTTTAATAATTTTATAATATTATATTTTTCAATTATATTATTGGAATTTATCTCACATCCTCCACCTTACCAAAAATAATCAAAATCATAAGTCTATTAATGTTGATTTTTTATTGTTCCATGTCACAACTCATTCCTATTTCTTGAATTTTTTTTCTTTTTTCTTTTTTGTAAGAATGGAAAACAATTATGTTCAATAGATAAATACAAAACACTATAAATTACCAATGTAACACCCCTACACTTCTGCCATACAATATAGTGTTTTTATTTCTTTATTACTTCCTCACCCCACACATAAACATTAAAATATCATGTAAAATTATAAGATTAGGTTAAGAATAGATAAAAATGTATTTAAATATGGATCATCCCTAAAAAGGTCATTCATAGTCTCAATTGGATAATCAAATGTTAATGTATAATTTCGTACCAAGTATAATATCTTATCAATAACAATTACTCAATCTCATCCATCGTCCCATGTCATTTTAATTGTGTTTTTTCATAGTTATATTATTTTGATGGTTCAGTATGGATCTTGTTAGTAATGCTCCACCATCTTGTCATCAAATTCCACCACATGGCTGGTATCTTCTTCTATATATAAAAAGAATTTCATTTATTATATCTCTTTTACATTTTAATGAATGAGTAGATAATGTTGTACCTCATAATTCTTCCAGAAGTTGTCTAGATATTATTGAACTCCCATATGTTGCTCACCAGACAAGCCTTCCTCACCATGAGTCAATTCTAGCTCTTCTGTTTTAATTTATTGAGAAGTCTCTAATATAGTTACAGATATGCGGAGTTTCCATGGTCTTATATTTTATTATAAGATGTTAATAAATGAATTATTTTGGGCTGTGACAAATATAAATTCATTTAGTAGAAAGTATCAGGTCTTATTCTGGAACCGTTGTTCTAAAGATAATTTTTAGTACCTAAAAGAGTTTTTTTCAGCACTCCAGTTCTACATTTTATAGAAGAGTGAGTTTAATTTGAGGTTTTTTATGCTTTTTCACAACTTTCTTTTAGTTGTGTTATATGTAATAATTAATAAAATATTTTTTTGGTTCCTTTAAGTTACATCACCATGAGTTTGAAAATGCCACTGATGATCCCATGTTGGAAGTATTTGTGTTTTCATTGATTTTGAGGAACTTAGTGCGAATTATGTGGTATTTAACAATCAAAAGAGTTCGAGTATTGTATCCTCATATCTTTACATGAACTTATGGTAGTAAATAAAGAGATAAATATTAATATAATATGAATTTTATATATCATATATTTCAGTAAAGGGTAATGTATACCTGATTCACTGAGAAGGAAGTCAAGAAGTGAAGTTCTACATAAATCTAGTGATTCAAGGAGTGTAATTGAAGATATATTTGTGATTAATCTTGATATGGGAGAGGTTGGTGGTAGATGATACCTTTTTAGATGACATTACAATTATAATTTTTTAATTAGGAGGAGCCACAATAGATAGGTTTTTAGGTGGAGATCTCAATAGACCAATTTGTCAATGGTGATTCCCTTGATGGTTATGTTGGTAATGAACAATACAAAGTGTTTTTATGGGGAATGATATTAATTAATTTGGTGATGAATGAGGTAGTTCTTCATTAATTACATAACTAATCTTTTTTTATGTCATATCTTGAAAATGATGTTCTGAGCACCGATATTTTATTTTTGATGCACTGAGTTGATGGGTTATACTGTAGAGGTTGTGCCTTGATGTTTTGGTTTCAAGAAGTTGAAGGGTGAGAACCAACATTCCAAGGGTATTCTAAATCCATTTTATGATAATATGTATAAGTGGGTGGATATCTCAATGAACATCATAACTAATATACCTTGATACTAGGGATCATATGATGTTATATGGGTAATAGTAGAAGGATTGATGAAATTAGCCTATTTTACAGTGACCAAGGAGTCATGTTTAATGGAGGTTTTTTGAGAAGTACATAGAGGAGGTGGTGATACCCCATAGAGTCTCTAGGATGAGAATATTTGATGGAGATCCTCATTTTACATTTAGGATTTTCACATGTATTTAAAAATATCTTAGCTCTCAATTATACCATAATGCTGGTTTCAATAACTTGAAGGACAACAAGAAAAAGTAGATTATTTAGTCCCTCAAGGATAATTTCTTTATATTTGTCCTAAATTTTGGAGGTTTGTGGACGAAGAACTGGGATTTGGTCATGTTTTTATATAATAACAGTTTTTAATCATCCATTAGTATGTATCGATTTGAATCTTTGTATGGGTAAACTTATTGTTATCCATTATGCGGGAATGGGTTTGGAGAGTTAAAAATTATCTGTCCTAAACTAGTTTAGAGAAGAATAGTGATAGTTCTGGCTGTCCATAATAGGATGAAGGCATTTAATGATTTAAAAAAACTACTATTCAAAACATAGGAGTAGACCCCTAGAGTTTTACAATGGAGATTATGTATTCATTATGGTGTATTATCATTTTGTTCTGTGATGGTTTTTAGGGAATCATCTTTATCACTAGTATATTAGCCCTTTTGAGGTGTTAGTTCCTATTTAATATTTTGAATATTAAATATAAAATCCCCTTAGACAATCCAGATACAAGATGTCTCCCATGTGTCACTAATTTTCCATTATATTAACAACAACTCACACATGATCGATTGGGTGGAGACCGTTGATGACGATGGATCAAACTTCAGGGAGTGAGAAATGGATATATATGACTGATTTGAGAATGTATTTCATTAGAATTATATTCCTTTGGTTCAATTCCATTTATGGTATAGTGGCATATAGGTTATCACCTTGGAATTTGAGTCACATATTCCCTCTTAGTATCATGAGCTGTTTTGTGTTTATATTTTCTCTTTTAGTGATTCTCATTTTTGTGGTCGTTGAACATTATCTGGAATATGATATTTTTTTCACTTCCTTTATTCCTTATTTTAGTATTTGGTCTTATTTGAATGGAATCTACCCTAGGAGTCTGTTTTGGAGTATCTTTCTGTTTTTTGGTTGTTTTTCACCTTGTTCCTCTAAGTGAGGTGGTTGAGTTCCTATGATGATGAGATTATTGAGAGGTATCTCATGGGGTTGATGTTCATGTGGCCCATTTTTATATACTATCTCTCCATGTTTAGTGATAAAATATCTAGTGAAATATTTTTTAATAGGTGTATTATAAAAGGGATTAAATTCTTTTAGAAAATCCCTATATGTTTTTTTGAACCCCTTGGTTCAGGGAGGAAACCTAGAACATGTTTGGTGTAGTTTTGAAGAAGAAATATGTATTCAATAGTATTTCAAAATGTGAAACATATTTTGAAATGTGAGTTGGCTCTTCATAACTGATGTGATTGTTCATGGATTGCATTAGAGAAGTTCTTGGAGTTTAATTAGTGATATATATAGTATATTTTCAACATTAAAGGATTAGGTTTGGGATTTAATGAATCAATATCTTTAAACACCTGATGTTAACATGAATTTAATGATATGAATTGATCCATGTTTATATTATATCACATTTATCCATTTCTTAGTGGATCTTAAATCATGAAACATTCACAACACGAGAAACCCATTCATGGGCCAAAATTACTCATGGATGTGTGCCTATAAATAAAATATCTTCCTCAGTTTTCTATGTAACCCTTCAAATCTTTCACAACTATAGCTGTGAAAAGGTTTCTCACCTTGTTATATTTAATCACTTTCAAAAATTATTTATCCCTGACATCCTGAGATTTATATATACGTATTTGAGTTGTGTTTTCCCTGTTTTTCTTATATTTTATGCTTTAATATTATTCATTTACTATAATTGATTCTTTACACACTATGGTTTTTTTATCTTTTTTTGTAATAAATTTCATTATATATCTATTTTATTTGTTTTGTTGAGATGTTCGTGGTGAATTTTAGTTTCTTGATGAGAGATGTGATCTAATATTTATACATGTTATTACATTTTAAATATGAAAAATTTAAATCCTTGATATAAAGTATTCATTGCTTCTCATATTATATTATATAAAATTATAAATAAATAATTATTTATCACTTTGGATGATGTTATAATTAACCTTAATAAAGAAAATAAAATTAATGAAAAAAAGCGATTTATGGTTGTAATGATCAAATGTTTTGCCATGGTGATAATGAATTTACTCTCTATTTTCTATATAATGATGTATGTATATTTATTCATTTTTTAACATGTTTATTTTAATAAAATGGTTAAATAATGAAAAGTCAATGATGTTGGTTGTCTAAATAATTAAATAGTGTTTTTTTAAACCCATTCTTATTTTTTATGGGAAATAAAAAAGTTATACCAAATGAATGATTAATTGTAATATATCATTCAAATGATAATGAAAGTGGAAAAAAATAGTTGATTCTATAAATTATTGTTGATGATAATAATAAAGAATAATTTTAATGAAAAATTTCTCTCTTAATGTTTGTTGAAACTAGAAATTATTCTTATAAGAATGGATAAATAATTTATGGATTATAATTGATGACATATTTGGCTTCATGAGACTGTAACCTAGGATAAAGGAATCATTTAAATAATGATGATAAATAAATTGTGTTTTGGTAAAGATAACTGTTTTGGTCTGAGATAGATTGTTTTCATGTGAATGTTAGATTCCGTGATTTTTGGGTCTACAATTCCTATTGAATATGTATTATATTTGTTGTATTTTATTTTTTCTATATATGGTATCCTTTTTATGTGACATGATGTGAGCCTAGGATGATTGGTGGATGATGAGATATGGATAGAGAGTCCAAGGTTTGTTGTATCTATTGGCTCATGAGATAGAGGGATGCATATTGATATGAATAGAGATACACATTGTTGTGTCATAGATGAAACAAGGATTGTTGGAAGGAATTAAATAAGGGATTTCCCATTGTAATTTTAAAAAAATTATTTCATTCTAATTAATAAATATTTTAAAAATATAGATGAGCAATTTTCTTGTTTATTTATTCCTTTCCCCCAATCATTGGGGAAGATGATTGTGCTTGATTATGATTGTATTTTTTGAGAGATTAGGTTATTTTCTAGAGTACCTGGTATTATGGAATGATAATTATTTTGAAATGTTTTATCCCCTGGAGTAGGATATTTAATGGAAGGAAAATATTTATAATATTGTGGAACAAGGGAATTGGTTGGATTATTCTAGGAGAGAATATATATCATTGGATGTTAATGACATGTAAATGAGATAATGTTAATTAATGGATGATTAATTTATTATGACAAAGTGAACTGTTTAAATAATGAAATAAAGAAATGAATATCTTCTTGTATTCATGTGTGTTTATAGCATTTCAATTCATTAATAGTTGAAGCTAGGTATCTATGGGATGGAAATTATAGAGGATACTATGTATTTTTTAATTCAAAAAGTGTGGTTGTGATATATATATTATATCTGGTTTGTTTTTTTATTTCATACACTACACTACCCATGGAATTTGGGTGGTTGTTTTTTCCAAAATCTAGGTTGGCCAGGAACAGATGGATGACTACCCATTTTGGATTCACCATCTTCACCTGGTAGTATTCTTTTTTGCTACAGACAATGGTTATAATTCCCCATATATTATTTTATAGTGATATAATTTCTTTTGGTTATTTGACACACATGTATCTTCAAATATAGTATCCTATGGACTATTATTGCAATATTGTGTATGATATTTTTGGTTTGAGGTATATTACATTTCATATAAGTTTTAGGGCTCCATGAATATAATAGATTAATATCAGGATATTTGATGAGGTGATGTGATGCAATAGGTTCATAGTATGAGATGAGATGATTTCATACATGAGATGAATGAGATGAAATATTTTCCCATGTGTCTTTAGGACGGATAACTTTTAGAGACAGATGTCTTAGGATGTGTGATTTTAGGGGTAGAGTAACAAAAAAGTGGAGAAGTGGATATGGGTAACCTTATTTTTACATTGTACATTATGATTTTTTGTATGTGAAACACTGTGAGAGATAACCATGGAGGGACATGTAATATAGTGTACATGTTTAGGTGATGAGTTAACTTCACTTGTTATTCAACAGGCTATAATATGTTTTCATTATCTTTTTTACAAGAGTTATTGGGGAAAATACTGCTAAGTATAATTATTATGATCATTGTATATATAAATATAATCTATTTTCAGGTCTACGTGACATGGTTGGTGATCGAGAAAGAATTTTGAATGTTTTGGGTTTTTATGTTATTTTGGGCTTCCTGGTCACATACGAGTCTATCTATTGGTACTTGTTTTTTTCATAAAATATTTCAATTGTATGATATTTCATTTATATATTTATTAATTTTAATTCTATCTAGAGGAGGTTTCATTGGGTGATTATATCTTATCTCCCATTTATCATATCATAGATGACAATTCCTTCAATTTGTGTTTATGAAAAACCCTTGATACTTGTCACCAACCTGTGGCCTAATAGAGTCATGCTTTTGGTGTTATTATCTTTCTTCACTAATTTAATCCAAGGACGGTAATCATTGGGGGTAGATATAATAAAAATTTCAATATATATTTTTTTATTTTTGATATATTATGTAAATAGTTCCCAAATACACTATATTAATTATTCTATGAAATTAAATAGATATATTTGTTACATTTTTCGATATATAATTTTTTAGAGAATTGAATCCAAAAGTGTGGGTCTTGGGTGCCCCATTAGGTATTAGAACACAATTTAGTAATTTTTGGAAATTTTAAGGGTAATCATTAAGAATATTGACCATAGTTTTAGAAAACAAGTTCGTGTATAACTAATATAAACATATATGTTTAATATTTCATATATATTTTAATAATATTATTACCTTATATTAGTTTTTTTTAATTTATTAAATTATATTAATGGCAAGATTTTTTTATTAAAAAATAGTGGTTGAAACATCAACAGGTAATCCAAATATAACTTCAACATTCAATACATTATAATGTCAGTATTATGATAATAATTACGATAAATTGATAATTATATATATAAATATTAATATATTATGACTAGTATTCAATACATAACAATATGATTTATACCATAACTATAAATGTTTAGAGTATTTAGAGCCCAAATATAAAATTTTATTATTTTATAAAAAATATTATACACCTCCCATAATGATATTCACTATAAGTACTCCTTTTACGGAATACCCTATTAAAAAATTCATTTATAACATGGGGAAAGGAAACATAAGAAAATGGTGAGCTCAGATTCTATGTTTGGGTATGTATGAGAGATTCCTATCGATTATCATATGAATGAACAAAATAATATCAAGATTGTGAAATAATGACCACAACTTACAGTGTTTATACCCAATCTATCAAAGATCATAAACATGGGTTATGGAAGAACACTTTATCATTTTGAAATACATAAAATAAAACAATGACTACTCAACAAAACTAAATCTTAAAAAATATGCTAATTTCATTGTTGTATGTTGTACCAAAATAAGTGTAGAAGCCATTTTATATGTAAAATATAACTACCATGACCATAAGATCAGCCATCAACTCATGTTTCCCATAGAAGATCAAGCACATTTACATGTTTCCCATAAAGGATAAAGAACAACTACTAGTTTCCCATTAATGATAAAAAAATTAATCTTTTTTCAATAACTATATAAATAGATACAATACATTAACAAATAATCATAGAGATATATTTTTCCCACCCATAAAATTGTGAAAATCATCCATATGTGTTCCAAAATACAAAAATTTCATCATATCATCATACTGTCATATCAAAACCAATATAAATAAAATGGGTCTTAAAAATATTTCATCAATTCATAGATAGTAAAATATAAATGTGTTCAAAATAAATAAAAACCATTAAAATAAATAGTAATAATGTTTTCATTGGATCATATCCATAATCCATTATTTGGTATTTTATAATAGCCTCTTTTTGGAAAAGTGGGAACCATACGGAAATATCCACAACCCAAATTCTCTTTAAAACAAACCAAAAATACCGAATTAAATGTTAATAATCCATCACTAAAATTCCATAAAAACGAAATTCAAAGAACCACCTGCGCCATCAGTGTTGTTCAGTCATACACTACACATTGCTTCCAATGAAACCAAAAAAATCCATTTCAAATTTTCAAAACAAAAAAACAACCATGTGACTATCATCATTTCCACGGCTTCCAAACTTCCTCAAGACACACACATGGACACATAAGATTAATCCATGAGATCACAGACAAGATTCATCCACTATAAATAGACCTCACCACCTTGAGCATTTTTTTCGTCACCATATTTTTTCAGTAGACAACACCGATGGTGCTGATGAGAACAACCTTGTCGTAGTCATGAGATACCATCACTAGAGGACATAAAAACCAAAATATTAAGTCTCTACACATATACAACACCTACCATCACCATAGACATATGGTTACATCACCCTATAAACACATATTTCTCCCATTAGGAAACTCAAAACCTCCTTGGTAACCATCAAACTAAACTGAACTAGAAGGGAGAAATGAAACATGAATAAAGGGAGGAAGGAGTGACATGGAAGGGATGAATAACACTTTGATGAAAGGAAACCCAAAAACAGAGGCAAAAAACCATGAGGCAAGAACAAACCTAGAATGAGAAAGGGGAAAATGGTGCTGAGACCCAAAAAATACATGAACAATGTGAAAGTATGGGTTGAAACCCAAAGAGAACCACCATGATAAAATTATGGGTAAATCGGGACTGAAACACTAAAAAAGGAAAAGCATAATGGAATTGAAGTCAATGAATAGAGGATCCCACATTCCCCCTACTCCCACCACCATAGTCACAACCCATCTAAAAACCAATAAAACCGGCCAAAGTGGAGTCTTATGTGTTGGAGTAGACCGGTAGAGCAGGTGAGGGAGAAAAGAAAATGGGTAAAATTCAAGAGTGATGAGGATGGTAACCTAGAAGTGGATAAAATTTTCTAGGAAAGGGAAAATGGGGAGGGAATCAAACCAGGAGAAAAAGTAAGATGAGGTGGTATTGTTGTCGGGGAGAGCTCAAAACCTTAAGAAAGGCAGAGACGATAGAAGAGCCTAGAAAAAATGCCAAGAAGGAAAGCATGAGATCATATAACAAGTATATAATTGTTATAATCAATGTATGTTATCATACAAAGAAAAGTATTTCAAAAAATGACAGTGAACTATTCAAGGGAAAAATATCCTTTTAGCTTCTAAATAACATATTGCATTTATAGAACTGTGCACATATAAAGGGAAAAATTTTCATTCTAATATACCTTGTAAACATTTAACGGAACTATCAATGTAATTTGTTTTTCATGATGGCGGTAAAGGAGGTTCATTCATTATATGTTAAAAACAAAAATTCTTTTCACTCTTTTGTAAAATTGATAAAAAGTACCTTGTTTAAAAAGAGAAATATAAATTTCATTCAAACCATTTTTTAAAAAGAAAAACGTGGGTAAAAAGGTATATAATATATAATTTAAGAGTAATATAAATATTATTTCTATATATTTTATGGAAAATATAGATATGGAAAAAATAAATTCCTAATGAAGACTCAATATAAACAATTTGGATTAGGGATGATATTGTAAAAAATACTTTATCTCAAGTCTGGTGTTACCTTATTGATGTTAAAAACTCTTATATAATAAAATTTGATTTATTATATATATATTACATGAGAATATTCATATATATCATACCATTAATGTTTTAATTTTTACGTCTTATCACATATTTATTAATAATTTTTTATTTAAATAACTATTCTGGGTTATAACTGGTTCGTTTTCGAAGCATGTTTTGGTTTGGGCATCTGGATACCTATACTATTATAATTGTCAGATCAATAAAAAAATTTAAATATTATATAAAAAACAGATAATCATTATACACAAATTTATAATCATTCAAATAAAATTAGTGATAGTGAAATGAATTATACTGTTCATGGAGACAGTATGACGTACGTACACTTAAACGTTATTTCCATTATTTGAATGATGGAATGAATGTAAGTAAAATAACAATTAAAGTTTATATAATAATTATTATATCATTTATATCATATTTATTTATATATTTTCTCCCTATTACCATCAATGTAAAATATAAATGGAAAACTAATCACATCGCATTATAGAGGTGGTGGTCCACATGTATGTATGAATTACATTATCGTTTCCCAAAGTACCGTATGGTAAGAATTTTTAATTGATATTGTTATTAAAGAAGTATACTTTTTTCATTAATATCATATAAATACTTTAAAACAATAATAATTACCATCCATAAAAATGGTGATGAAAAATTAATTGTATTACTATTTGGATAAGGTAAACTATAATTACAAATTAGCGATACATTCACTTCACATTTGATGGGAATGATGGTGTAAAATGGTGTTTTTGAAATCATAATAAAAGTTAAAACTATTTTGGATACATAATTTATTATTTTATGGTAAATAGAATATATTTATAGGAGGTAGTGAAGAGTAGAAAATTAAAGTGATAGGGTTGGGAGATTACCTCCTCTTCAAAACAACTCCTTTAGTTATCTTATAAAGGGCTCTAGGGTTAGTGTTTTGGGAATAAATAAACATATATTATATGTATAGAGATGTTGAAAATAAATGAATTAATAATAATGATGATAATAAGTTTCAATTTGGTGTAATTAGTGATGGATGATACACACTTTTATAATTTTGGTGAGCGACCATTTGGGAATTTCTAAAACGATTAAATTATAATATATTCATTATCAAGAAAAATACATCCAAATAGAAATGGATTCTAAGATAAAGTGGTATTAGGTTGAAATTTGATAATAAAATAGAATTTACACAAGTTTTGTTTAATTTTGATCCTTATCATTTTGATTTACGGTTAGTTAACATTTTTTTATTTTAACTATAGGGAAAAAATTCTAAAAATTAAAAGGTCATAATATTTACTTATAAGGTGAAAATTGGACCATAAACTATAACATTGTGATATTTTAGACCATATAATAAACTTTTTGTATTATTTAATTATTTTTATAATTTTTATATAATTTATTAAAATATTATTTTGATAAAATATCAATTTTGACAATTTTGACACTATTCATTTAATTTAACATTATATAAATCAAAAAAAGGGGGAATTAAAATAAAATTCTTTAAAACCTATGTATTATTTAATATTAACATTGAAAATTAATTTTACACATTAAATAATTAAAATTATACATATACTTGTATTTTTAAAATCATTATTTATATATTTCTATTAATTGAAGAAATATTGCATCAGTGTTGCATAAGAAATTTTGGTCATTATATTATTACTAAAAATTTTAGAAAAATTATAATCATAAAAAAAAATCTTATTAATCTCGAAATATATATTTATATTAATTCATACTTTAATTTTTTCTATTTTTGAAACATACAAGATACTTAAAATAGAGAGAGTGACATTTTGTAACTTTTTTATTTAAATAATACATAAGTAATGTTCATGGAAAAATATCCATTAAATATCACAATTTTTATCCAAATATGATGAGGGTCTAAATAAATTCCTATAATTATAATTTTTATGAATAATTATTTCTTTATCACACATCATTAAGCCACATTATCCCAATTTAATTTTACGATGGTGACACATTTCACCACGGCTGCGCTTCATAATGCCTTATATAAAAGAGGCATATTTTCCATAATTAGAAATCCAAAATCATAATATTTAATCCATTTACCCAAAATAAATTTCTATAAGTGGAATAAATTCATTATAATTCACGTATTGGAAATTAAAAAAACATATTTTAAGAAAAAAAATACAATATTTAGAAAAAATTTGAATTTATTTCTATATGTTGGTTAGAAATATATTTTTTTAATGTATAAAAAATTTTAGGAATTAAAAAATATATAAATTTTATTCAAATAATTCACCAATATTGATGAAATCAATTTAATTATATAAAATATAGTTCTTGCCTTAAGAAATTTTTTTAGAAGAATATTCACTTTTATTTTAAAGTTAATTTTTTTTTAATTATAATAATTTAAATTAAAATCAATTAACATTATAAATCGGTATGTTATATGTGTTTCATAATTTATTTTTTTACTTTTATGACCCTCCAATAAAAAATATATATGGTAACAAACACATAGTATTTTAATAATGTTACATGGTTTATCTAAACACCTTGTTGTCTGTAACATAAGATATTGAATAAATAAAAATATTTAAAGAGAAATATTTCACAAAAACCATGGGATGTTACATTATACCCCCCATAAAAATAATTTAAACAACAAAATTCATCACTATGAAAAATATATATATATATATATATATATATATGGATACTTATACCTAATTACATAATATGTTTTACACACAGCTTCCATAAAATGGATGCTTCACCAAAAAAATTTAACTAGGAAAGTGGTTTTGTTTCATTTAATTTTCTATATATGATATAGATTCTCAATTTGATGTTCTTCTTGATAAATATATTTCTCTAGATGTATAATATATTGGTTTATTACATGTTAAGGATCCAGTATGTACTTGATCAAGAAAGATAGATGGAACACATTGTGAACACGAGAGAAATTCAGTAGAAGCACTAATTGTTAAGCTACAATCCTGATATAGTATAGAATTTCCAATAGGATAGTATAAAAAGCACTTATCATGACCTTATTTCCAAATCTCATCACTTTATTCTATGGAGATATTCATCGTAATATATTGTAATGCAATTCAAACACTAGATCTTTTCGATGATTTTCATCCGAATTTTTTTTCCAACTCTAAGATCCCCTTATATGTTATTGAATAGATATAACCTAATTTACTATTTCTTTATCTATATCAATTCCCAATAGATTTATTTATTCAAATTAATTCAATAATGTGATGGTTTTTCAATTCATACAATAGAGTTATTCATAATGGTCCATCTAAATAATGGAGTGAAGGCTATTGTTGTATGAAAATTCCACCAAATGAATGTGTTGACCCAACCACCTCTGAAATCCATTGAGAAACATCTCAAAATTTATTCTATGGTTTTAATGGTCTAATTAGATCGGACAAAAATATGAGGATGATAAGATGAAAAGAAATAAAACTCTTTATATAGAACATGGTAATGAATTCCCCAAAACATTTATGTTAACCTCAGATTCATATAAGATACAATTGGTAGGGATACTCAATGAAATATTATGATTGAATTAATATATATTCTAGAAATATGATAAATATTGAAATATTCTCTCAAAAAAATTATGAGTTATAACTTATTAAGGTGACTTACTATAACCTATATTTCATTTTGTTTTTTGACGTATTTGGGTGTCAAATGATAAAATCCATGGTGTTGTTTTCACATTCTCATTCTGGTATGTGTAATTTCCATAACATACCAATATATTTTTGTATAAGATCCATAACTTTGTGGAATTATTATCACTGAGAAACATACTATGAAATATCTCTCTTAACTCCATCAAAAAATAAATAAACTTTCAATTCTCCATACATATTTTTTTCTTCTAGTATGAATAGATAATGAAAAATACCAACCTCATCCAAAAACTCCTTTATCAAATATTTTATGGGAAGGTCCCATTGATGGTTCTTGTAACTTATTATTCATTCAAAATTAAGGTTGATACTAGGAACATTTCTCAACCACTATTAAAACCTTATATCTACTTTCTCGATATATGTAATGTTTACCTGGATAGATGGTTAAATATTAATTAGAGAAAAATAGTACTTTCCCCTTCCTTTATGATTTCCAAATCCATCATTTGTAAATCCAAAAATATTGGATCTTTTGTGATCCTAATTATAGATATTCTAGCATGATCATTTCTACATAAAGAATCTAATAACTTGTTATATTTCTAAGGGTGGTAATTAATTGAAAATATACAATATTTTATTAGTTCCATCCATCTTGTTTGGTGCATGTTCAAATATTTTTCAATAAAAATCTACTTTAACTTTTCTTATTAGTAATTATGTCCCAACAATCTCCTTAGAGATAATTCCGCTATATCTTTAATTCCAGAATTATCATATCTAAATCCAAATCAGGTGTTGGGTAATTTTTTATCACGAACCTTCAATTTCCATGCTACATAATTTATCACCATAACATTTTTCATGATAAAACATCGCTATCCTTTATTTGATGCATCACTATAAATCGGAAAACCTTTTATAACACCCTGAGCACATGCTTCTGGAATCATTTCATAAAAACACATTCTGCTTTTTGTAAAAGATAACTAAAAAATACAGAGTGATTTATACAATATAGTGACTTTACTAGTATACGTTCTGTAGGATTAGAAAACACCATAAATTTATCATAGTAGAAAAAAATTAAACAAATTCCTATTACGCTTCCATGTGCATTGAATCCAAAAATGATAACTTCTAAATTTTAGAATCTATGATAGTTGTGAAAAAAATTAAAATAATGGGATTTGAATTCAATTTCTAAAAAAAGAGTTTCAAAAAAATTGAAATATATTTTAAGAAATCTTGTGTTGAAAATAACTTTAAATAATTTTTTAGAAAAAATACTTAAATTTTATTTGAAATACCTTTTGAATACTTTACATAAATTACATACACTTATAAATACTATAACAACTTTTAAATTAAACACATTCAAAATCAATTTTAATAAAATCCATTGATTTTTAGAAAACATTACAAAATATTTTTAAAGAAAAACACTATAGAAACATGAAACATTAAAGGCTATCTTGGGACCACCCACTTGGAAAGGGATCATTTCACTCCTCAATTCCCTAAAATATTTACAATGTTCACGTTCTGGATTTTATAAAATCATTTAAAATCTTTCTATACATACATATATATATATATACCTTCACTGGTGTTTTTTTAAAATATGGTAACAACAAACCCTTACATGTTTGTATTTATATACATAATTTCATAAGAAATCATGATACAAAATATATTTATTTTCTAACATTAATTAAAATATGTAAAATAAATTATGATTATCATTCATGTATTTTTGTAACTGATAGAATCTACATTAAAAATATTTTATTAGGAAGGAATTATTTTTTCACTACTAATGTTTATACATCAAATATTCAATAAAACTATTACAATAATGAAATGTCACTAACTATAGGAGATAGCCATATCTCATAATGTTATTAAAATATATGAATGTTTTGACGCTTCAACATATAAAATAATAAAATACCAATAAACTATTGTGTGTTCTTTAAATAGGGAGATATTAATTTAATCTTTATTATAAAACTCAGAATGTAAAAACCATAAATCATTTCAGAATCCAAATCTCACCTTGAAAGGGTTATTTTTAAAGTTAGGAGATCAATTATGAATTTTTTTATTCTAACGACAATTGAAAATAAAATTTCAAAGGATATATTAATAACATAAATATTACAAAAAATAAAAATACTAATCCCTAATGGAAGATATATCAAAATCATAACTTGAATAAAACTTTATCATTATTGAATCATAATTTTAGAGTAAAATAATATAAATTCCCATACCGAAAACTAAAAAATAAAAATTGTAATATTGAAATAAGAAAACAAATTTTCCATTACCAATGTAAAATTAAAATATTCAACATATATACATAAATCCCAAATATAAATAAGAATATTTCCTTAAGAAAAATAGAAATCATAAATCTAAAATATATATTTTTTAGAATTTTTTGGAAGAAAATATAAACTGATGTAAATGAATAAATTGAAATAATTATTTTGAAGATGAACATTTTCCATTACAATTTTTTTTGAATAGTACTTCTTCTTGGCTTTGCTCAAATTCTCTCACTGTCTCTCATCGTCTTTCATACTTCTGAAACAAGAAGGAAAAGAACTAGAAAAAACATACATTTGAATCTCTTATCATAGAATTCCTCACAAACTAGAACACACACATATATATATATATATGCACTAATAGGTATGTATATATTTAATGAACCGTTTTTGAAACTTATCAACAATACATACAATATTATTTATTAATCATACTAATACAATCTTAATTTGAACCAAACAAACTGTTAACAAAAATTGAGGTACTCCTCAACTGATCAACAACCATATTAATTTTAAGAAGACATACCTAGGTATTGATGAATACAATTGGTTCTAGTCCAAATCTTACCTGAAAGATTTGGTGCAATAAAATTGATGTGGGACGTATACCTATATGAGATCATACCCCTCAATTTATCTTTAATTCTTCAAAAACAAAATTAATTCAAGAAATCATGAAATTAATGTTTATAGATAATGATATTAAATAGGATCCACAAATAGAGTAGAAAAATAAGAAAAAAATTAATCACTGAATTTGAATAATTAATTGAAAATAAAGAAGAAATTAAAATGATGTGACACTAAACTAAATCATTGTCAAAATAGATCCCATTTAATTAGAACATTAAAAAGTAATTTTAGAAGAATAAAACTCAAAAATATATCTATAAACCAAATCATAAACGTTATTTAAGATCAAAACCCTTACCAGCTTTATATCTGGTCTCAGAAAACCCAATTTGATACCCAAACATAAATCGAAGGTTGATGAAGCCAAACTAGACTCAAATAAAGAGATGTTCCTCATCATTAAGATTTCCCTTCTTTGGGAACTCTTATATGATTTTAAATATAAGAAAAAGAGATTTACTCTCCTCCATATCACTCAGTTCAGTCTGATACATCTCTTATGGTAGACTCTTGAAGATGAATCTCCCACAACTCATAATGTTAACCTCTTGTCTATCCCCATTCAGTTTCACTATTCAAGACGAATCCTAAACATGATTCTCCCTTAAACCAATATCGATTCAAAAATTTTTTAATTTAGTTTTTACTATAATTTAATTAGAAAATAATATATAATATTATAAGCATAAATTGTACTATATATGTATATATAATTTTATATTTTGATAAATTCATGATAATAATGTTTTCAAAATAATTTTTTTTATTAAATATTTTACAACTTTATACTCATGTGTTTAAAGAAAATTAATTCTTCAAATATATCATTATAATTTTATTTTTACTAAAAATGAATTTATTTAATTCTAAACAAAATTTATAATTATGAAAAAAATATTTACTATATTGAAAAAATATTACGATTCATTTTAACAAATCATATAACCATGTATTTACTTTAATTTTTTTATTAAAAAAATATATTAGAACATATCATTTCATAATAATATATTTCATATAATTATAGTTAATTTATATTATTTTATCATGTCGTCGTATTTTTAAAAAGAACTTTTTTGAAAAATAATTCAAATTAGAGTAATAAATTTTCATTTTAATTAAATGAAATCACACTCTTATAAAAAGTATTATTTATTAAAAATATATATAATTTATTAATTACATAATATTTCTACAAATTTAAATTCTCCCCCACCCGCCTTAAATAAAATTTTCCCTCAAAATTAATTCAGTAAAGTAGTGAAAATTCTTAATTTCCATCTTCATAATTGAGGAATTTTTAATGGGATTTATCTATATAAATAAAAATTCTAATCTTTAAATATTATTTTCCTCAAAAGAAAAAATCTAATCGTTAATATTTCCAAGACAGTTCCTCTAATACAAATTATAATTCCCAAAGCCCATGATTCTGGAATCAGTGTTTAAAAACATGTCATTTATTTTTTTATAAGAGATAACTATAAAATAGAATGTGCTTTATATAATATTGGACCATTTACTAGTCTAGGTTCTATAGGATTAGAAAACACCATAGATTTATCAGAGTAGAAATAAAATTAATCATATTCTTACTATGCTTCCGTGTGTGATAACATTAAAAATGATGACAGTTGAATTTGAACTTCTACTATACTTGTGAAACATCTTTAAAATAATGGGATGAGCATTCAAATTCCCATTAAAGAGATTTATAATCGTTGAATACCTTTTAAGAAATATTTTGTGGAAAAGAAAATTCAGAAGTGGTTTTGAAATAATATTTAAAAAATAATTTTTGAAAGAAATTTTGAATACATAATTTAGATTACATACTCTTTAAAATAATATAATACTTTTGAAATTATTTACATACAAATGTCACTTTTAATATAATCCAATTATTTTTAGAAAATATTACACACGCTTTTGATTGAAAAACACTATGGAAAAATGAAACATTGAAGGTTGTCTTGGGACTACCCACTTGCCAAAGGATGGGTTCCCTCTCCAATTTCCTACCATATTTACAATTTCCATGATATGAATTTATTAAATATTTTTTATGCTTTCTCTATATATATATATAATTTCACTAGTGTATTTTTAAAACTTGGTAATAGAAAATATTTACATGCTTATATTTATATAAACAATTTCATGATAAATCATGCTACTGAATTTTTTAATTTTCTCACATTACATAATATATTGTTTCTTCTGGAAATGGTGGTTGACCGTGTTTGTTTAAGGTTCAAACTTTCCAATCAATTTTTAATTGTTTTATCCGTAGAATCAGACACACCCAATGATTCTATATATATTTTTACCTACATTCTTTAGTTAGGTTCTCATTAGTTGTGGACCAATGAAGCTTGAGAATTTGCATTGGCTGAGAGAATGGGAGGTCAGACTCATCACACATTTTTGGGGGAAATTATTGCCTACTTCAGGACTCTCTTATAGATTTAAGTTATTTTCGCGAATCCTTATTAATTCACCAAGCATGAAAAATGTGTTTTCCTTTAGATTTGTCAATCAATGATTGATATCTATGGGATTTAGAGAATCCTTTATATGTATTTGAGGTTTTTCATCGATAGAGGATCATCCGTACGTATTGGAGATTCCTATTCAATGGTAACATTCAATATATTATATAAAAATCTCCTGGTCATTATGATGACCATACTATTTTTAAAGCCACTCAGTGGGAAACTTGATGTTTTTTGTCATTCAGAAAGACATGGATTATTTCAGAGTTGGGATCGTACCTGCAGATGGTCTACCTAGGTATCCTTGTTAAAAAGGAATTAGAACACATGTAGTTTGATAATAAATATGTTATATAACATTGTATGTGTTGGGAAAAATTCCTCAAGGTAACATTGCAGTATTTTTGGGTTGATTGTGATTGTTGACAAAGTATGTTTTCATGGATATTTGTCGAGTTCCTGAGAAGTTGTTGACAATCAATGTTGAAAAAGAACGATGACAAAGGAAAGGACGATCTGGAGGCGGTACAAAAGAGCAGTACAAGGTGGTGTCGTTTCCCAGTGTTTGCCAAATTTTTGGGGTCCAAAATTTGGAGTATGGTGAGCATCGTGAAAAGTGGATTTCCATGAAGATCATAATTTAATATGGCAAAGGCATGAGTTTCACGAATATAGGATGTATGGTTTGGATTTCACCAAGACCAGAAAAATGGAGGAGGTGAGTCATCGCAATTACGTCAAGCTTCGCGAATGGCAGAGGCTGAAGCGCATCGTGGCGGTAAAGGGCTTTGCGAGGGAGCTTCGCAGCGAAGGCGCGCAGGTATGTTGATGGTGATTCTTCGTGACTACGTCAAGCTCCGTGAATGAAAAATTGTTGTGGTGCTTCGCGATTTGGACAGAATTCCAGTAGAAACTTTGGACCTTCGTGATTTGAGATGATGTGGCATTGACTTCTCGTGGAAAGTTTGAGGATCGGTGGAATCGCCTATAAATAGAGGCCGACCCCCTTAAGAGAAGAAGAGAGATTTTTCAGAGAAAATCCATTGCTCTAGATTCGCAGAGGTGGTTCGTGAAGGCAGTGTGCATCACGAAAGAGGAGCTTCGGGGTGTCTATTGTAGCTCCGCCAAAGTTGTGTGCTCCATGTTGGCTCAGTGAGCTTCGCGGGAGGAGTTTCTTTGAAATGAGTTGAGCTTCGCGGGAGTTCTTCACATGAGAGCTTCGCGAAAAGGCAGGAGCTTCACGAAGGCTTGTTTGAGCTTTGTGAAATAGGAAGCCTTGCGAAGTTGGGTGCTTTGCGAAGGTACTTTCTAAAGGTAGTGACCCAGTGGTCAGAGGCAAAATGCTATCCATCAGTGGATGAAAGTTGGACTTAAACAGAGCATCTATCAACATTTGAAGATTCATAATTTCATGAAAATGAAGAGACCTACAGGTCTATAAACTGTGAGTGAATCCCTCCACAGAGTAATGAGATTAGGAAGAGGAAAAAGGTGATCCTCTCCACCATCAGTGAGCCAGAGAGAGAGAAATAGCGAGTGACCCATGGGAAAGCAGTGATCTGACCCCAAACCTTGCAAAGGCAGTGAGCTTGGGGCAGAGTGACTGTACCCAAAAATTGTAATCCACAGCTAGTGAAGTTTAGTGGAATTGGTACGACCGGAAACTTGTCGGCTTATGCTCCTTGGACGTATCCCTTTCCGGTGAACCAAGTAAAATTGTTGTGTCATGTGCATGCTTTAATTTCTGTTTACTTTGTGTAACAGTAAAGAGAGAGAGGAGTGTTTTTCTTAACATCAAAACAAGATCAGAACGGGCATTAATTTTAAATTAGTCATACCCTGATTCACCCCCCCTCTCAGGGTATTCAGCCTTGTGGACCTAACAGTATGGGATAGAAAATATTTAATGAAAAATGGGCTTGAACATTATAATGTCTTCCTACGTACTATACTTTTAAGGTAGATATCAATGTCCACGTAGTTGGGGCAAAGAAATATGGGGTTTATGCATAGTTAAATGGCCCAAAAAGAGATTTCATGAAAACTTTTACACTCTAAGACCACATGAGTCATGCTCAGTGTGGGAAATAATAAGTATTAGTAAACTTGACAATGGTTCCTCGAAAGATGTAGTTATGAGAGATGATGTGGGACTTACGTATATATAATGGCCCAAGTAAATGAAGACCAATACATAGGAAATAAGCACAAGAGCATGGTCCATAAATGTATTTGTACTTTATGGAGATTTAGAATTTTATCCTAAGACTTACTCCTAAGAAGGAGTCCCAAATTAAGAGGGACTTATGATCAGGGATTAATCCAGAAAAGGATTCCCAATGTTAATAGAAATTATGACTGGGCTTACTCCTTTGAAGGAGGCCCAAGTAAAAGGAAATTAACAATGAGGATTACTCCAGAGACGGAGGACCATGTTAAAGGAGATTGATACTTTTGTCTTACTGTTGAGAAGGAGGCCCAAATCAAAAGATCATCTCATCTCAAAGGATGAGGTTATATAGGAAACCCACAACTATGGTGACATAACTCTTATAAGTCACGAGGTTTTTGGGAGAGGTTCTTAAAGAATTAATTTCAGATAAATAATCCAACAAAGGACCCATGCCATAAATGGCTTTAAAGTGGGATTTTAAGGCAATGTCCTAAATAGGAGAAGTGGATTTTTCGGAAATGAGGAGACTAAGAAGGAGGCACACAAGTATTGTTCTGGCGCCCAAGTCCTGGTCATGCAAGTATACTTGCACACCATGAGTCACCTTGGGAAATGAATAATCTGTAGGGTAATACTTGGGAGAATTTGAACTCAATCCCTTAGTATCATCCCTAGAGTCATCAAAAAGGGTGGCACGCAAGTTCCCTTTGGAGGGAAAGGTGGCACGCAAGTGTCTTTATTTCCCCTAATGGAATGACAATTATGCGCACAAGTATTAATGAGTTCTAATAATTAGGACTTATTATACCTCTTTAGAGCTTCCCTTCTAGGTAAAATATTTCCTTGAATGTGTTCGGAAGACTTCAGATAAAGACATGGGAAACCAGAGCATGAATTTGAGTTTTTGAAAATTCTTCTTTTAAATGGGGGGCCCACAGGGTCTATTTATAGGCCCCTGAGAACCTTGGGAAAAAAAGGAATAGGGTGCTCAAATGACCTATGTGACCCCTATGTGGTGCGCAAGTGACTTGCGTGGCGCGCATGATACTTGCATGACACCCTCCAAATGTGTTCCTAGTTCATCACTTTGTCAATTTTTAATGTTCTTCAAAGGGTGACACCCATTGGGATTAATGTATTCCCCTTTTCTATTCGTTGGACTCTGTGAAGGAAAGGAGTGTCAAAAGAAGCCCCCCCCCTCAGAGTTGGATCTGAAAAAGGATATAAGATATGACTCTTAAGAAAATGAGAAACAAGGGTTCAGCGGCGCGCAGTGGTTGGTACGCAGGTTCCGGCACACATGGTTGTAGGATCGCCTATATATATGGGCATCACTTCACGCAAACCATCCTGCCTTCATTGGGTTTTATCTCTCTTAGCGCAAGTGTCTTCAACCCCCTAATGGGTTTGACCAAAGCGAGGCTGTTGACCAATATCAAAAAATTCAAGGTTGTGCTATCCCAAGATGAGGCTGATCATGCTACAAAGCTAAAGGATCTGAAGCATAAGAGCAGGGAGAAAGTTCTCCATCAAATGCATCTTTAGAAACAGTTAGATTCCATTACTAGGGAACATGACCAGCATAACAATTCATTGGAAGGAGTCTAAAAGAATGGTATGAAATCCATCACATATACCAAGAAGGGACTCCATCAAGCTAAAAAGTGTGAATCTGGTCGAGTGAATGAACTTCAAGTGTCTCCTAATGATGCTTGGGATTCCGTAAATCAAATTAAAATTTATGTTGAAAGCCTATTGTAATTCTTGAAAACAAGAAGATACTCCAATCTGCGGTTGTTCTTCTAATCTTGTGCATCAATTAATAAGGAATTACATCTACAATCATTTGTACCTACATTATCTTGATAATTACTTATATATATTATATATATATATACCCAAGCCAATAGACCTAGTAATAATAGTTTGATTTTTTCTAGGATTATTAAAACAACCCCACAAACATTGCATCTTTTGTTTCTCATTATTCCCTAAATCATACAATATATACGTTTAGCGAGTTGGGACATGGAATTTATTCAGATTTCCTTTTATAAGTTCCTGATTTAATGATTACCCTATCTTTTTTTGGAATTTTAA
The DNA here is from genome assembly GCA_963277665.1 of Viscum album. NCBI lineage: Eukaryota > Viridiplantae > Streptophyta > Magnoliopsida > Santalales > Viscaceae > Viscum > Viscum album. Next base: position 63,722,531 of record OY728151.1, on the reverse strand, counting down.
AGTCATGCATGTTAGACATAAAAAGTTCAATGTTTAAGGTTGAATAGCTTTGTCCGAATGGATTAAAATTGACTCAATTCCTTGATACTTTGTTTGAGAACATATTACCACATTCAGGTATAGGGGAAAACATGTAATCTATGACTTACGAAATTTTGAATCTGAGGGATTATATGAAAATGGGCTAAAATGCATTAGAAGAATTATTTCTTAAGAGTGAAGTTACCACTATTTGAAAAAACCCATTAGGGGGTTGAATTATGCAGTGCCACTTGAGGGTATTGACTGCATAGTAAAATAATAGCATCTTTTGGCTAATAGGTCCGTTTTGTAGACTACTTATGAAAGGCCACCTAAGGGCATGTGCTGTATAGTTAGGAAAAAGAACTCTCAGAATGTTATGTTTTCTATTGCTAAAATCCAGTGGAAGTTTATAGTGATTAAAATTTTCCAAAAAACGGAGTCTTCTTTATAGAGATAGGTACTAGAATATGGAAAGGATATTTCCAATAAATATTGTCAAAGAAATTAATTAATGCCACTCTTGTAAAGGTACGAACCAAACATATGGAATGTAAATATAAACCACTGACATGAATACATTCAGATCATGGAAAAGAGTATTGGAAAAATATGTTAACCATCGATGTTTTTGCGGATCCCTATATATTTTCGTTAAGACCAATAAGGAAAAAAGAGGTCTTCCCCCAAGAATGAAGTTATCACTATTTGAGAAACCCGTTGGGGGGGGGATTATGCAGGTCCTTCTAATGGCATTTCCTGCATAGTCAAATAATAACATCTTTTGGCTGACAGCTCTGTTATGTAGACTATTTATGCAAGGTTGCTTAAGGGCACATGCTGCATGGTAAGGAAAAATAATTCTCGAGTATCAGACATTTTGCGACCATAGGTCTAGAAAAGGGTTATGGATATCTGGAAGTATTTATGGTTTGGATTATGACACATGAAAATGGGTATCTTTCAATGCATGGAGGAGATACATAGACCAATACTGACCATAATCATGTGGTCGTAGGGTCTTCAATTGAGATACTGGACTTCACTACATATCTCATTAGGATGAGAATCAAGCCATACATAGTTCATGAATACAGTTTAACGTCTTGTGGGATGAGAGCATAGGATATATTAGTTTAGAGTCATAGAGGTTAGACCATAATGTGACAAACACATTCTGTGTTTTTTTATAAACCTGATGTGAATAAAGACCAGGGTCTTCAGGTCACATTAATGTTCTCATAGGGGGACTTTTTAGCCAAGGGACTGAAAGTGGAGATTGGGTTTAGGCCCAAAGGCTTGTGGCTGGGTTCGAGGGATGCTCAAATTTTTCTTCATATCCCATATGTATGGGAATCAAGACATACATAGTTCTTGAAATACCCTCTATATATATTTGGTTCGTACATGTGAAGGGTGTTAGAGACTGTTGTAATTTATTATCGTACATGCCAAAAGTGAGAATAGTTTAAGGTCATATGAATGGATCGGTGCGGCATAGTTTAGCATCATGTAGCTAGGACATATTTCTATGTAGTTTAATGTCTTGAAGTGAGGACAGTGGGGGACTGTATAGTTTAATGTCATATAGCAAGGATGATGATGAACCAATGAGAATATATTGGTTTTAAGGGGGGATTCATGTATCAATATCGTATGAGATGTAGGTGAAACAATGTGAAGATATTGGTTTTGGGCTTGAACCTTAAGTGTTTTCCTACGTAGCCATCCTAGAAGGAAAGGATCAATGTCCGCATAGTTTTATTGGGAATGAATTGGTGATTGAGTTGTACTTGAGGACGACCCGAAGATGGTGTCGGGACTTACGCGTGGTTAGCAGCCCAGAGAGGGTGTTATGGTTGAGGAATACTATATGCTCACAATAGTCATGATCAATGTGAGAAATAAGAGGTAACAACAACCCTAATGATGCATAGTTTCACATCATGTAGGACATATAAGAGACTGTTTCACAGATTAAATGTCATGTGTCACATACATGGGGTGATTGACATTTTAACGTCTTGCAGCTCATACGAACAGTTTAATATCATGTTGGACAACAAAGGGGAAACAGTTTAACGTCATGTTGGATGATAGAGGGGAAATGAAGTTTAATGTCCTACAGTAAGGAAAAAAGGGAACATCCAGTTTAAAGACATTCAGTGAGGACTATAGGGTGTATTTGTGTTTCACAAAATACTTCTTCAAGAATCTTGCATTGGTTGGAGTTTTAATGGGTTATCCATCCATTGGGATTAAATAATATGCTCCATTGGAGTAGACATTATGCATTGAATAAGGTCCTTCCCACTTTGGTTCAAGACTTGGAGGTTTCATTACATGTATCATTGGAGTTCTGAGGTCCAATACCAATTTTCCTTGGATGAATGAACAAAGAAAAACTTTTTTATTAAAAGCCCATTCTATTCAATTCTGAAAGACTTCCATGTGGTGCAGGGTGCACAAATTTTTTTCGTATAATCATTCCAATTCATCAAATCTCTTCTGAGATAGTTCACCTATGGATGACTTGTCACAAATTTATATAATGAGTGAAGGTAATTGAACCTCAATGGACAAGACTGCCTCTTTTCCATATACTAATGAATATGGAGTTGACCATGTAGCAGTACAGGTGGTGGTCCGATAAGCCCATAAAGCCTGAAAAAGTTTATTAGGTCACGATTTCTTATATTTATCCACAATATTTTGAAGTATGTTTGAAAGTGTCTTAATAAATGATTCTATTTGGCCATTAGCCGCTTCATGATTCTGAGATGAGTTGTAGGATTTGATGTTGTATTATTGATATAACTTTCACACCTCGGATAAACAAAATTTGGTGCCATTGTCCGTCAATATGGTACGAGGTACACCAAATCTAGTAATGATGTTAGACTTGACGAAGCTAATAATTCCTTTAGAACTAACTTCATTGAAATGTATTGCCTCTTCCCATTTGGAAATGAAATTAGTAGCTGTATGAATATATTTAAAATTCATGGATGTAGAAATAGGATAAGGTCCTACTATATCCATTCTCCATGTGGAAAATGGCCATGAGTATTTAGCTGTATGATGAAAATATGGGGGTTGATGAATGATGTTGGCACATAGTTGGAAAGAATGAAACCTCATAGTTAAATAAACACTATCTTGCATCATTGAAGGCCAAAAGTATCCATGCCTTCAGATTTGACCAGAAATTCTATATACAGACTGGTGGCCACCACAAACTCATGCATGTAATTCATTCATGATATTCATTATCTCTTCACCATCAATACATCTGAAGATAATTCCATCAAATCCTCGCTTTTAGAAATTTTCTTGGTGATCTAGGCTATCATTAAGATTAAAATTGACCACACGTCGCCAAACATGTTCTTTCCCGTATCTATCAGATGAGAGTGTTACATTTTGAAGGTATTCCCTGATAGGTGTGATCCATCCTGTAGTATATCCATATGGTTCAGAAATGGGACTGATTTCATTGATTTCATTTGTTCTGATTTGAAGAAAATGTGAAACTACATGACGGTGGAAATACTGATGATTGTTTCATTCAGATTTGGATCTTCCATGGTTGTGGCTACATTAGCCAGTGTATCAACATGGGAATTTTGTGATCACGAGACATAAGGAAATATTGGTTCTGAGGGAAGTTCTGCCATTAACTCTATTACTTAATCACACAAAGGTATTAACTCTTCTTTTCTGATGGTATAATCTCCATTGATTTGTTTGATTACCAAATCTGAATATCCTTTTACCCTCAAGTGAATCACTTATGCCTGAATCGCCAATTCCAAGCCTTTGATGAGAGATTGATATTCTGCTTCATTATTTGTACCACCTTCCAACAATATGAATGAATAGGGTACCAAAACCTTTTCGGGGGAAATAAGCATGATCTGTAACCTAACTTGGTAGAATTTAGGATCATCCATTTTCTTCCCTGTTGGACATTTCAAGGCACCATCAAAGTACATTTCCTATATTTGAGGATTATCTTGAATAGAGAAGATAGTACTAGAATGGTGGGATATACCAAAACTTTCATGCCAACGGTTTGAGAAAACCATTGGTATAGTTCATTTTTCTTAACAGTTTAAGGAAACCATTGGGAAATCTTCCATTAGAACACATTTTCCCAATGGTTTCCTTAAACCGTTAGGAAATCTCCATTTCTGATATGTTTTACCAAAGGTTTCATTGAAACTGTTGGGAAATGTCAAACTTTAATATCATTTACCAACGGTTATACAAAACCATTGTTAAAGAATACCATTCCCAACAGTTGTTTAAAACCATTGGGAATATTTTCCTCCAAATACATAGAACCCCAAATTCCCTCTCCATGTGTTACTGCAGCCCTATATCACTATCTCTCCCAAAGGAATCTCATTACCCACTTTCAGAAAATCCTTCCATCCTCTTCAGTCAACACTTTTCTTGTTCTACACTAAAAATCGGTATGTTCTATCTTTTTTTTTGTTATGATTCTATGATTTTTTGTTTTTTGTTTTGATTTGGATTTATGAATCTATGAATTTTTGTTTTATGTTTTGATTTGGATGAATTTCGGTTTTTATTTGTGGAGTGGGAGGGTGTGCAGATGGGGAGGGGGAGGAAGTCGAGGCAGGGCTATCCAAGTGGGGTGGGGGAGGGGCTTTCTGGGTAGGGTGGGGGAGGGGGCTATATTGTCCAAATGGGGTGGGGGTAGGGCTCTCTGTTTGTTTTATATTTACTATTTTCATTTGGGGTGGGGAGGGTGTGCAGGTGGGGTGGGTAGGGGCTATCTAGGTAGGGGGGGTGGCTTGTCCAAGTGGGGTGACGGTAGGTCTATCCAGGTGGGGTGGGGTAGATTTTTCTAGTGGGGTGTGGGGGGTAGGGGTGTCCAGATGGGGGGGAGGGCTGGGTTTTCTAAGTGGGGTGGGGGTAGGGCTGTCCATGTGGGGTCGGGGGGCTGGGTTGTCCAAGTGGGGTGGGGGTAGGGCTGTCCAAGTGGGGTGGGGGGGATGGGTTGTCCAAGAGGGGTGGGGGTAGGGCTGTCCAAGTGGGGCGGGGAGGGTGTGCAGGTGGATGAAGATTATAACTATAAACTCTGTATAAATTCTGGAAGTATTAAAATGTATAGGGACATTCGTTATCATTTTTTGGTGGGATTACATAAAAAGTGTTTGATGTTTTAGCCCTTTTTTATTTGGAGTTTCTATTTATGCTGATGTTTCTTATTGATACCAATGATGGAAATTTATTTTAGTTTCTAAATCGGCTGAGAATCCCCCAGCATGCACAGGGTATGCAACCTCTACCCTTATTTAATCATTCTGTTTACACAACATATGCAACCTCTACCCTCATTTAATCAGTGGACTCAAGTCATTAATTCAATCCTTCATTCTCACTAGCATGTAAGAATTTGAATGATTTATACCCATCCTCACATGATTTATTACCTTAGATAGTTTCCAACATATGTAATATGAGCTTTTGAATTCATCAGTTAACTAAGATCATATATTCTATTTCCCCCAAGATGACTGTCCTAATATAACATTAGGGTCAATTAAATATAGTTCTCATTGTACATTGTATATAAGGTGTTCTTCTTGGCCAATACTCACTTTTATGAGGGTGGGGGTGCTTTTCATTACCAATGATGGCATGTGTAGACATCTATAAAAATGTTATATAAGTCACAAGTTTAATTCAGTAAAGTTGTTATTAGTGATATAATTTATTATTAATCTCAAATTAAAAAAAAATGTTTTTGACTATACATTATGAAATTAAATATTTTTACAAGCCATGAACAACCTATTAGTGTAGAATCCTAAAATTTATTCACCAATGCGGTGCACTTGATTTTGGGAAGTAATTGGGTAATGAAAGGTATGACCATAGAGGTGCCAATAACGAGTTATTGAACATGAGTGAATGATTTGGGATGCTTATAACACATAATGGGACCTGAGGCATGTGCCTTTTATAGACCTAATGAAAATGAATATAAATAAATTTTAATTTTAATTTTGAGTACTTGTTCTTTACATTATTTTAATCGTTCACTACATTGACTAGAAACTTCTTCCTTTATCATTTACTTAAATGTATTTTCTATTAAATATCAAGCCTATTTAATTGTTTGTGACAAAATGACATATATAAATTCATGTTACAAAATGGTCAAAAGATGGATGTATGAAACCGATCGGATCTCAACAAAATTTCAAAACAATTTGGAGGGCTTCGTAGATTTTGAATTTCACAATTATCCAGATAGTGGTTGCATACACTGCCCATGTTCCAATTGTGTTAGTAGACCTTGGTTGAGCTGTGAAGAAGTCAGCTACCACATAACCAAATATGGTTTCCAAGAAAAATACTTTGTGTGGTATCACAATGGGGAGAAAATTAAATCTCAAATTAGCGATTATTGAAATGGAAGGACTGGAATGGAGAATTTGTTAGATGATCGATTTTCCTTATTCGTCATCATGAAAAAGAAAGGATTTCGACTCTAAAAGATTTTGATATGAGGACAAATGCTACATCTAGTGAAACTAATGATATATATAGGGTGAAAAAATTGAATGATGCTGCCATGACTCCAATATATTGACAATGCAATAAAATGAAAAAGATGGAATTTTTAATTTGACTATTTCATGGGAAAACTATTTATGGGATTTCAAATACACCAATAGATTACATTCTTACCCTCTTGAAGGATTTACTTCTAGATTATGTAGATTCTCTCTCAAACCACTATATGTCATTGAAGTTAGTTGAAGAAGTTGGATTTTCAAGAATCAATATTCATGCTTGCTCAAAATATTGTAGTTTATTCTGGGAGGAAACCGCTGAACGAATTGATTGTATAAAATGTGGAACATCCCGCTGGAAGTAAAAATATGATGGAACACTGTCCCACATGCCATAGAATGTAAGGTGGCACTTTCCATTGATCCCCAGACTCCAAAATATTTTTATGTCTGATGACATATCAATAAAAATGAGATAGCATGATTCCAAGAGAAAGAAAACTAATGATGAGTTGGTTTATCCTGCAGATGGATTTTCATGGAAATGATTTGTTACTCGACATCCTGATTATGTATCTTACGTGCGTAATGTGAGTCTGGGTCTTTCATGAAATTGTTTTAATCCATTTGGGAAGATGCATACTTAGCATAGCACAGGGCCAGTTTTTATAAACATTTATAATCTTCCCCCATGGTTGTGTATGAAAAAACCTTTCACTTTCATGAGTATGCTCATATCAGACCCTTCTAATCCGGAAATTGATATTTATGTATACATGAAACCATTAATAAAATAGTTGAATCTTCTTTGGGATGTGGGTGTGCGCATATATGATGCATGTTCGAAAGAAATATTTCAAATGTGTGCTGCGCTTATGTGGACGATCAATGATTTTCCAGCTTATGCAATGATGTTTGGACGGAGCACGAAGGGAAAATTGTCATATCATGTTTGTATGAAGAATACAAGATCCAAAAAACTAAAATATAGATTTAGTTTCAGTTTTATGGGACATTGACGATTCTTTCCAATGGACTATCCATATAGAAATAATCTTCAAAGATTTGATAATACTATATAGACCAATGATCCACTTTAGTGTATTTCTGGAACTGATGTTCTTAATTAATTGAAAGATTTCATTTTTTCATTCGGGAAGGTCAAATGAAGTCTGGAAAGAGAAAGAATGTTTGCACTAAAACGTGTTACAATTGGAGAAAGAGGAGTATATTTTTTGATTAACCTTATTAGTCAACCAATTTATTACATCATTTCTTAGGCATAATTTATATTGAAAATAATATATGTGAAATGTTGTTTTCGATTCTTCTTAATGTCAAGGGGAATACAAAATATGATTTACGATCTCAGCAGGACTTGGTAGATTGGGGAATCACACCATAATTGCATCTTATGCGTATCACTGAAAATAAATGGAAACTTCTATGTGCTTCTTATGTGATGACCCCTATAGAAAAAACAATTTCTTGATGTATTAGAGACTATTAGAGTTTTTAATGGCTATTCAAGCAACATATCTAAATGGGTCAACAAAAGAGAGTTAAAGCTACAATCTTTGAAGACTCGTGATTATCACGTTTTTCTGCATGAGTTTCTTCCAATAGTAATTCTTCATCTTTTTTCCAATAATGTAAGGGTGACTGTTATTTGGTTGTGTAATTTGTCTGGTGATCTTTGTGCTATGAAGTTGTCCAAGTCTTTCTTGAAAAAAATGTTTACAAATGCCCCATTAATTTTGTGTGAGTCGGAGAAAATATTTCCCCCATCATTTTTCACATGCATGGTGCATTAGACTGTCCATATTCCCACTGAAATACTTTTCGGAGGACCTGTTTATTTTCATTGGATGTATCCAACTGAAAGAAATATGTACACATTGAAGTATTATGTCCAAAAAAATAATCATCCCGAAAGTTCTATCATGAACGTTTACTTGGCTCAAGAATGTATGGATTTCTACACAATGTATTTTTCTGATCTTATTACAAGAATGAACATACCAATGAGAAATGAAAAAGAACAGTATGAGCAAATTGAACATAGTTTTTAATCAGTTCCTAAAATAGGAGGAATTCCTGGATCAGATACATTGAAGACAGTAAGCCATGAATAGCGGGAGATGGTAAATCGCACAGTTTTGTTGAACTGTGATTTGTTCGATGACTATATCAGGTAACTAAGTTGAATATGTACATCTTACATATATATATCTGTTAAACTATTCATATTTTTTATATTTAGGGAACATAAAACAATACTAAATAGAAATTATAGTTCTTTATCTTTGAGAAGGGGGGAGGCTTGGCATAACAAAGTGTTTTCTACTTTGTTAAAATTAAAGGTAAAAATATTACTGTTTAAAATAATTAAATCAATAATTAATTAAGATTAATAATCATTTATATTTTAGGTATTGAGTTTTTCTGCTGACTCTGTATCTGAGGAAATAAGACCTCTGGCTTTTGGTCCTAATACCATGGTTCGTGACTTTAAATCAATTGTTATAAATGGGTACAAATTTATTGTCACTGAATGAGAAAAGAACATGAGAACACAACATGATGGTGTTATGGTTACTTCCACAACATATTGTTATGCCATAGCATCAAATAGTAGACAATTATTGGAAAATGTGGGTTATTATGGAGTTGTTGAGAAAATAATAATATTGGATTATTACTCTCATGGACGAGTCACAATGATGAAATGCCATTGGTTTGATTCTATGACGAGACATGGAACATTTATTAATGATTTTGGATTTATAGTAATTAATATGACTCGAACTCTTGCTACCGAAGAACCATATGTGTTGACATCAATGGCTAAACAAGTTTTATATGTCAAAGAACAACTTCAACCTGAATTTGGTTTCATAGTTGAAGTAATTCCAAGACATATTTTTGATGATGGTGATGATGGAATTGACACTTTAGCTACTGCCATTGGAACCAATACATTTATTTCTTTTGATGACTCAAATAACTCCATTTTCAGAGTTGATAGTGAACCTAATGTTATGGTTGAAAATATATAGAATCAATCATCCATGTTCCCAATTCATTTGGTTTACCTTGAGTTGGGTTCTTAAGGTTGGTACTATTCAAATTGATTTAGTATTGATCAAAAATATTATTGAGCCGACTTGACCATTATGTGAATTTTCAATGTTTATTGGTTGCTGTTTTATTTGAATTTTATTTTCAAATTTGGAATTGAACTATATTCAAACATAGTCAAAAAATATTTCTATCTTGGTGAACATTATAACTTGTATGATTTATTAAATCATTCAATATCTTTTAAAAAAATTGATAGATAAATTACCAATAAATCCCCCTTTTCCCTCATATATTAATTTCTTTGGGTTACACATTAGTTTCCTTTTTCTAATTAATTAGATATTTGTTTACAAAAGTAGGAAATGCAGCCAATTGAAGAGAGACGAAGGAAAAAAATGATGGAGAACAATTGTCGAATGGCGGAGATGGGTGTTCCACCATTAGTTCCTACAGTGAGTACTTTATTACAAATATATATATTTAATGAATATATAATTTCATGTGATTAATTTTGTTGTAAACATTTTTGTGGGATCCACCTATACGTCGACAGTTATTCGACGAGGAGCCTAGTACTGGTCATAGTACTCAGGCCGGTGGTACGAGGGGGGTTCGTACCAGAGGTAGAAGAGCAGCTCTGTGTACCCGACTAGACCCTACCCCACCCATTGACATGTCATCCTTCCCACATTCTCATCCTGGTGTGTTGTTAGGGACACACGGGATATTTAGGCCTCCCCTGTTTTCACCACCTCTTGCATCTTCTGCCTCCAATCATACAGTTGTCCCATCTTCTTTTCCTTTTACTTCTGTCTCTCCGAGCTTCTATATTCCATCGTCTTCAACTCCTGTTCCACCACAGGGTGTTCCTTCAGTTTCTGTGGATCCATCAATGCTCAGCGATCAGACTGGCGTAGTTATATTTATAGAACCATAACAAATGTGTATACCAATATTCATTTTCATTATAACATGTTTTGATAAATTATTTATTTTTCATTCATGATAGATACATCTAATGACATGAGGCAAGGGTGGGGTCATACATGCATGCGTCCAGTGTGGAAACTCCACACATAGGTTAAGGTGGATTACAATGAATACAACCAAATGGTTGAGAAAATAGGGCAGCAATGTCAGAGTTTTTTGGCGATGCTTGTCAAATACTCTGACATCATTCACGTCAGAACTCTATCATGGAGACAGTTGCCACATTAGGTCAAGGATAGAGCTTGGGCAGAGATATGGGTAAAAAAATCTATTGTATTTAACGACATGAATTATTTTCGTATTTATCTGAAGTAATATTTTGGTGCCATCATCTTTTAAATTTTCCAGATGGTGATAGTTCATGATCAGAACATCTAAAAGATTTACATGGGATTTGGAGAGCCTACAAGAATGAGTTGTATATTGGATGGCATGCTAGAGTTGGCACTAAGTTAGAGGCATTACCAGTCATGGATGATTGTCCAATAGAGTAGTATTGGAAGATGATTAATCATTGGACGACTACTCAGTTTAAGGTATTAATTACATTTGAGGTATTTAAATAATAAATTTCATGTTTTGAATTAATATTACCCTTTTCATTATAGAATTTTATTTAGGAATCATCTGGATAAAATGAAAAAACATTGATGCAAAAAAATACCTCCACACACTGGGACGTACTACGATGCTAGATCATGAGATGAAGCTGGTATGAAAATTGTTTATATGTTTTCTTTAAGACTTACAGTTTCTCTTGTTTCCTCAATTATTTAATCATTTGATAATGGTTTAATATAACATTAGTTTTCAATGTCATTGTAGAGGAAAAAACTGAATATTTAAGGACGTGTACCCCGAGAAAAACTGTTTTGCTCGAGTAGACGGAAAAAGGATGGAAGTGCAGTCAACGAACCGACTCAGCAGCAGATTGTAATTTTTAATCTATTGATTTTATATTTTAATATCTATTTTTTAACTTAATAATATATTTATATTTGTTACAGTATGCTTTATAGGCCCCTGATTCTCAAGAACCGGACAATTTTGGGCCAACTAATCACTTGCATCAGGTGTTGGGAGAGGAGCCTTCTGGAAGAGTACGCTATAGACCTAGGATAGCCCCGACGAATTATTGGCCCTCCCAAGGTACGAGTTGTAGTGCCACTGATCTGTAGAATGTTAGGGCATAGGCAGAATAGGTTGAAAAAAGGGCCATAAAGACGACAGAACAATCTTCTAGGGAAAACATTGCAATTATGATAATTATTGAAGTTCTATGTCCAACACATCCACCAGAGGCCAGACCATATTTTTATGAATATATGTCATCAATACGTTCTATATATTTTGAACCGGTCGGAGATTCTAGTGGTGTTCAAGACGATTTCCATCCTGACGATGATGATGGCGAGGAGTTTGATGCGGAAGAGGAGGGAGAGGAGGAGGGAGAGGTGGAGGAGGAGGGCGAGGCAGAGGGTGAGGCGGAGGGCGAGGGTGAGGAGGAGGGCGTTGAGGAGGGAATGGATGATGATGAGGACAATGATGACCATGAGGATGAGGGTGATGATGATGGTGATGATAGTGATGGTGATGTGGGACAAATTGATCCGTTGCATTTTTTACTAATATTACTAAGATTTTATGTTTAATATATTCTAATTGTTGGTTTTATCTACACCTGTATTATAGTATTGGCGTTGATTTATATTTATATATTGTCTGTTTTCATGGATTTTGATGTCTTTTAATGGTTGAGGTGTATCTTGAGGATGTTTTTAGAGTTTTTTGTGTTTGGGAACTCCCCAGACAGCCCCCATGACACCCCCCAAACACCCCCCGGACACCCCCCAACCCTCCTCCTTGGACCCTGGACAGCCCCCCATACACCCCCTGGACAACCCCTAAACATCCCCCCACCTTCCTCCCTGGTCCCCGAACAACCCCCCAGACATCCCTCGGATAGCCCCCCACCCTCCTCCCTAGACCCAGGAGAACCCCCCCACCCTCCTCCTTGATTTCACATGCCTTTTTTTATTTCCTTGATCATGAAATGTTAGTTAGGATTATTCAATTTTTGTAATTATTGAATTATTTGAATGTCTTGGAAATCTTATTAGCTCATGCTCATCAAATGCATGTAATTATATGTTTTAAATTGAATACAAAGACTTGTTTTATATTCTCCATGTTATGTGAATTATGCCTTGTTTTATTTTTTTTACTTGTGAATTGTTAGGATAAGACATGGGTTACATGTTAAGGACTCATGGACAAACTCTTCATGCTCAGGGAATCTAGACTTGAAACTCTAGGATGAATGCTTTGGTTTCTAGGTGAGGGCTACTATGATGTTTTCTATTACTCATGAGTGATATTGGTTCACTGAATATAAACCGAGGACATGTCATATGTGACATATACGAGTCAACCCCACCTCAATTCGAGGTGCGGTGTGGCCGGCACCATTCATAGAGTCTCTCTTTTGTTTAAAATGGACATCATTTTAAGTGAAAACAACAATTGACATATGAAAAACTTACCAAATGCATTTGGAATGTGTTGATTCTTTAGGAAAACGATCCATGGGTCATATGTGATGAGTACGAGTCAACACCACCTAAAGCCAAGGCGCGGTGTGGCCATACCATTCGTAGTGTCTCTATTCTATTTAAAATGGACATCATTTTAAGTGAAAACAGGAACTGACATATGAAAAAATGACCAAACACATTCGGAATGTGTTTATGAATTAGGAATACGATCCATGGGTCATATGTGATTTGTAAGAGTCAACCCCATCTCAATCCTATGCATGGTGTGGCCAGGATCACTCTAAGTGTCTCTCTTTTGTTTAAAATGGACAGCATTTTAAGTACATATGGAGAACCAACCAAACACATCCGGTTTCTGTTGAAACATTAAGAGAACGATCCATGGGTCATATGTGACGTGTATGAGTCAACCTCACCTCAATAAGAGGCGTGGTGTGGCCGACACAACTCAAAATGTCTCTCTTTTTTTAAATGGACTTCATTTTAAGTGAAAACAACAACTAGCATACGGAAAACTGACCAGACAGATTTTGATTGTGTTGATACTTTAGAAAAACAATCCATGGGTAATTCGTGACGTTTATGAGTCATCCCTACCTCAAAATGTGGCACAGTGTGGCCGACACCATTCATAGTGTCTCTCTTTTTTTTAAATGGACATCATTTTAAGTGAAAACAACGACTGACATATGGAACACTAACCAAACACATTCATAATGTCTTGATGCTTTAGGGAAAAGATCCATGGGTAATATGTGATGTGTATGAGTCAACCCCGCCTCAATCCAAAGCATGGTGTGGCTGGGATCAATCTAAGTGTCTCTCTTTTGTTTAAAATCTACAAGATTTTAAGTACATATGGAAAAATGACCAAAGGGATTTTGATTGTGTTTATACTTTATCACAACGATTGATGGTTCATATGTGTCATGTAAAAATCAACCCCTCCTCAATGTGAGGCACAGTGTGGCTGGCACCACTAAAAGTGTCTCTCTTTTGTTTCAAAAGGACATCATTTTAAGTGAAAACATCAAATGACATAAGGAAAACTAACCAAATGCATCCATATTATGTTGATACTTTACTAAAATGATCCATGGTTCATTTAAGATGTGTATGAGTAAACCCCATCTAAATCCAAGGAGCAGTGTGGCCGATACCACTCTAACTGTGTCTCTTTTGTTTAAAATGGACAGGATTATAAATGAAAAGAACAACTGGCATAAGAAAAACCAACAAAAGGCATTCAGGTTCTATTGATACATTATCTCAACGATACATGTGTCATATGTGACGTGTACAAGTCAACCCGGGCTCAATACCAGTCGCGGTGTGGTCAGGATCACTCTATGTGTTTCTCTTTTTTTTAAAATGGACAGCATTTTAAGTACATACAGAAAACGGAACAAATGAATCCAGTTTCCATTTAGACTTGTGTAGAAAGATCCATGGGTCATATGTGACATGTACGAGTCAACCTTGACTCAATCTGAGATGCGGTGTGGCTGACACCACTCAAAGTGTCTCTCTGTTGTTTAAAATGGACATCATTTTAATTGAAAACAAAAACTAGCAACCGGAAAACCAACCAAACGGATTTTGATTATGTTGATACTTTAGAAAAATGATCCATGGGTAATTTGTGATGTGTAAGAGTAAACTCCGTCTCAATCCGAGGTGTGTTGTGATCGACATCATTCATAGTGTCTCTATTTTTTTTAAAATGAACATCATTTTAAGTGAAAACCACAACTGACACACGAAAAACTGACAAAACGCATTAGGAATGTGTTGATGCTTTAGAAAAATGATCCATGGGTCATATGTGACATGTATGAGTCAATCCTGCCTCAATTCGAGGCACGGTGTGGTCAGGATCACTCTATGTATCTCTCTTTTGTTTAAAATGGATAACATTTTAAGTATATACTGAAAACTGAACAAACAGATTCTAATTGTGTTGATAATTTAGCACAACAATACATGGGTCATATGTGACGTGTACGAATCAACCCCACCTCAATCTGAGGTGCGGTGTGGTTGACACCACACAAAGTGTCTCTCTTTTGTTTCAAAAGGACATCATTTTAAGTGAAAACAGTGACAGGCATTTTGAAAACCGACCAAACACATTCGGATTGTGTTTATACTTTAGGAAAATGATCCAAGGGTCATTTGAGATGTGTACGAGTAAACACTGTCTAAATATGAGGTGCGGTGTGGCTGGTACCACTCTAACTCTGTCTCTTTTTTTTAAATGGACAAGATTATAAGTTAAAAGAACAACTAGCATACGGAAAAACCAACAAAACGCATTAGGAATCTGTAGAAACAATAGGACAACAATCCATGGGTCATATGTGACATGTACGAGTAATCTGCGCCTCAATCTGAGTCGCGGTGTGGCCAGAACCACCCAAAATTCTCTATTATGTTTAAAATGGACAACATATTAAGTACATATGGGAAAGTGACCAAAAAGATTATGATTGTGTTGCTACTTTAGAACAATGATCCATGGGTCATTTTTGACGTGCATGAGTCAACCCTACCTCAATCTGATGTGCGGTGTGACCGAAACTACTCAAAGAGTCTTTCTTTTGTTTCAAAAGGACATCATTTTAAGTGAAAACATCAACTGGCATACGAAAAACTGACCAAACGCATTCGGATTGTGTTGATACTTTAGGACAATGATGTCACGACCCGTCCTCGGGTTCCGTGCCGTGACTACCCCAAGCCCTCATTCCATAGGCCAGGGGCTGGCGACTAGCACCAAAGGCGTAAATCCCGATATCAGGGAAGGCATTGCATTTATAAGAGTGAACAAACACCACAGAGTACAAGTGGAAGAAGTAAACACTAAGTAAATCATTACAATAGTAGGTGTAGAAAGTAAAGGGGGCCGGAAATACAAGCCCAATTGTAAAGTACAACTGAAAGGGAAAACAACAACTGAAAAGTAAAATTGTAGCCTCTAGGCATCCCCTGGAAGTCCCTCCTGAAGGGTGTGTACAGATAGCCTCCGCATCTCCTCGGGTCCCGCCGTCTACTCCGAGTACGTTCGCCCAGTGGTCCACCTTTGGGTATCGTCCTTCTTCGAAAGCCTCAACCGTGATCAGCGTTGTCCGTCGTCTGCAACCAACACAATGTAGTGCGAGCATAGCCCATACATGGGTGATTATAAGCTACTCAGTAGGGACCCCAAGACCCCCGAAGGTCTCCCAAAATCCACAAAGGATAAACCACAAAGGAAGGATCAATCACGAATTAACCTCCGACACTGCTTAGGTATATACCCATACATATACCTAAGTCATCAATTCCAACACGCTCCAACCACAAAGACCAAGTACATCCCAGTCCTCATAGGAAAGCAAAACGTATTCCACACAGGAAAGAAAAACGTAATCCACACAGGATAGCAAAACTCAATCCACAAAGAAAGAAAAACAGGTTTCAGCTCACACAGGTATACATCATCGAAAAGGTGAAAAAGATGATCAGACATAGATACTGAATCATCTAAGCTGGGACCCACATAGGATACAAAACCAGCTGTCTTCATTGTTTCATCTATGCTGGCACCCACATAAGATACAAGAGCAGCACTGAATCATCAAAGCTGGGACCCATATAGGATACAAGACCAGCACAGCTAGGACCCACATAGGATACAAGACCAGCTGTCTTCATTGATTCATCTATACTGGGACCCACATAGGATACAAGAATAGTACTGAATCATCTAAGCTGGGACCCACATAGGATACAAGACCAGCAGTCTTCATTGATTCATCTATAATGGGACCCACATAGGATACAAGAACAGTACTTGAATCATCTAAGCTAGGAGACACATAGGATACAAGACCAACACAACTAGGACCCACATAGGATACAAGACCAGCTGTCTTCATTGATTCATCTATACTGGGACCCACATAGGATACAAGACCAGTACTGAATCATCTAAGCTGTCAGATCCACAAAGGATCGATAGGTACTAATCCCCGCAAAGGCCCACACAGGATCGGACCCACACATGATCTGTAGCACTGATCCCCGTAGGATCGCTGAGTGCTGTAGTCTTCACCGTCGAATCCACTGAGGATCTATGCACAGTCATCGTCGAAATCGCAGTCGTAGCCAGCACTAGGGTTCCCGCACACAACAAGCTCATTCGGGAGGGTCCGCTCCACGAGTTGAGAGGCTGATACATCAACTGACACATAGTCCGATGATGATGTATCCAAAAGTTCTGTATCATCATCAAGAAATCAACGCAATAGACGGTGCGTAAATCGGACGCCCGGTCTGAGAGTTATTGGCTTTTTCGTTCCAGGGGCCCTGTTGGTTTTTAAGGAAAAACCAACCCGACCGTACTCCACCTACATCCAAACCTCGGGCGGAGTATGCCAAACGATCTGTCTCACTAAGAGGAACTCAACCATGTTGATGACACATCAATCGGACGTCCAGAGTTCAAGATATGAGCGTTTCCGCTCCGAGGGCCAGGTTGGTTTCGTGTACGAACCAACCCGGCCGAACTCAAAGTATTCCGAAACCTTGAGTGAGATATACCGAAACGACCGTCTCATTCCGAGGATCGCTAGGCAACTAATGGTGCATAGATCGGAGGTCCGTAGCCCATGATATGGGCATTTGACCGAATTTGGTCTGAAATCGGGGGGTCTGGGCCCGGGCCGACCCGGCCCAGCCCGGTCCGGCTCGGTCCGGTTCAGTCCGAACCGACTGGTCAGCCGCGACTCGGCCGGCGTGGGTGAGCCGAATCACAGAGCGGGGTGCGCGACTCCCCCGCCCGCCGCTAATTGAGGCCGGCGGCGGATCCTCCGGCCGCCAACCCTCTAACGGCGCGCCTCCGCCGCCTTCCGCGGACCACCAGACGCTCTCCGGTGGTCTGTTTCTCCTTCTGTCTTCGCCTATGGTCCCCCCGGGACCCGACCTTCACTGCTAAGGAATTCAAACTCCATAGAGGCCTGCTTCGTCGTCTCCCGTCAATCCGCACATCAAAATTAATAGCGTCGTCTTGTAGTTTTCCAGCGTGACCCGATGGCGCCACACCCCTTCGCCGCGGCCCGACTCCGACCACGGTTCCTTTGCGGTTTTTCGACGCGACGCGACGGCGCCGCTGAATTGATTCAAAAATTAATTGATTGCGTGGCGTGACAACGTCGCGCATTCTTGCCACACGATTTCCATGCGGTGCGACGACACCGCGTCACTTCCATTCCATCCGCAACAACAAGAAATAAATAATAAGGAAGGGGGGCGGCCATGTTTGTGCGGCCCAGCCTCCTCCTGTTAATCGATATCTAGCGGTCCGAAAATACGCGGATAAAAGACGGAAGAGAAATCACGTAAAGAAACACATAAACCCCCTACAACCTCATAAATAAAAAGAATCATAACAATAATCCCAACCCGAAAATTATTCTTCGCGGATCAACATAATATTTAGTTGATCCGCGTTCTTAGATTTAGAAGGGAGTAAACGCGGTTTCACCAAAAATCACAATTTAAATTCCCTACCTCGGTTCAGGAACGGTGCACGTCAACGAGCCGCAGAAGACGAGCGTCGCGGATGTCGGGCATCGCAGAAAATGAATGTCGTGTCTGTTAACGTCGAGGTGAGTTCGAAGAGGAAACGTCGTTGGAAGAAGACGTCACATTCTTCATCGGAGATGTTCTTCATTGAAGAACGGTGTTCTTCAGGTTCTTCGTCAAGGTTGAACAAGAATAAGACTTCACTCTTCCCAAACCTCTCAAGCTGGAAAAAACTCTAACAATAATAAAATAAGACCAAGTCTTAATTTTATTAACACAACTGAACCATTTGAATTTCAAGAGTTTGAAATTAAGTAACTCACCTTATTAATTATAACAAGTTGTCAAAAAAATTAATGAAATTGAGTTAATGGGGAGTTAGGAAAGTGAGGGGTTAAGAGGAGTTAAGGGATTTGAAAAGGTGGGGGGGGGGGGGGGGGGTTGTGTGGGCCCCACACTTTCAATTATCCACACAAGGGATGTTGGGTGGATGTGGGCCACACCAACAACTTCCCATGGGAGAAATTAACCACCTTGATATGAAATAAAATTGATCCAACAATTTTATTTACTTTTTTAATTAAAACCCATTAATTAACTTCTTCTCCCACACAAACGCAACTACGGTAAAGGTTCGCTTAAGCGATTACCGGTGTTGCGAGTTCATCGGTGCCATCAGATTTCAATTCCGAGAAACATTTCGAAAGATAGGAATTCCCGCTCGTTCGTTCACTAAACGTACCCGAGCCAAACATCAGAAATTGATTTCGGGCACTCTGGGCCTTGGAATCAGGCGTCGTCAGAAACTGCATTCTTGTAAAATTCCAAGGAAAATTAAGAAAAAAATTTCCATGAAATTTCCGGGTCTTTACAAAGGATCCATGCGTCATTTGAGATGTGTATGAGTCGACCCCGTCGAAATTCGTGGTGCGGTGTGGCCGGTACCACTCTAACTGTGTCTCATTTATTTGAAATGGACAGGATTATACGTGAAAAGAACAAATGGAATGCAGAAAACCAACCTAACGCAATTAGATTCAATTGATTCTTTATGAAAACGATCCATGGGAAATATGTTACATGTACGAGCTAACTCGGGATCAATCTGTGTCACGGTGTGGCCGAGATCACTCTAAGTGTCTCTCTTTTGTTTAAAATGGAGAACATTTTAAGTACATATGGAAAACTGACTAAGCGCAACTGGTTTCGGTTGAAACTTTAGGAGAACGATCCATTGGTCATATGTGATGTGTACAAGTCAACCTCGCCTTAATATGAGGTGTGGTGTGGCCGACACCACTCATAGTGTCTCTATATTTTTTAAAATGGACATCATTTTAAGTGAAAACATCACGTAGCATACAGAAAATAGACCAAACAGATTCTGATTGTGTTGATACATTATCACAAAGATACATGGGTCATATGTGATGTGTACGAGTCATACCCGCCTCAATCTGAGGCACGGTGTGGCCGATACCATTCATAGTGTCTCTCTTTTGTTTAAAATGGACATCATTTTTAATGAAAACAACAACTGACATACGAAAAACTGACCAAACACGTTCAGAATGTCTTGATGCTTTAGGAAAAAGATCCCTGGGTCATATGTGATGTGTATGAGTCAAACATGCCTCAATCCGAGTCACGGTGTGGACAGGATCACTATTTGTGTCTCTCTTTTGTTTAAAATAGACAACATTTTAAATACATATGGAAAACTGATCAAACGGATTATGATTATGTTGATACATTATAACAACGATCCATGGGTCATATGTGACGTGTACGAATCAACCACACCTCAATCTGAGGTGCGGTGTGGCCAGCACCACTCAAAGTGTCTCTCTTTTGTTTCAAAAGGACATCATTTTAAGTGAAAACTTCAACTGGCATACGGAAAACGAACCAAACGCATTTGGATTGTGTTGATACTTTAAGAAAATGATCCATGGGTCATTTCAGACATGTACGAGTCAACCCCGTCTAAATCCGAGGTGCGGTTTGGCCGGAACCACTCCAACTGTGTCTCTTTGTTTTAAAATGGACATGATTATTAGTGAAAAGAACAATTGGTATACAAAAAACTGACCAAATGCATTCAGAATCTGTTGAAACATTAAGACAATGATCCATGGGTCATATGTGATGTGTATGAGTGAACCGCCCCTCAATACGAGTTGCGGTGTTGCCGAAACCACCCAAAGTGTCTCTCTTATTTTTAAAATGGATAAAATTGTAAGTAAATATGAAAAACCAACAAAACGGATTTTGATTGTGTTGATACATTAGCACAATGATCAATGGGTCATTTGTGACGTGTACGTGTCAACCTCACCTCAATCCGAGGAGCAGTGTGATAGGCACCACTCTCAGTGTCTCTTTTGTTTTAAAAACACTTCATTATAAGTGAAAACAACAACTGACATATGAAAAACCGACCAAACACTTTCAGTATATGTTGATACTATAGGAAAATGATCCATGGGTCATTTTTTACATGTACAAGTTGACCTCACTTAACTTGAGGCACGGTGTGACCGGTATCAGTCCAGGTGTATGAATTTGATTTAAAATGGACATCATTTCTAGTAAAAACATCTGGTATACAGAAAAACAGATAAAATTATGAATTGAATTTCGGATTAAACATATAATTTTCATCTACATTTTAAATTTAATTATAAATGAATTATGTATGTTTATAATTACATTATAAATTTTGATTTAATGCTGGATGTGTATAGTTCACGGATGCATTATATGTTAAATGTGTATGAATTTGTTCTATATATGTATGTGTTAGTTTGTTATTGTAGGTACAATAATTTTATATGTATGTGTTAGTTTATTATTCCAGGTACAATAATTGGAAATGGGAGGGAATTGGAAAAGAGTGGGAATGGACACCCTTTGTGCCTACTGTGCAAATTCCAGGCTACTGTGCAATTTTGACAGCATAGGTTATGCCAATGGTTTCAAACCATTGGCATAGGATTATTAATATTTTTTACCAACGGTTCTCTATAAACCGTTGGAAAAAAACCTTTCCCAATGGTTTAGAAACCATTGGGAAAGAAGTGATATGGTTGGCTTTCTCAACAGTTCAAGCCAAACCGGTGGGAAAAACTATCCCAAGTAACATATCCCAACAGATCTGTGTAAACTGTTGGGGAAATATTTCCCAACGACTTACTTACCAACGGTTTTCAAAACCGTTGGTATAAGTTATACCAATGGTTCTGCAGGCTTTCCCAATGGTTCAGAACCATTGGGAAATTGTCCATTTCCAGTAGTGAGACTTCCTCATCAAGAAGATCAATATTTAAAGATGTATCTTCTAAAGATGGGTGTTCAGCAAGGAAATCGGCCAGATCATGGCCCTTTATTTCCTTTTGGGACTCATACTAGATAGTAAACTACCGAAAAATAAATTCCAACCATTCCAGATGTCCTGTAAGCATTGGACGACTAAGGGTAAATTTGAGCGGTTTATTTTGAGATACCAATTGGTCCTCCTGATGTTGCAGGTAGTGTCTTAATTTATGAACTGCAAAGATTAATATGAGTCAGCATTTTTTAATACTTGAATATCAAGTTTCTGCCTCAATCATAGTCCGACTGAGATAATAAAGGATGTTTTCATTCCCAAAATCATTATTTTGGGAAAGGAAGGCACCCAATGATCGCTCTAATGCTGTCACCTAAGGAATAAGTGGTATTCCTTCAATGGATGGCATTAATACCAGTGTATAGAAGAGATATCTCTTGATAATATCAAATTCTCTTTGACATTTTTCAGCCCACTAGTATGTGACTCCCTTCTTCATTAACATGGTGAAGGGTGAACACTTGCCTACCAAATTGGCAATAAAATACGGAATATAGGCCATGTGTCCATGATTTCCTCCTAATTTATTCAAATTTTTAAGTAGGTGACATACCAAGGATTGATATTTTCTTCATAGGATCAACATCGATACCACGATGGCATACAACAAAGCCATGAAATTTTCATTAGATTACCCCGAAAGCACCTTTCATGGTGCTCATCTTCAAATTATGTTGTCAATGTTTGTTGAATATGATTTTCAGATCAGCCAAGTGATCAGAACATTGTCTATATTTAACCACCAAATCATCCACATAACATTCAACAAAATTCCCTAAAAAGGGTTTGAATATATGGTGCATGGAATGTTGATATGTTGCACCATCATTTTTCAGGCCTAAGGGCATTACTCAATAACAAAACACACCTTGAGAAGATTTGAGAGCTATATAATCTTCATCCTATGGTGAAATTCTTATTTGATTATTCCCAGAATAACCATCCATGAAGGAAAGAGCTTCGTAGCTAGATGCTGCATCAATTAAGAGTTCTGTGACTAGAACTGGAAAATCATCCTTGGGACAATGTCGATTAAGGCCTTTGAATTCAATGAAAAATCTAATTTGTCCATTCTTCTTTTTCATAGGGACAATATCAGCCAACCATTTGAGTTACTGAACTTCTATGACGAAGTTAGGTATGTTATGCTTATCAACTTCAGCTTCAATTTTGGCAGCATAAGTTGGGTGTGTTCTTCTTGCAGCTTACTTGAATCCTCAATGTTCATTTGGAAAACCCAAATGATGAGTGGAAACATTGGGATCAAGACCTGACATTTCTGTATAATTCCAAGCAAATAAATCTCTATTTTTTTAAAAAAAAATGAAGTACACATTTCTTCCTCTTAAAGAGTCATGGCCGCACTAGTTAAAGTAGGGCGTGGATCTTCTTTTGTACCCAGATTTATTTCTCTGAGTTCACCCACAGTGGTAGAGATACCCTCTTCAAATGATGGAGGAGAATCTATGAGATCTTCCTCTTCTTCTTCAATATGTTTTACATCCTCTGCTTCTACTTTCATAGTAGATGATGAAAAAGAACTTCTATGGTCATGGGAGAATTTAAAACTTGAACATCTTGAATAAGAGGCTTAAATTTTCGACCATATTGATGATGAAGTGTTTTTCTAAGGTGATAGAGAGGATATGATTGATTGAGAATCGACATCATTATATTCGTCTAGTATTTCTATAACTTCTTCTGATATGGTTGATGAAGTATACAGTATCTGGATTTCAGAGGATGAAATGAAGACATCTCCATTTATTCTTTCATCACTGCTTGGAAAATCAACAATTTATCCCATGCTGTCTGGATCGATTACCGTAACTGACATTATGGAAGATTCCATAAGAGTGTTTGGATTTAGGTTTATCCTATCAATATGAATAATAGGTAACACTTAATATGTACTCACAAGTGTGAATGGGTTTATTGGAATCTTTTCTGAACCACTTGGAGCCTTAATTTTGGTGACCTTCTTGGATGTGGATTTTTCCATTCCCTCCATGTGATAAAATTATCCCTAAATGTATTGAGATTCACAAGTTTTAAAGGTGGATTTGTCACCATAAAATGTCCCAATTTGACCATTGAAACAATATTTGAGACATTTATTGTATGATGAAGGTACAACCACATGTTGATGTAACCAATGTCTTCCCAGAAAAATGTTGAATTCTGTGTCCTGAAGAACAACCATAAAATTTGTATTAGAAACAAGGTCTCTAAACTGAATTCTGAGTGTAATTTCGCCCAAAGTTCTTGTTCATTATTATCGTATCCTTGAAACATCAAAGTAGAAGGAGACAAATCAAATTCAGTGAGTCCCAATTGATGAAGTGTATAAATAGGAATGAGATTGACTCTTGATCCATTATCAATAAAATCTCACCAGATGTCCATATCATTGACTTTTCTTGATAGATACAAAGGTTTGATATGTCTATGTGCAACATCATCTTCATCTTTATCTGTAAAATATATCACTACATGGAATTCTGCATGATCATTCTCTATATGTCAAATTTCTGCCGCAGTAATTTCATCTTTGAATTCTTGAGGACTTGACAAAGCCTCAATAAGCGCCTCTCAGAAATCTTTTGATAGATTCAAGGCATCCATAATGGATAACTTGGACGGTACATTGGCCAAATTTTTCAAGAATTCATACTTTTTGTCCAAAGGTCTTTGTTTCCCATCAAGAAAATGTGGTTTTTGAGGTACCTTGGAATTTGATGCTTTGGCAGTAGACGCATCTCGTATCGGGGTAGGAGTTGGAAACACTCCTGGATTCTGTAGATTAGACCGACTAGGTCTATTTATTTTCTGAGTTGAAAAAGGTGTAACCTCTAACCCATCTTCCAAAATAACTATGTCAGGATAGAATCTTCCATGTGTGGAAGAACATTCTTGTTTCTGTTGAGCCTGCTGAAGGGATTTTCCACGAGTATTTGTAGCATATACAGTTCTAACAGGGGTAGGATTGAAATAGTGTCTTCTGGAATATCCACGTCTTCCCCTATATCCTAAACCTCTATCTCTTCCGCTAATTCCTCTGTTAGATATCGGTAAATTAGGCTCATCATAATCGAAACTATCATTGGAATAAGGATCTCTTAAATGAATCATGTTAAAAGAACCAAAGATCAATTCTTTATCTGATGATGATTTTTCTTGATTAGCCAGTTTAGGCTGTGCCCTGTGGTGGGGCAGTGCCTGTGCCTTCGAACCAGATAGCATAAAATCTTCCAGAGTAAAAGACAATTAAGGCTTTGACATGAACTCGTCTTCTTCAGACTACTATTCTTTCTTCAAATTACTGTACTTCATTGAAAATTTTTCTTTTTGGTGAAAGGGGCTTTGTTGTGGCATTCATAGCAGAAGACACAATTGGTTGATTCAATTGTGTTCATAAAATGGCATGAGTTCGGTTGATCATTTTCTAGACTATCCAATCATCATATTTCGGTGTGTTTTTACTTTTGACTTCATGACACATGCCTTCTTCCTCTGTATCAGTAGCAGTAACACATGATACCTCGGCTGAAAAACCTTTCAGTTTTACCAGTCCAGATTCAACCATCTTTTGTAGGTGGTCATTGAAGACAATAAACTCCTGAATGGGATGCCCCAACATCTGATGAAATGGGAAATAGTTGGAGATGTCATCATCTCCTTCCTTGTTCAGCCTTTTGGGCCTAGGTAATTGAACTAGATTGTTTCCCAGAGCCGAGATAAAGTATCCAGTAACTTGTACATTCTAGAAACAATAAAATTTGTTCTTCAAATCTTCAAACTCTTTCCGCATTTGATCTCTTTGATCATCTTGAAGAGGCAGCAGTTTTGGTTGATTCTCAGGAGTTGGATCCCTTCGATATGATTAAGGTTTTGAAGTGGAAGCAGGTACAGGTGATTGTTTAAGTATAACTATAGCAGTCTCTGGTTTCCCTGTTTTCCTTCATGGAACTGATGGAATTACACGATTTTTCCCTCAATCTTTTTAAGAGAGTCTTCGATCTGCTGAGCGATTGATGTATGGTCTCGAAACCCTCCTGTGCATTTCATAGGGATCAATGATGTGCGTAATTCATCACATAGATTTTCCACATTTGTAGGTAACATTTATTCTTGAGAGAGTGATAAACAGAAAGAATATGTTATTCCCTTCCATGGAGCAATAAAATATGACACTCTTTCATTTTCCCTTTGCTAACAATTGGTAAGATAAAAAACTGTTGTACTTGGAATCATTGAGCTAAATTGAAGAATAATTCTTTGACGAAGATTTTCCCACTCATTAATTGAAAAATATTATAAACATGTATACCAGAAAAAAGAAGGTCCTTGTAATGACTAAACAAAACACATGAGCTAGACTGCTTCTTGTTGATGAAGATTTCCCATTATAGGATCACAATGAGAAACAAAATGTTTTAAGTGTTGTTCTGGATCACCTGAACCATTAAAAATTTGGAATGTGGTATTCACAAAATTTTATGGGGAAGAGATTACATCCACCCATTCAAGGTAAGATCTATTTTATGGTTTAACTTGTGCACTATTTCCTTCCATAGCTTCCAACCAAGCTGTTAATGACTCAATGGTAGTCATTAATTTTTGAGAAACATCTAGTTGAGCTTGGGCCTGAGCAGGTTCCATAACTAAAGTTTGGATGGGTGTGGCGATCGGTACTGCCATTAATGGTAGTATTTCCATTTTCTATCGCATTTGACCCATGGGATTAGACCTATGAAGGTGTAATTGTAAAGAGGGATATTCTTGATCCATCCTAGAAGATGCAACAAGTTCCCTTTATTGATTAACTCCAACATGCTTAGGAGGAAGACTTCCTTAAATTAGTTCTGCATTTAACCTCCTTAATTCCTTCATTCCTTCTTCTTATTGTGTGAACCTTTCCTTTAATGAGTGTTATTGGCCATCTCCAGAGGTAGGGTGTAATATAACCTGACATTTACCCTTTTCTATTGCATGTACCTTTCTAGAGTATGGAAGGGCATTACCCAAAGAAATGTCTTGCCCCGGGGCAACCCTCTTTCTTCTGGTACGCACACCTCATTCATTAATTTCTATGTGTACAACTTCTTGAACATGAAATTCTTCATCTGATCCCTCTGAACGAGCCTCATGTTCTGGGGGATTAGTGACAATAGAATTGATGAAATTTATCAATGCATAATGCATTGCATCCCTTATGTCAGCGCTTCTGTGATACTGTCTTCTGCCATGTCCTTCATGATACATTTCCTCTTGTTGGGTTGATCCCTCACGAACTTCTTGATCAATTTTAATTTGGAGGGAATCTCCAGATAGTTCGGCTCTGTGTTCCACTTATGTCTCCTTCCATAATCGAGAAAGACTGATTTCTATTTATGGAGGGATTGATAATTTGAAAAAGTCCTCAGCTGGTGGATTGGGGTTGTTCCTGTTTTTCCTGCTCAACTCCTCGAATCCTATCTGTTGATTCTGAGGGTTGGATTAAAAGAGTTCCCAGCCTGGAAAGCTGAGGTAGATCTTGAGCTACTACATCTGAAGAATTCTTAAAAACCCTCCTAATTTTGTGGATTTTAGTCTCGAAATTGGCCAGATGCATCAACCTACATCCACTCAAATCACCTGTCTCAGATGACAGTTGGATTATTTTTGACACCTCTATCACCTTATGACGTGCATTCTCTAAACGAGTAGCCTATTCGATATTCTCATTTTCCTGATGCAAGAGTAATTTGACAACTTTTTCTTTATATACCTGACTTTGGGAAGAACTAGTTGAGTCATGTTCTTGGGAAAGCCTTTGATTACGCACAAAACTAGTTAAATTTGGCCATCCATGGGAAATAACATTGCATGAGACCACTTTTAGTGGGCTTTGATGACATGAGAGAATAGTTAAATACAATGATATATGAATAACCCATCCCCTGATATGAATACTAGATGTGGGCATTGGTAATTAACTAGTGCAACATTTTCAACGTCCCAAGGAATGAACGTTGAAGGGCACTTTGCTGCTATTCAACCTTTGGATGTCCTGAATCTGAGAGAGATGCCGAGTCAATTTGGCGTTGAAACCCTTTTATTATCTTGACATTATTTTGATATTCATCATAATATAATATTTTTTGTTTAAGTGACAAAGAGTTTTCCATATGTTGAGATGAATATCATGAAAACAATCTTCTGTCGACGTTTGTGGAATATCATACTGAGAGTCAGCCAAAGGCCAAAACATGACTGGTATTTCACCTTTCGCAAGTTGTTTTCTCATATTCATCACTTCCCCTTTTTCATTTGATGGATATTCTTTTACCTGATTGGACCAAACATGGTGCTTCTTTGTTCCTTCATCAAGTTCAACAATATTGGTAGAGAATTCATTTGTAAAATTAGAATATGAATGACCCAGGGGTGGCTCTGAGAATGAACTGCACCCTGGGCTATCTTCTGTTTGAGAAATTATTTCACCTACTAGTGGTATGTCATTAGACATGACTGGTTCTCATTTTCAAGTGCCTCAAGATAAGAGGTCTTTCCCATTATTGCATTTTCCATTGAATATTTTTCTGAGCAATGTGAATTACTACTGTAAATATCACTTTCGCAGCTAAATTCATCATTATCATGGGGAGGACCACCATGGTGGGTTACAAAA
The DNA here is from genome assembly GCA_963277665.1 of Viscum album. Taxonomy (NCBI): domain Eukaryota; kingdom Viridiplantae; phylum Streptophyta; class Magnoliopsida; order Santalales; family Viscaceae; genus Viscum; species Viscum album. The sequence continues at coordinate 63,693,695 of OY728151.1, read as the reverse complement.
AAAGATGAAACCTCTTTCTCCATGTTTTTATGGCCACACAAAGGGTTATCGTGGCTTTCATATGAAGATAATGCTTTGAGATTGACCGAATTGTTATGAAGAAATCCTTCATGAGGAAGTGTGTGATGAAGTCCTTTAGAATTATTTTTGTTAGATCCAAAATATGTAAATGAGGGTTTATAATCTTGAGCTGAAACATACAATTTTTTGAGGGCTTCAAGAAGTCCATCATTGAAAAAGGGTTTATTGTAGATTGGCTCTTGATCTTTCGACTGTGATGGATGGGTCTTTTTCGTGGATGTCTTCTTACTCACTTTAGAAACTACTTGTTGATGAAAGCGGTTATAATGGGAAGGTGTATGTGCCTTATCAAGAAAAATGGTTAGGTTAGGCTGATTATCTCAATTTAAATAGGGTGTGTTTTCCCAAATTGATTATCCGTATGACATGGGAAAGTATAACCCACAACCCTCCTGGACTAGAATAGAGGTGTGTATCTGCTTCGGGGTGACATGTTGATGATTCAATCAACCGATAGGGATAGATTTATGTTTCTTTCACTGTGATGTCACTGAAGTTGTTATAATTTTTTGACAGGTATCCAGAATATGGGCAGGGATTTGCTTCTTCTCTTTCACCATTGTCAGAATGTACTTGGTTACATCAGCTACCGGAAGGGGGGTATACATCCATTCCATGCTTTGAGTAGGTATGTGATCCTACTCCTATCATCCTTTTTTTATCAGTGAATTCTGACAGTACTCATGGGTGGGGGTAGAATGTTGTGTCAGCCTCCAGCTTGTCATTTGGGCTTTCCAATTGACATCTCCAGATGCTACCAAACGAGATTGTTGGTTATCTTGTTGAATTGTAGGTGTATGTGCATGCTGATTTTTCTCTATAAAATATGATCGATGAACATATTTCAAGACTGGAAGAAGAGACTGTGGGCATAATTGATGAGTGTAAGTAGGTATATGTGCCTGTTTACAGGTGGCCACCACATTTGATTGTTGAGCTCCTTTGGATGCAGTTAGACGATCCTGGTGACTGGCTGATGAATTGTAAATTGGTGTATGTTCTTTCCTATAGTACTCTTCCAGAATTGCATGGCGGTATTGATGTGTTACTTCTAGAAGAGTCTATATGGAAGTGAAATCAGGACGGACAAGTGTATATGCCCGCTCGTTGCTTTCTATCAAGTTAGGTTGATGGAATTCTCCAGCTGGAGAAGAGGTAATAACCTACTCCCTGTTGGCTGAATTTCACCTCTGATGATTTTTCTTGAATTCTCGGTTCTGAAGGACCTAAGCTAAACCCCTAGAGGTGATACCGTCATCATGTTGAGGGTGCACTACTGCACGAGTCTGGCAGCCATTGTTGGTGGGAGTCCTCATGAAGGTATCTTGTCTTCTTGAACTAATTCCTTGAGTGACCTCTTCATTCCCCTCCCTATAATATGGGAGGGACTGGTTGTTGCATTCCAGGGATAACAACCCAAAACGGGTGGAAATAGTGGTTACCACCACCTGGTTTTTGACCACTGGTCGTCGCTGTCCGGACAACCAGGGTGAGTTATTAACTTGGAGGGCTTGTCGAGCGTCCCCAAGAGTTGGGATGGTACCATGTCGACGGTATTACCATACCAATGCATTTGTGACCCAGCGTTAAAGACGATGAGTAGATTATATTTTGCTTAGAGTGGAAAAGTATCCAGCATGACTTGCAGCTGAGGCATTCATAGGTGTGAACTTTAATGAATCCATTTCTGTATTGCATAGAGATCTTGGAAAATACTGTCTGTTTGATATAATAGACATAATGAAGATAAGATTGGCAAGACTACATCTTTTGGATGAACGCATATGTGTTTTATTGGTTTGTTGTCACACAAATTGAATTTAATATGGGCTAAAAAATAACTTAAACATCATTTTAACTTGGTTAAGGATTCACGTCAGGTTCACCATTTTTTGTGTCTTCTAGAAATGGTGGTTGACGTTTTTTGTTTATGGTTCAAACATTCCAATCGATTTCTTGCAGTTTTATTCTCAGAACCAGAAACACCCAATGATTCTATATCCATTTGATCCTACTTTACAAGGGAATGTGCTCATTAGTTGTGGACCAATGATGCTTGACAATTATATTTGTCGAGAGGATGGGAGGTGAGGCTCATCACAGCTTTTTGGGGGGAATTATTGCCTACTCAAGGACACTCTTATAGATTAAAGTTATTTTCATGAATCCTTATTAATTCACCAAGCATGAAAAATGAGTTTCCCTTTAGATTTGGCAATGAATGATTGATATGTATTGGATTTAGAGAATATTTTATATGTATTTGAGGTTCTTCATAGATAGAGAATCATCCGTATATATTAGAGATTCTTGGTCAATGGTATCCTTCAATATCTATTATCTACACAAAAATTTGCTTCTTTCCTGCTTACGTGTCACCTTCCCATCAATACACGTCACCCAAAACCCTGCAATTATACCTCCAAATAAAAAACAAGTCACGATATCCTACCCCCACCCGATTGGGATTTCCTCCCAGTTATGCTAGGGTTCTTACAACCCTCTTCTCCCCGACTCCCCTTTCCCGCTCCCTTTCCCGACTCTCCATCTCTGTGTGCTCCACCTCCGACTACTCCAACTCTGGATCCTCCACCTTGTGCTCCTCCTCAAACAAAAACTCTGACTTCGGCACTTCCATGTCCGGGTCCTCTAGTCCACCTAGGGTTCTCATTCCCTTGAGTGCAAAACAAGTAACCTATTTCACATTCTTCCTTAGGAATGGTTCTTCTACGGTTTATTTTCATGTTTATCTCTCACAGTTGGTCTGCTTGGGTCATTCTCCCTACTCTGTTATCTTTCTGGCTTCAGTGAAGATGCAATGGTTTTTCCCTGGATACCTTTTATGTGCTCTGAATTCACGATCAGCTTCTCTTTTTCAGGTCAGACTGGGAGCATCTGATTTAGTGAGTTTTTGGGCTTTGCATCTGACAGATGTGGATATCCAAGCATCTCCTTCATCTTCTAGGGTTTTTTTGTTTATTCTCTAGGGTTTAATTCCCGGTTCCTTTTTCATATTTCGTTTTATTTGGAATTTTTAGTTGTATGTATTTTGTGTAGGTAGTTGTTTACTTTAGATGTTGGACGTCAGTGTAAGGCTTCATTGTTTAGTTTCTCGATTGGCTCGCTGGTCTCAGTGGAGGATCGCTTCCATAGGGGGTGGGTTCCGGTGGTCATCTCAGACATCAATGGCATAATGTTGGTTTGGGATGATGAGAATGGTGTGTTAGGGTGTGAAAATGAGTTTCTCTGGTTCGAAGTCTAGTGGCCTTGAAAATAGTGGCGTGGCGACCTCTTCAGCGCAGTTGGTGTTTTTTAGATGAATGTGATGCCGAAGACGGTGCAGTCTTCGGCATCGACGGTTCTAGGTGATCCTTTTGGTTTTTCCGACCTCCATTTTCCCGCTTTTTCTCTGCTCTAGATCCGGTTATCCCCCAATCTCTCTGAGTTGGAGCTATAAGGTGGGCTTCAACGATCTTTGGGATGTGAGTTTGAGTGGGCAACGATGTCGATAGCTTGATCCACGGTGGTGAGGAGTGTTCAGATCCGGCTATTAGGATGACGGTGGTTGACAGTGATGTGATAGATGGTGAAGCATGATGAGGGCAGACTCATGTTCTGAGTTTGGTGATGATAATTCTTTTGAATTTTGAATTTTGGAAATTTTTGAGTGGTATTTTGAATTTTGTATTTTCAATTGGTGGGATCTTGTAGTGGTTGAATTTGAAACTGAGTGGAATTGTTTTGGTTCACACTTACCCATTAAAACTGTCTTTTGAAAATAAAAATATGGATTGTGGAGTAACCTATTTCATTGATTTCATATACATTATGGAGGTTTTTGTCTGGAGAAATCAACGGTGGCTTACTCATGGAGGGTCTAGGGGTTTTTGCATCGAACCATAGAAGTATCGACATTGAACGGACAAGGAGTAACCTATTTTATGATTATTAGTATATTTTTTATCAAGATATATGAATCCCATGATTTTCTATTATGATATTAGTTTTATGTTCATATTTATGGTTATTAACCAATGATTTATGTTGCTTTCAGGTGGCCACCTCCTATTCATGCCTTCATGTTGAAGCAGTCTCCTATTCCACTGAGTGAACTACAATGAATCACCTTGGTAGGCCTCCCTTTGATTTAAGTCATCTAGTATGCTTTTTTTTTCCTTCGAAACTCACAAATACAGGTCAGGATTTCCACATCCGTCGGCTCTGCTTCCGCTTGCTTTTCCACTACCTCCTCCCTGCATCAAACAACAACCCTAGGTTAGATTGTTCTCTGAAAAAATCATCTCTCTTATCTATTGAACTGTATAGGTTATACCGAATGATTTATGGTCCCCTCCTTCCCTAACTTCATCCATATCCTCTCATGTAAACCAATAACATGCAGGAATCTTCTTTTTTCATTGGATTTGATTAAGTGGTTCTAGATACAACCCTAGGTTGGATTATTCCCTAACAAATTTCTTTCCCTTGGTTTATGGATATGCAATGTCTCTTCTTGACCCATGGTTATGCCATACACAACTATCCAATATTTGTTGTTACAAAAGATTAAGGATGTTGTGGTTCGCTCATCCATTGGTGCGTTCTTTTTTAACGATCATTACACATGTATTGCAATATTCTAGTGAACTAAGTACACATCTAATGATACATGTCCATAAAAAAGTGTATCGGTCCTTTAACCCGATCTAAAAATTGTTGATGGTTTGAAGAGTGAATGATTTTTCTGTAATTCTATATATAACAGTAGCCCAATTTGTTTTTGGGATTGAGGAATCATTGATTCATCTATGTTTTTATTTTTGGATATCAATTTTTTATTCTACTTCAAAAACAAAAATTATATAATATGTTGTGCAACAAATGCATCAACGGAGCATTAGCTTGATGTGTTGTGACCATTGTGTCATACCAAATTGATCTTATTCAGACCATCATATCTATAGAAGGTGAGCCAAAGGTACATCATTTATTCACAGTGATATGATATTTTTTCCTACTAAAAATTGATATGAAATAAACTTGACATAATCTCTGCATTTAGGTGTACCATGACATGTAGTCTTCATTTGTGGAAATAATAAGAACCAGTGGCATCATGGGCCTGTATGTCGGGTTTTCTCCTACCCCTATGGAGATCATACTATATTCTAACATACAATTTGGACCTATGATATATTCAAGATCTAGGGCCTGTTTAGTTTCATTTCATCATCATTCAAATACATTTCCTAGAATAATTGAGTTGAATCATGTTGGGTGACATGTGAAAGGCCATAGCTTACAAAATATGTATCCTAGATGGGTTGTAGCTGATTACATAGATAGACTTTTTCAGGATACTTATACATAATTGTTTTCACATTATAGATTTAATACTGAATATACTTAATTGATTCCATATTGCATAAACATATTTGTTTTCTTATACAGAACTGTTTTCAGATTGCTTACACATAGGTGTTTGTAGATTGCATATTGCAAATTTTTTGTTGATTGCAGATTAACATATTGCATGTTCAATAAGTGATGTTATAAAATTAATATTTACATTTTATATATCATATATTTTTTCTTGTTTCAAAATAAAAAATATTCTATATTTTGATTCAATATACAATACTTTCTATGTTCTCTGAAATATGTTTTTTTTATTTCATTTCATTGGAAACAAAAAATTGAATATGTATTCATATTTCTATTATCATTATTCTCTTATAAACATAGCATTTAAATCATTGAAATTTATGTTTTTATGAAGTATTACAAAGAAATTGAGTTGAACACATGTGTTTGAACTGATTTTGAGTTCGTAAAATTAATTGTACATGTTTTATCCACTAAGGTATATATCTGTACTCTTGATTTATAGTTATTTTTATTGAAACATTATAATTGAAAAATATTAATTTTTGTTATAATTTTTTTGATAATTAAAACATACAATTCAATTATTATTTTCATTTATTTAGAAATCAAAATTATTTATAGATTTCTTATATCCATTTCTGTATTTTTTTATCAGCTATCCATTCAGATTATCCAATTCAGGGTTTCCTCATCATTGGGCCTAAAAATTTACCATATGAACATGTTATCCCCATTATGGAGTTTACTTGGTAATGGATTGAAATTTAAATTATGTATTATTTAATTTACATAAACATTCGACAGTTACCTCTATGATGTTTTCTTTCCAATTTTCATAATTCACTATTTAAATTGATTCTTATTGACTTCTTATTGGTTTAACTGGGTTGTTCCTTTAATTGATTCTAGATCAATTGGACATTGTCTGTGGGAGGATTTTTGAAAAAAATATACAATGGTCTGTTAGATCAAGTGGACATGCATCTGTTTTCCTTTTATCCAAGGTTGATCAAATAGCTCTGGTGTGGTCTTATCATATTTATACACCATGTTTTATTTATCTAATTGATTATCATTGAGACTAATTATACTTATTAAGAAGATTCATATGTCATTTGTAGTTTTCATCTTTCTTTTCTGTAAATTTTCAATGTTGTATCTAGAAGTTGTTTGGAAATTTATGTCAGACTCTGAACACAAAAGAAAAAACAAGTTCAGTGGAATCGTAGTTCAAGTTTAACTCCAAATTTTTATTTTTAAAATGTTGTAGTAGATTTGTGTATGTTCTGAATACATTTAAAATATATTTTGGAATTAAATTTTTATATTGTATTTAAATTTACCGTCTGGATTTCTTTTTGTTATAAATTTGATAATTAATGATATTTTTGAGAATCTATAACTGAAACATATGGAAAATTAAGTTTAAAAACAATGTATTTAGTCACGCTGGATCATTATAATACCATAAATTATCTACAAAGTTATGATTTATTTGTTTTTTATAATGTCAAACTATTCCATATCAATATGCTTTCTCATATAATTACCAATAGTTCATTGATATATTTTAACTATTATATTATTTATCCTGGTGGATGTTACTAATTAAAATTGGGGAGGGGAACGATGGTGAAGGAATGATATAAAATATGAAAGTTGAAAATGAGGAAAGAGATGATGAGATACTTGATGAGAATGAAGAGAACATTGAGGGAAATGATTAAAATCAGGTTCTCACTTCATACCAATTAATATTTCTCCATGAATTGGTATTTGAAAAAACCATTGATTTGGTTTTTGATTGTTTTCCTGCCAAATGTTGATTTTGTGACGATGAAGATGATTGATTATAATGTCGAGGAGAATGATGGTATGAAAATAATGTATACCATTTCTGTTACAGTTTTTTATAAATGAATTTCTATAAAAAATTTTCACAAGATGATGATGACCACTAGTTATTACAGATGAGTTGTTCTATGATTGATCGCACCCATCCGAGATCTGTTCATTGGATGATGTTTATAATTGTTTTTCCTACCACATAGCTTTCTTTTCTCTATTTATCAACACATTGATAGTTTTTTTTATTAGGTGTGATTTCTAATTGTTGAAGTTGAATTAATTATAATAGAATAAGCTTTCTATTTTTAGTTTGTATTTTCAATTGACAATATCAATGTATTTTTTATAAATAGTTATATTATCACCTTTTTTATATTAATGAATTACTTCTTTATAGATATGAGAACACATGTTTATTTCAGTTTTTTTGTTGATACAAAAAATAGATATTCTAATTTGATTTTTTCTTCAAACTAAAAACCCCTGTAATTTTTGATCAGTAGTTAATTTTATTTGTTAATGATGTTATTTACATCTGTGTTTCTTGATTTTCAAAAAAATATTTCTTTTAATTTTTTTATTAATAGTGAAATTGTTATGGTTTTTTATTAATGAAGTTTAAATTTGGGTTACATTGATTTTTTATTTTCTGTAATAGATTTATATGCTTATATATGAGAGAATTTTTTTTCTTTTTCATGTTTTTAAACAATGAATATTTGGTATGTAATTTTTAAATGAAGATGGAATTTGTTTTTTCAAAATATCTATAATGTCGTGTTTTTTATAGTGTTAATGTATTTTTTATCAACAATATTTGTGTTATGTATGTTTTTATTTTGGAATGGATATATGTTGTTGTAATAAAAAAACATTCTTTTGAGTTTTTGAAACAAAATAATATATCATCCATTGTTGATAAACATTGTATATGTTATAATATATATTGATGTTTAATAATTCTTCCTCTTTAAATTCAATTATGAGGATAATTCATGTTCAGTTTTGTCTTCAACCCATATGCATTGTATTTGAATTCATGGAAATAGATATTATTTTTTATTCATTATGTTTGTCGGAAAATGATAATCCCTTCTTTTATTACTTTATTTCATTATAGACTATTTATTTCTATAGTGTGCAGATTATAAATTATCAAAATAATCATTATTCATAAAAAATGCATTGCATAATTATATTTCATGAATATATCTATAATTATTCCATATGATTTATTCATACATGGATCAATAAAATATATTTTCCTATATTGTAATAATGGCTAGACTTTATGACCTCCTATAAGACATAACAAGCATATTTTATCTCTTATAGTAGAAATGAGTAGAAAAATAATATTGTAAGCGACCCTCTTTAACAGAGAAAAGAAATAGATCTTATCTAGCATAAATACCATTTAGTTAAGGTAGATCTAGACCAACCTATTTGTGAAATGATAATTAATGATTCCAGAAACTCCAGTTATGAGTATAGTCATGGGTGAATATTTATCCATCCATTTAAATCAATTTAATTCCATTTTTTTCCTTTAACATAGATTCGACTCATGATTTTTGTCTCATGTATCTAAGGTAATTGTGATTTTACAATGTCGTAATATACATATATTGTTTTTAAACATCATTTTCCCCTCATGTTTCTTTATTGAAACAAGTGGTGGTTCAATTTTATTGACCTACATCACTAGAAATGATTATTCCTAAATGCATTGGGGCATGAATTTGGAAATGGTTTCTCTATAAAGGGATAAATAGGTTAATTATTGTAGAATATTTTAGCCTGGTGGTTTCTCTAGATACATTATCATGCTGATAACATGTGCAAGTGTTGATTTTTGAAGAATTTAAAATGCACAATATCTACATGAACACTATATCCGGTACATTTCACATTTAATACACTCGATTGCTCTGAAAATTCTCCATTACTTCTCTTAGTGAGAATTATACAACATATTTAATTAAACTATGAATGAATGTATTTTCTTTGGATCCTAATGTTCTATAAATGCTTATAAATTCATATTTTTCCTAATTATTCTATGATATTTATTTCTAAAATTTTCATATAATTTTTTAATTGATGTAATTTGTGATGTGTTATGGATAGTTATATTCAGTTGAGGAAAATGATGGAGGATTTTAGGGAAAAAGTAAGTCATTTTACAATTAACTATATTTTCATTTGTAACCATATCAACCCTTTCACATAAGAACACACCTAGCGATTGTATTTGATTTTTCAAGAATTGTTTGATGAAAATGTCTCCAATATTTGATAGGAGCTGCTGATGAAAATACTAAGGTAACAACTACAAGCAGGTTGTTAGATATGTATTAATATTTTATTGTATTCTATAAATTATGATTAATTTAGTATATGGATTTATATCCTGTGCTATGTTTTATTGAGTTTATTCGTTATTACTTTTCAGCATTTTTTTTCTATTTTTCCCTGTTTTTTATATGAATTAATTTAATTTTTTATGTTTATTTTTAAATAAACATATATTTATGGATGACTAATTTAATGATTTGATGTTTTATCCTAAAGTTGAAGATGCAGTCAATGGATTATAATACTGGCCTTACATAGAAAAGAGTAGTTGGTATATATTTCATATTTTTTTTCTCATTTCATGTGAATAAATAAAGAACAATTATGAATGTGTTTGATTAAACAACATTCATGTAGTTTTCATTCCATTTTTTTAGAAATTACTACATCACCCGGATTTTTTTGTACCACACCCAGTCTCCAAAGGACTATAACAATCATCTGTAAACTATTTCAACTTGTATTCCTTAAGATATGAGGCACTGTAAAAATCACTAACTCTCTATAAAATTGACATTAATGATAGATTAATTTTCCATTTTTAATTTTACCGACTAATATATTTAGAACATCAATTTGAATAACCATGACAGGGTAGTATTTTTATTTGATTATTATTGTGATTCAGTGGGAAATTTCTTAAGATATTCTGAACATAATTCCATTTTTCACATCCTTGCATCACGAAGAACAAACACAAGAGACACATATCATTAATGGCTCAGGATTGTTTGATCATGGTGTTTTTAACACCCAATTATTCATCTAGATTATATTTATGGTTACAGACTCAATAATATAATATTGAGTAGAACTCAAAGGGTGAGTGACACATTACTAATCTTGTGAATCTTGAATATGACTTGACAATAATTAAGTTTTTCTTACAAACAAGTTTATGTTTAAATTTAAATATTTATACATTTATTAATATATTATCTGTATAGTCTCATTAGGAATTTACAAAGTATTAATGAAATGCTTATAATAGTACATCTCTGGCATATTATACTTTTTTAGTTAAATTTTATTGAACATAAATATAAAAAAAACATTTCATTTTTTAGTCATTTATATACATATAGATAATAAATGACATTTTATAATATGTATATGGAATTTTATCATGCACTAATATGTTATAAAGCTAAGAAAGAGATAACCTTTTGAGTTTTAATGATTTATTTGAAATGTTTAGTGTGGATGAATTACTCTCATATCCCATGTAATCAAATTAATCACTAGAACCATTTACAGGACATAAGGATTCAAATTTGAAGAACTATGATCGGATGTAGCATATTTAGGAGCAGGGGTACAAGATTTGTTTTAGTGTTTTGCATAGTAAACAATACTAATGTTATTCACTTTCATGGGAAATCCCATTGTCAATGCCCAGTGGCGGACCGTCTATGCCATGATATGACCTCCTTGTATGCTAAAGATGATTCAGAAGATCATCTACTTGAGAATTCAGAAGCTCTTCTCTCTCATGATATCACTATTTATTCCTCTGTTTCGGTGATTCATGTTCCGTGGAATTAATTCTTTCTGTAACATTGGTCCCTTCATTATTTATTTTATACAAAAGGCTTCTTAGTATCTAAATTTTGTTCCATGATTTCTATAACTTTTATTACTCATTATGTAAGTCCTTTTCTCTTTAAATATATTCAATATTAATATAAACCATTATGTTTTATACATATTAATCTATAGTTAATAATAATTATAATTATTATAGTGTCGTGCATCGCATGGGTCGAGTACTAGTATTATATGAAAATCTCTTAGTCATTATAATGACCATACTGGTTTTAAAGCCACTAAGTGGGGCACTTGAAGTTTATTGTCATTCAGAAAGACAAAGATTATTTTAGAGTTGGGATCTTACCCACAGATGGGCTACCTACGTATCCTTGTTAAAAAGGAATCGAAACCCACATAGTTTGATAAAAAGGATATAGTTTAATGTCATATGGGACGAAAAATAATTACTGAAAAATGGTCTTGAACCTTATAAAGGATTCCTGTGTACTCTACTTTTAAGGAAGAGATCAAAGTCCATGTAGTTTGGGAAATGAAATATGGGGTTTATGCATAGTTAAATGGGCCAAAAAGAGATTTCATGAATACTTTTACACTCTAAGCCCATGTGAGTCAATCTCGGTGTGATAAACAAGAATAATTATTAAAATTGACAATGGTTCCATGAAATATGTAGTTATGAGAGATGGTGTGGGGCTTACATATGTATGACGACCCAAGTAAATGAAAACCAAGACATAGGAAAGAGGCCCAAGAGTAGGTTCCATAAAGTTATTTGTACTTTATGGAGATTAGGAATATTAACCCGGGACATACTCCTTAGAAGGAGGCGCAAATTAAGAGGGACTTGTGATTGGGGCTTACTCTAGAGAAGGAGGCCCAATGTTAATGGAAATTATGACTGGGGATTACTCCTGAGAAGGTGGCCTAGGTTAATGGAAATTATGACTGGGGCTTACTCATGAGAAGGAGGACTAAATAAAAAGATCCTTTCATCTCAAAGGATGAGGTTATATAGGAAACCCATAACAGTGGTGACAAAAGGATTGCAAGTGATGAGGTTTTTGGGAGAGGTTCTCATAGAATTCCTTTTAGATAATGAATCCAACAAAGGAACCATGCTATAAATGGCTTCCAAGAGGGAAGTGAAGGATATCTCTTAAAAAGGATAGGTGGAATTTTGGAAAGGAGGTGACTAGGAAGGAGGCGTGCAAGTATTTTTCTGGCGTGCAAGTCCCGGTCACGCAAGTATACTTGCGCGACATGAGTCATCTTGGGCGATGAATAATTTGTAGGGTAATACATCGGTGAATTTGAACTCAAGCCCTTAGTATCATCCCTAGAGGCTTCCAAAATGGTGGCGCGCATGCTCCCTTGGGAGGGAAAGGCGGCACACAAGTGTCTTCATTTCCCTTAAGGGATGGACACTTAGGCGCCCAAGTATTAATGAGTTCTAATACAAAGGCCTTATTTTTACTCTTTAGAGCTTCATATCTAGGAAAAAAATTACCTTATAACTTTATAGAATATTTCAGACAGAGACATGGGTGACAAGATCTTGAATATGAGTTTTTGAAAATTCATCCTCTAAATGGGGGGTCCACAGGGGCTATTAATAGGCAACTGGACACCTTCGGAGAAAAACGGAATACGCTTCTCAAGTGACTTGTGCGACCCATATGTGGCGCGCAGGTGACTTGCGTGGCGCACCAGAGACTTGCACGACACCCTCCAAATGAGTTCCTGGTTCACCCCTTTGTTAATTTTCGATGTTCTTCAAAGTTTGACCCCTATTGGGCATAAGGTATTACCCTTTTCCATTCATTGGACTCTATGATGGAAAGGAGAGTCAAAAAATATATATAATGAAATTATGATTATCATTTGTGTATTCATTACAACTCATAGAATCCAATTGTATAATATTTTCTTAGGAAGGATTTATTTGTTCACTGTAGATATATATATATATATATACATTAATGATTCAAAAAAATTGACACATGTGTGAAATGATAGTAATTATTGGACATGGTCATATATCATAATATAATTAGAGTATATGAATGTTTCTAACATTCATGCATAGAAAATAATAACAAACCTACATACATAGGTGGGTGCAATAAATTAATAGAATTTAATTTAGACATTAATATAAAACTCAGAAACTAAACCCTATAAATCATTTCCCAATCCAAATGTAATCCTCCTAGGGATCTTTTGAAAGTAAAAAGGTCACATAATTATTTTGAAAATACCGACCCCCATTTATAATAAAATTTAGAAAAATATAAATATAGCATAACCATTATAATAAATATTAATACTAATTCCTAACGGAAGATAAATAGAAATATTAACCTGAATAAAAATATAAATTTACTAAATCCTAATTTTAGAGTAAAATAAAATGAATTCCCTTACCCAAAACTAAAAAATAAAAATCATAATATTGAAATAAGAAAAAATCATCTCTTACTAATGTAAAACAAAACTCTTCATGATATTTACGTAAACCACAAATCTAAATAATAAAAATCCCTTATGAAAACTAACATTTTAAATATAAAAGAAATATTTTTAATATATTGTCATAATCAAATATAGAATGAATTATGTGAAAAAATTAATATAACTATTTTGAAAACAAACATTTTCTCTTAAAAAATTCTAGGTACATAGGAAATCTTCATGGATTTGTTACAATCTTTCACCATCTCTCATGGTCTTTCATAATCAAAAAACAAGAATGAAAAGAACTAGAAACAAACATACCTATGACACTTCAACCATAGCATGCCTCTATATAAATTCACACATATATATACACATGAATATGTATGTAAAAATTTAGTGCAACATTGCTGAAAATAATCAACAATATGGAAAAGTAATATTTTTTAAGCCTACTACTAAAAAATAATTCGAAAAAAATGATACAAAAAATTGAGGTGCTCCACCACAAATTAACAACTATCTTAATAATAAAAATACAAAACTAGTGAATCAATAACACTAATTGGTTCCAATCTATATATTAACAGATGAAATTTGGTGGCATAAAAGTTATGTTGTAAATATACATATATGAAATCATACCCTGTTGTTTCTCTTTAATTCTTCAAATAGAAAATCAACTTAGGAAAGCATGAAATTAATGTTTAGAGATATAGATATTAAATAGGATCCATGAATTGAATTGGAAAATAAATTTTTTTAATCATTGAAGTTGAATCAATAAATTAAAATGAATAAGAAATTAAAATAATGTGATGTAGAACTAAATCATTATCAAAACAATTCACATTTAATTCCGAAGTTAAATAGTCATTTTTGATGAAGAAAACTCATAAAAAGATCTGAAAACCAAAATAGTAAGGTGAATTACTATTAAAATCCTTACAAGATTTAGATATGGTGTAGGAGAACCATAGATGACAGTCAACCATAAATATAAGGTCGAAGAATCCAAACTGGACTTGAAGTAGGGGTATGTGAATCCATATTCAGGGTCGACCTTAGTCAGGATCTCCACTATGTTTTGAATTAGATGGAAAATAGATAAACTATGCTCCACCTCATTTGATTCGGTCCAAAACATCTCTTATGGTCTACTCTCGAAGGCAAAGCTTCTTCAACTCACAACCTTCACTGCTCGACTATACTAGTTCAGTTTCACTATTCATGATGAAACCTAAACCTGATTCTACCTTAAAAAAACTCGACTCATTATTTTTTTGATTTACATTTTATTTACTACAAATAAAATATAAATAAATATGTAATATTATCATCCAAAATTTTACAATATGTGTATATTAAATTTCAAGATTAGATAAATACAAAACAATAATGTTTTTAGAATACTTTAATTTTTAATTATTTTATTTAAAACAATATACTTATGTATTTCAAAATAATGAATTATTCAAATATATCATTATCATTTAATTTATTTTATAGAAAATTTATTTATTTAATTCTAATCACAATTTATAATTATAAATAAATTCAGTACTATATTGAAAATAATATTATGTTTATTTTAAAAAAAATGTTATGACAATATATTAACTTTATTGTTACCATTTATTATTTTTTATTTATTAAAACAATATATTAGAAAATAAATTTTCATGATCCTTTATTTCATAAAAGAATAATTCATTTATATTATTTTAATATTTCATCATATATTTAATAAGTGAAACGTTAAAAAATAATACAAATAATAATGACAGAATTTCATTTTAATTAAATGAATTCACATAGTATAATAAAAATTATTATTATTTTTAAAATATTATACATTTATTATATACTTAATATTTCTCAATTGTTACACCTTTACCCACTATAAGGTATTGTGACCAAAACAAAATTGACCAATCTTCCCTTTTTCTCCATGAAGTTTTCTTCACATTACTCCATCCTTATGAACATAACTATTTTTGGAGTTAATATGGTGAGTGGATTAGATAATCATGAGTAACATTTAAAAAACATAAATAATATCTTGCCAACATAATAAAACTGTAGACTTTAGTCACAATAGTTGTTATATGCTATTAATCAATAGCTTTTGTATGTGAACGGTCTACTAAAATTCCATCACATGAGACTATATGACCCAAGAATGAAATATTATGAATCCAAAATCCCCAATTAGTAATTTTTTCATAAAGATTATCCGTCCATAAGGACATCATCGCAATCCTCAAGTGATATTCATGCTCTCTTTATCCCTTTGAAATTAAAATAATATCTTCTATAAAGACTACTAAAAAATAATAAAGGTAGTTTATAAAGAATTTATTTATCAAATCCATTAATAAATTAAAGGAATTGGTATGATCAGAAAAATCACTATAAATATTTAGTGTTGATACAATATAAATAATTATGTGATGGGTAGATACTCCTTATTGACCTTTAATTGATGATATCTAGAATGAGATAAAATATTGTAAAATTATTGAGGTATGATTAATAAATAAAAAAATTCATCATTATGGGGTAGAAGATACTTTTAATTTATTTTGAATTGATTAAGATCTTCATAATCAATGTAAATAGGAATTGACTTATTTTTATTCTAAAAAAATAGAAAACATTCCACCTATTGTTACACACTATGGAATATGAATTCCATGTTAATATTTTCCTAGAGTTTCTTTTTCAATTATAGAAACTCAATTGAGGCTATGCTATAAAGAGTCTTTAAAACATACATAACACCTGGAGTGTGTTCTGTTTAAAAATAAACATCATGATTTAGAGGATGAATTACAAATTTATTTAGAAAAACATCTTAAAATATCAAATACAAGGAGTATCCTAAATTTTGATTTTATCCCTAACCATAGTAGACATATAACCATTGTATATAAGAATTAAGACACACAATATGTGGGAAATATACATTGAATGTTCATATTTATCCTTGCATCAACAAATCATCATTATTTCATCTAGAATATGAAATTTGTGTTACCTTCTTTAAAAATTAATATGTGATTCATATAGAGAAATACAATTTATTCTAGGAGTCGTATAAAATTAAACTAAAGTGAGAATAAAAAAATTTGTAAGATGAAATATCCGACAAACATAAAAAATAAATAATAAAATAGACTTTAGATGCGACTGTTATCCCATTTTGAGGTTTCAAAAATCATTCATCATCTAATTTTTGAATTTATATAGTGATAGAAATAGAAAATTATTTATAAATAAAAGATTTTATACATCTAGAATCAAATAAGGTATCAGGAATTCTAGTGTGGATGATAAGTGTACATTTCATGAAGGTATTCTATTAAGAAACATTAGAATTAATGATTTCATAAAATACTACATTGTATTTTGGCTTAATATGTTGTTCAATTTGATAATAAACATAACTCAAATTCATTCACTTGTTTTTATAGTTCCCATAATCCTTTTATTTTAAGTAATAGAGGATGGCAGTGCATTAGTTGCTCTCTTCTTTTCCTATATTTAATTAAATCTCTTATTAACCACTCTTTAATTTTCATGGGATTTATTACTCCACTTAATATATCTAAATAACATCTCAGTTCTATTCAAAAAAAATAGATGGTGTTTCTTCCCACATTTTTTGAATTTAGATTTCCATAATTTTCATCCACTATGTTATTTTATCATGTTTTCATGAGACTCGTTCCTTTATTTCTTTTCAAATCCATGAAAATGGTGGGAATATCCAATATCCAATTATAATTTTAGTGCACATAAAAATATTTATTTTCATCTATTTATATCTCTTATTGCTAATGTATTTAGGGTAACTGGTTTTAATACACTAATGAGTTTATCAATTTTACAATTAAGGATGATAATTAAAAAGTTTACCTGCCTTGAGTTCATTGTAAAATTTTCCACATAGATACAAATGGATTCCTCATCATATTTCTCTATCTCTATAATTTCATTCTCCAATAATGTATATAAAATATTAAGAAAATAATTACTAAATAATATCCCCTAAAACTTATACCATTATTTAAAATTAAATTCATTATCTTGCCTCATATTATCATTATTATTCCACCATTGATCTGATTCACCTTCACGATGATAAAAATATATAAAAACATTTCCTATCTCTACTATTTTAGAATATGAAATATTTTATCAATGGTATTGATCCATCACTTAGAGTCTAGTGGGTAAAAATATCTACTAAAATAAGGTGGATGTTTTTTCATGAACCATTCAATAGTACATTGTTACCTATTTTGATCATTTTGAAAATCGACATGATTCATATCCCAAGAAGGATTCATGATAATAAAATTAATATTATTCGTTATAGATCTCATAAAATTTTGTTTCATGGGTGGATAATAATTTCATTTTCCATCATATTCAATATTAACACAATTACTTCGTTTCTTTCAAATAAATAAAACCAAAAATTATAGTTCAAAAAATAATTATCATATTTAAAAATACCATTATTCTGAAAAATATTTTATATAAAGTATAAATCTTGATACTTTATTTTATCACAAAATAAGTTTAGCCATGGTCATTCATGATCATTACCAAAACTTAAGATTTTATTCAATACTTATACCTATCCCCAAGGTTTTAATAAACTTTTTCATACTCTAATAGATAATGATTGAATAAATACTTCTATAAAAAAATCTTTCAACCCAATTTTTTCATAAAAAAATATTACTTATATTTACATTAATAGTCAATATCAAAGAATACAATCCTTTCTTGAACTGAAATGGTTTAGAGTATTTAGAGGCTAGATATAAAATAATATTATTTTATGTAATATTGTCAACATATCCCATAATTATATACCATACTAATACACTTCAATGGAATACCCTAAAAACATTCTTTATAACTTGTGGAATGTAAGATTAATAAAAGGGGATCACATATACTAATTAAGGGTAATCATGGGTCATATAAATCGTTGAACATACCAATGTATAAAATTAGCATAATTGTATGATATCTTGACCATAATAAGTAAATGAACCATTTCATATGTAATGGTTAAATACCAAGACCATCACATTAAAAATCAAAACATATTTCCTAGAGTTGATAAATCACATCATATTGTTTCCTATAATGGACCAAGAATGTCAACATGTTTCCCATAATGGATAAAAACGTTGATTTTTTTCCAATAATTATATAATGAAATATAATTCTTTACTCAAAAAATTGGTGGGAAAATTAGGTCCCGTCCATCACATACTAATAATAATATATATTATTTCCATAATATTAAAAATTAATCTCATCATCATAGCATACCCCATATAAGTAAAATGAGTCTCACAAATATCTCATCAATTCCTAACCCATGAAAAATAAATTGGTTCAAAAAAATATTGACATCGAAATAATTATTATGAATTATTTACATGGATGATATACCTAGTAAATAATTTTTAACATCAAAGGATATCATTTTTTATGGAAAATCTTTGAAAAAATACTTAGAAATCATTTATGAAAATATTATGTCATCTTTGAAATCACTTATTTCATAAAAGAAATTGAACATGTATAAATGAAAACATTTTTATTGAAACGTACAATGAAAAATTGTAAAAGAAAATTTAAAAAAAATTGATCATGTTTTTTGGAAAATATAATCATGTTGTATATGATATAAAAACATTTTCCCCACTTTTACAACATGTCTAAAATGTACGTCATTCAGAAATTGATTTAAAGATTCCTTTGAAACCATTGTGTAAATAGTATAACATGGGTAAAAATACATTTAATAGATAATTGGAGGGTAATATAAATATTATTTGAAAAAACATTTAAGGAAAATATGGATATTTATGAAAAATAACCCTTAGTAAATACTGAATATAAATAATCCAGAACAGTGATGAGATTGTAAAATAAAACCCTTACCTCGAGTATCGCCTTCCCTCATTCACGTTAATAGAAATTTTATAATAAATTTTTATTTATTATACATCTATTACAAGGAAATATATATATTTATAACCATTTATGATTTATTTACAACATATTATCACCCATTTGTTAATAAATTTTATAAAAATAACTGTTCTGGGTGAAAACTGCTTCATTTTTCAAGAATGTTTTGAGTTCTTAAATCACACTCCATATACTTTGATCATAGTTATATAATTTAAATAAATTTAATTCTGGTATAAATATAATATTTATTTATTATATACATACTTATAATCATTAAAAAAATTAGATAATGAGACATGAATTACAAAGTTCAGGGAGACAATATGACGTATGTACGAATAAACGATGTTCATATTTTTTGAATGATGGAATGAAATAAAGATAAATAATAATTTAAAATTAAATAATATTTATTATATCATATATAACATATATATCATATATATTCATAAAATTTTCCATTATTACCATCCATTTCAAATATAAATTAATAAGAAGTAGCATCAAGTCATGGAGGTGATAGTCGGCATGTACACCACATACAACATTTTCGTTTCATAAAGGATTAGATGACAAGAAGGTGGACATGATATTAATATAAAATAAGTATAAATGTTTAACTAATATAATATAAAAACATAAATACCACCATAATACCCACCCATACAATATGGTGATAAGAAATTATTTGTATAGCTATGTGGAGATTATAAACCGTATATATACATGAGTGATACTTTCACTTCCTGTTTGATGGGAAAGTGGGTGTGTAATGGGGTTTTCCTGATAATTTTAAAATTTAATAATATTTAGAATAATGAATTTATAAATTAAATATATATATATAATATATTAAACGATTTAAATAAGAGTAGAAAAAGAATAGGATCGGTTATGGTGATTACCTCTTCTTAAAATGGCTCCTCTAGATATCCTCTAAAGAGATATAGAATTGGTATTTTGGGAAAAACTGATCTTATATGTTGTTGATAGGTATGTTTAGAAGATAAATTTTTAGATTATGTTCAAGCTATAATACTCAATGTTTTGTAATGAAGTGAGGTAAGATGTTCACTCTTATTATTGAGGTGAGGGAAAAATTTTGAATTTCTCAAAAAATTATACTATAATAAATTAAATCAAAAGAAAAATACAACCAAATGTAAAGGGATTTTAAGATTAGGTGGTAAATGATTCTATTAACCTCATTATATAGAATTAGTTAAAATTTTTTATAACTTTCAACCATATCTTTTTGATTAACAAATTTTAATTTTAACTATAGGTTAAAAAATATCTTTATTAAATTATTTTAATTTTTACTTATAATGAAAAAATTGGACCATAAATGTCAAAATAATGAAATATTGGATAACATAATTAAAAATTTTAATAATTTAAATTGTTTTTTTGATTTGTAAAAAATAATATTATATTATATTGATAAAATATCATTATTTCCAATTTTGACAATATTTATTTAATTTAACGTTAAATTCATAAAGAAAAAGGTTGAATTTGAATATTACACTTCATAACATTCATAATAGTTGATAATTTTCTATAAAACATGTGTGACACAATAATACTATTAAATTATATGAAATTTATTATTTTTAATCCATTCATTATTTGTATTATTAATTAGAGAAATACTACATTGACATTGCATAAAAAATTTAAGTCATTCTATAATAAATAATAATTAAAAATACATTATATCATGAAAATAATTTTATTAATATAAAAATAGACACTATTATTAATTAATACCATTATTTTTCCCTATGTGGACAAATATAAGATATTAAAAACAAAGTGAGTGACATTTTGAATCTTTATTTGATTTAAATAATAAATATGTAATTTTCAGGTACAAATTTCCATTAAAAAAATAAATTTCATGAATCAGGTGTACTGGTATAATTTAAATAATAAAATTATAATTATGATAAATAATTTTCATTTTATAATTTTTTTATTCTAGCTTAAACTGATTTACCATTTACTGATAAGATAAATTTTACCAAGATTACTATTAACAATGCCTAAAAAAGATGATTATTTTCCAAATTTGTAACTATTAATTTTTTTTAAAAATATTTTACGAAGTTCAATTTATATAATCCGAATAATTAATTTTTATGCATGTGTGAAAATTTTGACATACACAAATATTTGGAAAAAACACAATCTGTAAGCATAAATCATTATTCATTAATATCATATTCATAGAAAAATATTTTTTGAATGTTAGAAAATTTGATGATGTCAATATTATATAAATTTAATTAAAATTATTCAAAAATGTAATTTTATTTAAGTTATTAATATCAAATACATTGCAAGAATAATTTTTTTTTTCAAAAATAAATTACTTTTATTTGAAATTTTTTGTTCGAATATTTTGATAACTGAGGAATTAATTTTATAAATTATTATACCATATATTAATCATAATTTATTTATTAATATTAATTTCCTTCAATACAGTTTCTAGGAAATATTATATATATAATATTTTAATAAATTTGTGCATCTCATCTAAACTCGTTGTTGTTTGTAACACATGTTATCGAAGAAATAAAATCATTTATAGAAAAAAAATTCATTAAAATATTTTATTTTTTTAATAAATATTAATTATTAAAAATTATGAAGATAAAATTTAAAAAATTTGTGAGAATATAATAACCCGAATTTTTATAAATAACTTTTCCCTAAAGTAGTTCTGGAATAATTTTATTCTATTTTTATAATATATAATAACAAGGTCATATAAGAATGTCAAAGATAAATAAATAAATAATTTAATATAAATATAATATAAATATTTTATTTTTAATAATTTTTTTTAAAAATATACACTCAACATATCTTTTACAATTAAGGTTGAATGATGTGGAAGTTTTTCATTACATGTTTTCAATATCATTTTCATGAATTTATTGTAATTCTGATGAATAAATGTACTTATAATAGAGTAATTTTCAGTTTTGATAATTCTCGGGTGAGTAATATTATTCCTTTAATATTAATTGAAAAATTATTATATTTTTTGTTCAAATACAGAATTTTACTTATTTACACATTTATATTCATTATAGGACTATTTTTTGATGTTTTGTTTGAACCATTAATGGATATTTTATTTTTCAAATAACTTTGAAAATTATCTTTGAGATTTAAATTCATTCATTTTAAATTGTTTTTAGATTCAATTGATGTTTTGTGGAATATTTTTTGATATAGAATTTTTTTATAAATTTAATGAAAAAATTATTTTTTTATTGTCTATATTTTATTATATTATTGTTTGTGGATTATTTATTTATTTTATGTGATTAAGGGTTAAACACATTTTCCCTCATAAGTGATATTTTATTTTCAAGTGATGATTATATTAATTAGATTCTATAAATATCCATGTTTTGGAATTACTATGTAGTAAATTTCCTATATGTTTTATCATTAACAAAATAAAATATATTTTTATTTTAATATCACTACAATTCACACAACTAAATTGTCATATAGAGATATTTTTTAGTTGTTTTATGGTTAAGGTTTTATCACATACCCAAATGGATTTTCATTGAAATATTTATGAATGGTTTTTTAATTTCTTACCCACATTGATTCTCAACCACATACATAGATCAAAAAAATAGAAATGGCCTTGTAGTGATTTTTTATTTTAGATGATTTATGGGAAGATGATGCACTTAGGTCTGAATTATTTTCAGGAAATCAACTATCTTGGTGCATAACCATCCTAGGATTCGCATGGACATAAATAATTCAAGGTTCTCTAATATCAATTGTAGTATGAATCTGATATAGGTACAGCTTTAAAATATGTGATAGTTTTTTTAGCTTAATTGTTGATGAAATCATTGAGATTAATTGATGAATCCAGTTATTCATAGAATATAGTAAACCACTAGGGTTCTGAATCCAATTACTTTCTAATAAAAATTATTTGTTGGGATTGATTTTTTATATAATGACTATTCTAAATACGAAGATGCCTCATCTATTTTTAAATTCCTCAATTGTGAGGTTGCTCAATCATGAATTATTGGGGATTAACAATATTATATATTGTATATGGATATGTTGTTTTGGTTTGTGTAATCCATTTTTATTGTGACTATGTCACGTTATCAACCGATAATGTAAGGAGATGTTGGAGTTTTATTATCATTGGATGAGTGTTACTTATATGTGATGAGAATCCTATCCATTTCTAATATTTCATGAAATAAATTTTTCCGAGGGAGCTAGATAGAGGGATGGTACATTTTAAAATTGGGTATTGAGGATTTATGAATGGCCCCAAATTTATCCATTCTGGGATAGAAGAGTAAAAGAGACTATTAGTTTTCAAACAAAACGTTTCTTATCATTAAATATCTGATCACTTGAATTTTTAAATTATATCCCAAGGGTTTTTTCTTATTATTGTATTGGTCACAAAATTGTGTGAAAAATTCAATGTGTTTGGGGATTAATTGAATATTGATCTAATTTGATAGAATTAATCTATCACCTCCTCGTAAAAAAGTTAAATAAATTTGGCAGTAGGGAGATGAAAATGATAAAAAAAAATTAGAGAGGAGAACTGGGAGACATGTTTCATTAGAAAAGTTTGGAGGTTGAAATTCTATGGAGAAGCAATGATAGAGTTTGAATAGTCTAATTTTTTGGATTAATCATAGGGTAGATTTTTAATCCCCTTATTCTTTATTATTTGAACACAATTTTAATTTATTTTTAATTTTTTACAAATATTAAAATAATAATTATTATTTTCCATTCATTTTATTTGGTAAAAATAGCTTGTTCTAGTTTATATATGTTTTCAAAATTTATTTAATCATTTAAATTGGGATTGATTCATTTTCATTAAATTTTTTATGAAATTCAGTTAGAAAGATTTATTTTTTAATTTTAATTAATAGTGGAATATCAAAATCACTCAGGAGAATACTTTTAGATATACAAAAAAACATTGTTTTTCATCTATTGGGTTCAGTGAATAAGGGAATTCTATATTCAACATAAAATTCCACTTCTTGGTGGAATTACTAAAAAGAAACTTTCTAATATGTGATTTTTTGTTAAAATGTTTAATGATAGAAGGATAATTTTTAATGAGGCTATCGAGTTTTTCTGTATCTTTTCACAGTGTTTGTTTTCTAATCATCTATTGGTCTCCTTAATCTGTTTCTTATTGTAATTTTTATGGGTTTATTTGTTCATGTATCATTGAAATAATTTTTCTTATATTTATAATTTTACACACCCTGGTTTTTAAAATCATTTACCCTTCTCGGTGGGTTTCACACCTTAATCACAACAATAAAAATATTCAGTAAAAATAAAAATAATAAAATTTGATCTTTTCAGTGAATAATCATCAAATCTTAGACTACAATAGAGCATTTAAAACCATTATTCCACATGTCCCTCTCATGTTTATGCATGGAGAGGTAACATTTTTTTCAACAACACTAAATGATATAGGATCGAGTGAATATATCTCTTATATGTCATCAAAAATGAAAACCTCATTCATTGTAATTTATATTTGTTTGATTTATTTCTATGGTTGATTAGTTATTATGGTGGGAAATTGATTAAAAATTAAATAAATATTTATCTACATATCCATTTTGGAATATGGACAGACTTAAAACATACAAAAACACAAAAAATTTCCTACAAGAATCTTTTGTATTATGAAAAGGACTGATATTTGACTACATATCCATTTGGTGAAGTGAATGTTAAATACTAAAAGGAATTTTAGTACACACTCATTCAAATATTTTTATTTTTAAAAAATATAATTATTTAAATATTCTTTCACAATGAAAATCATGGATATGAAAATCATTTCTATAACCCCTAGTCACACAAAATCCTGAAATGATCTATAATGAATATTTGGATGAAATATAGATATTGAAAATCATTAATTCCAATAATTAATTTCAAAATCAATATTTCTTTTCAAAAATAGATTCCAATAGTCATTAATAATATTTGATAACCATAAGAAATAAAACAAATTAAATCTGAATGAAAACTTTCTTGGTGACTGAAAGAATAATATTTTAATTAATGATTTAACTAAAACAACAAAAAATTGATCCTATAAAACATATGAATGTCAAAACTAGTACCAATTCTGAATATAATTACATAAAATCATCATTTAAAAAAATATTGAATGTATAATATTTATGGCACCAAAATTATCAAAACACAATTTCCCTATTCTATTCTAATTTAAGTATAAAAAATAAAATAACTAAATAAAAATGATATGGAAAAGTTGTAATGAAAGATCCCACATTAAATTCTCTCACACATAACATGTTTTATATCCCCAAGAAATTACTTGGTAAATTTTAATTGAAAAGAATATTTCTTAAGGTTGAAAAATTAAAACACCACAATATTTTTTTATGAAAATAATTTCCCCCCATGGAATATCTAAAGAATAAATTCTGAATAAAATATTAAAACTAAGTGGGTTTAATGGAAATCATTGTATTATAATTTATAGAAATAATTTTTTAATATTTTTGGCTTTTATTAAAGAAAAATAAATTTGTGTGTAACCGAAAAATAAAAAATTATATTTACCTCCTAGAGAAAAAAAATAATTAGAATCCACAATAGCTATAAAATATATTGTATGAGAAAATATTATAATTAACAAGGAAGAATAAATATTACATTTAATATCTCGAATATGTAATGAATGAAAGAATGAAGGAACAAAATTGTTCAAACTGGATTAGGATATTCATTTCAAAGATAATTTAAATTAAATTCTTATATGTCTCGATTAAAATAAAAAGATTTAAAATTAAATGATTATTATATAACATTTTCCTAAAGTGTGACCAAGGGAAAATGATTTCAAGTGGGTAGAAAATTAATACACTAAATTGTACCCATGTGGTGATAATATATAATCTCATTATAGTTGAATGAAAACATACGAAAATCATGAATAAATATCACCCACTAACTATTAATAAATTTATACGAAAAACAAAAATTAAAAAAATAATTTTTTTAGGGGACTAAATTAATTCTAATATATATATTAAGAAAAGACCCTCCCCCATTATTCATACACAACAATACCCTCATTTTTGAATCTTAATAGCGGATTAAATCATTTGACATTGAAGTTAAAATAATTATTTATTTGAAAGTTTATTTTCATTTTTAGGGTATGTTTTTTTATTAGAAAACATTTGTTAAGCCTATATAATTTTAAATGAACACTATATTCGCTTGCTTATGTTTCAAAAAACACTAATATGAAACAAACGATTAAATATTATTAATTGATTGTGATAGTTATCACCTTACTATTGGAATTGTTGGATTTAATGAGATTGAATAATTTATGAAAATGTAGTTTAAATTTTTTTTTAAAATTAATTCATTTTCCACCAATTAACTATAATTGAAAATGAAATCCAATATAACATGAAGGAAGTGTTTATTTAATAAAAAAATATTTTTGTGACCACAATAACATTTTATATAAATAATATAAATTTATCACTATTATTGAAATATAATAATGGAATTTATGTGATATATATTGAATATTTTTTTTAAAATTCATCCAATATTTTTTATAGGGCTAATATAAGAATAAATCTAATTTTAGGAATTCAATGCTATATTTTTTAAAAAGATTATTTTGTCCCATTTTAGTGGGGAACTTATTTTAAAACTAAATTTTGACAGTTTTATAAAATTTATTTGAAAAAATAAATTTTATTTTTATGAAGAAATATCAAAATTAGTTTATTGTTACATTTAAGTATAAATCTAATATGTTTCATTTTTTTGATGAATAGTAAAAAATTCAACATTTTAATTGAATCCCATCTTTTCCATAAAATAATTTATAATGATAAATTATATTTTAAATAATATATAAATTAAAAATATTTCAATTAAAAATATATTAAGCCAATTTAATTAATTATAATATTTTTATATTAAATTTAGAAATAAGAACCCTTTAAACTTTTCAACATTTTCACTTTAAAAACACGCTTCCTCATTATGTTTAGATGATTATTTTTAAATATATTTTTAAAATAATATGAATTTATTTTGGTAAAATATATTAAATATTTAGAATCATTATATCATAATTATGTTGTAATTATATTTTAATTTTTAGGAAAAAAATGTTACCGTGTTAAAAAGAATGATTTACTACTGTATAAGTAAAATAGTGAAAAAGTTTAAAGGTAAATGGTTATGTCGTAAAATGCATAAAATAATAAAACATTAAAGGTTTGATTGAGATTCATGAAAGGGTTATTTATTATCCATATTCATGGTAATTAGTTTCAACCAGAAGTAGATGGATTCAAATGTGAAATAATAATTATTTATTCACATAAAATCACTCCTCCTCAAGTATTAATACCTCCCATAACCACAAAATTTATCATAAAGACAATTAATATCCCCAAATATCTATCCAAAACAGTCCTCTAAAATATAACAATGTACAAAAGCTTCTCGTCTCACCAAATTACCAATTCCATGTTACTTAAGGGATCTTATAAGTAGTAACATTCAAGAGATAATTTTCTCAAACCACCTCTCTTATCGTCTTTTATTCGTCTACTTTCTACTAGCCTCCATCATACATCATGGAGAAATAAATTGATAATATTATACATACTAGAATGTTATAATGATAATATAAAAACTTATTTCCATATATTTTATTACCGATTCTTATACAAGGAAACGAATCCATTTTCCAAATTATAAATGTTAACATTATCCATGAATAATGATTTTTTGTTCTTCATTATCACCGTCAAGATTGGTCACAAAACTATTATTATGGTTAATTAATATTTTAATAAGTATTTATAACCTAATAAATGTTCTAGAACTAATATATATATACATAATATTAAATCAATTTAAACTAGTTCGTGGTGGTCAAAAAAATGTCAAAATAAACTAATCATTTATCAATAAAATTTGTTCAAATGAATCATCCTCATGTCAGAAAGAAAATGATATATGAGAAAATTAAAATAGTTGTAAGTGAATGAATACTATTTAATTTCACTTATGTATTTTTATTTCCATTTTAAAAGAACATACATTATTATATTCAAGTTAACTGACTACGAAACCATGAAACGAACACATTCAAAACAATAAAAATAAAGGGATATTATTTGTGAACAAGCTGTAAAGTTATATGAAAGTATCAAATAAGATATTATATATAATATTATTGTATTGGAATGAGTTAATAAAATTCTTTAAGCATTTATACATTAAGTTAAATAACACAAAACTAGAAGAAAACAAAAGGTAAGGGTTTTCTGATCCCAGTGTTACCTCTGTGTGATATATTCTTTATTCAAAACCTATTTATTATTTATAGATTATATACTACAAATTTTTATATCTTATCATGAATTTAATTAACTTAATGGAATTAATATTTTAATTTAATAATTATTCCACTTATTTAGAATTATAGTTTACTGATTACAAAGAGTTTAGGGAATTATTAACCCAATGTTAATTTTTGGGATAAACCTATTCATCATTAATTATGTCTTAGTACGATTATTTTTGAATTGAGTTTGGAATATATTATGAATTATTTTAAATTTATTATGCTGATGTAAATAGAATACACATATTCTATTCAAATGGTTAATGATCACTTAAGTGATATATTATTTATAAGGGTCATTATTTTAAAAATTATCTTTTTAATGTTTCCCTTAAAAATAAATTTTTTCAATGTATGTGTTTCCTAAAATTGATACCAAAAGGGTTTGTAAAATTATCAAATGACTATTTAAATAAAATTTTAATCATTTTTATGTTTTTTTATAAAAAGGTTTGACAGGTATAAATCTCTCTTTCTGATCATGGTTTGTTGAGCCTTTTTCAACATAAATATGGAAGGATTGTTTTTTTAACTTTTACAGAATGACCAGTTTTCCCACCATCATAACGCATTATTGATATGAAGAATACCATATACATTTAAAAGGGTTTCTTCAGTTAAATTTTTTTACTTAATAATTTCATGAAATTTTAAACATTAGTGATTTTTAGTGTGAAAAAGGGTGTTTTCATAAATTATTTATCAATGATACCATTTAAAGTTTTTTTATTATGTCAACATAATTTCTGGGATATTATGATTAATTATGGTTTATCTCTTATGATATTTATTCCATATTTTATTAAATTTTTATTGATTAGTTTGTACTTTTTTGATACCATTTTGAATATTAATCTGGATTTTTTTTGATTATTTTCTCCTAATGGGGAATGTTATTTACATTTTATATGATTGTTTCAATAAAAATATATAGGTCTATTGTATTTCACACATTTTTTATGAGAATTTTGTTGTAATTAGAAATTGATAGGATATCCCTCTATTTACACTCAATGCATCGGTAGGTATAATGAGACAAACTAGACTGAGTTTTGGACAATGCCTTACCCATTTATTAGATTATTCACACAAAGCCTTGAAATTATAAATTTTTCCCATGAATACTTGATGATATGTTTCATATTTTTTACATGATTAATTTATTCATTATGAAACAAATTATTAAATAACATGTGATTATTCAATTAATATAATATCAATGGTTATGTTTTCAAAATCATGTTATTATTTATATCGAATTATTTGATCATATTTTATTCCATCAGTATTATGATCAAGTAATTGATTAAAAGGATTGTGTACTTAACCATTACATATCATTTGATCACACTGATTTTATATGTCTTATTTTTTATCAAGATTCCAATAGGATTGTTTTGATTGATATATATGGATAAGCTTGGGAAATATTGGTATTCTCAAAGGTAATTATTTTCTTTATGTTTTTCAATTATAATGTAATATACATGTATGTATCTAATTTTCCAAAATTACTAAAATTCGTTCCATTGGGATGGGATTCATTGTATGTTATGACAATGCAATAAATTAACAACAAAATCTAGTCTACTACTGTTAGGGGATTTGTAGTTGGTATTAAAGAATGGTCAGTATCAATCATGTAAACTAGATTCAGGAAAAAAATAGAGAATGAAACCCCATGAACTATTTTTTAGAGTTATCTCAAAGAAAGAAAAGAAAATGATTTTGATATTTCTGTTACCAAAATCTTCAATTTATATTAAATATTTTGGATATCATAAATTATGTTTAAATATTTTAATATCTAATATAGTTAATTCAGGTATTTGTAAATATGTCCTATAAGAAGGAATGAGAACTATATTAATGCAAATATTCTATATTGGGATTACCGTACTTGGAATGATAATGATGATGAAGCTAGAGCTGCGTCTAGATCTGATGTTGGAGCTACAACTAAAAAAATTATAACTATATTCGCATTGTTGACTATGGGTATA
Organism: Viscum album; assembly: GCA_963277665.1. Taxonomy (NCBI): domain Eukaryota; kingdom Viridiplantae; phylum Streptophyta; class Magnoliopsida; order Santalales; family Viscaceae; genus Viscum; species Viscum album. The sequence continues at coordinate 63,662,516 of OY728151.1, read as the reverse complement.
AAAAATAACCTCTCTAGTATAGAGGAGCCCACTAATCCACAAAGTTCTGTAATGATTTTGGACCAATTCGTGATACAACAACATCCATTATGCACTAAAACTAAAAATCTAATTTTAGTTGAGAAATGGATATTTTCATTATAAATTATAATTCATTCATTTGGAATTAATTAATGGGAGATGGTTTTCAATGTATTTTAACATATCTTAAGTGATCAATATTAATGGATTTCATTAATTCAAAACAATAAATATGAAGAATAAATAGAATTATGGAATGAAATGATTTTAAGTAACATTTCTTTTAAAAATATTTTTTATTAGATGAGTAGGAAGATATGGAGAGACAATTGTTAAATATGAGAAAAAATAAGGGTGAGAATGTTGCTATGTATGAATCCAAATTTTCAATATTATCATATCATGTTGTGGACAACCTATGTAACTCAAGGGCTATTATTAATAATTAATTTTTTGGGTTAATGTCATTCTTCCGAAGGAAATTGGTCCTCCAATCTTTCTCATCATACTAAGATGTAATCTAATGTATTATAAAGATAGAGAAATAATTATATAATCTATATGACATTAAAGGAATCTAACAAAAGAAGAGAATAGTGGAGAAACATATAGATAAAGGGATGAAGGGAATGGAAGATTTTTCCAAATATGATAATTTTGGGAAGAAACAACTTGATATATTCATGAAAAGAATGTGAGTTTGTTAAATGTGTAGAGATAGAGATTGTGAGGCTCATGATTTCAAGGGAAAGAAGGATGTTATTAATGAAAAATGTTTCATCTATAAGACTACTGGTAACCAAAAAAATGAATGCCCAATGTGTCAAGGGAATATACCTTGAAATATTCTATGTGATCAATGTAATTCTTATGTTGCTGATATAGTGGAAATGGAATGATTATGGTATTTTTTTGGATCCATGAAATATATTATATGAGACTATAATTATATGAATTATGAAACATATAATGATTTTACTATAGAAATTTTTCTTTAAGTATTTTATATAATATGTTGCATGGTATCAATTACAAGGAAATGTTATTTAGTGGACAAATGAACTTATTAAAAAACCCAAATTTTAATTAATGATAACCCTTAAAATGTGCTCGACCTAGAGATAATAATAAATAGATGATTATGGGACAACATTAGTGACCAATAAATGAGATAGTGATATTTTTTGTTTATATTTTCAAGAGTTTACTACATATTTGGATTTAATTAATGTATAAAAATGAAATTTTATTAATTATTTCATTAGGGTTTTATAGTGATTACTGGGATTTAGGAAAATATATGATCAATATATTCAAATGTTTTAAATGTGACATTATGAACAACTTTATGTTATCTAGAGGTATAATTTTTACTACATTCTTCTATTTTGAAATATATTTTGTATTATTTATGAAGTGATATAGGTTAATTACTCAAGGAATATATTATGCTGAATTTTGGATATTATTTTTTGGGGTTAAAGGATAATATATCATATAGGATAACATGTGCTAAATATTTTGGGTTTTACAAATATTTAGATATTAAAGGGCTGAATTATGGATATTATTATTTATTAAAATTACATAAAGAATAAATATAAATCTTGAATATTCATTTCTAGTAGTAATACATGAAGTGAAAATAGTTCCAATAATAACCAACAGATATGAATATGATAATTACATGGAAATATGATTGGTATGTTTATTTTCTCAACATATTTATCGAGATTGTAAAAGAATTCCCCAAATCTATGAAAATGATTTTTGAACAAAAACCTTGTTCATTTAATTTACATACTGTGAAATAAATTAATATATAAACCATAAAAAATTTAAGGATTTGTGATGGTGAACTTTATAAAGACAACGTTCTCTACTACTCTTCATCCAAACAAGGTCGTCATCGATTCAAAAGTATTACATATTAGTTTTCCATTCCATTAGTTATAGAAATCAAACACACTTTCTTAAAATATTCTTACTGGATTTTTTTATAATCAAATAGTTTTTTTATGTTTTTTTGAAAACATTATATTTAACCATACATATAAAACATTAAAATATATTTCAAATAAAAATATATCATTATTCATTATGGTCAAACGATTGGGTATGTGATCGATTAATCCGAATGTCCATTTATCAGAACATGAGTTACACTTTTTCATGACTGTCGTATTCACAAAACTCATGACTATCTGTCTGATTTTGGTACTGATAGATTAGAATTATCCTAATTTAGATTACATTATTGATAGAGGATAAATAATTCCATCATACTACCATTTTATTTTTATTTTAATATACAATACTTACTTATAAGGGATATTTTTAGTAATATAATGGTGTTAAAAAAATGAAATCGGATATTTAGTTACACCAGAAATTTTTGAGATATCATGTGATAGCTGTCTGAGGCTATTGTACCAACACAAAAACATGACGATTGTAGGTTTGACTATAAATATATTTCCATTTGAAGAGTTTGGAGAGGATTTCATTTACAAGTCATGTATTATAATGTATTCTCTACATGAAAATCTTGTTCCAATGTATTTTTAAAACTTTAAAGAGTTTTAGTTCTACGAAATCCTTGTTAGGGTGGTTTCCTTAATAATGGTTTTGATTTTTTAATGTAATCCGATCATTTTTACAATCAATGTGTAACGCCCCGACCCTAGTTTCCTAGAGTCGGTGCATTATTACATAACATTGGCATGATCACAAGAAAGATCAAATCTCGAAAGACCGATTGGTTTAGTAGCCTTGGAAACACTAGATATATTCATAAGTTTTACATTACATCATAAAATCAAAAACTACTACAACAACATAATGTTTCCACAGACCACACTACAATCCCCTCATAATATCCCTGCAGGTCATTCATAACTTACATCTTCACTTCCTGGGAAAAATAAAACATAGAAAAGGGGTGAGCTCAAATGCCCAGTAAGGATAACAATATAGCGGAAACTTTCATCAATAAGAATAAACATTTAAGGCAATGTATAACTAAAACAAAATCCTTTTAAACATGAACGTTCAACATGGTATGGCATAAATAAAATGAAATAATGCCATTTACTTATTCACATGGATATTCCACTAATCGAATAATCACATGCAAAAATAAATAACCACTTTCATAATGTTGGAATGCATAATGCCAGACTATCATAACCACATAGCCAAGGCCTCGTGCCAAGACTACAAATAATATTTTGTCAAGGCCTTGTGCCAAGACACTAGTTTGTCTCATGAGACCTACCGATGCATCGAGGAGCTATAGCGGGCTCCACCCGTCACTTATTAAGTCCAATGCATTCCCATATGAAAAGGTTTAAACATAACATAAACATTCGTATTAAAACTAGCATACGAAATGTCAATACTTTCACAATAAACTATGAATGGTATAAAAATAGCACATCCACAGTCAAACATATCACAAAACCTTCAATACAATATAGAAGTTTTGTATCATAATAAATCAACTTCAAATAATCTTAAAATCCATCAAAGGATGTTGACATAGATGAAATCAAAATTCTTTTTAAAGAAATATCTCCTTTTATTTTGAAATCATTTAAGATCCATATAAAATAAAACATTTTCTTTGAAAATATTCTTATAAGCTTGTAAGGAAAGCTTTGAAGATTTTATAACGGCGTAAAATAACCGCACCCGCCGTATAAGTTAAAAAAAACATTCTTACCTCAATTCTGTCGAAAAGGTTAAAAAGGACCTTGTTTTGAAAACGACGGAAAGATTCCTTTATAAACCTCTTATAAAAAGTCAAAAAAAGGTATAAATGACTTTAACCCATATTCTTGTAAATAGTAAAAATGTTTTGAAATACATTTTTAAGAAACATGGATGTGGATGATAAAGAGATCCCAGTAGATTATTACATATAAACAACCTCGGATAATGAAGAGATTGTGAAACAACCCTTACCTTGTACTTTTCCTTGGTTGGGGTAGGTTAACCTCCTGTATAATGGTGAAATAGTTGTTATTAAATTATACAAGAATCATATATATTAATATGATATCATATATGATCTTTTAACATTGATTTGTTAATAATATCTTAGAATTATCGTCGTTTCGGGAGTTAACTTACTCATTTTCTTTTATATGTTTTGTTACATAAGCCATGGTTGTTGTATCTTATTCATATCCAGAATGATATACAGTCCTTAAACATCATTTTTAAATCATCAAATGATAATTATACTTGAATGGATACGATGGAGAATGAATCTCATCGCGTTCGTGGAGACGGTAGTCCGTACGTACGCACGAGCGACAATATCATTCTTTTGATATTAAAATAATATATAAATGAATGGTATATCATATATACAGAATCATTAACATGTTATATTTATTATTTACATGAGTTACACATCATTATTATACCCATCCAAATAATATTATATTGAATAACAATTACACCACGACGTGGAGACGGTAAGCCGTACGTACGCACGTATGGTGACATGTTATTCAAACGGTGGATAGAATACTGAATATGGTTGTACCATACTTATAATAACATCACAGTATATGTGAGATACTGGAGTTATTATTTTAGAATGGTAAGAACAAAGGATGAAGAAGTGGAATAAGAAATGAACTTAGAAAAGGGTGGTGAAATCATTACCTCTTCTTCGGGTTCTTCCTTTTGATTTGATCAAAAGGGATCCTTAGGTTGGCTTTCTGATCAAACTAAGGCCTCTAGGTTGAAGTGAGGGATGTTGGGAGAGTATTTGGGCAGAGTTTGGCCGAACCAAAAGGCTTGAGAGGTGTGAGGAAAAGAGAAGGAGGAGTGCCCTTTTATAAGAGGGGTGAGGGGCACTTTTGGAAAAGCTAGAAATATTAATTTATAATAAATTCATATTCGGTTTCTAATGGCTCCAAAATTGACTATTCAAAGGTTAAGGTGGGGATAGGTCGAAAACAACTCAACCAATAGAATTTAGACAGGTTTGGGTACTTATATTAACCTTATCTTTAAGTATTAACTCTAAGTTAATTAGTTTTACTTTTACAATGTCTCTTTGTATTTTTATATTATATGGTTAATAGACTTACCATATACATACAAGCGACCCCCAAGTGGTCCATTAATGAGGAAACTATCATAATATAAGTCTATTGGCCGAACCTTAGATTTTTAGGAATTTAATATCAATTAATAATATAATATTTGTTTTAAGAACTCTTTTATGTCAATTTTGACACTATTCAATAGTTGATTTTTGTGAAACTCCTAACAGATTGATTACTTCGAACAAAGTAAATTAAATCAATCCTAATATATCATATTATCATAGAAAATTAGTTTAATTCATTAAAAGTTTCATATTATAATTATTTGGGTGTTTATAAGATCAATTATTTTTATTTTTCACTATTTTAGTAATTACTGCATCATCATTGTGTCATAAATAAAATAAATTATTTAATGTCTAAAAATTATAAGTAAAATATCATTATGTAGGAAATCTTTTTATCTTTCTAATGAATATTTATAATCGAAAATCCAACATGTATAACCCTATGTTAAAATTGTTCTTCTAAAAGATGTAAGCTTATGCCATTTTTATTTTTATTTTAACTTTATTAATATAAAGTGTCCCTACCACATACAAGTGGCTCCAAGGGGTCCCCAAATTGACCAAAGGATGCCCATGGTCGGGTATGTGTCCACCAATAAGGTTAGGACACGTTTTAGGGTAATTGTTTATTATTATAATATTATTTTTTTAACCCTTATTTACCGGATTTACCCTTTAACCATGGTAAATAAAATATTTACCACAGTAACTATTCAAAATGTCTAAAAATAAAAGTTACCTATTTACACAATTTGAACATCCTGATTCCAAATATGGAATCCATTTTCCTAAATTCAAAACACAGAAGTGGCAGAAATTAATTTAAAATTAATTCCCGCTGTCAAAACAAAAACCGTGTTTTTAAGAGATAATAACTATCAAAAGATTGACACTTGTTTATGTTCGGTTTAATTGTAAAATTATGTCCAATGACCAACATTATATTAAATGGTAAAAATATATTCTAAATATACTTTAAAACTACTAAAATTCATAATTTATCACTATTAATTATTTTGATTAAAAAAGTTGTTTTTAATTAAAATTTAGTAATTTTCACTATTCATCAAAATATGAAAGTTATCCGAAAAGTACCAAAATTTCACCTTAGGCTAAATTCGATATTCCGAGTCCCAAAATGAAGTCCATTTTCAAATATAAAATATATATAATTTCAAAAATTAGGTATTACTATTCACAACGGCTAGTTTAATTAGTTGTGGTGTGTGTTAGAACTCGAGGTTGCGTACAACACACGCTATCGCATTATTCGAAGGGAAACGTACCGTAGAAGCTTGGGGTGTTACATTCTCCCCTCCTTCAAATAATTGCGTCCTCGCAATTTCTAGGGTATTACTGCATAAAAAGACTCGGGTGGTTCTTCATCATAAGTTCCTCGGGTTCCCACGTTGCCTCTTCCATTTTATGATTTCTCCACAAAACTTTTACCAGACGCGTCGTCCGGTTTCTCAGTACTTGTTCTCTTGTATCAAGAATCCTAACGGGCTCTTCGCAATAAGACAGATCGGGTTCTAGTTCTAATTCCTCATAGGTGAGTACATGCGTTGGGTCAGGCATGTATTTTCTCAACAGAGATATGTGGAACACATCGTGAACTTTGGAGAGATTTGGCGGCATTGCCAATCGGTAAGCTACAGCCCCAATTCGTTCTAGAATTTTGAAAGGTCCGATGTACCTGGGACTCAATTTACCTTTCTTACCAAAACGTATGACTCCCTTCCATGGAGATACCTTCAGGAAAACATGATCACCGACTTGAAATTCCAAATCCTTCCTTCGATTATCGGCATAGCTCTTCTGCCTACTTTGAGCTGCTTTGATGTGATTTTGGATTACTTTCACCTTTTCCACCGTTTCCTCCACCAGTTCTGGGCCTACAAGTTTTCTTTCACCAACGTCATCCCAACAGGTTGGTGTACGGCATCTCTTTCCGTATAACGCTTCATATGGTGCCATTTGTATACTCGAATGGAAGCTATTGTTATAGGAAAATTCTACCAGAGGTAAATATTGATCCCACATACCCTGAAAATCAAGTGAGCAAGATCTCAACATGTCTTCTAAGGTCTGAATAGTCCGTTCTGATTGTCCGTCTGTCTGAGGGTGGTAAGCAGTGCTCAAATGAAGTTCAGTATCCAGGGATTTATGAAGACTTTTCCAAAACCTTGAAGTAAAACGGGGATCACGATCAGAAACAATTGATAAGGGTACTCCATGAAGTCTCACAACTTCATTAATATATAGTCTTGCTAGACGTTCCAGGGGTAGATCTTCTCTTATAGCAAGAAAATGTGATGACTTGGTAAGACGATCAACAATAACCCATATTGCATCATTCCTTCTAGGAGTCTTTGGTAGCCCCATGACAAAGTCCATCGTAATATTGTCCCATTTCCACTCCGGTATGGGAAGAGGTTGCATGACTCCTCCAGGCTGTTGCCTTCCAGCTTTCACTTGTTGACAAACCATACATCTTGACACAAAATCAGCAATCTCCCTCTTCATGTTGTCCCACCAAAAATGTTCCTTCAAATCTCTATACATTTTGGTGTTCCCAGGGTGTATAGAGAAATTGGAACTATGAGCATCATCCAGCAATTCCCTTTTTAGATCAGGTATATTGGGAACACAAAGTCTCTTCCCGAATTTCAAAATTCCATCTTTATACACAAAGTCTCTCAATCTCCCATCATTCACAACTTTAATCTTCTTTTGGAATTCTTCATCATCGGTCTGAGAACTCTTAATCCTTTCTAGTAAAGATGGTTTGGCAACCATTTGAAAAAGCATTGATGTTTCACCTTCCCTGGTTATTCCCATGTCCATCTTCACTAGATCCATGAAAATTGGATCCCTTTCAATTCTCATATTGTTCAAAACTCCATGGTCTTTTCTACTCAAAGCATCTGCCACCTTGTTTTCCTTCCCTGGGTGGTAGTGTATCGTACAATCATAATCCTTGAGTAATTCAAGCCATCTACTTTGCCTCATGTTGAGTTCTTTTTGTGAGAAAATATACTTCAAACTCTTGTGATCAGTATAAATCTCACATTTTTCACCATAGAGGTAGTGCCTCCATATCTTCAAAGCAAAGATCACAGCTGCTAACTCAAGATCATGAGTAGGATAGTTTTGTTCATGAATTTTCAACTGTCGTGATGCATAGGCAATAACTCTATCATTCTGCATAAGGACACAGCCAAGTCCTTTCTTTGATGCATCACTATAAATAACGAACCCATCATTCCCCGATGGTAGAGTCAATATAGGAGCATTGACTAATATTCTATTCAGTTCTTCGAAACATTCTTCACACTCTTTTGTCCAAACAAATTTAACCCCTTTACGTGTGAGCTTCGTTAATGGGTTAGCCAATCGGGCAAAATTCTGGACGAAACGTCGATAATAACCTGCCAAGCCAATAAAACTACGTACCTCAGTTATACTCGTAGGTGCTGGCCATTCTTGGATTGCCTTGGTCTTAGAAGGATCAACAGAGATTCCATCTTTAGAGACAATATGGCCAAGAAAAGAAATCTCCTGAAGCCAGAATTCACAGTTGCTAAACTTTCCATATAATTCATGCCTCCTCAGAGTCTTCAAGATAATGCGCAAGTGATTTTCATGATCTTCGTAGGTTTTGGAGTATACCAAGATATCATCAATAAATACTACCACAAATTCATCGAGATACTCCTTGAAAACTCTATTCATCAGATCCATGAATACAGAGGGTGCATTGGTCAATCCAAACGGCATTACAGTAAACTCGTAATGCCCGTACCTGGTTCGAAATGCTGTTTTCGGAATGTCTTCCTTCTTCACACACAACTGATGGTATCCAGATCGAAGGTCAATCTTTGAAAAGTATTGAGCTCCATGCAGTTGGTAAAATAAATCATCAATACGAGGTAGGGGATACTTGTTCTTTATCGTTATAGCATTGATCTCCCTGTAGTCGATACATAACCTCATAGATCCATCTTTCTTTTTAACAAAAAGAACAGGGGCTCCCCATGGAGAAACACTAGGGCGAATAAATCCCTTATTACTCAATTCCTCTAGTTGTTTCTTTAGTTCGACTAACTCTACAGTGGCCATTCTATAAGGGGTCTTCGATATAGGCCTTGATCCAGGAATCAAATCAATAGAAAACTCAACTTCTCGTTCTGGAGGATGTCCAGGTAAATCTTCCGGAAATACATCTACAAATTCTTTCACAACAGGTACATCCTCTATTTGAACATTCCTTTGCTCATCGACAGTTATTTCATTCTCTTCCTCCCCAATAATTGAATTAAGATGAGCTACTGGGGGTGGGTCTAAATAAGAATTAGGTGGTGACGATTCTGCTCTAAAAATAAGGTGTTCCTTATCATTATCATCAAGAATCGTAACCTCTTTCTTCTTACAATAAATCTTCGCATCATAGTCCGAAAGCCAGTCCATACCGAGGATTATATCAAACTCAATCATAGGTATGACGATGAAATCAGCAGATAAAGAAAATTTATGTGCTCTAATGGGGACTGATTCACAAAACTTTGTTGCAACGATACTTCCCTTAGGAGTTTTAACTAACAACTCCCTTATTAAATCAAATTGGAAATATCTAATTTTCTTAGCAAACTGGGAAGATATGAAACAATGCGATGATCCAGAATCAAATAATGCATTTGCTAAACTTGAGGAAACCATTAAATTACCTGCCACGACGTCTTTCGGAGTTTCTACCTCAGCAGTAGTGACAGCATAAGCCTGGCCTTGATCCCTTGGCCTTTTCTGAGGTAAGTTCTCCTGACGCTTAGGACATGCATTTGCATAATGCCCCATCTCCCTGCAATTGTAGCACTGAACGTTGGTAGCTTCCTTCTTCCCCTTGCAATCATGAGCTTGGTGGCCTTTTTCACCACACTTGTAACAGACTCCCATTCCCTTCAGGCAAGCACCGGGGTGTTTCTTCCCGCACTTACCACAAGATGGATATTCAACCTTTCCCTTCTTCCCCTTATTTCCATTCCCAGATTGATCAGCAGGTCTCTTCTTCTCTTGCTTTGCTTTAAAGTCATAAGACTTAGAGAATTCCTTTTCGGTCTTGATAGCACATGAGACAATGTCTTCGTACGATGAAAAGGATTGTGAGACTAATGCTCGACGGAGAAATGGTTTTAACCCATAAAAGAAACGATCAATCTTACTTCTTGGGTTGCGAATATAATCTCCAGCATACCTCGCTAACCTTGTAAAGTTAGCCTCATACTTTGTGACATTCTCATCCTCCTTTTGTCTCAGACTCAGAAATTGCCTTTCCATATCTGCTCGATGGTCGCAAGGAAAGTATTTTTCTAAAAACAGATCTTTGAACTCCCTCCATTCCATGTTTGATACTTCATCATCTTCATTCATGTTTTGAATCAATGACCACCATTGATCAGCATCTCCAGTGAGGCGGTAAACTGCCATGGTAACTTTTTCCCTTTCACTACTCCCCAAAGCCTGAAATATTTTCTCTAGGGAAAATATCCATTGCTCAGCTACTAAGGGATTTGTACTTCCATTGAACGTTGGTGGTTGTTGTCTCATGAATCGATCTAACATTGATCCTCCACGCTGCGGATCAGGGTGCTCCATACGGGTAAGGTTATTATTCATAACCTGAGTAAGTTGTCCCAGTACGGTGATTAGCTGATCAGCACCAGTTGCATCACCAGCCCCACTATAATTATCTTGAGCAGGAGGGCAATCCCTACATGGAGTGCGTGCATTGATACGGTTTCCATTTCTTCCACGAGGCGCCATTTCTAAACAATGGCATAAACTAGATCAGTTTATGAATCAAAATACATAATCCCATACTTATAAAACACTTAACATAAATTGAACTATCTATGGATATAATCCATAATCATAAATATGTTTTCTTTGAGGAAGTATATACTCATAAACCCTTCATAATGATTTGTAAAGAAAGTGAGAGTTATCCTAAGCATATCCCCCGGGAGTGTCGTAACCAAGAGTGCAGCAAGGCCCGTTGTCGTGCACCAGTTCCCGTTCGAGTCTAGCTCAAAGCGGTGTTTTCGGGTTTTACCCCTAGGTACATCTGTGCCAGAGCCGCCTCTACCTGCTCGTATCCAGACAGGGATGTATTGCTCGCAAAACTCACAAAGTCTCTATAATACCAAAATTCTAGGAAGTTCTTCTATACTAATCCTCAAAGTTCATCTTAGGTCTACGTGCTCTAATCAGAGTTTATCTAAATCTAGCTTCCAAGGTTTGTACTAAACTTCCTCTGATACCAACTGTAACGCCCCGACCCTAGTTTCCTAGAGTCGGTGCATTATTACATAACATTGGCATGATCACAAGAAAGATCAAATCTCGAAAGACCGATTGGTTTAGTAGCCTTGGAAACACTAGATATATTCATAAGTTTTACATTACATCATAAAATCAAAAACTACTACAACAAAATAATGTTTCCACAGTCCACACTACAATCCCCTCATAATATCCCTGCAGGTCATTCATAACTTACATCTTCACTTCCTGGGAAAAATAAAACATAGAAAAGGGGTGAGCTCAAATGCCCAGTAAGGATAACAATATAGCGGAAACTTTCATCAATAAGAATAAACATTTAAGGCAATGTATAACTAAAACAAAAGCCTTTTAAACATGAACTTTCAACATGGTATGGCATAAATAAAATGAAATAATGCCATTTACTTATTCACATGGATATTCCACTAATCGAATAATCACATGGAAAAATAAATAACCACTTTCATAATGTTGGAATGCATAATGCCAGACTATCATAACCACATAGCCAAGGCCTCGTGCCAAGACTACAAATAAGATTTTGTCAAGGCCTTGTGCCAAGACACTAGTTTGTCTCATGAGACCTACCGATGCATCGAGGAGATATAGCGGGCTCCACCCGTCACTTATTAAGTCCAATGCATTCCCATATGAAAAGGTTTAAACATAACATAAACATTCGTATTAAAACTAGCATACGAAATGTCAATACTTTCACAATAAACTATGAATGGTATAAAAATAGCACATCCACAGTCAAACATATCACAAAACCTTCAATACAATATAGAAGTTTTGTATCATAATAAATCAACTTCAAATAATCTTAAAATCCATCAAAGGATGTTGACATAGATGAAATCAAAATTCTTTTTAAAGAAATATCTCCTTTTATTTTGAAATCATTTAAGATCCATATAAAATAAAACATTTTCTTTGAAAATATTCTTATAAGATTGTAAGTAAAGCTTTGAAGATTTTATAACGGCGTAAAATAACCGCACCCGCCGTATAAGTTAAAAAAAACATTCTTACCTCAATTCTGTCGAAAAGGTTAAAAAGGACCTTGTTTTGAAAACGACGGAAAGATTCTTTTATAAACCTCTTATAAAAAGTCAAAAAAAGTTATAAATGACTTTAACCCATATTCTTGTAAATAGTAAAAATGTTTTGAAATACATTTTTAAGAAACATGGATGTGGATGATAAAGAGATCCCAGTAGATTATTACATATAAACAACCTCGGATAATGAAGAGATTGTGAAATAACCCTTACCTTGTACTTTTCCTTGGTTGGGGTAGGTTAACCTCCTGTATAATGGTGAAATAGTTGTTATTAAATTATACAAGAATCATATATATTAATATGATATCATATATGATCTTTTAACATTGATTTGTTAATAATATCTTAGAATTATCGTCGTTTCGGGAGTTAACTTACTCATTTTCTTTTATATGTTTTGTTACATAAGCCATGGTTGTTGTATCTTATTCATATCCAGAATGATATACAGTCCTTAAACATCATTTTTAAATCATCAAATGATAATTATACTTGAATGGATACGATGGAGAATGAATCTAATCGCGTTCGTGGAGACGGTAGTCCGTACGTACGCACGAGCGACAATATCATTCTTTTGATATTAAAATAATATATAAATGAATGGTATATCATATATACAGAATCATTAACATGTTATATTTATTATTTACATGAGTTACACATCATTATTATACCCATCCAAATAATATTATATTGAATAACAATTACACCACGACGTGGAGACGGTAAGCCGTACGTACGCACGTATGGTGACATGTTATTCAAACGGTGGATAGAATACTGAATATGGTTGTACCATACTTATAATAACATCACAGTATATGTGAGATACTGGAGTTATTATTTTAGAATGGTAAGAACAAAGGAAGAAGAAGTGGAAGAAGAAATGAACTTAGAAAAGGGTGGTGAAATCATTACCTCTTCTTCGGGTTCTTCCTTTTGATTTGATCAAAAGGGCTCCTTAGGTTGGCTTTCTGATCAAACTAAGGCCTCTAGGTTGAAGTGAGGGATGTTGGGAGAGTATTTGGGCAGAGTTTGGCCGAACCAAAAGGCTTGAGAGGTGTGAGGAAAAGAGAAGGAGGAGTGCCCTTTTATAAGAGGGGTGAGGGGCACTTTTGGAAAAGCTAGAAATATTAATTTATAATAAATTCATATTCGGTTTCTAATGGCTCCAAAATTAACTATTCAAAGGTTAAGGTGGGGATAGGTCGAAAACAACTCAACCAATAGAATTTAGACAGGTTTGGGTACTTATATTAACCTTATATTTAAGTATTAACTCTAAGTTAATTAGTTTCACTTTTACAATGCCTCTTTGTATTTTTATATTATATGGTTAATAGACTTACCATATACATACAAGCGACCCCCAAGTGGTCCATTAATGAGGAACCTATCATAATATAAGTCTCTTGGCCGAACCTTAGATTTTTAGGAATTTAATATCAATTACTAATATAATATTTGTTTTAAGAACTCTTTTATGTCAATTTTGACACTATTCAATAGTTGATTTTTGTGAAACTCCTAACAGATTGATTACTTCGAAAAAAGTCAATTAAATCAATCCTAATATATCATATTATCATAGAAAATTAGTTTAATTCATTAAAAGTTTCATATTATAATTATTTGGGTGTTTATAAGATCAATTATTTTTATTTTTCACTATTTTAGTAATTACTGCATCATCATTGTGTCATAAATAAAATAAATTATTTAATGTCTAAAAATTATAAGTAAAATATAATTATGTAGGAAATCATTTTAGCTTTCTAATGAATATTTATAATTGAAAATCCAACATGTATAACCCTATGTAAAAATTGTTCTTCTAAAAGATGTAAGCTTATGCCATTTTTATTTTTATTTTAACTTTATTAATATAAAGTGTCCCTACCACATACAAGTGGCTCCAAGGGGTCCCCAAATTGACCACAGGATGCCCATGGTCGGGTATGTGTCCACCAATAAGGTTAGGACACGTTTTAGGGTAATTTTTTATTATTATAATATTATTTTTTTAACCCTTATTTACCGGATTTACCCTTTAACCATGGTAAATAAAATATTTACCACAGTAACTATTCAAAATGTCTAAAAATAAAAGTTACCTATTTACACAATTTGAACATCCTGATTCCAAATATGGAATCCATTTTCCTAAATTCAAAACACAGAAGTGGCAGAAATTAATTTAAAATTAATTCCCGCTGTCAAAACAAAAAGCTTGTTTTTAAGAGATAATAACTATCAAAAGATTGACACTTGTTTATGTTCGGTTTAATTGTAAAATTATGTCCAATGACCAACATTATATTAAATGGTAAAAATATATTATAAATATACTTTAAAACTACTAAAATTCATAATTTATCACTATTAATTATTTTGATTAAAAAAGTTGTTTTTAATTAAAATTTAGTAATTTTCACTATTCATCGAAATATGAAAGTTATCCGAAAAGTACCAAAATTTCACCTTAGGCTAAATTCGATATTCCGAGTCCAAAAATGAAGTCCATTTTCAAATATAAAATATATATAATTTCAAAAATTAGGTATTACTATTCACAACGGCTAGTTTAATTAGTTGTGGTGTGTGTTAGAACTCGAGGTTGCGTACAACACACGCTATCGCATTATTCGAAGGGAAACGTACCGTAGAAGCTTGGGGTGTTACACAATGTCCCTTGGGGATCAGAAGAGGGTGATCGTATCAAGGACATTCCTATAATAGAAATATCAAATCTACAGTATGTATAAAACTGTGGATACCTTTAGTAAAGGTTATTTAATAAATTATACTTAAGGATAAAAGAGTTCAATATTTTAAATATAGATTTATGTATTTTTTCCTATTAATATCTATTGTATTGCTTGTTTTCATAAGTGTCTATTGAATTGTGCATGTTATAAAAAGTTGTTAATTTTACTATTATTTATATACAATTGGTTTTATCTATGTAATTATTAATATGATAAAAACATAAATTTATATTAAACATATTAATTATGATTATAATATTCACTATAATAATCAAGCTAAGTCTGATTCTGACAAATTTTCTATAATTTTTCTTGTGTATTGTCTTGTCTAAAGTGGTTTTATATTAAAATTCACACCCTCTTAAATTAATAGCCACCATATTCTACTCTTATGATCATATAATTGTTTTTAGAGACTGTTTGTATTGATTATATTCTTTTCGAGTTTTTACATTCTTTATATATTGATTTTTTTTTATGTTTTGATATAAAATCATTTTTTATAAACATTTTTACAATAACATTTATTTGTAGAAAATATTTTCTTTAGTTTTTAATATTGTAGGTATGAATGTTGGATAACTTGAGTATCTAAATCACGGTTTACCAACTATATTTTATGAGAATAACTATAAATATTGGAGAGACAAAATGATAACTTTTGTTATTAAAACTGAAGTTGATAACATCTTGATGCTTACTATAAAATAAAATATTCCGTATAAGGATCATTCTACTTCTAAAAATGAATGGATATTGAAATATCAATTCAATTAAAATTTCTTAAATACATTACTGGGATGTATGACCAGAAATATCTATAGTAAGATATCATTATATTGTGAAGCTTCCAACACTATTTAGATTAACTTAGAAATTACACATCTTGGAACATTCAAATTTATGGAAACAAGAAATGAAATTATTGGAGCTAAAAACCAATATTTTATATTATAACTGGAGACCCAATTACCATGATACACTAATGATTCATGAATACTATAAATATTTTATATTTTATTGGAAATTTTTTTATTAATGATGATATTATAGTTGAAAATATTATTGATATAATACCACTTGAGTGGGAATAAAAAAAGAACATCTATGGATGATCCATGGATGTTTACTAATTGTAATCATGATTATTTTATTGGAAAACTCAAGAAATATGATGTTATAATTAAGATAGATGTTTAGAAAGAAAAAAAATAGTGGTGGTGGTTTTGCTTCAACATCTTCTATAGCTTCTTATGTTTAGTCTTGTGAGAAATTTGTGGAATCTTCAAGGAAGAATAATGTTATTATTCAGTTATATTATGGTACATCATAACATTGAGATATTGTGTTAGAAAATACATCTATAATGATGAATAATAATGTTGGGATGAAATATTTCTAACACCGATACAGGAAAGGCCATAATGATAAAGGTGATAAGAACTTATAAAAGTAATAATGTTATACATATCTAACCTGATTGTCCCAAGATGAAAAGGATAGAAAATAAATAAAATAATTCATAATGAAATGAAAATACATAATTTAAGTCAAAAGGGATGAATTTATTGAAATCTTCTGGCACATGGAGTTCTATTGGTGGATATTCTCATTATTTTTTTAGATAATGAATGTTCTAGAATGAGGAATATCAATATTTTTTCTTAATTACCCATGGTAAATCACTGTATAATAGAAATGATACATATAGATAAATCCCTTACCAGTATGTCCTTAAATGATAATGATCATAATGAAAAATATTCTATATATTCTGATGAAGAATTTTCTCGAGAAAAAGATAATACTTTACCATATTATGATGATGTTTCAAGATTAAAAAAAATTGAAAATTATAATTGTAAGATTTGAAAAACACTTGATAATGACAAAGATAAAATTTCTAATGAGGATTCAATAATAACTCTTTCATGAAATTAAATTTCAGATATTTATAAATATATTGATGAAACTATATTGAAAATTATATTATGTAAAAAAATATTTAAATTGATATTTCAGAGAGAATTTTTATAAAATGAAACATTGTTTTAAAAATGATACTGATGAGGATAAAAATTTAGTTATTAAAATAGAATAATTTTTATTTGAATAAACTATTGTCAATGTTTACCACTGTTAATAAAAACATTGAAAATATGTATAAAAAATTAGACATCATGGTAATCATTCCAGAATGGGTTTTATAAAGAGAAATCATATTTTTAGTAATATTTTTTTAAGTGAAACTATTTACACTAAGTGATAAATTTATGGGTACTATAAAAATTTAGAAAATGATTAATCATTTGATTTTAATTAGTATTAAATTTCAAAACAAATTTGGTAACCTGAGATTTTGTTTTTTATATAATACCAGTCATAAGTGTATCGGGGTTCCAATAAACAAATATTTTTTAGGAAAATAAAGATAGTACCAATAATAAATACATTTGGTACATGGATAGTTGTTGTTCCATGAACAAAAATATAATTTAATATTTCTGCAAGATGAAAATCTAGATGGATGGTGGAAATGTAACATTGATAGATAATAGTCAAGGAGTGATTATCAAAATAAGTAACATTATGATTAGTAAGAATATTATTATTCAAAATGTTTTATTTTTTAAGGACATAAGAAAAACCTTATATTAATTATTTAATCATGTGAATAAGTTAGTTTTTTTAACATTAGAAATGATAAATGTTTAGTACATAGTTTTAATGGTGAATTTATTCTTTCTTCCAATAAGCATTATAATAATTACAAACATAACATTAAATACTTTATTAACCATGGATTACATTTCCTTACTGAAATTTAAGATCAATATTGGTTATCGAATACATGTTTAGGACACTATAACCTTAGAAACTTATCTATGTTGACTAAAAAATAAATTTTTAGGGATATTATAGAACTGAAGTTTGATACTTAAAAATTTTGTGACCCTTTTCAATAAGGTAGGAAACAAAATTCTTTTTTCAAATATATTAGTGATGTTTTAACTTCTGATACTTTGTAGTTAGTGAACGTAGACATATTTGGTCACACAAAAATTGGAATTACTAGTTGAAAATATTGTGTATATGGCTCAGTTTATAATTACACTAGATACACTCGAGTCTATTTTATGAAAACGAATTAAAATATTTTAAAACATTTGTAGCTATATTTATAATTTTAAAAAACCTATCCCTAATAAATATTAATAATGATCATGGTGGATAATTTTAAAAATCTTATATTGAATCATTTTCGAGTGAGAAAGATATTGAACATTACACTTCAACACCTATAAAATCCCTAGAAAAATTGTATTTTTGAAAGAAGAAATAGAGTTTTTCAAGAAATAAATATAACCATGGTGGGTGAATACTCAGTTGCATAAATTTTTTCAGAGGAAGTGGTTATTACAACCTTCAATAATATAAATCGAGTTTTAATTAACCATTTGTAGCGAAACTCATTTTGAGTTGTAAATTTGATGAAAATCAAAAGTTTATTAATTAAAATTTTTTGAGTTCAAATAATTTATTTTTAATATAGAAGATAATTTACATATGCTTTCACATAAATTCGATAAGACAACATTTTTAGGTTATTCCTCTACATTTAAAGATTATGGAGTTTTTAATAAAAATTCATGTACTATTGTGGAAATAGTCCATGTTATGTTTTTTGAAATTGATCGCTTTATTTTCAAACAATATCAACCCACTTCTATGAATTATATTTATAAATAAAATTTCAACCCTTGTTAGAAATTTATTTTCATAAGGGGAAAACTCACAAATTAATTTTATATCTTATTCCTATGGATTATTTTCTACCTATTTTTGAAGAACATCTTCTTCCTAAATATGATTAAGACTTTTTAGGGGGTGTGGTGAATTAGTGGTTCCTTTTTTACTTTATAACATATTTTCCAATCTTCTTTAGTAATATTTATTAAACTAGGAAAGTTGCGTAGGATTGAAATATGATGTAGATTCTCAAAAGAAAATAGGAGGGGGGGTGAATTATGTACGTTAAAAATTAAATTAGATCTATTAATGTTGGTATAAAACATTAGTTTTTTACCCTTAAGGAAAAATATTCTTAACAAAGTTAAACATGGTAAATTCACATGGACTCTTAATTCTACAAACATGCTAGGTTCTGGAAATATGGTTCCAAAAATGATACATAAGAAAAGTTTACAAGGAATATATTCTACATTAAATCATACAGAATCTGTCTAATCAGAGTATAAAAATACAAGAAATTATAAGATAGTTATACTTTTCTTATTAATCAAATTTCAGCGGAAAATAAACATGAAACAATAAAAGTAACAAGTAGGAAATCTTTTAACCCAAAGTGTAGGGTATCCAAAAACCATGGATAAAGGTCCCTTGATTTATGCTTTCATGAATGTCTGTCGTACCCATACCAGGTTAATCCCTCGATAAGAATATCAGAATCTGTCTTGCTATCCCCACAATCACTTGAACTACAAGGTAGTCGGCACCTTTTTCTTCCTCACCATTTAATTCCTAGATCATTAAGATAGTCAACACCTCTGATTTCCTATCTTTAGAATCCCTCGATTGTACACTACAAAAATTAGAGTCCAACGATGCAATCTGAACAAGGTGTTCAGTATTCCCTAAGCATGAGCGTATCTCTCTCAGGAAATCACTTCAATAACATGTGGTCTCTAGAGTGATATCCATTCATCAAAAAGTTGTGAGATAGTTTAAATGCAATCATATTTATAGACACTTCTCTAACGGTCTTCTCCCTCCACCAACGGTCATATTTTTTTTGAATCTCGGAGGGACCTATACACGTGTCACTCAAACAACATTTTGTTAGAAATAGAATGTATGAAATCTTTTAATAAATATAAAAAGGGTAAGAAAAAATTTGTTTCTTAAACAAATAAAATTTTCAGAATTTATGAAAAAATTTCGAAGTCTAAGAAAATAAATAATTAGATTCTATAGTACAAGGATATTTGATTTCTCTTGATCTGGAATTTAGAACCTGAATTATAAAGAATTTAAAGCTGGAATACTAAGGAATTAGGAGTCATAATTTTAAGGAATTCTAAGTCTAAATTATAAGGAATTTGAAGTTTGAATTTTTGAGGATTCAGAGTTTAAATTTCATAGTGTTCAGTGTCTGGATTCTGGAAAATTTGGAGTCAAAATTTCAGAGACTTTGGGTTCTGAATTCGGATCCTGAAAACAAAATACTTTTTATGAAAGTATTTATAAAATTACAACTTTTTATATGTGAAACCGAATATTACTCTTATGAATAAAATGAGTTTTATTTTAGGGAAACTAAAATATAAACAATGAAAAATAGGTAAGGATAAATCTTCCATGAGGAAAGAAAACATTCCTTATTAAGGAAAAATATTAGAGGAAGTAAAATTTGTCTTGGGAAAGAGTGTTTGCGATCTTAAAAACATAAAATAATGGAAATTCATAAGAAAAATATTATTGAATAAAAAATCTCCCCCCTTTTTGGAAATCACAATCATCTTTAAGAAAAAGAATATATGGTCTTAGAAATTTTATGATCCTAGAAATAAAACTTATCTCCCATTATGTATGGATCATATTGAATAGAACTGACTCCCCTTAGGCTTCTAGATCCCTAAGGATCATATTCTTGATTACCTGAATGAGATTTTTGCATTATCATGCATATGAAAATATTCATAATAAAAACTACCTTAGATGAACTCCCCCTTAGTTAGGGAAATAACTTCTTTACTTATAAATCTTTATATCCTTACATTATTCACCTTGTTAATTTAAACAAATATTAAAGGGAATGAAATAGTAAATATGGTACATAAAATATTAGTACTAAACAAGAAAATATAGATAGAGAAAAACCAAAAAATTCCACTATGATTATAAGAATTTTTACAATTAAATGAATACAACAAAAGGTCAGAATTGAGAAATATTATCCTTCATTATCCTTCAGCATGAGTGTCTTCACAATGGTTTTTAACAACTTGAGCTCCTTGTGATCCTCTTCTACATGCTTGAGCAACTGATCCTGATCATCACTCTTCTTTTCTAAGGCTTTGATTTTCTCTTCCTAAGACTTAAGACATTCTGCTCGAGTCTTCAACACTTCATCTTGCTTAACTAATTTCTCTTCAAATTCAATTCTGAGATCCCTTTCCCATTTCCAACTCAGCGTCGCAGAATTGAGCTTCCCATTCAGATCATTAACTTCTTATTTTCTAGTATTCTGTTTACGAGTTAACTTTTTCTCAAAACTCTTAGTTAGATTATCAAACATCCCATCTTTAGTGTCAAAAGAATCCTTGTAAATTTCTTAAAATTCATCATAGATTCCCTGGT
Source organism: Viscum album (assembly GCA_963277665.1). Taxonomy (NCBI): domain Eukaryota; kingdom Viridiplantae; phylum Streptophyta; class Magnoliopsida; order Santalales; family Viscaceae; genus Viscum; species Viscum album. Next base: position 63,640,800 of record OY728151.1, on the reverse strand, counting down.
CTTTGGTTTTATTCCTTAACAAACATGAAATCTTCTTGCATGACCATTTATGAGTTTCATATTCAATGAAAAAGGTTTTGAAATCTGCCTCAATCATTACAAACATATTCATGAGCATGGAAATATAATTAGAATTCTGATTATAAGAATGATGAAGCATTTGGTAGCTTGAGTCTATACTCGTGATTAATGAAATTATATCAACCAATTTATTTAAAGACTGAACCAAAAAACCATGTCCAAGAGACCATGATTCTGAGTCAGAGATTTCAGTTGCTGAGGATTATTTTTTTATCTGAGTAATCTTCCTCTTCGATGAAGTACTAAATTCATTCCTTTTCACTATTGATTTACTTGGTGTATCAAGTACCACATTTTATCCTGTATCAACTCTCAGAGTGATATCTTCTTGTTTAGGAGATTCTTGTTCACTATCTAATAGATGAACAACTTTATCTTCATCAACTTCTTCAATCTCAGCTCCTATCTCAACATCCTTTGGCTGTATGAAATCATGATTTCTAAATTCCTCTTCAAACTACTTATTCACTTATTCCCCACCTTTCTCATCTTTTCATGGAGTAACTAACTTCGAAGAATCAGATTCAAAAGTTTGTATTGATAATTTTTTAGAAAGACTTTCATTCTCATTGAATTCCTCTACTTGATTTATCAAGTCCTTAGTATCACCACTTCCTTCTTCTTGTTGTTATTCTTCTTCCATGTCATCTTCTTGCAGTATTTTTTCCTCTCGATCTCGTTATGGAATCACGAAATTCATTCCTAGAGTCTCTGGGAGTGATTCTACTAAATGGGGATTTTTGTACTGGAATTTTTTCAAAAGTTTTCTCAACATCCTTAAGAAGCGATTATACTATCTCAGTCTCAAACATCCTCTAATTTTTCTTCTTCAATTTTTGTTGCTTCTCAAGCTCTTCATTAGCATTTATCTTTAATGATTTTTCCTCAGCATTTTCTTAGACAATAATAGGCTTCCCTTCCTTCTGTTTTATCTTATCTTCTCTCCACTTATCTACTACCTCATCAGGATAATCCTTTTTCTTCATCCTTTTTGGGGTATGGATTGAGTTTCATTAGCCACTTGAGTTTTTCTATTCTCTTCTGATTCCTTGGATTTCCTCTTCCTTCCACCCTTTATGGAAGTCTCATCCACTTCCGGTTTCTTTGATAAGGCTTTAATTACCTCTTTAGGAAAATAATCTAATTTTCAAATTCTTTAGAAAACCCAACATTCAACCTTCTCTATGCATCATCACTTAACAACATCACTTATCAATTCCTCAATATATATTTCCAAGGAATTTTTATGTATTTCAAACAATGAACAATAATCTTCGATAGAATAGCTAGATACATAATAATTTGAGATTTAAAATTCCCAATTTTGATATTCTCAATTGTAACCAGAATGTACATAACCAAATTTATCTTCCTTATGTCCATCAAAAAATCCAGAATGCAGATAACACTGTTCTTCAGAGTATGATTATCACCTTTTCTTGGAATTATAAAACCATGAACCTACAGTTCAAGAAACTGTAAGTTCGTAGAAAGATAAAGAATCTTCGGAGTCTTTACTTATGAAAGTCCAAGGAAATATATGGACTTATCATTATCAAAACTACCTTGAAAACCAGGTAGCTTGTGAGTAAAAAACTCAGCTTCTCATTCATAAGAAATTCTAATCAAACTTGTAGTCATGGTGTAAGGAAGATAATATGTCATCCCATAATACTTTAAAGAGAACTTGTTTCTGTCGTCTTCCTTAATGAACGTTACTGACTCATAGAAGTCTATAAACAATATCAGATACACCAGATCCTGTGATTTTGGTTTTGAAATACATACACTCTCCCAGCCGTTGATCATAATATTCTTAAATATGATAGTGTCATATTTGGAATTTAATTTTAAATCAACTAACCTTTCTCAGAAAATTTTCCACTCAGAGAATTCCTTAACCATTGAAATTTCATTCTGAGAAGAGGCTTCAGTAGTAATTTGGATGTAAGGAAGACCTGAGAAATTCTGAACTGGATTATGTAAGAAGGGAAGAGATTTAGCATGCAATATCTTGGAGATCTATGTGGGACAAGCATCGGGGGGCCATTATATAGGCAATTGATGCAATGATTCATCTTCCCTAATTGATCCAACGAATAAAAAACTTCTAATCAGATATGATGGTTGAGATTATAGTTGATGAAGGAATTTTTTGTCTTCCGATCTTTTGATATTTTTTAAGATAAACATTCAGATTTAAGAAGATGTAAATACGAAAAATTAAAAACAAAACGAAAATACCAGTAATAAAAAGATGATTATGAAAATTCAGGAAAAGAAACATACCATTAGGTTTCTAGGAATATTATTCATAATGAGGGAAATTCTTCTTTAATAAGAAAATTTTAACTACAATAATTTTGACTACAAAAATATTAACAATAAAAATTTTAGACTACAAAAAAAAATTAGACTACAAAAAAATGAAAAACTCTGAATTTTTTTTGAAGAACTATCAAGAAAATGTACTCTCTCAATGAAAAGTACATTCTTACTGTAAGGAGATAGGTTTCATAAAGAAGTGAACAAATTAATCTACCTTATAGTTATTATTCTTAAATTCTGTTTAATGAATTCAAATCTATACGAGGGTATGGAATTTTTGAAAATATAAGCAAGTTGATCTTGTGTTCTGATTAATTGAAGAATGATATTTTTGTGTGTGTTTTCCCTAAGAATGTGATGCCTAATATCTATTTGTTTTTCACGAGAGTGATGTGAAGGGTTTTTACTAAGGTCAATGTCACTACTGTTATCGTAAAAATTTGTGTTTTGGTAAAACTCATACCATAGTCTATGAGTGTGTGTTGCATCCACAACACTTGAGCACAACAACTTCTAGCTGATACATATTCAGTTTCAACAGTGTAAAGGGCTACTGAGGTTTCTTTCTTCATGATCAATAAACTAATGAATCTCTTAATAAATGATAGATTCCTTATGTACTTTGTCTATCCATTCTATATCCACCAAAATCAGTATCCAAAAATATTTTCTAAACAGAATCGCTGGCAGAAGTATGAAAGATTCCTAAGTCCATGGTTCCCATTTATGTAGAGAAAAAATCTTTTCACATTCTTTAAATGAGATTCCATAGGATTAGTTTGATATTTTGCACATAATCATACTGAAAACATTAATTCTGGATGACTATCTATCATGTAAAGTAAACTTCATATCATACCTCTAAAGGATGTTTGATCAACTGGTTTCCCAACATCATCAAGATCAATTTAATTTGAGGTACCAATGGGAGTACTTATACGTTTAGTGTTGTCATATCCATACTTTCAAAGATGATCTTAGATATACTTATATTAATATATATAAGTTACTTCTGGGTTTTGTGAATTTTTAAAACCAAAGAAAAATGTTAACTCTCCCATCATACTCATTTCAAACTCCGATTTCATTAGATTCACAAAGGAATTGGTTAAGGATTGATGAGTTGAACCAACAATAATTTTATCAACATAAATTTGAACAATCGAAACATTTTTCTTATCTTTGTTTATAAAAAGTGTTGGATCTGTATTTCCCTTAAAGTAATCATTTTGAAACAAAAATCTTGTAAGTCAATCATACCAGGCTCTTTGGGCTTGCTTAAATCCATACAATTCTTTGGTAAGTTTGAAAACATGTTAAGGATGTTTTGTATCTTCAAAAGAAAGATGTTGTTCATCAAAAACATACTCTTGAACATAACCATTAAGGAAAGCACATTTAACATCCATTTGAAAAATATTGAAATTAATGAATAATGTAAAGGCAAGTAAAATAAAATAGATTCAAGTCTAGCTACTGGAGCATATGTTTCTTCATAGTCTATTCCTTCTTGTTTAATATTGTCTTTAGCAACTAATATATCCTTATTTCTTACAATGATTCGATTTTAATCACATTTATTTCTGAAAACCCATTTTACTCCAATTATAGAATTTTCATTAGGTCTTTCAACGAAGTTCGATAATTTATTCCTCTTGAATTAATTTAGCTCATCATACATGGATTGGATCCAATAATTATAACCTAAATCTTCATCAATTCTTTTTGGTTCTAATTGGAAAAGAAATGCTAGATGTTCTACTTCATTTCTTATAGAACTTCTAGACCTTATAAGATTATTTACATCACCAATGATACTTTCACTGGGATGATTCTTCAGAGACAACTAATTTAGGTTTTGTAAAACCTATTAATCTACATATGGTAGGAAATTTTATAGGGTAAATGTTTTTAAAACATTTTCATGAAACATATACTTATTAGTAGGATCATCTAACCGCGGTTGATAATCGGTTTTTGAAAACACATATGTGGATATTGGATGAGGTTGTTTAAAAACCAAGGGAATTGTTTCATCAAATTTAATATTCACTGTTTCTTTAACAGTACAGGTATTTTTAATAAAAAATCTATAAACCTTAGAAGTTGTGGAGTAGCCTAATCAAATTCCTTCATCAGATTTTGGTGTGAATTTATGTAAATTATCTGTAGTATTCAGAATGAATAATTTGCAACCAAATACCTTGAAGTAGGAAAGTCTAGTTTTTCTACCATTCCACAATTCATAAGGTGTTATATTAAGAATATGTCTAATAAAAACATGATTTATATTATAACAAGAAGTACTTATACATTCAGCCCAAAAATTATTTCCTATAGAATATTCTATCAACATATATCTTGTTATATCTAGAAGAATTTGATTTCTTCTTTCAAAAACAACATTCTGTTGAGGAGTTCTTAGTGTAGAGAAGTTATGAGTAATGAATTTAATAATACAAAATGTTTCTAAATAAGAATTTTGAAATTCTCTTCCATGATCACTATTAATAGTTATCAATTAAAGGTTTTTCTCATTTTTAACTTGGGCTCTAAAACATTTGAAATAGGAAAAAAAGAATCAGATTTATTAGCAAGAAAATAGACCCATGAAAATCTAGTGTAATCATCAACTAAGAAAAATACATAATATTTTCCACCAATGATTTTAGTTTGTGTTGTTCCAAAAGTATTAATGTGCACAAACTGTAATGCATCAGAAGTTGAAACATCACCGATTGATTTAAAGATTGATTTATGTTGCTTTCAAAATTGAAAAGGATCACAAACTTTTGAATAATCAAATCTATGCTCTAGAAGATCTGTAACAAGTCTTTTCTTAGAGAGTTTTCATAGGTTCATAAGGTTAGAGTGTCTTAACCATCTACATCATAACCAAGAATGATCTTCCATTTCAATAAGACAAGGTACATCTTGGCACCTAAGGTTATCTAAATTTAGTGTATTTACATTCTCTTGCATATGGGTAGAAAAAATAAACTCTTCTATGGAATTGTGTATGAAAAAAATTTCATTCAAAAAATTTACAAGGTATCCTTCATCACATAATTGACTTATTCTAATGAGGTTATAATTAAGACCCGTAACAAATAAAACATTTGAAATAAATCTTTTTCCATGATGCACAATGTTACCTATACCAACAATTTCTCCCTATCCATTATCTTAGAATGTTACTTTTCATCCTTTCTTCTTGATAATATTTTCAAAGATGTTTTTGTTACAAATCATATGTCGGGAATATCCACTATCCATGTATGATATATTTATATTGGTACTTTCATTATTTTCCTGAAAATAAGAATGTTAGACTTTTGGAATCAAAACATTCATGGATCTGGAAATTTTATAAAGAAAAATCATAGGTATCTATATTTTCTTAAAAAAAAGTTTTATAAAAACCTTAATACTGCAATTTTTTAAAGAACATTTTGTAGCCCAATTTCCACCACACTAAAATATAGTGCAGAATAGCGCAATTTGAGGAACAAAATAGTTATTAATAAAAACTAGTTTAGAATAGGTATAACCAAAACTAGAAATATTCCTTAGAAGTCGAATTTGGGAATACATATTATAAAAGTTATCCTTACCCAAGGTAATGTTTAACAAACACTTCCTCAAGGAAAAACGTTCTGATTTTATTTTAATAACCATTTTTTTATCATCAAAAACATTATCTTTAGAACTAGAGTCAGTCTCTAGAATATTTTTCTTTGAAATTACATTTTCAAGATCCTTAAGACGTTTATTCTTTTCAGAATTTACTTCCTCAATGTTTTTGGAAATACATTCAAAATCAAATGGTTTATTATCATGATCTTTAGAATGATCTTATACTTCCATAGTAAGAATATAAATTTTAGAAAGTGACATATCAATCTTTTCTTTAATTTTATATTTTCATCCTTAATAAGATTAAAAAACCTAGAAACTTCATCACAAGTAGGTAAAGTATTATCTTCATCAGAAAAATATTCTTCATCTGAAGACTCATAATATTTATTATCACTATAATTTGCATTTAAGGAAACATTTTTGATAGATTTATCATTTTTTACCTTAGACATTAGACAATAATTTTCAATAGGTAATTTGGCTAGTAAAATGAGATTCTTCAAAGTAGATGATTCAAACACTAAGGATTCATCAGAAGAGTCTCCCCCACTAGCACTCGAGGTATCATTAGCTATAAAAAAATTCTTAGTTTGATCCTTGTAGAACATATTTTTATCCATTTTAGAATGATTTCCTTTCAATCCTTTTTCTTAAGCATAGGAAAATATGGCCTTATATGTACTTCTCTTTTGTATTCATAGCCAGTGACTTCTGAGTCTTTCTTATATTTCCTCTATTTCTACATTTATCTATACTAAAAGTCATTTTTTCCAACTATCTTGTTCATCCTTTGAGAAATATTAGATAGTTCATTTTTAGAATGTTCACATTCACTAGATTCAGATAAAAAAGTAAATTTTTTATACTTAGAACTTGTAACCCATTTAGGAGTCTTTTCTTTAGTAGTAGTAAAAGTTACACTTCCATTTCCAATTTTATTCTTATTCATATCAGCATCTCTTTTAATTCTAGTCTCATGTTGAGGAAGTGTTCCAAAAATCTCATCAAGAGTAATTTGAGAAACATTCCTATTCTAATCAATAGCTATTATCTTGGATTCCTACTTATTAGGCATGATATCAATAATATTTTCCACAAGAGCTTCATCGTTAAGACCTTTTTCACCCATAGACTCTGAGATGTTTTCAATAGTCATAAACCCTTGTTTTACCTTGGACATTGGTTATCCATAAGGAAATAGAAATCCATGATCTTCTTCTCTATGCATAGCTATTCTAGTTTCTATGACTTTAGATGTACCAAAATGAGTAACCTTCAATTTATTCTAGATACAATTTGGAGCTTTACAAGAATATATTTTCATATATATATATATATTCCAAGTCATGGAACACAACAAAGTATTGTGTACCTTGTAATTTAGTTGATATTCTGAATTTTCTTTGTTAGTAAAAGTTCTGACTTCCTTATCCAGAATCTTGTAGTCTCCAATAAGCCTAACAAATATCTCAACATTATTATTAATAACAAATGTCTTCATACGATCTCTCCAATATTCATAATCATTTCCATCAAAACTAGGGGCCTAGAAGGGTTTAGATTATTAATAGATCAAACATTAAATCCTAATATCTAATACGAAAATATCATTCCACAGAAACTTGTTAATAGAAATGTTTGTAAACAAGGAAAATAAAATTCCTAAGCAAGGAAAAATAGAACAATGAAAAACTTGATCATGAAAACTTATAAGTGAATATAAGTATTTCAGAGACATGCTTTGATACAAATTTTAGGACCAAAATATGATTTATATGCTCTATATAAAATAAGGGTTGCATTTTATACTTTAAAAATTCCATTAGAACCTTTAAATTTGGTATAAAACATTTATTTTTTAACCTTAAGGAAAAAAATGATTAACAAATTTAAACAAGGTAAATTCACAGGACCTTTTAGTTCTACAAACATGCTAGGTTATAGAAATATGGTTCTAGAAATGAGACTTAAGAAACGTTTACAAGGATAAGATTCTAAATTAATGCATATAAAATCTTTCTAATCATAGTATACAAATACATGAAATTATAAGATAGTTATAATTTCCTTATTAATCAAAATACAGTGGAAAATAAAATTGAAACAATATAAATAACAAGTATGAAATCTTTTAACCCAATGGGTATATTATCCAACAACCTTGGATAAATGTCCCTTGATTTATACTTTCAAGAAAGTCTGTATTACCCACATCAGGGTATGTCCTTAATAAGAATATTGGAATATGTCTTGCAATCATTACAATCCTTCAATCATCGAGGTAGTCGGCACCTATGTCTTCCTCACCAAGAGAGTCCTTGATCTTTAAGGTAGTCAACACCTCTATCTTCCAATCCCCGGAAGCCCTCAATTATTAATAACAACAATCAGAGTCTTATGAAGAAATATGAACAAGGTGTTCAGTACACAATAAGCATGAGAGTATCACTCTCTAGAAATCACATCAACTGCATGTGGTCTCTAGAGTGATAGTCTGTCATCCAAAAGTTGTGAGCTCGGTAAAATTAGATCCTATTTAAAGGCACATATCTAATCGATATTTGCCTCCTCCAACATCCATATTCTTCTTTGAATATATGACAGACCTGTACACATTTCACTCAAACAAGGGTCAATTAGAAACAGAATGTATGACATAGTTTTATAACTATAACAAGGGTAAGCAAAATTTGGATGCTTAATAGAATCCAATTTTCTGTGTCTATGAAAAAAGTTAGGAGTCTATGAAAATGAACAATCAGATTCTATATTAATAAGATATTTGAATTCTTTTTTTCCAGAATTCAGAACTTGTATTATAAATAATTCGGAGCCTTAATTCCGAGGAATTCAAAGTCTTAATTTTGAGGAATTCGAAATCGGAATTCTGAGGAATTCGGAATCGGAATAATGAGGAATTTAGAGTCTGAATTATGAAGTATTTGGAGTCAGAATTCAGAGGAATTAGGTGTCAATATTCTTAGAAATTTGGATTCTGAATTTCAGATAATTCGGTGTCTGAATTTCAAAGGGTTCGATGTTTGAATTTCATAGAATTCAGAGTCTAAATTTCAGAGAGTTCGGAGTCTGAATTCAGATAATTAAAATAGAATACTCTATATCTAAGTATTTATATAATTTTTGATAGTTTAGATGTGAAATCTAATTTTACACCTAGGAATGAAATGAGTTATATTTTAAGGAAACATAAATATGAACAATGAAAAATAGGCAAGGATAAATTTTCCTTGATGAAGGAAAATTTTCCTTTGTAAAGAAAATATTATAAGAAGTAAAATTTTCCATGGGAAGGAGTGTTTTTATTTTCAAAACATAAAGGAATGAAAATTCATAAAGAAAACATTATTGACTCAACAACTTTTTAAAGAGTTGATCCACTCATGTATAATGTATCCACATCCCATTTCATATGAAATAGAATTTGAGAGAAGGAAACACATGATATTTACAAGGTTAAATTCAAAGACCTACTCATTTAAATTTTTGATATTCCCACAAACGTGGTTTCTTTTACAAAATTATTTCCTTTATAAAATGGCAAAAGTAGTGAAAAATTGAACAATCTCAGTAGAAACATTCTTTATATAGTGTTTTAGGCCCCACGACTGTCCTCTTTAGTATCCTATTTCAAACAGATGGTTATACACTCCATCAAAAAAGAAATAATTTTCAGTAATTGAAATGTAGCCATAGTTACAAGAGTTACTGCCCTTCATATGTTCTGATTCACTTAAAAATTTATTCACTTCCTATATAAGTAACCTGGATCAAATGTTACATGTGTAGAATCAATAATAACATCAAAAATTATATAAGAATCTTTTTGGTCTTGAAATATCTCCCATAAACACCGTCCATAAATCTCCTTATGAAAAATTACATCCTGATAAGGCTCATTCCAATAAAAACTTTCCGACTACCTTCATCCTATTAGCTTAAGTCGAATTCTTCTTCTTCTCTTCCTTAATAAAGTGTGTGGAAACTAAATTGGTAGCCCAAAACTCCCCTATCTGATGGAAATCGGTCTAATGAACCTTTCTCTAATGGATATCACTTTGATAAAATCACTCTGAAAATCATGCTCTAATGGAATTTATCCCTTCAGAACATTCTTCGTTGACTTGATTAAATGTCACTCCAATTAACTTTCTCTAATGGGTCTTCCATGAAATCAACATTAAAGAAAATTTTGAGTTGGGAACTCAATACGTATTCCATAATTTGCAGATTTCTATAAGACTTGAACAGTTCAAGTTGGAAAAGAACAAATGTAATGGGATATCCTTTTATAGTCACCTGAGAAATGGTTAAGGCAGAAAAACCAATTTTACTTCCGAGTAAAAGAAATTAAAAATTCATTAATTTAACATTCATTTATGTCTTCTTCTTTGTCTTATTCAAATCTTCATAATTATTATTGGAGTATCTCAAATCTTCTCAAAAACATCATAATTCTTCATGATTACTAAATTTCTTTCATCTTGTTTTTCATTCTAATTCTTCATTATGATTATTCATTATAATGAAGACATATAAAACACTAAATATATCTCAATGTAATGCCACAAGAAAACATTGAGATTATTTTCATACAGATACATCATGTCATCTTTTTATAAGCACATGTGAAATTTATTCAAATTATTTCATGAATTCAACATTTCTTTATATCAATGATCCTATTTACATTGAAGTTCAGCATCCAATGTATGCATTTAATGGATAAGTGTCAACATAACTCTAATAAACATTCTCAGTTCCAGTCTGAGGACTCTTCAAATATTCATGAAAATAAATTAATGCTTTTTTTATTTTTCTATTGACAATATTATAGGAGAATAATGTATGACTTCTTGTTTTCATGACCCAATTTGAATACAATTATACTTTTCTCAAACATTATTCTTCTGATAATAATAATAATGTACATGATATACATAGGATATCAAAAATATGAATCAACATGATAGTCCAATATAATGATTAGGTATAATAGTGCATTCGATAGACCTTTGTCATAAATGACTTCTTTTCTTTAGTAGGATCAATCAGTCATCCTTATGAAATAGTCATGCTAATGATTCTCATACAAATTATCTTTATCCTTATCCTTATAGTGTTTCTCTCACCGATGTGTAGTATGTAGAATACTTCAAATTTCTTTCTACTCTCTTACAAAAAGTCCAATAACTTCTTTCTTTTCAATTGAGCCTCAATACAATTGGTTACACCATCTCTCCCCTTTCCTTCATAAGGTTTACATTAAATGTTTATCATACAAATTATAGTTTTTTTGAAAAAAAATCAACAAATAATATTAGATTTAATGCATATAAGTTTTACTACTTCATATAATTTTGGTCTCACTCAGTATCTTATGAGGCTGATTCTTCCCGATACCAATTATGAGTAGTCTCTGAATTCTCATTATTATCAATGATTTAATTCTAGGATCAATAAAAATTATAATAGCATCTAATTTTTTATCAATATCTCAATAAGAGGGATCACATTGGTTGATGATAATGTTCGAGATATTATTCTCTTTTCGATATTCTAGATAAAATTCCCATGTCGATGGTTCTGAATCCAATTAACAACATCACACAAAACCACTTCTTCAATTCATATTCACATTAATTTCTCCAAACAATGTATTTATTAACTATGTTGATCTATTGATGAAAATACATCCAAAAAACACTTGGTCCTAATAATACCCCCCTTTATAGTTTACATCAATACCCACATCAAACACTTAAAAAATTATGTGAAAACTAGAAGTGTTGTTGATTTATTTAATCATTTTCTATTCTACCCCTACATAACTGACTTCACATTGATTTTTTTTCTGTCCCCCTTCAAATATTTTCTCCCCCTTATTGAAAATAATAATAAAATGGTACATCAATATAAGTTTTCCCCTTTTTAAGAAATGATCTCATAAACATGATACTCTTCATTAGGAGAACATAATTGTCACATGATCTCATAACAGTGAACCTTTAACTAAAAAACTCTACTTATATGTGGCTCAACCTGATGTAGAAAAGAATAGTGAATAATAAAGGATTTCAATATTTCCATTTCCCAAAATTCATGAAATAACCTTTTTAGGTCTCTTTTACCATTATCGTTTCCTAGGGAAATCATAAAATGATTTGTTTAATATAAAATTTACCTTAACAAATATCAACAAGTATATCAAAAAGTACAGTTTTTATAAATAGAAATTTCATAAAATCATATTTTTGGACCACATTAATTTATTTTTCAAAAATAGTAAGAGACTCAATAAACATATTTTTTTTGATAATTTAATTCCCAAAAATTCTGTACAAATAAAAATATTTTTGGAATAATGACGAACATTAGTTGTTTCCTAGAAGAATCTTTCACACTGTGAGTCTTATCTCAACCTTGAATTTTTACTCATTTTCATGTATTTTTCATTGGTTGTATTATTTTTATTTTAAACCTTCTCATATTTATTATCATGTTTCTTATCATCTATAAAATATTTTGATAAGGATTTAAATTTCTTTTCCTATTATGAAATCTTTTTCAATAGTGATTTTTATGTGAAATTTCATTCCTTCCTCTAGTTCTAGAAGGATAAATATAGTGACACTCCTTTTTCATACATTACTATTATATCATTTTAAACACAAAAAATATAATAGTGTTACAAAACCAAGATAAAAAGGTTTAGTGTATTGGGAAAACAATAACCAATCATGAAATTCATATAGAAAAACATAAAAATTATTTAATTACCTCTTTTGAAGATTTTTAGTTTCCCTCATTTAATTTTTAGAATATTTATCTCCTAATGATATAAATCAATGAAATCGGTGAGATAAAAGACCAGTTAGAGTATATATAAGAAAATGAATAAATATAAATTGGTTAGAATAATCATCCATGTCATAACATATGTATGGTCTTATTATAAAATTCTTGAGAGGAAGAATTATATAATGGCACAAAATTTATAAATTCATAAAAATGAAACGTTATCTCTTAGTGGTCAAATACTACACATAGTTTTGAAAAAAGCTTGAATCATGTTCATTGTTGAAATATCTGAATAATAATAACATTATAATCATGATAAAATATAGAATTATGTTCACACACATCCTAAATTATCTCATGATATAAATTGTATTACCAAATTTATTTGAGTTCAATATTATTCTGGGACCACCCGTCAAATCATAACCCTTAATTAATCAAGCATGCCACATAGAACATATATAAAATATAGAAATAAAATTACACATGAAATAGAATGTGTTTCATTTTATTAATATTAAATTATTAAACCAACCTTCGGGTTCTAGAAAGGTAATAACATTTTGGTATATGATTCATCAATCATAAGTAAAGAATAAACTATATCAAAGAAGTAAAAGATGAGTTTTTTGAATGAAGAGTTATTTTGTAAAATATTTCTATTTTTTAATAAAACTAGATTAGTAACATAAATATCATAGAAAAAAAGGAATGAAATATTAAATTATATTAGAGGATTATTTATTGAATATAAACACTAAAATTTGGAATGAATGTGGAGGAACCCAAAGAAGGGACATTAGGTTTGAGAACCCCCTTACTTTATGTCAAATTTATTACTAACATTAATATATTGGATAATAAAATTTTATTCTTTAATTAATAAATATATAACCTTTTATAGATGTATTTTATTTATAATAATTTTATTATGTTAATTTATTTCCATTACGACGAGTTATAATGTTCAATTACATCATTCTGACAGTGTGTCTTTCTTGGTTTTCATTATTGATTCATTCGTACACAAGTAGAAAAAATATTGTAAGATGAGAATAATTCTCAAGAATTACAATTATATGTTATTAGTGAACATAAAAAATCATTTTCTTATGTATTATTTTCCCCTTATATTAGGATTACTCATTCGATAAATCATCAAGGATAATCGTTTAGATTAATTTGATGATTCTTATATCCTCACAAACTAGATTGGTTTTATTATTAAATATTATGCATATATGCTTGTTACGGAACATTATTTTTTTTATAAAATATAGTTTCTAATCTATTTCATCCAATATATTTTTTTATGACCACTCTTGATGGTGGTAAATAAAAATGAAAACATGCTGTCCTCAAATGCAATAAATCAACACCTCAGTGATGATTTTCTCATTTTTAGAATAAAATTGAAAGGGGAAGATATTAGATTTTATATTATTTAATTAACATAAAAAATTATTTTATATATAATATAATGGATTTATTATGACCTTTGTATAGTGGGAGGCAAGCATCGAACAAGAAAAGAAAATAAATTGATATGAAATTAAAAGAAAATGTAAGAGTATTTTACCTCATGGATTATTCTATTGAGAACCAACATAGGGAAATTGGATTTGGTATTTTGATGAGACCAAAGGATCATTTATTTGGGTAATAGTACTGGGAAGATTATAGGGAATAATTTGAAAATGTTTCAAAGAATTTAAGGTGTGAGGAGAAGATGTGGTGATAGGTTGTTTTCATAGGTTGTAGAGAGAAGATATTTTGATTATTATATTCTTTTTTTTATTTTTGGTTAAAAATGTCAATATTTTTAGCATTATCACCAAATATACTAAATAATTAATTACATTTCTATATTTTGGAATTAAATTATACATACATCATCTATGACTCAAAATTCATGTATTTGTTAAATATTGTAAATTACCGTATTTCATTATTAAGAAAAATATTTTAGAAAAATTCCTAAAATTAACCTTAAAATTATTTAATTATGTAAAATTAAAAAATGAACTCTATTTTATGGAAATAAGTTTATAAATATGATAAAATTAATTTTTAATTAATATCATTATATTTATTGAAAATATCGATTTTAATATTATAATCGATTTTTCTAATGTTTTAAATAATAAATAAGATCTCATTAAATTATCTTAAAATCATAATGAATCACATTATTAATTTATTAGTGCATTTTATGATGAAAAGTTTTCTTTTAAATCATTATATTAACTATAAAATAGTAATATTAAATTTTGGTTTTATAAAAATACCAACACATAATTTATCATTTCTAAAAACGTTTATTTAGTTATACTATGATTTAATTATATCATATATTAATTTATAATATTCGTATACATTATTTATACATTCATAAGTTATTTTACTATTATATTGGTCATATTACCATTCCTAATTATTGTTTTACTATTCCATGGGTCAGGTTACTATTCCATAGGAATAAGTTCCTTAATTTCTATGAATATCACTTATTTCATTATTAATTTATGAGAATGTTGTTTTATTGGGATATTTATTTAATTTATGTGTCCTATACAATATAATATAATTTTAAAAGGGGAAAACTTCCACTGATAGAATTTTGGGTCATTACATTCATACCCTCTTATGAAATTTCACCCATGCAATTTTATTTTACATAAATAGGTGAGGGTATTTCACTTTAATGTCTTCCTATATTTTTGAGGTTTCATCTTCATTCTTAGGGTTCCACCATATTAATTTTACTAGGAGAGTAGTCTTATTTTGTATAATTTTATCTCTATCGTCCAATATCTTCTCTAATACACATCCTCATAGAGTTCATTTCCCACCATAGCACCTATGGATTATATACATGTGAGGGATATTGAATATACTTAATCATGAGGGATATATGGAATACATCATGTACTTATTCCATGGTAGGTGGAAGTGATAATATATAGGCCATATCTCTAATTTGATCAAGAATATCAAAGGGGACGGTGTACCTAAGACTCAGATTCCCTTTCATGCCAATTATCATGATCCAATTAAATATATATATATATAGAGGAATCACATGTCTACATCCTCAAGTTATAGGTCCCATTAATGATTGTCTACATAGATCTTCTGTTATCTTTATGCTACCTTGATGTGGTGTTCATTGATTTTCTCATTTTCCACCACTTATTCGAACATTTATGGTCGTAGCAGCTTACATTCACTGAATTCATCCGAGTATGATGGTGTTCTTCATCTATTCTCATATTGGTCTTTAAATACAGACATTTGGATTCTTAAGATAAAACAGTGGTTTCAATTGAACTCTGTTAGAGGAAGATGTTTATACCATCTCCCTTTGATGTCAAAATAATATGATATAAAAATGTATACTGATGTATGAAGAGTTTTCTCAAATTGGCCATCAGTTTGATGATGATGATGGTAAGATATACTAATGTTCTGGTCAATGTTTAGAGTATGTTGAATACTTTTCCAAAATTTGGAGGTGAATCTTAAATCAAGGTCAGGTAAAATAGATATTGGTAATATTTTCATCACTACCACTTTTTTGATGTATATCTGTGCAAGTTGATCCAGTGAGAAGTCCTTTATAATTGTGATAAATTGAGATGTATTTTTTAGATGATCCACAAAAACCCATATAACATTGTTTCTTCTGTATTTTTTCATATGTTCAGTGAGGAAGTCCATGGTGATGTTTTTTCATTTCCATGTTGGTATGGGAAATTTTTTCATCATCCTCTTATAATTTTTCCTTTCAGCCTTCACTTCCTAATGTACCTGACACTATGATGTATAATTATTGATCTCATTTTTCATATTGTCCCACCAATAGTTATCTTAGATATCTCAATACATATTTGTGCTCCCTGGGTGAATAGAGAAGGTTCATCTATATGCACCACTGAGAATATCTTTTCTTACCATTGACTTGTATAGTACCACATTCATCACCCAAATCTTATGACTCTTTTCTCATCAATTATTAACACTGAGGATTATTAGTTTATGACAGCTTCTTACATCATTTTAATTGCACATAATTTCATTGGGAATCCTTTATTTTATCCAAGAGAAATATTTGAGGAATCATTTGAGAAATTATTGATGATGGTACTTACTTAATTATTACCATGTCCATCCTTTGAAAACATTACAAGATTGGAAGATTATACACTATCATCATTGATAATGTTGTTAGATCCTTTTGACATAGATAATCCACTACTTTATTCACATTTCTATAATTGTAGTGGATTGATCATTCATAATCCTTGATGATCACTAAATCTCAACATTGGAATATATTAATCACCTTATGTGTTAATATATATTTGAGACCTTATAGGCATTATATATTTAACACTTCTGCCCATAGAGATAATGTTGTTATATTTTCAATGAAAAGATCACAGATTCCACATCCTAATCATTCATGGGATAGTTTTCATCATTATTTTCAACTACCTTGAGGTATTGTGTATCAATTTATCAATTAACATAAGCAAAAAACCTAAGAAATTCTTTAAAGCATCACATTATACAACAAATGGGACCCAATGTGGAGAAAGTTTGAGTACCAGTGTGGTTATAATCCTCCTTTTAAACTATATGAATTTTTCTTCACATTCACTAGCCACGAAAATATTGTATCCCTTATAATTTATCTTGGTTAGTGGGTAATAAAATCATGATAATTTATTCATCAATTTCCAGTAATACCCATATTGGCCAAGGAAACTATATATCTCTATTACAAAGGTTGTCTGATGAAACTCTTTATTTTCATTTGTCTTTTACAGGACTATAGTATACCTATTATAGTTATCAAAATACCTATGCATTATACTTTATTTATCAAAAACTCAATTTTACTATACATTTCATAATTTTTATCCCTTTACAGAGTATTTAGTATTGTTTTCAACTACTCCTCATTTTCCCCTTTCTCTTGATGTATATTAGAACATCATCTATAAATACTAACAAATATTTATCAAGGTAATATCTAAATAGTCTATTAATTATTTAGATGAATGTTGATGGAACATTTGTGAGTCCAAAAGGAATCACAATGAATTCATAGTGTCAATAAATTGTTCAAAAGGAATTCTTGGGAATGAAATCCTTCTTCACCTTTAATTGATGATATCCCATCCAATGGTCATACTTAGAGAAATAAACGACACCACATAGTTGATAGAAATATCCATATATCCATTGAATGGGATAATTATTCATTATTTTTATTTTTGTGTTCTCATGATAACTAATAATGAGGTGCATTTATCCATACTTATTTTTGATTAAGAGGATCGACACACACTAGGGGAAGCATTTGGCCATAAAAAACACTTTTCCAGATTCTCTTGTAGCTTATTCTTCAAATCCTATAACTCAATGTTGGTTATTATATATGGTGTATTTGATATGAGAAGAGATCAAGGAATAAGTTCAATCGAGAACTCAACCTCTCAATCTGGAGAAAGTCTAGACAATTCATGATAGAACACATAAATGTTGTACCTTACAATGAGAATGTCTTCGAGCATGATTCTCTCCTTTGTCTCCATAATTTAAGATATATATGAATGAACCAAAGTAAATAATATAAAAAATTAAAGTGATAAATATGAAAAATATTCATCCACATCCTTACACTATATCAGAATTGGAGGGTGCCTTGGGATGTGAAAATGATATCCATTTCCAAACAATTGATGTTGGATTTGTTATAAATATATCCAATATCTGTCCAATATAGTATCAGACACCACCAAAGGAAGTATGAAATTATTTTATTAGAGTTTCAGTCTAAAAACAATATTAGGGGAGGAAATGTATACTTTGGATTTAAAAATTTCCCAATTTTCCATTATCAGAGATACCATAACATCTATATTTTGAGTCGATGTTTGAATAGTTCAATTAAACATTCAATATATGAAAGAATGTGTAAAATCAGAATCAAATAGTACGTTACCTATTCATAAATGAATAATTAGAAAAAATATCTCCAAATAATTGTAGGGATCCACCTTAACAATTGTGATGTCATAAACTTTGGATTGATCTTTTGGATTTTGTGGCTGCAGATGCTTATTATGCTCATGAAGTTTAGGTTTAGTGAAATTTCTTGCATAGAAACCTTTCTTCATATAGATTAAGCATTGAATCTTGGGAGGTTCTCTCATTTACTCCATCATAAGGGAAATATTATTCATTTATCTCTAACATTCTTGAGCTTGATGGCCTTCTATCCCACACTTGAAGCATTTCCCCATTACTTTTAGGCAATTCCCATGATGAATATTCCCACATTTTTGACATGTGAGTGGTTGATATTTGTTTACACCTTTTTCAATAGATCCCCCATCTTGAAAATCCATATTTATTTTATTATCTTCATAGAAATTATACCATTATAAAAACTCCATGTGAACATTGAGAGAACAACTCCTAATATCTTCATAAGTCCAAAATTCATGAATTTCAAGATACTTTTGAATGAATGGTATTAAAACATTGAAGAATATATCTGTTTTTATATAATGATCAATAAAAAAACTTAAAAAGCGTCACACATGCCTTTGCAATTTTTTTCATAAGCTGTGAGATCTTCACCTTCCATTTTCTTTAGCTTTATAAATTTTCTCTTTCTATTTTTATGAAGAGTTTGAGGGAAATTCTTGTTATGAAATATTTTACTAATGTATTGTCACTGTATCTATTCAAGTTATGCCTATGTCTTGGTGTTCTTAATCAAAACTCACTGTGGACCCCCCATTTAAATGATAAATGGACAGAGTCACCTTCTTTTTCTCAAAATAGTGAAACATAGAAATGATATTCTCCATTGATTTGAACACCAGTTCCATGACCAATGGATTAGAATATCTACTAAATTTAAGATTTCATTGTGTCAAAATAACTCTCAATAGATACTTTCCCCCTCTTTGGTGAATGATGACGCTCCACATTATCTAGGTTATTAATCACATTCTGAGTTAGCTAGTAATCATCACCATGAAATTTTGAACTACACCTTCAATGGAATTGGGGACATTATTCGAGGAATTGATGCATTTTCCATCAACTGGGTTATTGTTTTTGATTTTCTTGATTTTCGCTATTTTCTAAAATAGTGATGAATTTAGTAAAATATATGTTTATAATTCAGGATTAAATAATTTATTCATTAGTTTAATTAAAAATAAATGCATATTTTTTGGGATCCTAATGTTATGATGTTTTCTGAATCAATGATTATAGGATGATTGAATATACGTAGTCTCATACAATGGTTTTTGAATAATGTTCTCTAATATTTATCCCTAAATTAATTAAACCATACTTTAATACCAACTACATGGACACTGATTTTTCTTACATCACCATTACATCGTCTTATATACTAAAAATATAATAGTTTTACAAAACTATGATCCAAATTTTTTGTGTGTTGGTAAAATTAGGACCAAAAATAAAAATTAAATTATAAAAAATAATCATTATTTAATTCATTATTCACTAGATTCTTATTGTACCTCATGTACTCCATAGCATAAATAGTCACCTGAGGATATACATAAAATAAACTGGTGAGATAAAATCCCCATAAAAAGATAGATAAGAATATGAATCAATATAATATGGTTGAGAATAATATTCATCATCATAACATAAGTATGTGATAATCAATATAATCCCGAGAAGAAATATTATAAAAATGCTTGAAATGTGTGAATGGATAAAAATGAAACATCATGTCTTACTCGTGAAATACCACACATAGTTGTGAATAAATATAGCATCATGCACATGCATAACATATGTGAATAATCATTACATCATAATTTTATAAACATTTAGCATCATGTTCATAAATATTTCACATTATCTCGTGAGATACATAACATTACCAAATGAATTACAGTTCTATATAATTCTTAGTGCACCCACCACATCATAACATTTACATAATAATGTATTCCACATTGAAAATATATCAATTATAGACACAAATAACCCCATGTAAAGAGGTGGGTTTAATTTCATAAAGAATACATTCATTAACAAACATTTTGGTTCAAAAAATAGAATAGAATACTGTAGGAATCATCAATATTGAGTGAAGAAGAAATGATCTTAAGATAAGTAAACATATGATTTCCAAAATAATAGTTCTTTTATAACATAATTATATTTTTCATAATACCAAAAATGTATATCTGAGAAAAAAATTGATAAGAAAAGTTAAATTAAATTTTATGAGTATAAAATTACCATCAACATTAAAATTTTATGAAAAATAAGAATAACCCAAAGAAAGAAAATTGGGTTTTAGAATCCGCTTACCATATATCTGATTGATTTATTCACATTAATATCTTGAATAATAAAAATATATTAATTAATTAAAAAATTGATTAAATCTTAAACATGAATTTTATTTATTATAATTTTAATTAGTTCATTTATGGCTTTTATGATGAGTTATATAGTTCAATTCAGTCATTTTGGGTGTCTCAGTTTCTTGGTTTTCATGATTCATTCTCTTCTACATAGATATAGAAGTTTATCTAAGATTATACACATTTTACATAATTAAATTTTTTTTAGTGAATATAAATAATTTTAAGTGTTCTTATATTTTTTTCCATATATGATGATTATTCATTAGATAAATCATTAGTGATAATCATTTAGGTTAATTTGGTGTCTTTTTGATCATCACGAACTAGTTTTGTTTATTATTTAACATTATGTGTATATGTTAGTTCTAGAACATAAAACAATTTATAACATATATTTTGAAATTAGTTTCAACCATTATGATGGATTTATGACCATCCATGAAGTCGATAATGGAAAATGAAAACATTTCATCATCGATGGTGAAAAATCCACACCTCATAGATGATGTTATCATTTTTAGAATAAAAGGCTTCAGAGAAGAGGTTTAAGGAAACATTATTCTTCTAACATGACAAAATTTGATTATATATAATATAATGATGTTTTTAGACAACTTGTACAATGTTATGTAAGGATATAATAATAAAATAAAATAAAATCAAAAGAACTTAAAAAAATGAAAAGAGATTTTACCTCTTGAATTTTTTAACTTGGGAACCTCCTTAGGGAAATCAGATTAGTTATTTTGTGAGATAAAATGAACCTAGACATGGATAAGAGGATTTTTATGGTTATTAAAAAGAATTTGAAAAATATTCAATTCATGTAAGGTGTGAGGAAAAGTGGTTATGATGGGTGGTATTTATAGAAGCATGAAAGGGGTATTTTTAATGTTATATTAATTGTTTTGGATCAAGAATATCATAATTTTTATCCTTATCAATAATAATGTTAACTAATAATGAATAATTATAAATTTTGGGATTACATCATCTGTATATCATATATGAATCAATAATTCACATATTGTTAAATACCATTAATTGTCGAATTTTACTATTCACAAAATATTCAACTATTTTAGAAAAATCGAAAGAATTAACCCTAATTATTTTTCAATATGTAGAGTTCAAAAAATTTCACCATTTTAGAAAAACAAATTTATAAATATTTGAATTTTAAAATTTAATTAAAATAATCATTTATTCAAAAAATATTAATTTTAATATTATAATCTTTTTTACAACACATTTACAAATTAACTAAGGTATCATAAATTAATGTTATAATCCTAAGACAAAGAAATATTAATTTATCAATTAATTTTCTGAAACATAAATTTTAATAAAAATTATTATATTAATTTTTAACTGTAAATAAACATTTATGTTTTATAAAAATAAAAATAATTATTTAATCATTTTGAACACACTTATTTACATGTATTATGACACAATTATTTCATATTTTCATTTATAAAATGCCTAAATTTTATTTACACATTTATAATTTATTTGACCATTCAATTGTTTGTATTAATATTCATGATATTCATGTTGGTATTTTAAGGGTAATGTTATCATTCCATCGGTATAGGTTCTTTAATTTCTATGAAAATCACTTATTTCATTAGTCTTGTATGAGAATGATTTTTTATTGGGATTTATATACTATGTATGTGTCTTATACTATATATAATAACCATAATAAAGGATAAAATTCAATAGATGACATATTGGGTCATTAAAATAGTCAAACAACTATAAGTATCATGCCATCCTTTCTCACATCTCTTGAAAAATTTCTAAATTTTGAAGCCACAATCTGTTGATATCTTTTTATGAACATTGATCATGTATTCATAAACCTTCTCTTTCTCCATTTATTCATATCAATTTTTTTCTTCTTCTAACATTATAGTTATGCCAACTTTTTTTGAATAGATAACTAATAATTCTTTCTTTTATTTCTCAACCAGCTTACTATTCATAGTTTTTTTAACATACTCAGATTTCATCATCTTATTAGTTTCCTTTTTTAGTTCCACACATTCTTTAGAAACTTGTTATATTCATTGATCATAATATCCCCCATGGTTCATACTTCTTTCTTATTAGATACATGTTATACTAGCATGGAAAAGCTCTATGTTCGAAATCCCTGCAAGTGAAACAATGACATTTGAATCATGATTTTCTGGACTAATTGTGAAGTTTTTCATATTCTAATTTTTTATTATTTCATCAAAAATCATGGTCCACATTTATCAGGGTGATTTTTATTGAATAATTCTTATCTTCAATGGTGAGAGATGATTTGTCACAAACCTCATTTTTAAAACCATTATTTTATCCTTATTTAGAAGTTTCACAATTAATATAAACTTCATTATTGATGTTTCAGTTAATATTTCTTATCTCATATTTTGTTGTAAGATGATTTGATTGTGTTTATAATAACTCTTCTACTATCTCCACTTTTCTAACATTCATAAAATCTATCATTTTTTTCATTCGGCTATCTTTAACTTGTTCTTCTTATTTTCTTCAATATGTATAGATTTGTTCATATAGAGGTTCTTATTTCTAGTTTATATTTATTCATAGGTTTTAATTTTTCATTCAAACTCATCAATCTTATTATTCTATGATATAATAAAATTGAAAATTTTCACTTTTTTCATCTCTCTGTCATTATTCACAAAATTTATTCTTTAAAAACATTCTTTAGCTTTTTTTTCCATTATTGAGTTGAGTATTATGTACAATTTATTTTTCCACACTCTCTTTGAGATTCCATTCCATTTCTATAATTTCTTCATCACTATCATCATTATCAAGAGAATTACTTTCCTTCCTAACATTATCAATAAAGTTGAGTTGATGATCATGTTCAAAACTATATTAGGAATCAAATTTTTTCTTCTTCTCCAATAACTTTTCATCTTCTTATAATTAGAATATGATTCCTTATGTTTCTTACACCATATTTCTCGACAATTGTCATCATCTTCCTCAGACTCACACTCTTAAAAATTCTTCCTAGGAGAATTTGTTAATAAATATCCCTTTCCTTCACAATTACAACATATGAGAGTTTTACTTTTCCATTTTACCTTATTTTATTTCATATAAATAAGGGGAAAATTATATTGAAATATTCAAATTCTTCTTCTACATTTAAATAAAAGGATTATTCTTCAATTTATTTATCATTATTTTTCTCTCTTAACAAATACTTGAAGGATATTTCTTGATAATATATTCTTTAAATTTTCATATCATTTTATCTTTTCATTTAATAAGTAATAAAAATTATATGAAAAACTACCAAGGATAGTGTTTCAGGATCCTAATCTTCCTAATATGAAACTTTGGAATTAATCTTATTAGGAATAATTCTAAAGATATTTTCAACAATTGATGAGTCTTTAAACTTCTCAAGAATCCATCTTATAGTGAAAACAATGATAGTCATCATTATAATGAAGTAACAACTAGATTAGTGCTCATCCATTTCGAGTTCATCATGCTTCAACCTCCAATGATTTATCTTTACTTTCTTTACAATTGTTTTTCTTTCAAAATTATTTTCAACTTCTCCCATATACCTTTACATATTCTGACTACCGTTGCTATAAGAAACATACTTTTAGTTAGTGATGAGGGTGAATCATATTTAGATATTCCATCATTATGATGATTTTTTATCAATAGCAATAAAAGAAGAATTCTCAATATGAGGAAGAAATCCATCTATAGTAGCTTCCAAAACATCGTATCGAAGAGACATAAGATATGGAAGCAATCTATCATTACAGATATGATAATTCTTACTACCAAAAATTGGAATCCCCTTCTAATTCACTAGATTCTAATTCCCCGTTCATATTGGTGGATCATTCATAGGGAAACTACTATGATGCCAGATATTATGCCCAAATAAGATCAAGATCACTAAGAGGGTGTGGGTGTATATCAATGGTTCCTTTTTATTTTATAAGATATTTTCGCATCTTCTTTATTAAAATTTATTATCTTTTTGGGCCTGCTTAAGTTTCTATCCACTCATATATAACTTATCAACATAACCAATTATTTGAAAGAAATTTAATGGGAATGAAAAACACAATATGTAAATGTTTATTACAAATAACTACGCATTTCTATGTTGGATAATCCCACTAATATGGATTCTTTTACTATATTATTTCTAGAATACAAAGTCACAAGTAGTGAAGCATTCTACAATACCAATATCAACATACCGGATATAGTTGTTTATCCCCCCAAATATATATTTCTATATCAAATTTTCCCTAGCTGTTTATATACCATAATTAACAAAAAATCCTTTTTTGTAACCGGTACTATATGTAGTTACAAAGCTCTCTTTCCTAATTCTATTTGGTTAAAATTTATAAAGTATTCCCTTTCTCTACAAGTAAGATGGATCAATCTTTAACTGAACACAATCTAAAATAACATCAAAAATTCACTAAGGAACTTATCAGTGTTGAAAATTATTCCAAAAACATAGTCCATTAATTTTCCTCAGTAATAGATATTCTTATCTACATCAATTGGATAGCCTATATCTGATGGTCTCTGTCTGATTGGCCTAAATTCCTTTATCCTTCTTATAATCTTTCATCAACTAAGTATAAACTCTATAAGAAGCTAATATTTTCTATATCCCATGGAATTCGGTCCAATGAACCTGGCTCCTGTTAATTTCACTTCAATGGGATCACTCTGATGGTCTTACTCTGATGGAACATCTCCCATTAGAAAATGATCAATTGATCCGATTGAACCTCACTCCGTTTACCAATCTTTTATGGTATTTCAAAATCATCTACTAGGAAAAAATTATTGGTTGGGAACAACGATCTTAATCCAAAATTTTTGGATCTCTAGTGAATGTTAACAATTCATGTGGGAAAAGTAAAAATGTTCAAAGACATCATTTTATAGGCACTCTAGGATGGTAAATGCAGGAAAAACAATTTAACATCATGCTTAATGAAATTCATAAATATTGAATATCTCTTTCATTAATGTATTCATATTTTACATCTTCAACTATTTATAATTATCTTGAGAGCTTCTCAAATCTAATCAAAACATCATAATTCTTTAAGTTTACATGCATGTCTTCTATCTGATTATTCAATCAACTTCATCATTATTAATGTTCATTATGAAGAAGAAATATTCAAAAATAAGAATACCCCATTATGATGAAATATAGTAAACACTAAAATTCTTCTCATATGGATGATCTGTATCAACTCCTTATTTGTACATATGAAATTTATTCATATTATTTCACATATTCTTAAATTCCTGATATCATTGATCCTATACACAATCGAGATCAACATGAATGCATTTATCTGATTGATTGGTCTCCAAGTCACTCTGATGAATATTATATCTGACAGTCTGATGAGTCATCACATCTTCTAGATATTTTTTTTTTAATTTTTTTCTTTTTATCCTGAAAAAATTATAATAGAATAATGTATTACTTCTTATCTTCTTGACACAATTAATATAAAATGAATCCTTTATCAAAAATTATACTTTAGATAATAAATCGTCATCAAATATATAGAGGATACCAAAAATATGAATCAGTATGAGATTCCATTATGATCATTCAGTTAAATATCATATCTGATGGACTAGTGTCAGTAGTGGCTTTATTTCTTATCCAAGATCAATATTTCTACATTCTGATATGGTCACATTGAAGATTCTCATACTGATGATCTTCTTCCTTCATTTTCTAATGATTCTCACATGGATGACAAACAACTAGAATACATACCATCATATTATACTATCTTCCACAAACCCTAGTAACTTATTACATTCCATGTGATCCTTAATACGATTGGAAACACCCTCTCTCCCGATTTCCTTCATAATTCATTCAAAAAATGTTTCTCAAACAAATTTTGACTTCTGTAAAATAAAAAAACAATAAACAATCGCTAAATTTAATACGTGGGAGTTCTATTACTCGTTCACCTTTTGGGTATCACATATCATCTTTTAAGGCTAATTCTTCCTGAGACCAACTCCTAGCAGTCACTAACTTCTCATTGCGATTAAATATTTCATTCTAGTCACAATATGATTTCTAGAAAGTTTAGTATTTTTTTGAACATTCCAATCAGATGGATCACATTGACTAATGATGATTTGCTAGATCGGACTCTCATACAAATAGCTTGGATCCAATTATCATTCCAGTGATTCTGAATCTTATTGAAAACATCATACACACAAACACTTATTCAATCTAAATTTTCATTATCTTATCATCATACATTGTTTCTTCTCCATATTGTTCTATCAAAAAAAACCAAAAAAAACTTAGTTATAACATAATAGACCTTTTAAAATCCAAGAAGTTATTTTTTTGGAATCATCATAGTGAATGAATCATTGGTGATTTAGATCTACTAGTTAATACTAGAAGTTATATAATAAATGAAATTTAACATCTAGGGTTTTTATTCCAATTTGAACCTATGAATATTAATGAGGATTTAGGTGATTAAGGTTTTATTAAAGAAATTAAGGATTATCTTAATGAATATTAAAGTAATAAGTTAAAAACTTTAGTTGAACATCCTATAAAAACAACTATAATTGGAGTGAAATAGATTTTTTAGAATAAAAATGATGAAAATGGAATAATATTTAGAAATAATGGTACACTTGTTTCTATAGGTTATAACGAACAATATATAATTGATTATGAAAGATATTATGAACTTATAGAAATACATAAATCTATCTGAGTACTTATAGCCATTGTAGTATTTGTTAATTTCAAACTATTTCAAATGGATCTGATATCTTATTTTCTTAATTGATATATTCCAAAAGATGTTTATGTAGACAAGTACATGGTTTTGAAATTAAATATCATACATAACATGTTTATAAACATACGAAATAATTATATGGACTTAAACAAGCCCTTGGCTCCTTGTATGATATGTTAACGATATTTTTTTATAAATAAATTTTTTAAAGGAGATACAGATCAAACCAATCATGTAAAATAATTGAATAAAAATTCATGATTGTAAATATTTATTTTGATGATTTTATAATTGGATCAACTAAAAATTAATTAACAGATTCCTTTGAAGATTGTACGATGTATGAGTTTGAAATGAGTATGATGGGTGAGTTAACATATTTCCTTGATTTTCATATACCAAAAAACTAGAAGGAATTTTTAATTCTCTAAATAAGCATATAAAAGTTATTATTATGAAATTTGGATATGATGATAATAAAATTATTAGTACTCCTATTGGTACCTCTAATATGTTATATATGGATGAGGCTAGGAAAACATTTGATTAGAAAAAATTTAGAGGTATGATATAAATCCAACTTTTTCTTAATAGATTTTCATCCATATTTAATGTTTTCTATATTATTATGTGAAAGATATCAAGGCAATCTAGAATAATCTCATCGTAAAGATGTAAAACAATATTTTCATTATCTTAAGTGAATTATAGATTTAGGCCTTCTGAATTCATTGGGAAATGTTTTCAACCTAAAAATATTTTTCTATTGATGAAATCTATGGATTTAGACTAGATATGAAAAGTTCCAAAATTTGTTTTCATTTCCTAGGATATTTTTTAGTTTCTTGGTTATTTATTAAAAAAGACATAGAAGAACATCTAACTACAAAATATGAATATATAGTAGCTGGAAGTTGTTTTTCCCAATTGTTATGGATACTACACACACTCATTGACTATGGAACGAGTTTTACTAAAACTCATATACTTTTTAATAACAAAAGTTCCATTTCATTATGTAATATACATAGAAAATCACTCACATTATAAAAAATATATATAAAACATCATTTCTACCGGGATAAAATGAATTAAAAGACCTAAAAGTTTATAATTCATTAGAAATTAAGAACAAATTTCTGATATTTCTACAGAATTCCTTAGTTCTAATAGATATGAAAAAACTAAGTAGAAGTTAGGAATGATCATTTTTAAATGATTATTAATATTTTTTTTTTATTACCCATATACTAATATTAATATACTCTTTTTCATAGGGGGAGTACATATATTTATTTTTTTCTCAAAATCTATTATTTTTCAGATATATTTTGGTTTTCTAAATTGTTAGTTTTTATAAAGAAACATCATTTGTTTTTTTTAAAAAAAATTTATAATTTTTTCAGAGTTATATTTTTTGAATTTTTTCACAATACATAAATTGTTATAAAATCACATGATTTTTTTAAAAAAAGGATTAAGAAACTATCGTATCCAAAAATATAGTTCAAAATTATCATATTTAGTATCTTTTTTAAAACTAATGTAATCATAAATTTTTTTACAAAAATATCTAAATCTATTTATAAAAACTTTGCAGAAATGGTTAATCATATTGAGGAATAATTATAGTCTAAAAGGTATTATTCTATTCATTTGTTCATTCACTATTTCCTTAATTTAGTTTCTATTTGTGGTTATAATTTAGTTATATGAAAACATAGAATCTT
Source organism: Viscum album (assembly GCA_963277665.1). Taxonomy (NCBI): domain Eukaryota; kingdom Viridiplantae; phylum Streptophyta; class Magnoliopsida; order Santalales; family Viscaceae; genus Viscum; species Viscum album. The sequence goes on along the minus strand of OY728151.1, from coordinate 63,610,911 downwards.
TTTCATTTTTTTAAAACATTTGGTATTTAGAATCATCCCCAGTCAGATAGAAGTATTACAACATCAATAGATCAAATAGACATTTAAAAATAATTCTTCACATAAATCATAGTTATCAGATCTGAAGGGTTTCAATATCAGCCATTGGTTATATTATGTAAGTGGAATCATCACCCTCAACACCTATATAAGGGTGTGTTACTCTATCTTCTACACAGTGTCCTTAAAATTTTATCACCAGATTTGTTTCACACTTTAAATCCAACTGTATGATAATATTTCTTTACATATATTCACCAGTATCAGATCTAGTTCTGATGAAAATCAAGTAAGACTATGCTATGTTGTTTATTTCTAGGGAATGTATTGTTTATAAGTAATGGTTTGACATGTATGATTCTACTCTTAAGGTGATTATTTATTTCCAATCATGGGTGTCAGTTTTTGCTAAATATATAGACATGGATTTTGACTTATACTATCATGAGGTAGTTTTTAAATTTTATAAATACATTCTATTTGATAAATAACATGATAAGGAACTAGTTTCCATTAAAAATTGTGGTAAAATCTATAATATTTCTTATAGAAGTATAAGTGACTTGGATGCTTTCACATCTAAAAGAGAAACATATTTACCTTCTCGTATGCTACCTAGGAGATTGAGAACATATGATTAGAATAAAGTTGACAATTCTATATTTATCTATTTATATGAATTTAAGGAAAGTATCTCATCAGAATTTAGACAACAGAATTACTTCTATTTTGATGCAAGGCTATATGATTCAATGGAAAGGGTATAGGGATACTCTAAAGGTTTCAGAAATTTTGGGACCTAATTAGTTTGTGAATATGAGGAAGGTGGACTTAGTCGAGTTTATATTTATCATTATGGATATATGTAATCTTCTTCGATCATGTTTAAAGATAATTATGTTTTTATAATTCATAAGATAGTTTGTAGTGAAGTTTATGAATATATTAAAAGTAGAAATCAAATAGTATAAAGTTAGGGAAAATATTACATTTATATGTAATGATATGATATCAAGGATGAAGTTAGTATTTGTTTCAAAATCATAGTTGTTTTTGGAAATATTTTAAGGGGCTAATTAGGATGCTCAAATTTCATTGAAATATGAGGAACACATGAAGAATAAAGGAAATTCTAAGACTTCGTATATAGTAAAGAAAAATAAATAAAATTCCAGATGAAGTCTTTGAGATTTTGATGGATCATAATGCTTAAAAGAAGACAAGGGATTTGGAATTCATAATTTACACTATATAAGATAAATCATTAAAGATTAATAATACTAAACATCTTCATGAAGAAGATAAAAGATGAATGAAAAAGAAGAGATATGAAGAAGAAAAGATCATATAGAATATTTAGAAAATAGTTGAAATAGATTCTGAGAAATAAATGCTTCAAACAACACATACCTATCGTGTAAATATGAATTATAGGTTAATTTTTGAAGAAACATATTTAAACCCTATTGATAGACCTTATATGTTATATAAGGGAATGTTAAAGGTTTTTAATGAAGAATCAGTCCCAAATGTTCTAGATAAACATTCAAAATTAGTGTTAGCTGGAAAGGGAGATATGAGAATTCAAGGGAAGAAATAAGGAGAAAATGATGAAGAAGTTGGATAAAGAAAAAAAGGAAAATATGGAGAAGGATATGGAAAAGAATACAAGATGAATAATAATATTTTTAATAGGTGGAAATATATGATGAAACAAAATAAAAAGAAGAAGAAGAGTAAGAGGAATTTTTAGATAAGGAAGAGAAAAATGGTTATGAAACAAAATCAGATAAGGAATCTTCAGAATGATTATTTTCATCAGATGCACCCTCATAATATTATAAGGATAAAAAATATTAATATACACAAGAAAAAAATTCCTCTTCATAAATTTAACCAGAAACATCCTCAATGATATAAGAAGATGATCAACATTCAATAAAATGATAACTAAAAATTAAAAATAGATAAGTATGTGACAATTCATGAAGTGTTATATGAGCATATTGTCTCATATAACGATGAAAAGAAGTAAAATATGATATCATAATTATTAGGCCAAAAAATTATCACTCTGATACTACTCAATCAGAATCAGAATATATAATTACATAGAATTGTTTTCAATTTAAATTCATATCTTTTAAAATATTGATAGGTGAAATTCAAAATTTGAAAAATATTGAATCTACGCGTAATCCAATTCAAGAATCCATAAATGAAAAAATAATGTTTTCATGGTTTTAATGGAAATTATTATAAGGATTGAGACTTATTTTAGAGTTTTATAGAAATTTTCAAGACTCAAAATTAATCATATAATCAGATGCTAAAATAGTCAAATAAAATTTATTCTAATATCTATTTTCATGATTTTCAGTTTTTTTGAATTTAATAATAATTTTACAATAATAAAATACTGTTAATAAATTAACCATTAATATTGATGATAGTGTTATTTTTTTTTGGGAATTTAGAAATGATATGATTAAAATTGATAAGGACGTCAATGTATTGAATTTTTTATTCTTCAGATTTTGGTGTTGGATATTACCTAACATAGATCATCTAAATCCAGAAATTTATTTATAAAGGTATATAATAATGGATATTATAATGAATTTGTAAGTCTAAAAGGTATTGTTCATATGCATGATGGTTTGGATAAAAAGGATGCAATGATAGAGAAATATCACCATGAGTTAAATAAGATGAATTATTTTTTTCATGAACCTAATGAATAAATAATAAATTATTTTCTTGGAATTATCAATTTAATTTTGTAAAATATTTTATTTTTTATAATGAATTAATTTTCATCCAATTCTATTCTGCTTGATTTTTTTCCTATAATGATTGGTTAGTTTTTCTTTAATAAAGTCATTGATGATTAGTTATTTCATTATTGTTCTATATGTCATTTTTCTAACATATTAGTAACATTTGGATTCATTCTTATTCAATTTTGAAAATCACAATGGGGGATAATGTTTTATCAAAAGGGGAGAATGTTTTATTGTTGGGGAGTTTGTTTTATAAAGGGGGAGAATTTATTTTAAAAGGGGATAAGTATTCCTAAGGGGTATAATTATTATTTAAGGGAGAATTAACGTAATATTGTTCATAATATTCTAAAGAGTTACAACCTACATGGAGTTAATATTTAATGAATACCATCATAGTTCATGAAATAACATAGTACTATAAGATTGTTATGTAATTTTTTATAGATAAGTTTTTGGGTTTATGATTTTAAAGAAGGGGGAGACTGTCAATTCATAATTATTAATTATTACTTTTATATATCATTAGTTTTGGAAATCAAGAAAAATTTATTAAAATAATTATAATTTTTTTTGTTACATGTGTTTTAGTATGTTTTCATAGAAATCATTATATTTTACCTTACAAAGAAAATGTGGTAATGTATTAAGAATATAACCCTATCTTTCTTCCTGGCGTTCATCATATTGAGTTTTTGTTTGATTAATCAAACATACCTTTTGTCTTACTGGGAGTTACGCTTCTGTCTTGACTGTCATACTGAAAAAATTCATGAATATCATATTAATTATTGTACCCATAGATCAGACTGATCTTAAAAAAAGATGCTCATATTGTTATATGATAAATAATTCCATTCAGTAATTATATGTTTATAATTGAAATATATAGTAATTTTATCTATCATAAGGAATATATTTAACATATTAATGGTGTTAAACAAAAATGACACCAGAAATTTAGTTTTTCTAGAACATTGTGATCATTCAATCACCAGTTGTCCAAGGCCATTGAAAAAATCTCATTAATATAACCATGGGAGCTTCATCTATAAATATATAGTAATTTGAAGAGTTTGGATAACATTTCATTCATAACTCAGTTCTTTTAATGATTGATCTACGTGATCGTATCATTCTAAACTTTTTTCACACATTAGAGAGTTGTAGATATATGGAATCCTTTTTTGGGTTGTTTCATTCATAATTTATTTCTTTTGTAATTTTGTCTAATCATTGTTAATATCATGGGATTCAATGGATAAAAAGATAGTGAATTTGATCCATCTAATCAAGGGATTACAAGGCTAGGAAGACAGACACTGATCATCGTATCTAGGGCTTCTGAGCATAGGAAGATAGTGGTTGTTCTGATCATCATATCAAGGGGTTCTCTAGTAAGGAAATATAGACATTACCATGAGTATAAAAATATGGATACCTTTAGTCAACTTTATTGGATACTTTAATAATTATGTAAAATGATTTATATCTTTTAAATATATCTTGTATGTCATTATTAATATTACTAAATATTGTTTCTCTTGTTTTTACAAGTGTGTATTCAACTATATATTTTATATAAAGTTAGTATTTATAATATTATTTATATAAAATTGTATTTATGAGTTTTATTATTAATACAAAAAAACATAATTTGATTTTTATGGAATCAATTTGGATTCTAATCATCACTATGATACTTTTACTAAGTCTCAGTCTAATAATTTTACTTTTAGAGGTTTTGTGTATTGTTTTGTTTAATGGGGTTTTTAACAACAATTCACCCCTACTCTAATTATATCCATAATAAACGAATATTATGATCCTAAATAGTTAAATTTATTTCCCATGTTTGTTTGTTCACTTCCCACTAATGATCTCCTATACTAAAAACTTGTCTTGTGGTGACCTTTATATTTTCCTTTCCCTTTTGTATGAGGTGTTTTTATTAACACACTATAAGTTGTGGGACATCGAAAATGTTATTTTAAACTTTCAAGTAATTGATTATAAATCAAATGTCTAAATTTCACCAAAACATTTATTGAAGGTGGAGAGAATATAACACACTAATATTTTTAAATGGACACTATTTTTGATAGCATACGTTACCCATAACACTGAGCTAAAATAAATGATTGAATATTATTATTTAATTTTTATAGTTATAAACTAGACATTGGAATTGAAGGAATATATGATAATAACTACATTATGAAAATATAAATAACAAATTTTTATGCAAATAATTCATTTGTTAAAAAATAATTAGAAATATAAATAGAAACCAATTGAATATTAAGTATATCATTTGATCGTAAAAAATATTTATGCCCGAATGAAATTTTATCATAATAAATGAAATTAATCACTAGTATTTAAATATATTAATATAATTTATATTTTATTTATTCAATATAATGGTTTAAAATTTATCCAATATGTTTTATAGGCTTAAGATAAGAAGAAATCCAATTTTATGAATTGAAAGCTATATTTTGTTAAAAGAAAGTTTTATCGACTTTTTTGGAAAACGTATTTAAAAAATAAATTTTTTAATTTTCATAAACTTTATTTTAAAAAATAATCATCATTTTTATAATTATATCATCAAAATTTTCTTAGGATGAATTTCTTGTATTTTTTGGATAAGTTTTATTTTTTGATGAATAACAAAAAATACGGCATTTAAATTAAAATTCGACATTTCATCTAAAGATTTTTATAATTTTAAATTATACATTCAAAAGGGTTTAAAATAATAAAATTTCAATTATAAATATATTATCCAAATTAATGTCATCTGGGTAATATTTTTATTGAATTTTGAGATTAAAAATCATTAAAATTTTGAATATTATCTCATTAAAAACCAGCTTTCTCATCCCATCGGAAGGATTAATTTTAAATATATTTTGTTCATATTTGTGAATTTAATTTGTTAAAATGGATTAAATATTTTTAATTTGATGTTCTAAATTAGGAAGTGTATTTATTTTAATTTTTATTTATAAAAAATTTAATGTGTAAACAAAATTATTTACTACGGTATATGTAAAATAGTGAAATATGTTAATTTGATAAGGTAAAGCCTTATAATATTTTAAAAATACATTAAATTATTGGATAAATATTTTATCTAAAATAATCAACCTTTTCAAAATTATTTTCCTCCCAAATTCATGGGAATTATTTTCACCCAAATGTGGTTTTCTTTGAACATAAAATAATCATTATTTAAAAACTTAAACCACCCCTATAAAATTAGAAATACCACCTCTTTCGACCCCATTTCTCCTAAAAATTATTTCAACTACTAAAATATCTTCAAAACACTCTCCTTCCCACTATCCCCATGTCCAAATTCACCTCGTATCACCAAAATATCAATATTAATGTCTTTAAAGGATTTGTTAAAGAGGTGATTTTCAAGAGGTAATTTTCTCAAACCACCTCTCTTATTTTCTTCTATTTATCAATTTTTCCTAAAAACAACACAATTAATGGAAAATTAAATAATTAATAATTTAAATATTAGAAATTTATTTTTATAATGTAATATCTTATATTAATCCCCTTTATTACCTCCTCTTAGTGAATAAAACAAATCAATTGACCAAATTATGGAGGATAACTATCTCCACGAATAATTATTTTTTCCATTACAATATTCAAGGATAATGAAAAATTATTTATAGGGTTAAATAATATTTTATTAAGTACATTATAACGTTTTTCATTTTTTATAGATAATATATATATATATATATATATAATTTTAAATATAACAAAAATATGCTTTTTTATTGTCTGAAATATTTCCAAAATAAACTAAATAGTTATCATTAATATTTTAATAATGAATCATTTTCATGTTTGAAATAAAAGTGATGCATGAGACCATTTAAAAATATTTTTCTGAATTATTATCATATAATTTCACATGTTTTTACTTCCATTTGAAAAGAATATCCATAATCATCTGCAAGTAAACTGGCAACGAAACCATAAAATGAGCACACCTGAAACATTGAAAATAATGAGATATTATTAATTAACAAGTGGTAAGTTGTTATAAAATAACAATACAAGGTATTATAACTATTATTAAAGTCCTAGAATAAATTAATAACATTATTTAAATACTTATAAATGAGTATAAATTACAATAAACTAGAGGAATGGATAAGGTAAGTGTTTTAACTTCTCACTTTTACTTTTGTGAGAAAATTTAAATATTCACCACATATTTATTTTTTTGGTTTATATAATTAAATATGATATATCATATCATTAATCTAATTTTAATAATGGTATTAATTGTATCATTTGATAATTATTACTTTTATGGGTTATACGATTCGGATGATTAAAAACTGGTAAGGAAATTCTTAACCCAATAACTATTATTTGGGTTATACTTCAACTTTAATGATTATGTCATTCAAAAATTATTTTTTAAATTGATATTGAATATATTATTTATTATTTCCACTTGTTTTTTGTGAATTTATATTTTAATACTCATATTCAGTTCATATTATTAATGATCACTTCAATGGTATAATATTTATAAGGGAATTTCTTATCAAAATTTATATTCTATGGTTTCCCTTAAGACTGTATTTTTATTACACATATGTGATATTGAAAATTATTTCCAAAAATGTTTTAACTATTTTTGAATAATTTTTTAAATTATGTTTTTTTTATTTTTTTATTCTATTTTATAAGGTATAGTTTTTCATTTTATGTACAAGGTTATTTGTGAATTTAATGATAAAAATTTTGAAGGAATGTTTTTTAACTTATATTCCATGAGACGATTTTCATTATTTTATTATTCCATAATGATTTTAATCATACATTATAAGTTTAAAATTATTCCTTCAAATAAAAAATTCATTTTAAAATTGTGATGCATTTTTAGCATTATTGTTTTTCAAAGTGAAAAAGGGTATTTTCATAAAAATGTTGCAATGATTTCTTTTAATGTATTACTATATATTTCAAAATATTTTCATGAATATTATGATTAATTATGGATGATATCTTAAGATAAGATGTTTAATATATTTTTAAGGTTTATTAATTTATTTTTATTATTCTAATACCATTTACCATATTTCACTGGATGGTTTTTTATTATTTATACTTAATAGAGAATGTTATTTAATTTTTTTATTCATGTTTCAATAAAAAATGAATATGTTTATTTCGTTTCTCACAATTCATATTAGGAATGTATTGGACTTAGTAAGTGATAATTGGGGACCTCTACATCCACACTAGGCATCGATAGGTATCACAAGAAAACATGTATATGTTTTGGCCAATACCTATCAATTTGTTAGATTCCTGGAACGAATCCTTGACTGTATTAGTTTCTTGGAATGAAGACTCGATGGTATTTTATAGATGTTTGGAATTATGTATTCCATCATTATGAAACTGGTTATTATATTCCATGCGATTATTCGATTAGTAGAATACATATGGTTATGTTTTATTGATCATGAGATTCCTTATATGGAATTATGGGACCATATATTATTCCATCTATATGAGGACCATGTTTTTGATTAAATAGAATGCATGTTATGGTGTTCACCTTCCCATGTTTTTTAGTATTATTTATTCATGATATATTACACCGTATATAATCCTTAATGAGCTTTTGAGATTAACCCTTTATTATTTATTATTTTTTCGTAGGATTCCAAGAGGTTTATTATTATTGATATAAAAATAATAATCTAGGGAAATAATGATGTTCTTAAAAAAATTATGCGCTGCATTTTATGATTTCAATTTAAATTTATGATCTGATTATGTATCAAGTTTTCTAAAAATACTAAACTATTTTTTCCTCTAGGATGTGTTTCCTAGTATCATATTCTAAAGTAATAAATTATCCATAGACAATAGGATACTAGGGTTGGGGTATTTACAACATGTTTGGTAGAAATATAAAAATTATTATATATTTTTTAATATGTAGATGAATTTTAAAAAATTATAGAATAAGAAGATATTCAAATATACTCTTTCAACCTATAAGATAATCATTCATTCTATAAATTAACGGCTTTTTACAGCACTAGGTGTTAATCAATTTTTCAATTTGATTTAATATTACTTAAAAAAGAATACCAAAAACCAATCCTACAACCAAAGAAGTGAATGAAAATTTATATAAATTTAAAAAAATTCAATATGGTCCCATGCACATAATTAAAAGAAATATAGTATTTCAATACCTTGAATCTCATTTTTCAGCTATAAAAAATAACAATTAATCTATATATAAATTTACCAGTAGAAATAAGTTTAAAAAAATTAAAAAATTAAAAAATAACTCCCTATATTTTATTTTTTATATAGTGCACAATCCAATATTATTACCTCTTTGATTGATTGAAAACCACTTTTGTTATTTTACTTATAATACCAACATGTAAGTTAAATAAAAATTATATTTCAACATTTCATTTAAAAATTATATGAAAACATAGGTAGAGTTTTTGGAATATTAATCTTGAAAACACTAGGAAGAAGCTCTATTTTGACAAGAAAATGATTGGGATTCTAATATTATTTTTGTATCACAATAGATACCTTCTTTAGGAAAATATAGGGAGAACTGAAATTTTACCAAAATAGTAAACATATGGTAGGAGAAATATTATTTTATTATTTTATTCATAATATAATAATTATTCACCAATGAATAAACATTTATTGAAAACCGTCATTTACTGAATTTATAGTCTTAAATTGAAATTTGAAGAAAAATAAATTTACCATAACTTAAATTGAATACAAGACCGTTTTTACCATGAAATTAATTTTATTTCTTTTAAAATTAACCAAAATTGGTATTTTATCATCTAATAAATGCTCAAAAACCCCATTGGCAAGGACTCTAAGGATTGTTAATAGACCATAAAACTCATATTTACTATTTATAGGGAGAAGTATATGTCTGGAATTAAAAAGTATCACCTTATATCTTTCCTTAAAGATATATTCCTGATGATGATATCCTGAAAATATTTATTATTCTCTTAACAAATCTTATCATTATTATAGTTCTCTCTATTAATATTATCCAACGCAGTCAGCTTAATAATTATTTTATTTCTAATGGTGTTAAATTCAATGTTATGGGCCTTCACTACCTAATATGATTTTTTTGGAAACTCCATACTTAAATGACATGAATTTCAAAATAACAGCATGAATGGATACATAAATATTTGGGTTTTCTTATCAGTTCTATTGGCTCATAAATATTTATCAATTTTCAAAGGATAATCATTACCATAGTTATAAATAATTTTTTCTATGATCCGTTCCAACTCCCTATTTAAAATTTCAACATATCTATATGTTTGTGTAATAAAATAAGTTCATATTCTATGACCATAATTATACTTATACATAATTTATTTTCATTTTAAATTCATAAAATGGGTCCCCTTATTAGTGAATAACACCATTGGTACCCAAAATCTTGATTAGATGTTTTTTGAAGAATTTAATAACAATTATAACCATATTGTTGGGAGGATATACACCTTCCAAAAAAAAAGAAATATAATCTAAACCCACCAAATTATATTCATTTCTATGTGAGCATTGAAATTGTCCCAGAAATTCCTCACACTATACATAAAAAATTCAAATTTCTAAAATACCATTATGAGACAAATGATTCTTCCTTAAAATATTTCATATCCCCAGGATTTAATAAAAACCAAAAAAATCTATTATTCATAAAAAAATTATGCCATGAGAGATTATTTTTAAGGAGTCTGGGGGAATTCCTTTTTTCTCCAATATTTGATGTCCCAAAATTTCAATATAAGTTTTTTATTTTTTTATATGGAATTATTTTGAGATCGAAGAATCTGACAGCGTGTGATTCTGAGTCTCGGAGTGCCTGGAATGATTCATCGATGTTTTGTTATGATTTAATTAGTGCGCATAAGAATTTTGCTTGAAAAAAATGAATAACTCCTAAAATGTTTTCTGAATCAAAAATATTATTTTACAATTGCATCCAAGATGGTGGTTTTACCATAGGAGCGACTTAAGTTTAGTCGATGCAGGCCTCCGGTGAGAAAAACCGAAAATTGCATAACCGTAAATAAATTAATTAAATAATGTTATTTTATTTTTCAAAATCTTATAACTCACAAATAGTAACTCATATTAAAAATGCAAGACAACCTTAGAATTCATAAGAGTATTATTTTTTATCATGATACTAACATTGGCTGGAGTGTTCCACCAGTGAAACATAGTTTTTGGCCATAAATAAAATAATTAAGTGACAATTATTTTATTGTAAAATCCATAAATTATAAATGGTAACTCAGATTGAAAATCTGAGAGTAACATTGGGATCTTTAGGGGTATGATTCACTTAGTCAGAGCCTAGACTCAATTGATGTGGTTCAAGGGGGACTGTTAATAATTTCAGAAACATTTTTTTCTGGTATGTTCAGTAAACCTGCGAGTGTTATTTTCTAACTTTTGAACTAGTGATCGGATTTAAAATCTGAGGGTAGCGTTGAATCTGCAGTGCCATGATTAGATTAATGGAGGCATTAATTTGACCACAGTAGGTCTAGAGAAAACATTAAGCTTCATGACTTTTAAATATAAATTAAATAAATGAATTTTATTATTTTATTTCATATCCTCCAACAGACAATCAAAGGGTGGGGATATCAATTTGGCAAGCCAATAAATGGCATGAACCACCAACCATATGTAACAAGGTCATTGGGGAATTATGAAGCTTTATAATTAATTATCCCCATTAATTCCCCACGTCATCACGTACCCTTCACCTCTCCAATATATATAGAGCTTTGGGAGGGGTATCGTTACAGCTTCGCCAAGAAACGAAGTGCTGAAGGAGTTCCACAACGCTGGACCCTTAGAGGAAGGAGCCGAACCTAGTGGGAGGTGGCGGCCAATACTTAACCACGAATCTAAAGGAAAAATATGAGTGGCGTCATTTGGAACCGGTCACATGAACTAAGAACATGACCCACCTTCATACGTGGGTGTTTCACTAAAATTTTGAGGATGCGGGTTATTATCATTTGTGCATTTCCCCCTTATCCCCATTCCTAAAATTATACAATGAACGTGGGTCAACCGACTAATAGGATGACCCGTGATTATTTCTCCTTTAGTGGTGGTCGTTTCAGGGAATCATGTGGGTTTTATCTTGTTTTATAATTAAATTGTTTTTAAAACCTTAACCCCCTCATGTTACGAACTAATGTACAGGGTGTGGGCCTAACACACCTGGACCGAACCCTCTCCTACATTTTTGTTACATCCCTTTTCCCCTATTGGAAGCCGATACTGCGACAACACTGATAAGATACATGGTGGATAGTGCATCGATGCATGCCGTAGGAGGAGGCCACGACCCAAAGCTATGGCGATCGTTAGAGTAGCTGGCCGCGGTGGGGGCGCGGCGCACCGCCACGCACTGCTAATGAAAAAGGAGTGTCGTGGCTCATCAAACACGGTGACGGGGACCCCTGACAGCTGCAACGGAGACCGAGGAGTGGATGTGTGGCATTCCATAGGTGGAATTCTGAAATGGCATTATGTCCATGGTCTACGTTGGCCACGGAGGGAGTAGGGGCCACCGAATGGACAAGCGGCTGGTGGATGTGGTGCGCTCCAACGGCTCGCCCGACGGCAAGACCTTGGCCCGTCGGCAATGGAACAGAATACCCACGGTCCCAAGTGGTGTCGCATTAGGGAATCCCCCATAGGTTGACCCATAGATGTGTCTCTATGCCATGTTATCCCTACTCGGACGCACCACGTCCGGATGTCTCTGGAGGGCTGTGCCGCCTGGCGGGAGGCACCGCCGGGTTGGTCGGGCTGACCGTCCCGCCGCCTAGCGTGCCAACCCATGGACCATCTGGTCGACCCGTAACCCATTGGGATAACCCACACCCCATCCATGCCGGGTTGACCTAGTTTGATCTGGGTCAGCCCATGCCGAACCGGGTCAGGCTGGTCCAACCGAGGTTGACCAGACCCGCACCCAGTACTGTCTTGCCACACAAAACGGGCCCTAACTTCTAAACTGGATGTCCTTTTGATGAACCGTCTACGACATCAAGATCTTTAAGACAAGGTTTTAATTTTTTATTCACCCTACTTGGGTTTCGGAGAACGTTTGGGCATGACCGGGTTGGATTGTATATTAGTCCATCCAGGCCCTCAACACTAAAACACCCATATATCTCAAACTGTGCATCTGATTGATGAGTCGTTTTCAACTTTGGAACTCTCTTGTGGAGAAATATCTTTTGGGTAATTTTGTGGTGACTTCCATGGATTTATAGACGTTGAAAGTGTATTGAAGAGTGGTTCTACCAAGTAGACTACTTATAGAACCCTATGGTTGGTTGAGACCTCAAGACAACTCAACAATTGGACCAGTGGGAAGCGGCTCTATGTGTCCCAATAAGACCATGGTGGGGAGCAGCTCTGTGTGACCCAACAGACCCACAGTGATAGATAGGAGAAGTACCTCAGTTCTTCCATGGTGGGAAGCTGCTCTGTGTGACCCGGTATGCCCACGGTGGGAACCGACTTTGGGTGACCGAGCATGCCCATGACACCCATCAGGGATGGGTACCACATCAGTTCAAGGTTAGTGGTAAGTGGCTTTGTTTGACCTGGGCGAACCACTGTACTCAATAGAGGAAGTCTTCTCCGGTAGCCGAGTTGTTCGATGGTGTGATAACCCTTCTATCCTTGACATAAACTGAAACCAGGTGTGAGATGACTTGTGTTGTGTACTTTTACCACTGTGGTACTATCTTCACTATGATACATGTGTGGTACTTTTACCTATTTGGTACTTTTACCTTCGTGGTGTTACCTTTGTGGTATAAATCCATCATATATGAGATGATAGTGTCTCGATAACTTAGGTATATGTATGTGCATATACCTATGTAGATTTTATGTTGTTCTTTGTGGTTTTTCTATTGTGGAACTTTAGGAGACCTATGGGGTTTCGGGGTCCCTAGTGAGTATCGTTATACTCACCCATGCATGGGATTCACCCTCTCCTCATTGTGTCTTGTGAAGATGACATAAAACATTGATTGAGGTTGTGTGATCGATGACTAGACGGTGCTCAAAGGTGGATGATTTGGCGTGACGTGACACATGGACTACTGATCATGAGCTGTACATACCCTTCTGGTAGGATCTGTGGTCGACGATCCCATATATTCTTTTCACCTTTTAAATTATTTTTAACTATTTATTTGTACCTGTACTCTTGCAATTGGGTTTGTATTCTAAGACATCTTTTTCAGCACTCTTTTGCTACAGAAGTTTACTCTACAGTTGCTTCTTGTTTTGTTCTTGAACTGTTTTTTTGTACTAGTTTAAAGGAAATTACTTTGAGTTTTCGAGAATATAACATTCAGTTCTAGTCTCCAGCCCCTAGCCTATGAAATGCAGGCTTGGGGTAGTCACGACTCAGGCCCCAGAGGATGGGTCATGACAAAGTGTTATCAGAGGAGTTCAGTTCTACTAGAGAACTAAGAATCTGATCATTTTGTGTGGCAATAGTTTTATGTGGTATGAGTGTGGTTTTCTATTTAGGGAGTCCAGTGTTGGTGTGGTGGCTGACGTATCCATACACCCATACCCTGAATTCTGATTTCCTAATCAGCGCATGAAAACAATGATTGGGGATTTTTTTGAAAAGTTTTCATTTTGAACACTTGTGTTAGTTCACCAGGTGTAACTTAATGACCTTGGTACATCACTTCCTTTTTAGGATGTCACCAGAGAGACTGCCATATAGAATTCCCGAGATAGTGAAAGATTATAGCCCACCGAGCAACGAGGCTCTGGTGTAGGTCCCTCATTCTGTGTTTTAACCTTTTGGGTTGTGTACCGGCCGTACCCCCACCCGTTGGGTAGTAGTTACCACTAGCCGCCCTGGCAGATAGTGCATGCCAACTAAGCGTGTTGCATGAGTTCTAGTAACAGATCCATCTGAGGTTTCAAGGTCAGATAGATTCCCAAGCGGTTGAGGAATGGATAGAAGCTCTAGCTAGTGTTTTCCGTCTAGACGAGACACCAATAGAGCAAATGGTGATATTACCTTCTGTTATTTTCTAGTGAGTGACAATGAGGATGGTCCAAATAGTGATGAGGCTTCATTACATTGAATGTTTCCCAAGATGGTACCTTCGGATAGTGTGCCAACTATATCACTTCCCATAACCCAGTAGTTATAACCAGTGGTGCCGGTAGAAAACACATGTTGGCTTAGTTCCTTACACATGTTTCAGCATCAGATACACCTCAGGTTATGAGGAAAGCTTGAATCATAGGTGGTTAAAGAATGTCTTTAGGAAGTTGGTGAGATTTAGTGTAGCCAGGACACCATGCGATTCGATGGTGGTCCTGGTAGAGAGAAATATATGTGGCTCAGCAAGACTATGAAATGGTTTATATTACCCTGATCTAGCGAAGATGTGACTTTTTATGTGGACAATCATGAGAACCATCCGCAAGGAAGTGGATCACTTTCTATAAAGACATAAAGTATGAGAGTTCCCTAGAACTTCTATAGCTTCAGCAAGATGACATGTCGGTAGCTGAGTATTCATCATGGTGTACCCACCATCCCAGGTACTTGATGAATGCAGTTCAGTCAATGATTCAGGGATTGGACCTCCGAGAGATGTGTGTTTAGGGACATCCGAGCAAGCACTTTTACTCTTTGCATTCGTACTTATTTTAGGATTCTATAGAGGAAAATTGTGTTCAAATGTTCTTTGGTTGAGTGGATGCATCCATTGATTGTTAATAGTAGGAAAGTATGAAACTGACACAAGTTATAAAGGTGTGGGCATGTAAAATTTTTTGGGAAGAGGAAGTTTTAGGGACATATGAACCATCGGAGTAGTAGACATGGAAGTAGAGCTAGGAGAGAAGCATGAGCTGGTATAAATTTCAACATATTACAACAACCACCCTAATGTGGTTACTACTAAGTTTAGGGAGTTGAAGGATAGGAAAAGGGAGTTGTTTCATGCAGTCAAAGAGTGTGACCAAAGGGCTCTAGGAATGATTTGAGGTACGATCTGTTTCTATTACAAGCTTCTATATTAACATACATTGATAATAATCATTCCTTCTTTCCAAAAATCATGTTCAAGACCTAGTGTTTCTGGTTAATACATTAACTTGACCCTCATATCTAGAGATACCTTTGGGAGGAGACTCGATAATCACACGTACGCAGATGGTGTGATCTGACCCTTGAGGCGAGAGATTCGGTTGGAACAACTTGGTGCCAGCGTTGAGGCCTTATGATTTTAGTTTGGGTATGGACTAGACATCCACATTTCATACTCATATTGAATATATTATGACATTTTTTTGGTTTATCTATAATGTTGGAATGGGGTTTTCTGGGGTCGACAAAAAAGAAAACCCAGGAAACACCGAATAAACTCATGCGTAGGAGGGTGTATCAAATAACTCATGAGTCATCCAGACATACCCTCGTGGCAGTAGGATTTTTGAGGTTTTATTTCCCAATAGTAGTGGCAGAGTGTGGGGAAATACTTTCAAATAATGTTTCCAGGATTACCTTGGCGAAGGAGAGGGAACTGTGCTTTTTCTGGGTACTACCAAAGTTTTAAACAACACTTCTCCTAGGTAGCGGCACCCTTTTCAGATTTGAAGAAGAAGGAGGGGCCTTTCCTGTTGACGGAGAAGTGTCAGAAGAGATTTCTGAAGGACTTGAACTTGAGACATCTACGATGGCTAGAGTTCCTCTAAGACTATGACTTTGAGATAGTCTATACTCATAGGAAGGGAAATGTGGAAGAAGACACACTCAACTGGAGGTCTAGTATACAACTACTGAGTGTGGATTCAGAGAAGATAGTCGTTATAGAGATATCCTTCTTTGATAATGATGGAGAAACATGTATTCAGTCTATCACAATCACTCCCCCACTCATTCAGCGAGTTAGGGAGGCACTGTAACACCCTGAGATTTTATGAAAAATATTATTTTTAATTACATTGATGTCTTGTGTTGTACTCTACACCAAAAAGAGCTTGCACTACACGCATCCCTGACTTGTCTTGCATTACACACAATCACGAACTTCCACGATAGCGTGTGTTGTATGCAATACCATGTTTCACTAAACAACGACATGTTGTATAAACTAGCTGTTATGAATAGTAATACCCACTTTTTGAAATTTTATAAATTTTATCTTTTGAAGTGACCTTCATTTTTGGATTTGGAATATCAAAATTATCCTAGGGTGAATTTTTGGTATTTTTCTGAAAACGTTCAATTTTTGATGAACAGTGAAAACACTCAGTTACTATTTAAAAACCAAAATTTTATTTAAATAATTATTTATTTTATTTAAATTTATTTTAGTTAAAAATTGATACATAATACCTATTTAAGTTCAATGCAAATCAATGGATTCATTTTATAATAATTTTAGATATATAAATATTTTTTTAACTTTTCATCGTCTTTTATCTACCTCCTAGGAGAATTTGAAATTTTACATAAAACATAATTTTACCGCTTCTGTAAGTGGAATTTTGAAAATTCAATAGACACGGTTTACATCAAGGAGGAAAATTTGTTTGAATAAGATGAAAATAATTTTTGTTGAATAGTAACTTTTTACTTTTATTTACAACGGTTAAAAGTAAATAGGGTAATAAAGGGTAAAACTGATATTATTATTAAACTAACACATTTATTAATTCTATTTGATAAGTTTAATTCGACCAAAAACAATATTAGGAATAAAATATTACCTTTTAGGTCCATTTGGATTAGATTAGGAAATTTATTATTATTTTATTTAAAGAAGAGTTAAAATATTTAAAATCAATGTTTAATAACTAAAACATTTTTAATATAGGGTTATACATAAGATAAATTCCACTATAAATATTAATTAGAAGGATAAAAATATTTCCTACATAATGGCATTTTATTTATAATTTTTATACTTTAAATAATTTCATTCATTTATGACACAATGATGATGTAGTAATTACCTTATTAATGAAATATTAACATAAATGATGTTATAAATACCCAAATAAATTTAATTTTTGAATTTTTATGAATTAAAATAACTTCATAGGGTAATATGAAATGTTATTATTGATTCAATTAACTTCTTTCGTAATAATCATGATTTTATTATTTTCAAAAAAATCAATTTCCAAATAGTGCCAAAATTGACATAAAAAATTATATAAAACAAATATTATATTATTAATTGTTATTATATTCTTAAGAATATAAAGTTAGGAAATATGACTTGTATAAAGTTATATATATTAATAATGAACCACTTGGGGTTATTTTGGCTTGTTATAGTATGTTTGTTAACTATATAGTGTAGAAAAACAAGAAGACACGGTAAAAGTTAAATTATTTAACTTAGAGTTAAATGTAAATGATAAGGATAAACTAGTAACCTAAACTTGTGTAAGACCTATTGGTTGAGAGGATTTCGACCAATACCCACTTTAGATTCTAAATAAATCAATTTTGATCTATTATAAACCCAATATGACTTTATTATAAAATAATATTTTAAGCTTTTCCTGAGGTGCCCCTCTCCTCCCTTATAAAAAGGGCACCCCTTCCCTCATCTCTTCACACCCTTTTGATCCTCGAATCTCGGCCATCCCCTTGCCAATTAAACTTTTAAACCTCTCAAGTTATATCATAGATGT
This sequence comes from Viscum album, assembly GCA_963277665.1. NCBI lineage: Eukaryota > Viridiplantae > Streptophyta > Magnoliopsida > Santalales > Viscaceae > Viscum > Viscum album. The sequence goes on along the minus strand of OY728151.1, from coordinate 63,592,264 downwards.
TCTGGTCTTCCCAAAATATGAACTCTAGTTCCCTAAGAAGAAGTTTAAAGGAGGTGCGTCGAGGAAGAGGTAATCTCTTCTACTGACTCTTTCAAGTTTCTTTCTTTTTCTAAATCCTCTTCATTAGTTGTTTCATTATAAAGTAATAACATCAGTATTACTTATACACTAATATTTTATTATAAATATGAAACAAACCTATTTCACCTTCAATCCATCCTACGGAAAACAAAATCACCGCGGGTGCATACGTACGGAATACCGTCTCCACGCTATGGTGCAATCAATTTTTCCATCACCAGCTTACTTGGATGTGTATAATGGAATAAAGAATAACTATATATGATTATTATAACATCATACTGATTCTATGATATTATATCATCCAATACAGTTCCATTCAATAAATTTGGGACCGATATCATCGATCGTGCGTACATACGGATTACCATCTTCACGACGCGATGAGATTCATTTGACATGTTAATAATTTAGGAATGATTATAAAGTATATATAATAAGTAATCATGAAATATATGACATAATAATGGTACTTTATTTATTTATATATATATGTCATCTACTTACTTCCATTCAAGTCAATAATGAAAGGAAAATAGCATTCATGCGTACGTACAACCTATCGTCACCCTGCACGGTGTATTTCATTTCATTTATATATAAATTATATATATATATATATATATGCTGAATATATATATGATATATAAATCACGAATTAAATTCTAGATATAATTGAATCAAGATATAATTAATAATTATATCCTGAACAACAAGTCCAAACACGTACGATAAATAAAACAATTTTACACAAAACACTGCTTTAACATGGAATTTACAAAAGAATGGGTAATATAGTGTCATAAGTGAACCATATATGATATCATATCAATGAATATGATTCTTTAATAATTCAATGTCATTATTTAAATCATTATACAGGAGGTTTAGATACATACGAAGCATATCAGACCTGAGGTAAGGGATAATTTTGCAAATCACATTTTTATCTGAGATTATTTATACGTAAGTATTTACTGGGGTTATATTTTTCATCAATTACCATAAAATGTTTTTCATAAAATTTTTAATATTCTTCCATGTATGTTTAATTTCATGTTTACCCTGATTTGACTTTTACTTTTTGTTATGGAAGGGATCCTTCTTTTCTTTACCAATCGAGGAACTTTTTGACTTTTCCGACAAAAGTACGAGGAGAATGTTTTTTTAACTTATATGGCATGAACGGATTTTTATGGTTTCATAATTCCTTATTTTCATGAAGCTTACTCTACAAGATTTCATGGTTATTTTCAAAAAAATCATTTTCTTTTATAATTGTGTGGCATTTTGTGAAAAGAAAATGATTTTGAAGAAAAAAGGATATTTTCCTCAAGAATTAATTTCAAGTGTTTTATCAAAAATATTTTCCATCTAAGATGACATTATTTCATATGTGTATGTTTGAAGTATAATTTATCTATTATTTACATGGTTTGATTCTTCTTATGATGAAATTATATCCATTTGTTCTATATGGGTTATGTTATGAGGAGATGATGTTTATGTAACCCATTTTATTCATTGGGTTATGATGAATGATTTATGTATATGTTGTGGCACATGTATGAATGATTTCATTATGAGATGGGTGGTACCTATATATCCCTCTAATGCATTGGGTAAATACTTATATCTCATGAGGTATACATGGCAAGAATGGAATGTTAATATGGTTCAGTAATAAAGTACTGCAATGAGGAGAAAACTTGATTCAGTAATGGACTTTGTCTACTAAGATGGTCTTGGCGGCAATGCCTTGAAAAATCTGGAAATCATATCATGTGCTTAATGGTTTCCACAATTACAAGTTTTATTCCCATTATATTCTATCATGACTAATGTTTCTTTATGATCTATGCCTTACGTACTTCCATGTTTTATGTCATTGCTCAAGATTTTGATGTTTAAATATTTTGTTCATTTTTTGAAGTTCAAATGATTACGGTTTGTTTTATTTTCTAAATGATTAACCCTACTAAGAATTTTATCTCACCAATTATATGTTTTATTTTCCCCATGATATAAATAAAGGTTTTAGGTAAGAAAAAAAAGGGGAAGATCTTTATGGGAGATGTTGAAGATCTTTCACCATGATTAGAAGATTATATTACGAGTTTCCAGAGACACTAAAGTATTACGGTCCTTCGGTGTTTTTTTATGTATTAAGTATTCTGAAAAAGTAATGTAATTTCCATGTACGCCATGTGTGGGTCTCTACAATTGGTATCATAGGGTGTTTTATTTAACCTCTGGAATCTAGGATGTGAGAACTTTAGTGAGATCCCTAGAATTTTTTCTAAGGTATTTATAGGGATATCCCTAAGGTTAAGTATAAGTATAGGTTATAGTCCTAGAATTATGGTAACGATATTAGAATTAAACCAAAGATGTTAGATATTGAAGGTACTCCCCCTTTATTATGTTTTTTCCTAGCATGATTTTTTCCGCTCACACTGTTCTTTTTGGGTTTTAGACGATGGTTGGAACCCGAAGGAACCGTGTTGATCAATGTAATGGACAATGCAATGATTGTACTCCCAAACAACCAAATGTGATGGGATATGGAGTGAAATATCTTATTACTATACTTACACATGTTATGATTCATTCTAGAATTCCAAATGATCAGAGAAGGGAACGATATTCTATTGAGTCCTTCATGAGGCAACGTCTACCTTATTTCAATGGGTCTTCTGATCCACTTGTTTCTGAAAAATGGATCAATACCATTGAAAAGATATTTTCCAAACTTCACTATTCAGAACATGAAAAATTAATTTTAGCTGTTTACCGTTGAGAAGGTGAAGTAGACCAGTGGTAGACTCTAATTAAGAATACATGTCCGCAAGATGAAATTGAATCCATGTAATGGGATGAGTTCAAGAACATTTTTTTCAATAAGTACATCCCTCGTATTTTCTAAAAAAATATGGAGAAGGAGTTCCTTGAGCTTAAGAAAAAGCATTATGAATCTGTTGGTATATACGAAGTGAATTTTACAAGTCTTGCAAGGTATGCATCTGGATTTATCATCCAACCTGAAAGTAAGGTTGATCGATTATTCCGTGGATTAAATCCAAGCCTTCAAAGGGAATTAGCGATAAGAGACTTCAGTAGCTATGATGAAATTGTTCATTGTGTTGTCAAGGTAGAACTGGAAGTTGGCATAACATATCTATCTCATGGTTTTGACAAGAAACGAAAGATGAAGTTCAAGGAGAAAACATCAGAAAATGGTGAAAAGAAGGTGAATGTTTATTTATTCTCAATGTGTGGAAAGAAACATGGTGGGGATTGTCTAAAAGGTACGAGAAAATGATTCAAGTGTGGAGAATATGGTCATCAAGAAGCTGAGTGCTGAAGTAATGGGAAAATGGTTTCTAATGACGTGAATAGAGACAAGACTACAGAGAACGCTCCACCAACACTTCAATGCTTCAAGTGAATGTAAATGGGGAATTATGCTAATCAATGCCCTAATACAAGGGTTAATGATGATTGATGTGAACAACATCTTAAGGTAAAGGACAATGGGGAGTCACATGCGATCACTATTGGTGATGTTGAGTATGAATACTATGTAGTGGAATGATTATGTGTTTATGTAACAGCATTCCAAAATAATGTTGTGGAATCTAATTTATAGTACTATGGAATATTGGAATATCTATGTATTGGTTTATTATGGTTTTTAATAATTATATGTTACTGGTAACCATGAAAAGTAATTAAAATATTTTGGAAAGCAGATGATATGTGCATAATAAAGGGATAAGGAGAAAATAATATGTTTGATATTATTAACGAGCTCATGACTAATATAAGGACAAAGTTATATAATGGTTTGAGTATATAGAAATTTTGGGATTTTGGTATGTGGAAAGTGTTAAATTTTTATAGCATTCAGGTTTTCACTAAGGATCAATGGGTATTAATTTTTCAAGAGAATACTTGATTATGGTATTCATTTGTTGTGATGTGGCCAAAAATATATATCGTATGATAAATTATGGTATTCACATGCTAGGCAGTTGACATTTCTATTAATTGGTTTCTTTATACTATGAGCTTGGACAGAAGTATTTTCGATAAGCCTAAGGATTGTAATCTATTATGTTAGAAATATGTCAGTATTTTTTAATGCTAGAAATTTTTTCGATATTATTTAAGGAATTTTATAATAATATAGTTTTACAAATAGGACAACCTGCAGGACGGGCAGCTACCCATCGCGTCGAACAAGGCTGTGGGAATCAAACCCACAACTAAAGTCCGACAGGCCATAATCGCCTACCACCGGCCTACAAGAAGTCCCTGGATAGTAGAAACTAGTTTTATTAAGCGGTATAATATATGAAGAATAAGTCCATTTTTGGAATCATATACGATTAACCTCACCATAGATGGACTTATGTATATGTGATAACTTATTCTAACCTTTTTTTGATACATACGAAATGACCCATAATTCTATCACATGATCTACTAACACTTCACGAATGAAAAATTCAACTTCATTTATTTAAGATATGAAGTGGAAATTGTTCAAGGCATGAACAACAGTGAGATTATACTGAAATAACGTAAGTATTTCTTCTAATTAAAATTCTTAAAATTTAGGGAAATGATCCTAAAAACCCAAAATGTTGTCTTAGAGTCCTTATATCCGATGAATCAGATGATACCTTAGATCATCACAAATATATGGATTTGTGATTGTTGGATTTTTCATAGACATTTTCTCTACCACTCTCCAGCAGAACATGATGGTTATATTTCTCTTCCATATCCATATTCTCACTAATGTTATCCTATGTGGAAACCCAGTGATTAGTTAATTTGGGTAACCATTACGTTTCATTTATGTCTTGTGTTGTAAGGTACACCAAAAGGATGTTCCACTACACACATCCCCAAATTGTCTTGCATTACACACAATCGCAACCTTCCACGATAGCGTGTGTTGTACGCAATACCAAGTTCCCTAAACAATGATTTGTTATATAAACTAGCCATTCTGAATTGTAATACCCACTTTTTGAAATTTTATAAATATTATATTTCAAAATGGACTTCAGTTTTGGATTAGGAATATCGATATTAGCCTAGGGTGAATTTTTGGTATTTTTCTGAAAACTTTCAATTTTTGATGAATTGTTAAGATAGTGGGTAACTATTTAAAAACTGACATTTTATTTAAATAATTATTTATTTTATATACATTTATGTTAGGTAAAAATTGAGATATAATATCTATATAATTTAAAGGTAATTCAATGGAGTCATTTTATAATAATTTTAGATATATAAATTTTTTTGAACTTTTCACCGTCTTTTACCTACCTCGTAGGAGAATCTAAAATTTTACATAAAACATAATTTTACTGCATATAGGAGTGGAATTTATAAAATCCTAGAGACATGGTTATAATGAAGAAATAAAATGTGCTTCAATAAGATGAAAATAATTTTTGGTGAATAGTAACTTTTTTTTTATTTACCACTGTTAAAAGTAAATAGCGTAATTAAGGGTAAAAATGATATTATTATTATCCTAAAACATGTCTTAATTCTATTTTATAAGTTTAATTCGACCAAAAACAATCTTAGGAATAAAATATTACCCTTTAGGTCCATTTGTATTAGATTAGGACATTCATTATTATTTTATTTAAAGAAGAGTTAAAATAGTTTTGTCAATGTTTAATAACTAAAACATTTTTAAGATTGGGTTATACGTAAGATAAATTCAACTATAAATATTCATTAGAAATATAAAAATATTTCCTACATAATGGTATTTTATTTATAATTTTTAGACATTATATAATATAATTCATTTATGACACAATGATGATGCAGTAATTACCTTATTAATGAAATATTAACTTAATTTATGTTATAAATACCCATATAAATGTAATTTTAGACATTTTCTGAATTACACTAAATTTATAGGTTAATATTACATGTTATTATTGATTCAATTAACTTTTTTCTAACTAATCACGATTTTATGATTTTCACAAAAATCAATTTCCAAATATTGTCAAAATTGACATAAAATAATTTTTAAAACAAATATTATATTATGAATTGTTACTCTATTCTTAATAATCTAAATTTAGTCTAAATGACTTAGATAAGTTTATATATATTAATAATTAATCACTTGGGGTTCATTTGGCTTGTTATAGTTTGAATATTAACCATATAGTGTAAAAAAACAAAAAGACATGGTAAAAGTTAAATTATTTAACTTAGAGATAAATCTAAATGATAAGGTTAAAATAATAACCTAAACTTGTCTAAAACCTATTTTTTGAGAGGGTTATGACCCATACCCACTTTAGTTTTGAAATAAATCAATTTTGAGCTATTATAAACCGAATATGACTTTATTATAAAATAATATTTTGTGTTTTTCCTAAGGTTCCCCTCACCTCGCTTAAAAAAAGGGCACACCTTCCCTCTTCTCTTCGCACCCTTTTGAGCCTTGAGACATGGCCAAACCCTACCAATTACTGTTCTAAACCTCTGTAGTTATATCATAGAGTTTCTGGTCTTCTCAAAATACCAACTCTAGTGCCCTAAGAAGAAGTTTAAAGGAGGTGTGTCGAGGAAGAGGTAGTCTCTTCTACCGAATCTTTCAAGTTTCTTTCTTCTTCTACTTTCTATTATTTAGTTTTTTAATTATAAAGTAATAACATAAGTATTAATTATATAATTATATTTTATTTTAAATATTAAACAACCCGATTTCACCTTCTATCCATCCAACATAAAATGAAAACACTGCGCGTGCGTACGTATGGAATATCGTCTCCACACTGTGGTGTAATCAGTTTTTCCACCACAACCTTACTTGGATGGGTATAATGGTGTAAAGAATAACTATATATGATTATTATAACATCATAATGATTCTTTGATATTATATCTTACACTCCAATTCCATTCAATAAATATGTGAATGATATCATCGCTCTTGTGTACGTACGGATTACCGTCTCCACAACACGATGAGATTCATTTTCCGTGTTAATAATTCAAGAATGATTATAAAGTATATATAATAAGTAATCATGAAATATATGACATAATAATGGTACTGGATTTATGTATATATATATATATTGCATCTACTTACTTCCATTCAAGTCAACAAGGAAAGGATAACAACATTCATGCGTATGTACGACCTACCGTCTCCATGAACGGTGTATTTCATTTCATTTATATATCTATAATATATATATACTTAATATATATATATATATGATATATAAATAATTATTTACATTTTTGAATTAATTAAATCATGATATAATTAATAATAATATCACGAAACACAAGTCCAAACACAAATGATAAATAAAATGACTTTACCCAAAACGCAGCTTTAACATGGAATTTACAATTGAACGGGTAATATAAAGTCATAAGTGAACCATATATCATATCATAACAATAATATGATTCTATAATACATCAATGAAATTATTTAAATTGTTATACAGGAGGTTCGGATACGTACAAAACATATTAGGCCTAAGGTAAGGGATAATTTTTCAAATCACATTTTTATCCGAGATTGATTTTACGTAAGTATTTACTGGGATTATATTTTTCCTCGATGCCCATTTTTTTCATAAAGTGTTTAATATTCTTCCATGTATGTTTAATTTCATGTTTACCCCGCTTTTACTTTTACTTTGTGTTATGTAAGGAATCCTTCTTTTGTTTACCATAGGAGGAACATTTTCACTTTTCCAACAAAAGTATGAGGATAATGTTTTTTAACATATACAACATGAACGGATTTTTACAGTTTCATATCACCTTATTTTGATTAATCTCACTCTAAAATATTTCATGGTTATTTTCAAGAAATTCATTTTCTTTTAAAATTTTGTGTCATTTTGTGAAAAGAAAATGATTTTGAAGAAGAAAGGATATTTTCCTGAAGAATTCATTTCAAGTGTTTTATCAAAACATGTTTCCATCTAAGATGACATTATTTCATATGTGTATGTTTCAAGTATAACATCTATATTATTTACATGGTTTGATTCTTCGTATGATGATATTATATCCATTTGTTCTATATGGATTATGTTATGATGATATGATGTCTATGAATCCAATTTTATTCTTTAGGTTATGATGAATGATTTATGTATATGTTGTGGCACACATAAGAATGATTTCACAATGAGATGGGTGGGACCTATATCTCCCTCCAATGCATTGGGTATAGATTAATATCTCATGAGATAAACATGTCTGGAATGTAAAGTTAATCCGGTTCAGTAATAAAGGACTGGAATGAGGAGTGAACTCGGTTCAGTAATTGACTTTGTCCACTAAGATGGTCTTGGCAACAAATCCTTGGCTTCTATGAAAATCATATCATGTGTTTAATGGTTTCCAAAATTACATTTTTTATTTCGATGCTATTTTATCATGATTAATGTTTCATTATGATCTATTCCTTACGTACTGCCATGTCATATGTCTTTGCTCAAGATTTTAATGTTTAAATATTTTGTTCATGTTATGAAGTTCAAATGTATATGGTTTGTTTTATTTTCTCCATTCATAGCCTTACTATACATTTGATCTCACCATTTATATGTTTTCTTTTCCCCAGGATATAAAGAAAGGTTTTAGGTAAGAAAACAAAAGGGGAAGATCTTTATGGGAGATATTGAAGATCTTTCACCACGATTAGAAGATTATATTCTGAGTTTCCAAAGACACTAAACTATTACGGTCCATCAGTGTTTGTTTTTGTTATGTATTAAGTATTATGAAAAAGTAATGCAATCTCTATGTAAGTCAAGTGTGGGTCTCTACAGGTGCAACCTGGGGACACTAACTACAAGACTCGATTTGTCCATATATCCTCAAGGCATGCACCTGATGGATTTTTAAAGGTAGGGAGCACTTCATTTTTCTTCAGAAGACGTACCATGTTACCGATGGCACTATAGGAGGAGATTTAAGTGAGTTCCATATGTCCCATCTAGCGGTACATCCGGGTGTGGAGAAGATGTACTAGGACCTCCAACGTCAACACTACTGGCCATGGGTGAAGAGGGCTATAGCGATGTTTCTTTAATGATTATTCACTTGTCAGCAAGTGAAGGCCGAGCACCAGGTTCGAACAAGCTTCGAACATCCACTAGAGGTGCCATAGTTAAAGTGGGATGGAATCTCTAGGGTGCTTGTGATAGGGATTCCATGTACATCAAGGGGATATGATTCCATTTTGGTGATCACTTACTGACCCAACAAGTTAGCCTACTTCTTACCTATCCGAGAGCAGGGGTCAGTAGAAGGATTGGGATTCCTATAAGTGTAGGACATTGTGATACTTCATGGGGAAATCAAGGAACATCTCTAACCGTGACATACATTTAACATCCTAGTTGTGGAAGGGTTTAAAGGAGGCGTTCAGGACTCACCTATATTTGACCACCACCTTTCATCCTCAAAAAGATGGTCAGATGAAGCAGACCATACAGACACTGGAGGACAAGATATGTGCATGCATCCTAGTTTTTGGGTGTAGTTGGGAGGATCACTTGACCATGGTGGATTTTTCATACAACAACAATTATCACTCCATCATCGGTATGAAACCATTCAAGGCCTTGTACGGTCGACCCTACAGATCACCTTTATGCGGGACAGACCCTTAAGAGTCAGCAGTTATGGGTCCAGAGTTGGTATAGGCTACCACAGAGAAGGTGTAGACTATAATAGAGAGGATGAAGACTATACAGAGTAGATAAAAGTCATATGATGATAGAATATGCTGACCTCTACATTTCGAAGAGGGATACCATGTTTTATTGTGAGTCTCTGCTCGATGAGGACGATAGAGATTTGGCCAAGGCAGCAAGATATCTCCGAGGTTTGTTAGAAAATTCTAGAATCTCAGTAGAGTGGGCCAGGTGGCATACCATCTAATTATTTCCCCAAAAATGCACCGGGTGCATTATGTTTTCCTTCTATCACGGCTGAGAAGATGCATACATGATCAATCACATGTTATTGACTAGGGAGAGTTGAACATTGACGATAGGTTGACTATACAGAGTTCCTAGTAGAGATAGAGGATCGATAGGATCAAGTCCTTCATGGAAAGTTGATCCCTCTGTGTGAGTTTGGTGGTAGCATGGGGACCTCCGGGAGAGAACATGGGAGCGGGAGGATCAGATTTGCGCCCAGTATCCTCTTTTGTTTGATATTCCTTTTTTTGATTTTCAAGGACATAAATCACTATGGTAGGGAGACTGTAATGTCCTAGAATTTATATATAATTTTATTTATTTACATGGAATTATTTCAAGATCGGGAAATCTAACGGCGCATGATTTTGAGGCGTACAGTGACCTGAATGATCAGTTGATGTTTCGTTAAGCTTTAATTAGCACTAGTAAGCAGTTTTCCTAAATAAGTGGAAAAAATATTAAACGGTTTCCCGGATTAGAAATCTGAGGGAACCATTGCTTTCAAGATGGAAATTTTACCGGAGATGTGACTTATGTTTATTTTTCATAGGCCTCTATTGGGAAAAACTGAAAATGGCATAACCGTAAATAAAATATTTATATAAAGTAATTTAATATTTCAAATGCTTATAACTCACAAACGGTAAATCAGATTAAAAATATGAGACCATCGATTAAATAGTGAGGGTATTCATTCTTTAGGAAGATACTAACATTTTCGGAAGCAGGCCACCAGTGAAAGTTAGTTTTTTGGTAGAAAATAATATAATTATGTGACAATTATTTTATTGTAAAATCCATAACATCTAAATCATAACTCAGATTGAAAATATGGGAGTATTTTTGGGTTTGTTGGGGTGTGTTTCACTTAGGCATAACCTAACCATGACCGGCCTGGGTCATGGGTGACTGTTAATAATATTCTGAACTTTTTTGGGTACTTTCAGTCAACACGCGAGCGAGGTTTTCTAACATTTGAATTGGTACTCAGATTGAAAATTTGAGGGCACCGTTGAATATGGAGTGCCATGATTCTCTTAAATGAGGCTTTACTTTGACCGTAGAAGTTCTCTAAAAAAGATAGGCTTTTTGTACTTTTAAAATGAAATGAAATAAAAGAATTTTTTTATTTTTTTTCATATCCACCAACGGAAAATCCTATGGTGGCGCAAGAAATGTGTCATGCCAATAAATTTCTTGAACCACCAACCTTAAGTAACAATTTCATTGGGGAGTTAGGAAGATTTCTAATTAATGAGCCCCATTAATTTCCCTTGGAATTACTTAACATCCCCTATCCTATATATATTGTTCATGAAGAGTGGTATCATCACAGCTTCGCCAAGTAAAGAAGTGCTTAAGGAGATCCATGACGCCAGAACCACAGAGGACATAGCCGAACCTAGCAGGAGGTGACGTGTGACACAGAACCACGAACCAAAGGGTGATGTATAAGTGGTGTCATTGGGAACCGGTCGTGGTAACATGGAAAATGATCCACCTTCAAGCATAGATGTTTCTCTGATGTTTTGAGGTAGGGGTTATTTTTGATTGTGCACCTTTTTTTGTTTCCCTCTTCCCTATTCATGAAATTATATAAAGAACGCAGGTCATCCAACTAATGAGTTGACCCAGGATTCATTTGTATTTTCGGGAGGCTGTTGTAGGGAATCTTGAGAGGATTATCTTGTTGTTTAATTCAATTGTTATTAATCCCTTAACACCCCTCATGATACAAGCTATTATGGAGGGCGCGATCATAACAAACCAAACCCAAACTCTCTGCTATATTTTTGGTATATCCTTGTTCCTCCACGGAAGATCGAAAACATGACGAAATTGACCGGCTACATGGTGGATAACACGTTGATGCACACCAAAAGAAGAGGCCTCAACCAAAAGTTGTGGCAGTCGTCGGAGAGGCCAGCACAAGCCGACTATTATGGGTGCGCGGTGCACTGTCATGTGCTGCCAATGTAAAAGGAAGGCCGCATCTCGTTAGGTTCGACGACCGGAGGAGATGTTGGACAGCACGCATGCCGACCTCGATGGAGCCGACCGAGTTGAGGTGTGGCGCAACCCCCACAGCCCACCCACGCGGCAGTAAGGCTTCGACCTGCATTGGCGGTGGTGGGATAAGGAGCCCCCAGATTTACTAGCGGCCAGGGGATGGGGAACGCACCAGTGGTGTGCCCAGTGGCAAGACTGTGACACGTCGACAGTGGCACGGAGGAGCCGCGATGCTACGTGGCATCGCGTTAGGTCAACACCACGTGGGTTAACCCACTGACGTGGATAAACTCCAAATCAGCCCCACTAGGACACACTTTGTCTTGGTGTCTATGGCGGCCCGCGCTGACCGGCGGGTGGCACCGTTGGGTTGGCCCAGCAGACCGATCCGCTGCCAAGTGGGCAAACCCATGGACCCGAGAGCCGACCCGTGGCCCAGGGGCCTGACCCACAGCCTAACCGGGTCGGGCCCAATGGGTCGGGTCAGACCGGAGTCAGGCCAGGTCGACTCAATTCGATCGGGGTCAGACCATACTGAACTTGGTTGGGTCGGTCTGACCAAGGCGGACCAGACCCAGACCCAGTACAGTCTTGTTACCCAAAATAGGCCCTAACTTCTGAACCATATGTCTGTTTGATGAACCATCTATGAAAATGGAACCATAGGACAGGGTTTTCCTTTTTGAGGCACTCCACCTGAGATTCAGAAAATGTTGGGGCACGACCATGTTGGATTGTATATGTATCCACCAGGGCCCTCAGCACTAAAACGCATGTATCTCTCAAACCTTGCATTTTATTGACAATTCATTTGCAACGTTGGGACTCCCTTGAGGAGAAAAATCTTTTGGATTAATTTTGTGGTGAATTACATGGATATAAAGATGAAGAAAGTGGCTTGACGAGTAGTTCTCCCAAGCATACTATGTATGGAACCATGTGGTTAGCTGAGACCTGATGACTGGTTGATGATTGGACCAGTGGGAAGCAACTCTATGTGACCCAGTAGGACCTCATTAGGGAGCGTCTCTATGTGACCCGGCAGACCCATGGTACTCAATAGGAGGAGTACCTCAGTTCGGACAAGGTGAGAAGTTTTTATGTGTGTCCGAGAATTCCCATGGTGGGAAGCAACTGTAACGACCCAATCTTTTTGAGTAGTATATTAACTTACTCTTATTGATTTAATAAGATGTTAATGGTTAATGCAGAAAGAGGAGTCGATGGCTTCATCCAGTAGACTCAACCCTTATGAAGCCCACTTATCAGAGCTTGGAAAGGAGGTAGCATCTGTGGGCTTCTCTTTGTACCAATCCCAAGCCGAACTCCAGCGTGTCAAGCTTGAACGGAAACGCCTTCGGGAGAAGTTCAAGTTAGTAGAGATTACTACTAGGGCAATGTTATCTGAGCCTCCCTCAGATTCTCTCACCATAGCACACCTTACACTTCGGTCGTATGCCGGTGTTATAAGGGGCTATGTGATGAGACCCTAGCTTCCTTGTGTAATCCTTTCGGGTGAATAAATTGAGATTTCTTCCTTTATTGATGTTTGTGAAATTTCAAATGTCTAGATAATTTTAGAATGTATTTTATTGATGAATTTTTGAAAAAGGGATATTTTAAAACATTTATGTAAACCCGAAATAACTAATGATGTGTAATGATTTTCAAAAAATGGTCTTCTACAAAAGTGTTCAGTAAGGAATTTGGAGTCTAATAAGATCAACTTAATTTTTGATGAATAGTAAATTATGAATAGTGATTTTACGCTTAGGATTAGTAATGTGACCAAATGGATTAGTAATTTCACTCAAAGAAAGTTTTAATATAATTCAGACACCTAGATTAAGTAATGTGATTCAATAAAATGGGTAAATAACGGTTTCATAAATTATTAGTCAAGCATTAGATTTTTTCGGATGAATAGTGTTTTTTAATTAAAAATTTAATTAAAAATAATTAGAAAATTATTTTTATAAAAAGGACTTTATTTTTGAACTCAGAGCATCGATATTATGTTAAGGTAATTTTTGGGGATTTTTTCTGAAAAAAATGAATTTTCGATGAATAGTGATTTTATTTAGAAATTAAATTAAAAATATTTAGAAAAATATTTTTATAAAATGGATTTTATTTTTGAAATCAGAGCATTGATATTTGGTTAAGGTGAAATTTTGGGATTATTCTGAGAAAGTTGAATTTTCAGTGAATAGTAAAAATACAGTTTTAGGGTTTCGGTATGTTTAATGAAATCATAACGGTGTCATGATGATGTCATGAGATCTTTTGAGGGTTGGCCGGCCAAGGGTGATGAATTATTGTTTTGGGGGCCCCATGTGGCCTAACTCCATGATAAATGCCAAGAGAGAGCACATGGGTTTGAGAAAAGCACATGTGAGGTTTCCCTTGGACATTAATGCCTTGTCCTCTCACTTTCCCTATAAATACCCCCCTTTACTCCTTTAGTTTTCACTCCCAACTCTCCCCCCAACGAAGTTATGGTCTTCTTACCTTCCAAGGAGTCCTCCCAAGGTGGCCCCAAGACCTCAAGGTCCAATCCTTTGAGTTTCAAGAGTCACGTTTTAAGGTAAGGGATCTGACCCCTCTCTTTCTTTTCATGTAATCTCTTTTATGTCATTCCTTTTATGCTCCACGTTTTTATGTGAATGGATGTTCTTTTATATTCCTTTTACTTCCCTTTCATGTTTATATGATGAGAGATCTCCTCTTACTCTCATCATTTCGTTTTATGAAAGTTTAAGTGACGCCGTTAGGCTGCCGAATTTTTAAGGGATTCTTTCACCCTTCTCATTTTTCAAGTTCGATTTTCATGTCAAATCTTTCAAGTTCCTTTTTATTATGTTGGGGTATGATCTCTATATCTATCATACTGCTCTATTATGATCATATGATGAGAGACCCTATTTTATTTGTTCAATTCATTTTTGTTCAAGCTTGAGTGACGTCGTTAGGCTGCCGAATTTTCATAAGAGAAATCTAATTTTTTTCCCTTCCATGTTTTTCATTTCAAATGGTATGTCCCTCAAATTTCATTACCATGTCTGTATGTTCTTCTTATTCTTTCACCCTACTGTTTTATGGATCATTTATGAGTAGGTGACCCATGTCCTCTCTCATTTAAATGTTTTCTAAAACCCCGAAACTTAGCCGTTATGCTGCAGAATTTTCGTCTCAAAATGCCTCTCTTTTCTCAAAATTATTTTATGTTATAAAGTGAATAATAAAAACTCCTATTTCTACAGGGGTATTCACATATATATGAAAATGTTCTATTTTAAATTCTGGGATTTACATACATGATACCCGGTTTCCCTTTTCGTGGGTTTAAAGTAATGTAAAGATCATGTCTTTAAAGCAGTTTTTTAAAAACGTTATGATTATGAAATGAAACCCATTTATTTTATGCTATATGGGTTATTTATGAAATGTTTGATGATGATATATGTGGCTCACATGATAATAAAGGAAAATTTAAGGGTGCGCTCTGATAGCGCTCCAATGCATTGGGTAAAGACTTAATCTCTAGAGATGACCATTTTAACGACGCCTTGGTGAATAACCTTGGTAATTTTTAACGACACCTTGGGGATGGACCTTGGTGAAACGAAATTATTGTCAATATTAAATGTTGTAGCCACATCTTCAAGTTATGAAAAATGTTATTTTTATTATGATGTATCTCATGATTTCTTTCTCATGCCTTAAAGTTCTTTTCATGTCCTTATTGAAGTATCTCAAGTTCACTTGTAAAATGTTTCTCTTGTTTCCCTTACTGGGCATTCTGCTCACCCTTTCTTTTGATGTATGTCCCCAGGTTATGAGATGCATAATGAACATAGGATGAACTAAAGGAGAAGCCTTTCAAGTGTTTAAGAAGAATGTTTTATGTTTTTTATGTATTATGATCCTTATTTCCAAGACACTAAACCTTAACGGTCATCAGTTATGTGTAATGTAGAGAAAGTTTATGTTATAAAAGACGGGATGCTATAGTTGGTATCAGAGGATGGTTTAGTTACTTGTGGAAATTAGGATATAAAATCTTTAGGAAGAACCCTATAGAAAAGTTTAAATATAGGAAAACTTCCTGGTATTTTGGTAAGTATTGAGTAAGTGGTTTGTCAAACAAATACATCCCTGTCTGGATACGAGCAGGTAGAGGCGGCTCTGGCACAGATGTACATAGGGGTAAAACCCGAAAAAACCACTTTGAGCTAGACTCAAACGGGAACTGGTGCATGATAACGGGCCTTGCTGCACTCTTGGTTACGACACTCCCGGGGGATATGTTTGGTTAATCACAAGCTTTTTATGAATCATTATGAAGGAATTATAGAAAAGTGTAATTGTCTAAGCATGAAGTCTTAGTGAAAAGATTCATAAATGAAATAAGTTTCTCACTATGGTTTTATTCTTTTAGAAAATGGCGGGAAATAGGAGGAACCGTGCTGATGGTGACCACAATGCCCCATGTGCTGACGGCCCACCGATGGAAGCCGGAATGGAAACATTCATGAGAATGATGAACCAACTGACTCAAGTTATGAGTAATAACTTGAATCAAGCTGAGAGGCTGACCTCACCACGAAGGGAACAACACTCTGTTGAGTCCTTCATGCGTCAAACACCACCAACATTCAGTGGATCTACTAACCCATTGGTTGCGGAACAATGGATAAGCTCCATGGAAAGATCTTTTCTGTACTTCATTGTTCGGAACAAGAAAAAGTCACCCTTGCTGTTTACCTCCTAGAGGGAGAAGCTGATAAGTGGTGGTCACTGATCAAAAACACGAATCCACGAGGAGAGATAGAGGCTTTGGAGTGGGACGAATTTCGGGGAATTTTCCTTAACATGTATTTCCCTCGTTCCATGAGAACGAGAATGGAGAAAGAGTTTCTCGAGCTGAAGCAAAAGGAGAACGAATCTGTTGGAAGCTATGAGATGAACTTCACAAGGCTTTCCCGTTATACCTCAATCTTTGTCATGGACCCTAATGGGAAGGTTGATAGATTCTTTGGTGGACTATGACCTCATCTACGGAAGAATCTAGCCAACAGGGACTACGATAGCTATGAAGAAATAGTTCGAAGTGCTATGAAAGTCGAGCTATAGTTTGGTGAGACAAAGTGGTCTCATAAACCAAATGAAAAGAAGAGGTCATTGGAGCCCAGTTTAGGGAAGTCTTTTGATCAGGGAAGAGGTGGAAAGCAAATGCAACTTACCACATGCAATAAATGTGGGAAGAATCATCTGGGGAACTGCCTGAATGGAAGTGGAAAGTGCTACAAGTGTGGAAGAGGATGCCATATTGCTCGGAATTGTCATAGTGCGGTGAAGCCTCAACTTCCCAACACTAACGATAGAGGAAAGATGGTTCTGGCCCTACCCGAAGTCACATGCTTCAAGTGTGGACAGCTTGGGCACTTTGCTAACCAGTGTCCAAATCCGAGGGTGGTGGAGGGGAATCACCACCAACCTCAGCAGAGGCCAAGAGAGCAAGGTCGTGGTTTCGCTATCACAACAGCTGAAGTTGAAGTCCCGAACGATGTGGTAGCAGGTACTCTTGTTGTCCTATCAAAACTAGCAAGTACTTTATTTGATTCTGGTTCTACACATTCCTTTATTTCCTCCAAGTTTGCAAGGAATATAGAATCAATCCCCGAACTACTAAAGGTAGAGTTGTCTGTCAAGACTCCAAGTGGGATTATCCTTGCATCAACAGTATTTAGAGACTCTAGTGTTTGCTTTGCTGAGCACAATCTTATTGCAAATCTAGTAGTCATTCCCATGATAGAATTCAACATTATACTTGGGATGGAATGGCTCTCATAGTATAATGCTAAGATCAAATGCAGAAGTAAGGAAATCACATTATTCTTGAATGAACGACCTACAGTTATCTTCCAAGGAGAGATATCCCAAACTGACCCCTATCTAGAAGAACCTCCTATAGCTTTCTTTATGGAGTTAATCGGTGATGATGAAGAAGTAAAAGGGAGCATACAAATAGCAGATGTTCCGATTGTTCAGGAATACATGGATGTATTTCCTGAGGAGTTACCTGGACCTCCCCCAGAAAAAGAGGTAGAGTTCTCCATTGAAATCGTACTTGGGTCTCAACCGATATCAAAGACCTCGTATAGAATGGCAAATGTGGAGCTAGAGGAGTTAAAGAAACAACTCCAAGACTTGTTGGAGAAGGGGTTTATCCGACCGAGTGTGTCTCCTTGGGGAGCACCAGTTCTCTTTGTGAAGAAGAAGGATGGATCAATGCGCCTATGCATCGATTATAGAGAACTGAATGGGATCACGGTAAAGAACAGATATCCTCTTCCAAGAATTGATGATTTATTTGACCAACTTCACGGGCTCAATTCTTCTCTAAGATTGACCTTCGATCTGGTTATCATCAACTGAGGGTGAAGAAGGAAGATATTCCAAAGACTGCCTTCCGATCAAGATATGGGCATTATGAGTTTACTATTATGCCCTTCGGCTTGACTAATGCTCCTGCTATTTTCATGGATTTGATGAATAGAGTCTTTAAGGACTACCTTGATAACTTTGTGGTAGTTTTTATTGATGATATTTTGATATATTCAAAAAGTTGTGAGGAGCATGAAGATCATCTAAGGGTTATATTGAAAACTCTGCGGAAGGAGAGGCTCTTTGGGAAGTTCAGCAAGTGTGAGTTTTGGATACAACATGTGGATTTCTTGGGGCACATCGTAACCAATGAAGGAATCTCGGTTGACCCTGCAAAGACAATGGTTGTGGAGGAGTGGCCTCAACCCACAACAGTAACTGAGATTCATAGTTTCCTTGGTTTAGCAGGATATTATAGGAGGTTTGTGAAAAACTTTTCACGGCTTTCTAATCCACTAACCAAGTTGACTCGAAAAGGGGTTAAGTTTATCTGGACAAAGGAATGTGAGGAAAGTTTCCAATAGCTGAAGAATAGATTGGTTACTGCACCTGTGTTAACACTACCCTCTATCGGAGAAGGATTCGTTATTTTTAGCGATGCATCTCTGAAAGGGCTTGGGTGCATCCTCATGAAAAATGAAAAAGTAATTGCTTATGCATCTCGACAGTTGAGGATTCATGAGCAGAATTATCCTACGCATGATCTAGAACTGGCGGCAGTTGTTTTTGCTCTAAAGATATGGAGGCACTAAATTTATGGGGAGAAATGTGATATATTCATTGACCACCAAAGTCTAAAGTATATTTTCACACAGAAAGAATTGAACATGAGACAAAGGAGATGGTTGGAGATTATTAAAGACTATGATTGTTCAATTCATTATCACCCTGGAAGAGCAAACAAAGTCGCAGATGCGTTAAGCAGGAAAGATCCTGTTGTTCTGGCAACAATGAGGATCGTAGGAGATCCCTTGATTAAAGATCTAGTAAAACTGGACATGGGAATTATAAGGAAAGGGACATCATCAACCCTATTCCAAATGATTTCTCAACCTTAATTACTAGAGAAGATCAAGAAGGCTCAAAAAGAAGATCCTTTGCTGTAGGAGAAGTTGGAGGCTGTAAAAGATGGGAAGTTCCCTGATTTCAATATTGATCAAGAAGGTGTATTGAAATTTCGTACAAGACTATGTGTCCCATCTATCCCGGTGATAAAGAAAGAACTGATGGATGAAGCTCATAGCTCTACATTCTCTATACATCCGGGAAGCACTAAGATGTATAGAGACCTTCGTGATCATTATTGGTGGGATAACATGAAGAGGGAGATCGCTGATTACACTACAAGGTGCCTGGTGTGTCAGCAAGTAAAGGCAGAATGACAACTTCCTAAGGGGGTATTACAACCGCTACCCATACCAGTATTGAAGTAGGATAATATCACTATGGACTTTGTAACTGGTCTCCCGAAAACATCCAAAGGAAACAATGAGATATGGGTTATTGTGGACCGTCTCACCAAGACAGCCCATTTTATCTCTATTCGGGAAGATTTCTCTCTGGATCAGCTTTCCAAGATATACGTGAAGGAAGTGGTAAGGCTGCATGGGGTACCACTATCCATCGTATCTGATCGTGACCCAAGATTCACATCAAAATTTTGGAGAAGTCTTCAGCATGCTCGGAATACTGAATTGAATTTTAGTACGGCCTATTATCCTCAAACTGATGGCCAATCTGAAAGGACTATTCAGACACTCGAAGACATGTTGAGATTATGCTCAATGGAATTTAAAGGTGAATGGGATCAACACCTCCCATTAGTGGAGTTCTCCTATAACAACAGCTTCCATTCGAGTATTCAGATGGCATCCTATGAAGCTCTATATGGAAAGCGGTGTAGAACTCCTACTTTTTGGGATGAAACTGGTGAGAGGAAGCTTCTTGGGCCTGATCTCGTGCAAGAGATGACGGAACAGGTTCACGCCATCCATCAACACATAAAGGCTACTCAGAGTCGGCAGAAGAGCTATGCTGACAATCGTCGAAGGGACTTGGAGTTTGGTGTTGGTGACAAAGTCTTCCTTCGAATTTCTCCATGGAAGAGAGTCATGCGGTTTGGGAAGAAAGGGAAGCTCAGCCCTAGGTACATTGGCCCCTATGAAATCCTTGATCGCATAGGAGCAGTGGCCTATCGTCTAGCACTTCCACCGAACCTAGCTCAAGTTCATGATGTCTTCCATGTATCTCTCTTGAGGAAGTACATACCCAACCCTTCGCATGTACTGAACCCAGAGGTGGTACAACATGAACATGACCTCTCTTACGAGGAGCAGCCAGTGGAGATCTTGGACCGTAGAGACAAGGTTCTACGAAACAAGACTACCCACCTTGTGAAAGTGTTGTGGAGGAATCATAAATATGAAGAAGTGACTTGGGAGCCGGATGAAACAATGAAGCAAAAGTACCCTCACTTTTTCGACTAGGCCTCAAGTATAAATTTCAGGGACGAAATTTCTTAAGGGGGGGGGGGGGAGAATGTAACGACCCAATCTTTTTGAGTAGTATATTAACTTACTCTTATTGATTTAATAATATGTTAATGGTTAATTCAGAAAGATGAGTCGATGGCTTCATCCAGTAGACTCAACCCTTATGAAGCCCACTTATCAGAGCTTGGGAAGGAGGTAGCATCTGTGGGCTTCGCTTTGGACCAAGCCCAAGCCGAAATCCAGCATGTCAAGCTTGAACGGAAACGCCTTCATGAGAAGTTCAAGTTAGTAGAGATTACTACTAGGGCAATGTTATCTGAGCCTCCCTCAGATTCTCTCACAATAGCACACCTTACACTTCGGTCGTATGCCGGTGTTATAAGGGGCTATGTGACGAGACCCTAGCTTCCTTGTGTAATCATTTCGGGTGAATAAATTGAGATTTCTTCCTTTAGTGATGTTTGTGAAATTTCAAATGTCTAGATAATTTTAGAATGTATTTTATTGTTGAATTTTTGAAAAAGGGATATTTTAAAACATTTATGTAAACCCGAAATAACTAATGATGTGTAATGATTTTCAAAAAATGGTCTTCTACAAAAGTGTTCAGTAAAGAATTTGGAGTCTAATAAGATCAACATAATTTTTGATGAATAGTAATTTATGAATATTGATTTTACGCTTAGGATTAGTAATGTGACCAAATGGATTAGTAATTTCACTCAAAGAAAGTTTTAATATAATTCAGACACCTTGATTAAGTAATGTGATTCAATAAAATGGGTAAATAACGGTTTCATAAATTATTAGTCAAGCATTAGTTTTTTTCGGATGAATAGTGTTTTTTAATTAAAAATTTAATTAAAAATATTTAGAAAATTATTTTTATAAAAAGGACTTTATTTTTGAACTCACAACATCGATATTATGTTAAGGTAATTTTTGGGGATTTTTTCTGAAAAAAATGAATTTTCGATGAATAGTGTTTTTATTTAGAAATTAAATTAAAAATATTTAGAAAAATATTTCTATAAAACGGATTTCATTTTTGAAATCAGAACATTGATATTTGGTTAAGGTGAAATTTTGGGATTATTCTGAGAAAGGTGAATTTTCAGTGAATAGTAAAAATACAGTTTTAGGGTTTCGGTATGTTTAATGACATCATAATGGTGTCATGATGATGTCATGAGATCTTTTGAGGGTTGGCCGGCCAAGGGTGATGAATTATTGTTTTGGGGCCCCATGTGGCCTAACTCCATGATAAATGCCAATGGAGAGCACATGGGTTTGAGAAAAGCACATGTGAGGTGTCCCTTGGCCATTAATGCCTTGTCCCCTCACTTTCCCTATAAATACCCACCCTTTCCTCCTTTAGTTTTCACTCCCCAATCTCCCCCAACGATGTTCTGGTCTTCTTACCTTCCAAGGAGTCCTCCCAAGGTGCCCCCAAGCCCTCAAGGTCCAATCCTTTGAGTTTCAAGAGTCACGTTTTAAGGTAAGGGATCTGACCCCTCTCTTTCTTTTCATGTAATCTATTTTATGTCATTCCTTTTTTGCTCCAGATTTTTATGTGAAAGGATGTTATTTTATATTCCTCTTACTGCCCTTTCATTTTTATATGATGAGAGATCCCCTCTTACTCTCATCATTTCATTTTATGAAAGTTTAAGTGACGCCGTTAGGCTGCCGAATTTTTAAGGGATTCTTTCACCCTTCTCATTTTTCAAGTTCGATTTTCATGTCAAATCTTTCAAGTTCCTTTTTATTATGTTGGGGTATGATCTCTATATCTATCATACTGATCTCTTATGATCATATGATGAGAGACCCTATTTGATTTTTTCAATTCATTTTTGTTGAAGCTTAAGTGACGTCGTTAGGCTGCTGAATTTTCATAAGAGAAATCTAATTTTTTTCCCATCCATGTTTTTCATTTCAAATGGTATGTCCCTCAAATTTCCTTACCATGTCAGTATTTTCTTCTTATTCTTTCACCCTACTGTTTTATGGATCATTTATGAGTAGGTGACCCATGTCCCCTCTCATTTCAATGTTTTCTAAAACCCCGAAACTTAGCCGTTATGCTGCAGAATTTTCGTCTCAAAATGCCTCTCTTTTCTCAAAATTATTTTATGTTATAAAGTGAATACTCAAAACTACTATTTCTACAGGGGTATTCACATATATATTAAAATGTTCTATTTTAAATTCTGGGATTTACATACATGATACCCTCTTTCCCTTTTCGTGGGTTTAAAGTAATGTAAAGATCATGTCTTTAAAGAACTTTTTTAAAAACGTTATGATTATGAAATGAAACCCATTTATTTTATGCTATATGGGTTATTTATTAAATGTTTGATGATGATATATGTGGCTCACATGATAATAAAGGCAAATTTAAGGGTGCGCCCTGATAGCGCTCCAATGCATTGGGTAAAGACTTAATCTCTAGAGATGACTATTTTAACGACGCCTTGGTGAATAACCTTGGTAATTTTTAACGACACCTTGGGGATGGACCTTGGTGAAACGAAACGATTTTCAATATTAAATGTTGTAGCCACATCTTCAAGTTATGAAAAATGTTATTTTTATTATGATGTATCTCATTATTTCTTTCTCATTCCTTAAAGTTCTTTTCATGTCCTTATTGAAGTATCTCAAGTTCACTTGTAAAATGTTTCTCTTGTTTCCCTTACTGGGCCATCTGCCAACCCTTTCTTTTGATGTATGTCCCCAGGTTATGAGATGCATAATGAACATAGGATGAACTAAAGGAGAAGCCTTTCAAGTTTTTAAGAAGAATGTTTTATGTTTTTTTTATGTATTATGATCCTTGTTTCCAAGACACTAAACCTTAACGATCCTCAGTTATGTGTAATGTAATGAAAGTTTATGTTATAAAAGACGGGATGCTATAGCAACTCCATGTGACCCAGCATGCCCACGGTACCCATATGGGATGGGAACCACAGAAGATCAAGGTTAGTGGGAAGCAGATCTATATGACCTGGAAGGACCACTGTACTCGATAGGGGACACGTTATCCAGTAGCTATGGAGTTCGATGGTGTAATAACCCTTCTTATCCTTGACCTAAAGTTATACTTGGTGTGAGATGACTTGTGTTCTGTACTTTTACCATCGTGGTATTATCATCAAGGTGATGCATGTGTGGTACTTTTTCCTGTGTGGTATTTCTACCTTCATGGTGTTGCCATTGTGGTATACTACCCTCATTTATGAGATGACTATATCATGATAACATATGTATATGTAAGGGCATATACTAAAGTAGAGTTGATGTATTTCTTCATGGTTTTCAATTGTGGAACTTTAGGATACTTACAAGGTCTCGGGGTCCCTACAGAGTATCTTTATACTCACCCCTACATGAGCATAGCCTACACCTCGGTGTGTCTTGAGAAAACGATATATAGCATTGATCAGGGCTGAGGGAGCCTAGACTGGATAGTTCTCAGAGGTGGACCATTTGGCATGACGAGACAGAGGGACTACTGATTGTGAACTATACATACCCTTTATGTAGGATCTATGGTAGATGATCCAAGATTTTTTATCACCTTTTTAGCTGTTTGGAAATTTTCATTTGTACTTGTACGTTTCTAGTTGGGATTGTATTCTAGCCTTTTTTCTTTCAGCACTATTTTACTACAACAATTTACTTCATAGTTTCTTCTTGTTGTGTTCTCGGACCGTGTGTTTGTATATGTTTAAAGGTAATACCTTACCATTTTATGGAATCTTCCTTACGTTGCTAGTCCCCTACCACTATTCTATGGAAGGTAGAATTGGGGTAGTCACAGCACGAGACCTAGGGGACGAGTCGTGACATAATATGACATCCCTATGGTGATGGATGAATACTATCTAGGATATGAAAAATATCTTCTTTATGAACACACCAAATCAAAATTACACCAGTATGTCTCATAATGTGTAAAGGGTGATCCCAAAGAAAATACATAATCTCATAAATGAATTAATTATAATGAGATTTTGAGAAATGTTTATGAATGTTATTTCTTAAATAGAAATTATAAATAAAATCATACATAGAAAATTTCTTAATAGGAATAGGTGGCGATTTTTCCTGAGTAATGTTTGGATTATTCTCTATAGGGTCATTAGTTTGAGTACTATACATCCTTGAAAAATGATAGGAAACAATATTATAATATCCATGATTATACCTAAAGTCCAAATAAAACACATGAAGTAATAGAATCCACACAATGTGGTTATGTTTTGACTCTTTTTTAGACAACATGTATTTCAACGAAGAATAGTCTATATAAATAATGTAATTAAAACCTATTTTTTACAGACTACAATTTTCTATACAATAAATTTCATCAAAAACTCATTCATTATAGTGGTTTAGTTACTTAAGGAACCATCTATAAACCTTCTATCATTTTTCACCCAATGTAACCTCTTATAATTCCTTTATCCTAAACATTTTCCAACAACCATATCACTTGCATCACTATTGATTTCAAAGGGAAACATCCTATCATCCGAAATGATAAATGGTTATTAATTGATTTTATTTATATATATATTATATTTTTTGTAATATTTTTCTTCAAATAGGGAAGTTTTATTTTTTTTTCATAAAGGATCACAATGGATTTTTAAATTTTTTAAAGGTCTTTAATATGCCTACATTAAAAAAATTCATTCCCCAAATTTAAAAAATCTTATGTAAAATTTTCTTGATGAGGTAATTTTTTGATTATATATAGCCTAGAATAATAAACCAAAATACCCCTACAAGATACCTTATGATCTAAAACTATACCATCATTTGCAAGAAACTAAATTTAATCCCAATTTAATAAAATATTGATCTATAACAATGCCTCTAAGTACAGTTACACATTTTGAAAGAAGCTCTAAAATGTGATCCCAATAATGACAACCCCCCCCCCCCCAAAGCACCCCAGTGATCCACTAAATCATTTATAAATCAATAGAAATCATATACATTTGGAATATCGATGGAGAACTACAATATATTTATGGAATTAATCAGTTGGAGATTATTAAAAATTTTCATGTGAGGATTGTATATTCCTAGTCTTCTGGTGAAATGGGGACCTCATTTTATCCCCAATACCCATCTATAAAAATATATCCATTTAAATATATCTACTCAAGAAGTTTATATAAAATTTAATGAGAAAACGATATGTCATAGTTAATAAACTTATCATCTATTAATCAATAAAAACTCTCATTTTTGTTACCTTCCTCTATTTAAATATTTTATTATTTTCCTTGTTAAAAATAGTGTTATATCCTTCACTTAGAACTAATACAACCAAAATGACCCATTATTGATTCTAAATTACATAAATTATACCAAAATATAACGTATTAATTAACTCTTCTCTCACTATCAATTTTAATTTTGGATTCAGTCTCCATTTACCCTCAAATATTGGTTTATGGTTAGGTGTAATGGGGATCATATGCATGTAATATGACGGGATGATACCATTTTTTATTACTATGTATCTATATATTATAAATTTAAACATTTTTAGAACACCCAATATTTTTTACACTTGATATTCATTATGTTAAGGTGTGATAATAACTAATAGTCAATAAATGATTATTAAACTGTACCAATAGTACTTTAAGCTCAATTTTTTTTTCTTGTTCCATTAAAAAAATAAAATTAGGATTAGGAGCTCCAATTTTCTCAATATAATTATGAAATTATGTTTTAATACTAGATATATTTTTAATTTAAATATCATATTTATATCTTTTCTTATATTAATCCAATGTGGAATGGCTACTACAATAATGTTTATAGTTCATATTTCAATATGTTTATCAGAGAAACTCTATCATAATTTTCTAACAAATATTGTCTAGTAATATAAAATATTTTAACATTATTTGTATAAGGTTAATAAACAATAATTTATTCTAAAAAGTATTTATTTATAGAAAGAAATAAATGATCATCAACAACACAATTCGTAGTTGGAATTATTTTTCTAAATTTGAAACGATTTAGAAATTATAATTTTTTGATGTGTTGAAAATTTAGGGAATATAAATTTTAACATCGAACATAATTTCTTCAGTTGAGGAAAATTCATGTAATTTTCCTTTTTACACTAATGGGTCATCGACCTATAAAAATTCTACCCTTTATTACTTCTCATAAAATGTGTGTTCTTCAATATTTTCAAATACATTATATTCATGTTGTATATAAGTAAATATAAAAATTATATGACCCTTGTAAACATAAATAAAAAATATTATAGTGGTCTAGAAATTCATTCATATAATTATGGGATCATATTACTCTCACTCCATTTCTATGAAAATAAAATAATCCATCAAAAAACATACCAAATCTAGCACAGAAGTAATGTACCCTTCCTATTGTATGTGTGATAGATCATACTACTAATTGAAAAATTGTATTGGTGGGATTCAACTCACCTAACCTCAAATATTAAAATATACAGTAAGGTAGAATATTTTTACATGAAATAATATCTCAATAAAAATTAAGATGTAAAATATTCACTGCAGTGTAGGGAATGAAAAAATTCCTTCGATCATTATTTTTGGTGGGGGATTTCTTTTTTTTGAACAATACAACAATCTTCTATGAGGATGTTTTTTGTAAAATATTCAAGAGTTTCTATATTTGAAACTATGATATGGAGAGATTTTAGATACTATGAAACAATAATAAAATATTGGATGAATGGAATTATTGAATAGAGATTATTGAAAATTACAATGAAATTGATAAGTTAAGGTTTTTTATTATTTTGTGTCAGACTTTGAGATAATCAAATAAGTTAGAAGAAAATTAATCATAGAAGTGGGTATACCTTCAAACTCATCAGGATTCTACCCCCTTGTTATTTTTAGTTTCAGAATATATTGTCATATTTTTTAGGTGAATGAGTTTTATTTTCTTCATTTTCTATATTTTCATTCATTTTTACAGATTTAATGTTACCTAATGTTTGCGTTACAAAATCTATCAGATTTATATTTTAAAATTTAAAAGGATTATTATCATCTTACCTTTTAGGTTTTAAACAACCTATCAATGTGACATTCTTGGAATTAACTATAGGGTTGACTTCAATTATGCCTGGTAATTTTCCTGCATCCCTACATAAAAAATCCTTACAATGTTGAATAATTTTTGTTTTAATTTTATATACATATTATTGAAAATATATTTTTATAAATCAATTTCTTACTAATTCCTTGAATATGGGATATTCATCAGAGAGAATTTTGTGCATCAAACCCTCATGCGTCTCTTCATATTTTTATGGTTAGACCCTTTTCTTACGTTGATAAAATTATCAAGGGTAAAATAAAAGGGTAATGGAAAAAGTAATAAAAATTATTTATTCATTCCATGAAATGTTTCCATGATTCTTATAACCATGGTTATATCTATTTGAAAAAGGAACGTCATTATTTGAGAAATATGACTATAAAAAGAAATATATAAATTCTCAACAGGATGGGAAAGGAAATAAATATTTGGAAAACCAGGCACAATTAGATGCCACAATGTTTTAATTTATATCTAAATGAGTTTTAATGATTAAAATTATAGATTCCAAAAGAATGAAGATCAATATTTTTTAATATAGTTTAAATATATAATAAATATAATATTACTACATGAAAATTATGTTGATAATATTTTGAATGTGTATTAATTATTATTTTGAGTTCTTCAGTAACTTTATCTAATAAATCTCCACTAGAAGGATGGTCTATAAGATTATTATTATAGGTGAAAATTCCATTATAAAAAATGTTCCATTTAGAAATTTGAAAAAAGTAATGATTAGGAAATTGTCTAAGGATACAGATAAACCTATCCAATATCTAATAGAAATAATCATTATCTTCTTCAAAAAACATGGTTGTAGTATACCAAATATCTATAGTATTATTACTAGGAAACAATTTCCATATAAAATCATTAAAAATATGATCCCATGTATTAAAAATTTATTCTTTTATCTTTTGGAACCAAGAAGTAGAATTTTTATTTAATAAAAATGGAAGTAACAATAAATTTATCTCTTTCTCACTCTAAATACTTATATAATGTTGTTATACCAGACAATAAAAATAGCCAAAATATTTAGAATGATTCTTTATTAGGAATACCAATAATTTATTCAAGCATGTAAAATAAGATATATTTGATTCCATAGTCTCTAATGAAAAAATACAAACAAATAAATGAAGGGTAACTTGGGACTATTGGAAACTATAACTCTCCAAGTCCCTGTCTCTAACCATTAAGATCTCTATGTGGAGGTTAAATAAAATTTTACGTTGATTAAGAAACACCATATTATCTTCTAATACAATTTGACCTTTTGAAAGAAATATAATGTTATTAGATCTTAGGAATTAAATTTTATAAACATTATTAAATGTTACTATGGACATAAAAACAAAAATTCAATGATTATATTGAAAAATCCTTTGATGAGGAAGAATAACTAATTTTCAATGAATATTGTTTTACAAAAATTCATCATTCTTTATGATTATTTTATTGAATTTACAAACATGTCCTATGAAGACATTTTCCAGAAATAGCTCCATAAATATTGTTACCATCCCTTTAAAAGATATAATTATATTGTTTTTTAATTCTATGAACATTTTTCATATATTTTAGTAGGGTTTCAAACCCATAGTAAAGGATAGTTATTTGTAAAAAAATAATATTTTAAACATTTATAATGGAATGTAAATAACTACTAGATAGATAGAAAAAATAACCAAGGAGTTACAATGATAGAAATTAACAATTGAGGATGAAGGTAGTAAAAATATGGGTGGAATATATATATATATAGAAAAGACAGGGAGACATTATTGGAAGGATACAGATGATTCACCATTTATTCAAATATTTTTCTTGGCCATCAAAAATTTAAAAGAAATAACACCTAATAAAATTCTCGAGAAGTGAAAAATAAATTTGAATCTTGCTGTTACATAATAATTAACCCAAATAAATGAAAATTTATCCATGATTTAAAATAAAAATCCATCTGTCAATAAATTTCTATGTTCCACATTTTCATTAAAAAAATAGTGAAATTTATTCTCGATGAAATATTAAAAATTTTGAAGGAAAAATAGAAATCAAAAGTTGAAATATTCAAAAAAAATAAAAAGAAAGATATGAACACGTGTAGTCTAGTTTACCACAAATAAAATTATATAATATAATAATTATTATCTAAATAATCAAAAAAATAATAATTAATTATAAAAGCAATGAATAAAATATGTGGGGGAGAATAAAAAATATTTCACTCATATTGATTAAAAAATTTACTCTCTAAACCCTATCATAGAACCTCGTA
Organism: Viscum album; assembly: GCA_963277665.1. NCBI lineage: Eukaryota > Viridiplantae > Streptophyta > Magnoliopsida > Santalales > Viscaceae > Viscum > Viscum album. The sequence continues at coordinate 63,561,770 of OY728151.1, read as the reverse complement.
AAAATTGATACTTCACAAAGACTTCAGTATTATGTTTCTTTTAGGTATCATCTCAAAAAATTTCTTATGTACCTTTAATACATCTTAATTGTGTATTAATTTCCATTGTTTATTATGAGGTGATATATTAGTTTCATTGATTGGCACCGGTCTTTAATTAATCGCGGACTAGATGGAATTTTTAAAAAAAACTCGATCACCAAAATGTGACTAGGAAATAACCCCATGAAACAAAATTTAAAATTGAATTTTCTCATAGATTTACTAAAAATAAATCCAAACCCTAACAAAACTTATAATATTTTCATTCTATATTCATAGATATAGAAATTCCAGGATATTCATAATCCTTAATCCACAACCCATAACCGACTCATCCTTCATTCAAGATTTCTCCATTTATTTTTTTTCATCAAAAATATTTAATATAAATTAGGATAATCACTTACGAGCATCACAAGAATTATTATAAGAAATATTTAACATCATTTTCATCAATCAAGTGAAGAAATTTTTTTTACTAAATAAATTCTCCCTCACAAACCAACCTAATTTAGTCATATTCACTATATAATTTCATAAATCACCAATGAAACATGATTATAAAACACCATAACCAATGAAACTGAATTGGTATATGGAATTTATATATGGAAAAACAACTATCCTATAAATAAATGAACATTGGTAAATATTCACCCTTTGATCTCTAACGGCTTCCAAACCCAATCAGACCTAGTTCATCTATGAATCATAGGACTCATCAATTCATGTAAATTATTTTATCAATGAACAATAAAGGGAAATACACTCATCTTTTATGAACATATCACCATGTGGTTGTCTTATGATTAATCCTAGAAAATCGTGAATTTTTTTTTCACCTACGTGCCTCACACATTAATGAAACATGTTTGTTCATCACCATCAAATGAGTCAATATCGGGTGCATAATTTCTCTTTATCTCATCTAAAATGAAAACCACTTACAAATATTTTTCCATTTGTTTGAACTTAATCTGTGGTTCATTGGATACATGGGTAAGATATATAAAGTCCTTACATATTTATTTTTATGTATTTATATGGGTTTGTGAGAAAACCATAAAGTAAAAAACTCCAAAACATTACTTCATATAAATACGATTATGTGAGAAGTAATGATATTTGAATATGAATACATTTGGATACATGAATGATGAAACGTAAAAGAAATTATTAGTAATTGAATTAAAATATAAGGTTTCCTTAATATTTTGTTACTCAAATCTTTTATTTCATTTAAAATCACAGTTATGAAAATAAAATATTTTTACAACCCTTAATAACATAAAATCAATAAATGATCCATAAAAAATATTTAAAAAATATTTATATTTCAAAAATCATTAGTTCCTTCAATTAATAACTATAATTAAGATTCCATATAAAACTTATATTTTTATGTTGATAATAAAATTTTAAAAACATTGTTAGTGAAACATATAAATGCCAAAAAATCAAGGTGACTTCAAGAATAAAATTTGAAAAAACTTTTCAACGAAGGAGTCCAAAAAATGGTCCTTTAAAACAAATGAATTTAAAAACCCATAACATTTCATCATTTTATTATATAATATAAAAAACATTAAAATAATATATAATTGATAATATTTATAAATATGAATAATAGAAACTCAAAATTTATCAATTTAATGAATATTTAGTCATCATAAGGACAAAAAATTGATGAAAATTATGTGATAAACATGAATTGAAAAGGAACCACATCACTGAAAAAATAATATAATTAAATATATTGATCAAGGGATTCATATATTTTTTATAACAGTGGTTCATAATAACTATGATTATTTTTAAGTAAATGTAATACTCTTGGTCATAAAAAAATTCTTTCCATACAACACATCATGGAATGGAAATTATTATTATTTCTTTATTATAGGCTGTTACAAATAAAATAAAAATATTATACATATTTTCTAGAAGTATGAGTTAAAAATAAATGTAAATTTATATCATAACTAAAAATTTGATTTCTATTTAGTCATATAATCCAACAAAAATATAGTAAATAAATAACAAGGTATATTTGAAAAATATATCAAGATATAAAATATATTCTTTGAATGAGTAGTTTTATTTTTGATTTAGGATGAAGTGATATATATAACGATATATAGGGATCTATTTTATTATATAATCATCTAGTGAATAATGGTTAGGCATGATCACTATATAATCATTTTTTAAATATTATAAATATTGATTAACAATTAAAAATAATATCTCTTATATATAAATACATAATTGATAACAAAATTATTATAATATGTTTTTATGAAATGATAATTAATTATTTTAATAGTTAAAATACTATATTATGACCTAAAAATGATTCTAAAATACTTTAGAAGTTTTATAAATAATATTTAGATAATATTTTTGGAATATTTATAATTTATCCATTATAAATAAAATATCAATTATAATACTAATTTTATAATTAGAATTGAAAAACAATAATATTAATGTTCCTGTTAGAATAATTATATACTTATTTTAATAATAATATAACCATCGCCATTAACCATTGAGAAAAAGTAATTAAACATTGTAGCAAGTATAAATATATATGTAATTTCATATGTTATTCCAAATGCATCATATAATAAATATAATATTTATTTGAATGGATTAATAATATTTCTTAGACAAAAATGACATTTTATGAAAAAAATTATAATTATAATTAATAATTAATATAATTTTTGAAGGATTATTTATATAATTATTATACAATATTACATTATGTTTATATATTATTATATAATAAAAAATTAATTAAATGGTGAATCATTATATTCTACAAGAAATTTATATTTTATGAATCATTTATTATATTTATTTAATATATATGTTTAACATAATTTGATATGTAATTTAGAAAAATAAATATCTATTAGGACTATATTCACAAAATATATCAAAAATAGAATCCCACACAAGGCGGTCAATTAGGTTTTTTATATATATAAAATTTTATATTATTTAGTTCCCTATGTTAGATCATGATCCCATTCTAGAAGGAAATATTTTTCAATATATCAAACTTTATATGCTTGATATAATGAAAAGTATGTAAAGTAAATGAGTTTACAATGAATTTATTTGGATCACCCATACTAAAATATATCCAAGGATATTACACACAAAATTTACTAAAGAATTAAAATATACTAAAATCAAATTATTAATAGATATAATATTTTCTAATGGAACACTATACCCCATGGTTCACTCCCTTTAATATGGGTTAACTATGCCGTACTACCCCCCAAGTAATGATCAAGTCACCTTAGACATTACGTTGAGTATATAATAATAAATAAATTATGAATCCAATTATTAAAGAATATTTAATCTCACCCACATGTTTTCATTCCAACTAATTAGAAGGAAATTGATCCTTAATAAGACTCACACCAAGTATCAATAATAATGACCCCTTATACGAGTTATACATGAGAAAAAATTTATAAATTTACTAATATATATGTTGTAACTAAAAATAGAAACCTATTTATATAAATCTATTATCATTTATTCATACATATATGCATGTTCACCCCTATATTTTATGAAGAATAATTTTAATAACTATACGCTTACATAATTTTAATTCAAGATGTTATTTCAAATTTTTAGTGTGTCTTCCAAATAAAAATCAATAAATACCTCATGACTCTCACAATGCAATATGTATTTACAATAACTATATAGGTTCATGATATAATAGAAATATTTCATTATATTAATAAACTATATTTTCCATAACTATGAAGCTTAATTCAGTACATAAATGGATCGTTTAATATTTCAACCATTTTAACATGTTTTGAATCCTAAAATCCATAAATTTGTAACTCATAAATAGCCTTAAATAAATTATGGTTATCAAAAGTATATTCTCTATCCATTTGGTATATATCAAAACCATAATGATCTAATATGAAGATGATTTCTTAAATAGACATTTTTACCACTTATTGAGAAAAAATATCTTTACAATAAATACCATTATTTAATTTATTCTATTGTTCCACAATGAGAGTTCTATAGGTGGAAACTAATCTATTCCTTTCTTTTTTCATAAAAAACCACACACGAACCCTATGAGTCAATATCATTATTTTTATAAATAATATTCAAAACATGGTTAGTGTATTCCATCTCTATTATCATGAATTCTAACCAATTTTCAAAATCCTAACCCTCAATGGAATTATAGCTGATAGGATCATATTTTAATAATATTATTTCAACATCATTTTACATTTGAAATTTATATCTATCAGCCTCCTAATAAATCATACCAAACCGTTGATGTTATCAAAAAACCGGAGTTGATTCAGTTCCCCAGAAAATTTTAAAATTTAAATCACCTTCCATATAAAGAAATATTCCTATTTTTTGTGAACTTCTATAAGATTAATTTCATCCAACTAATGGAATGATTTTTCTAATCCATTTAATGGAAAATTGTATTGAGATATAAACAATTTTTTTTAATATTTTCTAAATATAAAACACATAATATCAGTGTGTTATGAATTTAAAATAGTTTATCGAATTTAGATAAAAATTTAGCTAAACAGAATGGTCATGCATATTCTTTACAATCCCAAATAACATGAAATGAAACTTTTGGATGTATCTCAGTCCATGTCTTATATAATGTCTTTATTAATTACTTAGATGACATTTTGTTTACTATAGAATTTTTTAATTCATTTTTATATCCTTATAATGTTATATAAATTTCACACTAAATCATCATTGAATAAAAATTGTTTAGAAATATATGATTCCATCACATAGAAAAATAATCCACATATGGATTCAAGGATGTGTGAGTTGAAAAACTATTCAATAATATCTTAAATGAACTATAAATCCCTAACTGATGTATTCACCACCCCTAAATCATTGTAGAATCATAATTAAATTTCCTAGATGGTTATATGTAATTTTTTATCTTATTAAACCTTTAAATATCTTAAAACACATGTCTTATACTAAACACATAACCATTAAAACTAAAATAATACAATATATATACAAATAAAATATTACTACCACTTATTTGTATACTAATTTTCCCACATACGTCATATTGTATTCTGTTTAGTAGTCAACAAACACTATCATAAATTATACATATTGTGGTTTTGAATATTTTTTAAAATAATTATTTTATTTATATAAAATATTTATAATAGAATTGTTTTAAAAGTTAGTATATATAGAATCATTGAATATATTTCTCATTTATATTCCCTAGGTGAAAATCAAAATGAAAAATATTTTTAAAAAATACCACCTTACTATCTAATAATATTTTTTATATATTTTATTATCCATATCCGGAATGTATAAACCAATCACTATATTTCAAATTCCATAAAACACATCAATCATGCATATTGTGAAACACTTATTCGGTATCATGAATAAACAATTATAATAATTAAAACAATATATAAAAATAATTTTTTGGTTTTTAGAGGGAATGGATTAATAATTTTTTCATTTTTAAAAATAATACACTATGAAAATATTGATCTTATGTGACTAAATTCAATGTAATAACTCATTCCTCATGATCAATCGTTAGATCAACTAATCCATCAATCAATTATATCGTATTTTTTATCCTACGTGTATCTCAAAAAATTCATGTTACACAGCTGGTATTAAATATAAATTTGTTAAATTTATAAAAAATTAATTTTTATAACATTTAAGTCCTTTTAATGTGAATTATTTACATTAGGAACACATCAAAAAAATATATACCAATATACTAAACTAGATGTGCAACTAATAATGGATATAAAAATTATTTTCATGATGAATTCTATATTCACTAAAAAGATATTTTTATTATATGAGTATCATATTATATAAAATTTGAATATGGTATTTCATTGTAAATACTCATACTAAAATTATGACCACATACATCATAAATATCAGCAAAAAAATAACAATATTTCACTAAATTTTTCATCCAATTTACAATTCCTATAAAGAATTATATACTTCAGTATTATAAGACAGAAAAAAAAATTGGATTTTTTCTTGTAAATAAATTTTTTTCATTTGATAAAATATATTTAATAAACACATAGTTTAAGTGAAACAACACTTGGTTATTAAGGATATATTCATAACCATCCCATTAAACTTAAATTTTCCACTTCTATGTTTCGAATTACAAAAAACCGACATACACGGTTGCGATCAGGGTGATATTTGGAGTCTGATAGAATCAATTTATTTTTCGTTGAATAGAAACATACCCTTATTAATAGAAACACACCCTTATGAATAGTAAAATACCTTTATGAATAGTAATATGACACTTATGAATGGTAACCTTACCCATGCAAGTATAAATAAATGTAATCACCTTAAAATGAAGATGAATATTTTAAGTGTTGGTATTTTTTGATTAAATAAATATTTTAATCAAAAAATAAATTTATCATATTTATAAAATTATTTTTTAAAAAGGGAGTACATTTTTGGATTCAACATTTTGAAAAATGGTTTGGTTGATTTTATGCGAATTTTCTGGAATAGTTGAATTTTTGGTGAATAGTAAAATGCATTAATTTACTATATGAATACATGATAATTTAAATTCACTATTACTAGAATCCTGAGTGATGGAAGAACTAAATTCTATAATTACCATGACTTTTTACTATTCTAGGTCATTTATTTGGCACTATTTCTTGTCTTAGGGTACAATAAAAAATTAATGATTAAAATATTATGAAAACTATCCCCCCCTCTACTATATAAACCACCCATAACCCCCTCTTCCTCCCACACCACTCAAGCTTTGATAATTTCTTAAGCTCTTCCAAATTTTCTTCCCAAGCCCTCCCCCCACATCCAAGTCCTTTTGGTCTCACCAAAAGGCCAAAAAATGCCTTAAAGATATTCTCAAGGAGTACTGAAGAGGTGAACATCACTTCCTTTTTCTTTCTACTTATTTTATAAGTTCCATTAATTTGTTACTATATCCTCACCCACCTCACCCAAATGCTATGCTAAATCTAGTACCTAACATGAACTATAATTTTTTTATGGTAATGTAATATTCCATTATCATATTTTCTTTTCCCCTCCTCTAATACTAAAAATAAAAATAGCGTCCGATATGTGTTAATTTATGACATTAAATGGAGGAAGGTTTGCAATTTCTATTAATATCATCAATAATGACCATAAACCATTTATAATGGCTGAACCAGATGATAACATATGTATTTTATCTCATTCAATGATCTAGAATACTTACACACATAATATAAGATAATAATACAAAACAAGTTCATTGTGCACAAAACCACCAAGTTAATCCATGAATTTTTCATTAACATTTATCTAACAAGTCAACCTCATAGTATATGAAGAAAATCATTATAAGAACATTTATTTCACTTTAACGTCACTAACAATATATATTAACAATTCTATATGTTTAACCAAATTTAAAACAATCTTCCATTCATGAATACAAGTAAGTAGTCACGAAAACCATGGAATAAAATGCTTCCAAAACAATAACATTGATCCTTGTAAAAACATAAGAGGGAAATGAATGAACTTAATATGGTTAAACAAAAAAATTATATGAACATGAAGTTTGTTAATTATTAATTAATGAAAATAAATTTTATTATATAGGTTCTTAAGATCAATCCATGAATACATTCAGGCATAAGGTAAGGGGTTTCACATATCACTTTCAATTCTTTGAGATTTCCATTACTGCCACATATTTCTTGTATGTGGTATATGTGTACTTCCATTCGAAATATAATATCATGATTCTATTTATATTCAAGGTATTATGTGATTCATTTGGTGATTATTTATTCTTGGTCAAATGATTCAATTGATTACATTGTGGTAAGGGACATTGTCTCAATTTCCATTTCATTGAGGATTACTTGGTATTGTGCACCTAATCATTCCTATATGGTGTATATACTTCCCATTTGAGATCATTTTTCATATAAAATTATAATTCTAGTAAATATCATTTTTCTTTTAGCATGGATATTTTTATATCTTTAAGCCGTATATCATTTCACATATGATGATTATTTGGAATGTTGATTTAACTTTGGAAATATTGATGAATACATATCCTATAATCTATATGGATATTGAGAAGGAAAATTTAAATTTTATTTAATATTATTATAATGAATTATTTGGACTTTTAGTGATGGTCAGACCCCGCTATAGCCCCTTGATGCATCGACAGTTCACATGAGAAAAATCAGGTGTTAAGAAACCCTTCGAGTATGTTTCCAAAAATTAGATGGGTTTATTCTAATAGACATACACCATTATGTAGTTATATTGTTATCATGTTCTAAATACATTACATCAAATTTATAATAAATTTATTTATTCAATTTTAATTATTACTATAAATGAGGTTTCCACTCTGAAAAAATCTATTGATTGATTTTCATTTTTAGTTTATTAATGGTGTGTGTTATTCATTAATTCACCATTCCATATTGAATATGCCTATTTTTTTATGATTTGGTAATTTTTTATTCATGATTACACTATTTTTAACCCTTATTGATCATTTGATATCAGTCCATTCATTTGTTTACCTTTAACAAGTTATGAAGAGGAGACTATTTTTTCAGTTCTCATGGATATAAATTATTATTTTTATTATGTCTCATATTTGTTTTCCTTTACCATTGTAAAATGGGATCCTTTTATGTATCTAGCTTCTTCAAGACTAATAAATTAATCGGGCCTTCATAATTTGATTAATTTTAATCATGGAAATGTAATAAATCAATTCACCGGATTCGTACATTTGGTGTCGACGCATTACAGTTGGTATCAAAGGTAGTTTAGTATGAACCTTTGGAACATGATCTAGAAAACATAGTTTATCGGACATAACCCTAATATAGACTACGAGGAAAATATTAGAAGACCCACCCAAATCATTCTTATGGAGAAATATATATGATAAATCTCAAGGATGAAATTTCTAATGGAGGGAATAATATGACACCACAAATATATTATGGTATGGTTCTCTGAAAAAACATTATATTCATTATATAGCCTATATTTCATAAATAACATAGTTTCTCTGTAAAACACATTTTTATTTATGATATAGTCATAACCTATCCATTAAACATAAATTTTCCACTTCTTTGTTTTGAGTTACAATGTACCGACTTACATAGTTGCGATCATGTTGATATTTGGAGGCTGATAGAATCATTTTAATTTTAGGTGAATATTAACATAAAATTAAGAACAGTAAGATACCATTATAAATACTAACATACCCATATGAATTGTAATATTACCCTTATAAATGGTAACCTTCCCACAAAAGTGTAAATAAGTTTCGGTACCTTAAAAATGAAGATGAATATTTAAAATTTTGGTATTTTTCAATTAAATAATGATTTTAATTAAAAATTAAATTTATAATATTTATAGAATTATTTTTAAAAATGGAGTTAATTTTTGGATTATACATGTCAAAAAATGGTTGTGGTGAGTGTTTTGGATTTTTCTGTAATACCTGAATTTTTGGTGAATAATAAAATACATTAATTTGTAGTATAAATACATTATAATTTAAATTCACCATTACTAGCATCATGAGTGATGTAAGTACTCAAATCTAGAATTCGATTGCATTTATTACTATTCTATGTCATGGAATCCTCAATATTTCATCTCTTAGGGTAAAATAATAAATTAATGACTAAAATATTAAGAAAACCCTACTCCCCTCTACTATATAAACCACCCTTCACCCACTCTTCCTCCCACATAACTCCAGATTCAATACCTGACTAAGATCAACCAAATATACATCCCACAACATCACACCATGTCTAAGACCTTCTAAACTCACCAAAAGGACAAAAGAAAAATTCCTTAAATAAATTATCAAGGATGAGTACTTAAGGGGTGTACATCTCTTAATTTTTCATTCATCTTCTTTTACAAGTTCCATTATTTTCTTGTTCTATCTTCACCTAACCTCATCCAAATTCTATATTAATAATAGTAACATAAATTAACTCTAGTTTTATTATGTTAATTTAATATCCCATCATTATATATTCTTTTCTTCTCCTCTTATACTAAAAATGAATATACCGTCTTAGATGTGTTAATCAATCATATTCAAGGACAATGAGTATTCGGTTTCTATTACTATATTTAAGACAAAAAATGAAACCATTTTAATGATTAAACTAGATCATAATGTTTTTTAAGTCATTCAATATTATATAATCCTTAAACACCGATAATATAAGATAACAATACAAAACAAGTCCATTTTTCTTAAAACTTCCAAGTTATTCAAAGAATTTATCATTAGCTTTTTTCTAACAGTCCATCCCGATAGTATATAACCAAAATCATTATAAGTACATTTATTTATATGTATTGTAACTAATAATATTAATTAAATATTATTTATGTTTAACCGCAATTAAAACCTACCTCTATTCAAGAATATAAGTAACTTATCATGAAAACCGATGAAGAAAATACTTCCAACACAATAAAATTAAACAGCTTAAACCCATAAAAAAGAACATGAATGAACATAATAAGGATTTAAAAAATAAATTATATGTAGATTATGATATGTAATTATTAATTAGGGAAGATAAATTTGATTATTAAGGTTTTTAAGATCAATCCCAGAACACATTTGGGTATAAGGTAAAGGGTTTTTTCATCTCACTTTCAATTTGGTGAGATTACCATTATTGCCACTTGTCTGTTGTATGTGGTATATGTGTACTCCCATTTGATTTATTATATCATGATTACGTTTATATTAATTTATTTTTTTTATTAATTTGGTGATTATTTATTTTATTTCTCATATGATTCAATTGATTACAATGTTATAAGGGAATTGGTTTCAATTTCCATTTCATTGAAACTTACTTGGTATTGTGCACCTAATATTTCATATGTGGTGTATCTACTACCAATTTGAGATAATTTATCATTTGAAATTTTAATTATTATATATATATATATATTCTTTTATCATGGATATGATTATTTCCTTCATCCGTTTACCATTTCACATACGATGTTTATTTGGAATGTTGTTTTAACTATAGAAATTTTGATGAACTTGTATAAACTACTATATATGGATATTATGATGGAATATTTTACATTTATTAAATCTATTTATACAAAATTATTTTGACTTGCAGTGATGGGTGGGGCCTACTACAACACCTTGTTGTATCGATAGGACTCATGAGACAAATTAGTTGGTGAAAAACCCTTCAAGATTGTTTCCAAAAATCAGACGGGTTTCTACCCACAAACCCAATCTATTAAAAAGGAATAATGTTATTATGTGATAGATACAATACGTCCAATATATAAGAATTATATTTATTCATTTTCATTTATTACCTTCCACAATTTTTTCACTATGACAAAATATATGGATACGTTTTTATTCTCCTTTTATTAATAGCATGTGTTTTTCATTTAATCACCATGACATATTGACTATACCAATATGTTTATGATTAAGTTATTGTTGATTTAGTCTTATAATTTTTGTAACCCTTAATTATAATTTTATCCCACCACTTTCATTTGTTTACCTTCAACAGGTTATGAAGAGGATAATATTTATTGTGTTCTCGTGGATGCAGTTTATTACTTTTGTTATGTATCATATTTTGTTTCCTTTCCCAAAGTAAAATGGCTTCCATTTATGTATCTACTTGCTTCAATACAACTAAACTGATTGGTCCTTTTGGATTTTATTAATTATAATAATTCCAATATTATAGTGTAATACAGTATATCTAGGCTTTTGGGGTCGGGGAGTTATTGGTAGGGAACTTTACCAATCACAACACATATTATTGTGGCATAATTATACGTAAAAATCCTTCTATAAAACATTTGAATAATTTTTTAACCCTATGCCATTGGTTATTGAACACTAGGGGTTATACAAATTTTTGAAACCAAGTGAATATAATTGAACATATTTTCGTATCTATTAATAAATAATAAATACATGATGTGTTATATGATAAAATAAGTGGAAATGTAATTTTCCCATGAATGTAACTATATAATAAATCTAGGTATTAACATGATTATACTTTCAAAGGAACCTAACACCTAGAATTTTCATTGGGATATTATTTTTAACACCCTAGGTTTTTATGAACATTTTTTAATGAATTAATTTTATTTTATGTCCTTAAATTAAGGTTACATAATTTTTAATCATTCATTATATTCTAAACCAACATGGGATTATACTACCTGCAACACTGACATGGCTTATGTTATAAACACCATTATATTTCTTCAAAACATCATTTTATTATTATATTTATTTAAACAATATAGTTATAAAATAGGTTTTAGACATAATAATATAAATAGAAGATAATAATTTTAAAATATTATTTGTAATGGTGATGTATAAATAAAACATATTTATATTAAAACATATAGTTTTTGTTGAAGTCTTTATATGTTTGAGAATATTATTTTCTGAAATGAACTTATATTTATATTCTATTGGGAACAATAATAAAATAAATTTTAGAGTCTATTAGAAATATTATTTTATAAAATAAAATGCGTTCTTTAAATCATAATTCCAAAATTATCATAGTGTTAAATTTTGGGATTTTTCTAAAAAACAATATGTTTGGATGAATAGTGAAAAATCAAGAATTTTATTTTGAAAATACCATTTCATCTAATTTATTTACAATTTTTAAATTATATATTAATTTGGTTTTAAATTTTAATTATATAAATTTTTATTCAATTAATCCAACATAGGACACTATAACCAATTTCACATTAAAATTTGATATAAAAACAATTGAATATTTTAAACATCTTCACTTAAAAGAACACACTACCGTGACACATCTTCATGATTAATTTTAAATTAATTACAAAAAATTATGTGATTAAAATTGGGAAACATATATTCCATATTTTGAATCAGAATATTTTTAATTTGTTATATTTTTACCTTTGTTTTTGTTCCAAAGATATTATTTTAAGTAACTAAAATTAATTACATCAATGGAGGTAAAAACAAGATTACTTAGTAGTTAAACATTAATATAAAGGAACAAGTATCTTATAAAAATGTCAAAAATAAATTGTATAAAACATATTTCGACCATATGAAATCATGGAATAAAAATTGAAAATTATAGGAGACACATGAGGTAAGGGATACCTCTCAATATTGTTCAACTTTTTAAATTTAAAAGAAATACAGTCCTCTGCCACTATAAAGAGGGAAATCAATCCCCTCACTTATTCACACATATAAATCCATTTTATAGGCCAAAAAATTCAAATATATTCTGGAAAATTTTCCCCTTATTTATATAGGCCTCATTTGGGGCATAAATGCAACCAAGGAAGCATATTGGGGAAAACCAAATTGAGTTTCCCTAAGAAGAGGTAACATCTTTCCCAAAGATATTTTGATTTATTTTAATCATCCACACCCTAAATTATTATAATTACATGATTATATGATAAACACATTATCATTTATATACATATATGTTATTATTATAATTATTATACCAACACATACACAAACTTCCATAAAATGTGTAATGAACTTACTGTTCGTTTGTACGACGAAGTACCTCCTCATGAAATGATGTATTTTTTTAATTTAATACGAATCATGGTTGGGAATTATGATGGAAATATTGTTTTTATATGACATATATGATTTAAATGATTTATTTATTATTTTTTTAATTATTATATAAAACATACATTCATGCTTTCAATTTTTTTAAATATGATTACTTCGTTATGGAGGTATGCACTAACCTATCCTTAATGCGATGTGAATCATACTATGGATGGAATGTATTAATGATGGGATTATTAAATTTATATTATATTTATCAAATAATAAATATTCCATAACAGATATATACACATATTTCATTTACTTTATATCTTTCATTACGACAAGAAAATTGTAAACAACGTTCATGCGTACGTATGACCTACCCTCTCCAAGAATGGTCTATTCCATTTCTTATTTATTTATTTTATTGAGTATTATAAATTTTTATATACTGAAAATATATTATATTTATATCATTTTTAAAACATTTAAATAATTAAATTATAATCTAAGTAAGGGGGTCATCAATAACAAGTCAAAACATTTAAGAAAAACATCAAGGATATTATGGAAAATGTAACATTAACAAGGAATTATTAATAAATTTTGAATATAAAGTTTTAATAAAATAATATATGCTTTTAGAAATAATTATATGGTTCTTTTTTATATCTATAATGATCTTATATTTATTATATATGTGGTTTTAATGTTTACAATGAAATTGACGTCCTAAGGTGAGAGTTTTTTTATCCCCCATTTATTTTTATGAGACTTATGCCTTATTCACCATTCATTTAAAAAAATTTATGTATGTAAAACTCATGAGTTTATTATATTATCATTTTAATTAAATTTATTCTTATTTATATAACTATTTTATTATCCTTCTTCATGGGGTTTATGGTTCAAATGTTATCAAATCACTATTGTAATGTTTTCCCAATTTTCCTTCTTTGAGATACATGCCCTGCATCTTATGCACCTGTATTTTTCTATGTGGTGTATATATCACCATTTTAAATGTTATGTCATGAATATAATTATTTTAATTATATTTTATACATCATTTGATGTTATTATTTAATGGGTGTTATAATTCAATGTTACCAAAGTGGTATCAGTTTTTTCTATAATCTCATCATTTGCTATGATTGTTTATGATTATTCTTATATTGATGAAATTGTATGATCAATATCTATAGAAATATCATGAATTTAATTATTATCTGTTATTTAATGAAAACTTAATGTAATGATACCGATTTTACATTCATGTTACATTATATAATTAAGAAAGTGTTTTTATGAAAATTCAATTTTATATCTCGTCGGTTGGAAATCATTGTTCTTTCAAAACCGTGTTTTTGAAAAACATTTTAAAATATATAATATTATTCTACAATAATATTTAAAATAAATTTTTACCCATTTTTTAAAATTTCAAAAAAAATATTTTTTATATGGAATATTTTTTTTCATTTTTTCATTGAGGAAATTTTCAAATATTTTTACGGCGAAAAAAGAATTTTTAGCTTGTACAGATTTACCTGCTATCTTGATCATCATTTCATTTATTTTTATATGAATGTTTATAATATTTCATTTTATTAAGAAATATTTTTTCCTAATATTTGAAAAAATCATTTTTTAATGTGGTTTTCAATAAAATAATTTTTAAAAAATGTTTTTTATTCAAAAAGTGTCTTAAATGATTTGAAAATATTTCATTATATGTTGTTAAGGACATTTTAGAAGATTAAGATTTTCAAAATGTTGTATGAATTAAAAAAACATTTTAATTGCAGAATGGATATTTTAGTAAGAAATTAATGAAATTATTTTTATTATATTCCTTTATATTCCGTTGAAAGTGTTTTTTAATAAAAATAATTTTTAAAATGTTGTGTTTTAATGAGTGATTTTCAAAGAATGATTCTATTACTTAATAAATTTTCAACATGATCATTCAAAATCCTTCTACATCCATGAAAACAACTTTTTATATATTTTATCCTATAACATGGATATGATATTAGGATACAATTCATATCAATTCTCTGAATGTTTTATGTTTTCATGAGATAATGTTTATGGAACCTATTTCGTTTCCACTTGTAAAACAATTTTCAAAAATATTCTTATAAAACCCCTTTATTTTTTAATGGGATAATCATGTTTCATGGAGATTGAAATGAAACTCATTTATTATCCATGGGTTATTCATGTTTTGATTGAATAATATTTTAATGTGTTTTCATGACGATATAGAAGCTCTTTGAGCATTATTCATGACGTGGTACATTGGCATGGCTTATATGATATGTTGGCCAAGATAGCACCAGTTAATCCCATTACAGATTATGAGATGGGTTGTCCAAGATATCACCAGGTAATACCATTAAATATTATATGATGGGGTGAACCAAATACTTTTGAGAAATACATTTACATTTTACCTTAAGCGGTGACCCATATGGCATCATGTAATCCTGTTACAACTTCCATGATTGGGTGGTCAAGATAGAGCTGGGTAAGCCCATTATAGATTATACAATTAGTTGATTAGATATAATTTGGTATACCCATTATAGATTACATAATTGGTCATATATATATCTCACTCCAATGAAATTGGTAAAAAAATATATATCCTAAGATAATGATGGGAATAATTCGATGTGCTCGATCGAATCTGGGAAGAAGGTATATCCTGATCAACAATAAGTAAAGGCCTATGAATAGGGATGGTGTTTTGCCTATTCGAGTACATGTAGTCCCTATGAGGTTCACAAATACATTTTGGAATTAAAACATTCCTTATAGAATGTTATAAAATGTCTAGTCTTCTACCACAGATTACCTATCTTACTCATATGTATTGCTTTCATGGATTATTCAATTGATTAACTTATGATTAATGTATTATAATGTGACAATATTTTTTTCCATAAATCCAGATTTTATGATGAAATATCTTTCATGTTTAACCATATTGAGCATTTGAGATCAGTCCTTTCTTAGGTTTCCGTTTCCCATGTTATGGAGAATGGTATTATATAAAATCACTAAAGGGGAAGATCATTAACAGAGATGATTAATATAGTTCACCATCTTACAATATTATGTTTACATGTTTCTTGTGACACTAAAATATTATTGTGAATGAGAATATACTTTTTTAATGATATGAATATCCATCTAAAATGATGTAATATCAATTTATGTTATGATTCAGTCTCTATAGTTGGTATCAATGGAATGGTTTAGTCAATATTTGGAATATAGGGTGAGAAAAATTTAGTGATATCCCGGGGGGTATTTATATGGATATTCTTATGAATATATCTAGGGATAATCCTAATGGTTCATTGAGATAAAATTATGTTTTATGATTTTTGTATCCTATAAGTAATTTTTCATGATTATTTGGTTTTCTACTATGATAAGTGTTTCTAGCACAATTCATTCTTGTCAAAGTCAGTAGAAGTAACTAGATGTAACTATTTGAATGATGAGTGTTTTAGATGTGGAAAGTATGTGAATTATAAAAAACAATGTCCTATGTTTAAATCTCCTAAATGGAATGAAGAAGTCGATATGAGTATCGATTACTCAACTGATGATAAAGAGAAATCAAATGATATGTGAAAGGATTGGGATGTTCTAATAAAAATTTTTAGATTTAAAAATAAGAAGCATGATTATATTGAGGTTGAAGAACAATAACACATTATTTATATTTTATATTCTAGGAAAGGGGTGTTATGGAATAATATGATGAATCTCGAGTAATCGTCTAAGAATGAAGTTGGATGATTTAAGTGAATATGTTCTGGAATTAAAAGATTATGTTGTACAAATTATTAAATATATTTGTTTTTATAGTATAAGTTTTTTTGTTTTGGATTAAAAATGATATGTATAATGGTTATGAAGACATAGAAATATGATTTAATGGAATGCTAATACTTTTGGGAAACATAATAATAAAGGAAATTAAAATGTTAATACTTTCTTGATATTGAGATAATTATGTTTGGATAAATATATGTTAGATATGAATGAGCAAATTGAATAGTACTGATTACCTTGGAATTAATTAGGTATTTGTTGATAAAGTGTCCCATGTTATCATGGATGACATTTACATCATTTTGGATTTTTGGAATATATCCAATAATATTTGGAATAAGAAAGGATGTATGTTTTCAATATGGTTTTACGGAAACACATGTTATTACCATGTTTCAAGATAATACATGATAAAAGAATTCATATGTTTTAAGTGTGACAACTACGAGATATCCTGTGAAATAAGGGGAATAAATTATTATATGATTAAGTGATATTATTTCAAATGTTCTTCTAACTTAACCATTCATAAGGGTTATATGGAAAACAATAATCAAGAATGGATTAAGTTAAACTTTAAGCAAGGTTTTAGTTATTAAAATATTATCTTTCCATATTATGATTTCTTCATATTGGATAACTTGGGATAATGTTTTTTGATAATAACTAAAGATTACTAGAATGACCTATCATTCTATGTATGGATCCCATGATATATTAATTCTTCAGGAATGAAAAATTCACCTTAAATTCATTAAATAAGATGTCAAGTGGAAATTGATCATGGAATAATGGGTGATATTGTGCTGAAATCATATTAGTATATCTTATCATGAAAATGTTTCAAAATTATGAAAACGGTCTCAAAATAAATGTTTATTCTATTATAATCATTTTTTTGACAAAAAAGCAATCCTGAAGCCTATTTATGTTATGGATTTTTTATTGTTACCATTATATTATCCATGTAACCGATCACTCTCTATAAGAACATGATAGTCAGATTTTTCTTCCATGTTCATATTTTCTGTAGCCACCAATTTTCTCCTATGCAGAAACCCTATTATGAGATTACATTGTGTACCTGTTACATTTTTAACATTATATTTTTAAATAATTATTTTGTATCCATTTTTAGAATGTGGGTTTTTATGAAAGAAACATTCATGTCTTAAAAATTTTATAATCTGGAAAAATTTCAAGGAATAAATTCTTTTTATAGGGGGTAAAATGTAACACATGAAGTTTTTATGAACCATTTTTTGAATAAAATAATTTTATTTGATGTATTTAATTAAATGATACACCAATTTAATATTTTTTATACACTACAATAAGATAGTCTAGTGAAACATGTAACATCGACCTACCTTATATTATACAAAATAATGAGTTTCTAAGAAAAAATAGTTTTTTATTATAATTATTTAAATGATTTAGTAATGACATAGACATACATATTAGTAATATGAATATTAATTACTACTTTTTAAATATTATTTTAATGGATTTATATAAATAAAACATATTTATAATAAAACATATAAATAAAACATATAATTTTTGGTAAAGTCTTTATATGGTTGAAAATATTATTTTGTCAAATTAACTCCTTTTTATATCCTTCAATTGATAGAAATAATAATAATATTAGTCAATTTTATAAATATAATTTCATATTATAAACTGATTTTTTTAATTCATAATATTCAAAATATCATAGGGTGAATTGTTTAGATCTTTCTAACCAATTTAATTGATAGATTAATAGTGAAAATAGAAATTTGAATTCAAATATACTCTTTCATATAATTTAATTATATTTTTAAATTATATTATTGTTTTAAGTGTAGTTGGATTAATTCTAAATAATTTTTCATATTTCAGTTCATTAGAACTAATATCACTTTGAAATTGAATATAAAAACTTTTCAATATTTTAAACATTTGTGCATAAAAAATTGCTATTGGGACATGTATACAAGATATATTTTATATAAATTTCTAACACTTATGTGATTATAATTTAGAAAAATGGATTCCACAATAGAAATAAGTATAATTTATAATATCTAATAATTCAAAAATAATTTTTGAACAAAAATACTATTGAAGGTAATTAAAATTAATTATAGTGATTAAGGTAAAAAATAAGATTACTTATTCATTAAAATTCAATTTAATGAGATAGATAATGTAAACACTAGTCCAAAATAAATTAGATGGAAGTATTTATACCATGTAACTTTTTCAGTCAGTAATATACAATTATTACAGACAAATGAAATAAGAGAGACCTCTAAATAGTGTTTACCTTTTTATATTTTCAAGAATCAAACACCTCCTCCACTATATAATGGGAAAAATTCCCTCACTTATTCAATCCTCTAAATCCCGTTGGCTTAGAAAAAGATGAAAATATCATTCAAAAATACCTCACTTAATAAAATAATCCACCCTTTGGGAAAACAAATCTAACAAATGACTTTGTTGCTTACCAAGATGAGGTACCAAATGAAGAGGTAACATCATACCAAAAGCTCATTATTTTTATTTTCATTCTCTAACCACTATATTATTATTATTAAATTATTATATAATAACTTATGTATAAAAATATAATTATTTTTTATTTTAATTTTTATTCCCACACCTAAACACACATTCATCAAATGGGTAACGAACATATCATTTGTGTGTACGACTACCTCCTCGCGAAACGATGTCATTCTTTTTTCCTCTACCACCTATCATGGTTATAAATTAGGATGTAAATAATGTTTTATATGAAATATATAATATATAATATATAATACTAAAATTATTATATGTGATATATCATTTGGATTTCCATTTTGTGTAAAAATGATAATTTCATTTGTGGACATGTGAAGTACCGCATCCTCAAGTTATGTTATTTTTTCACACATCACATGGAATGAATTAAGGATGGATTTTGTAATTGTTTATGATATTCATAAAAAAATTATTCTAGTGGAATAATATATATATAACTAAATATATTTCATTTACATTATTTCTTTTGATAGGACAAGGAAATGGAAACAACATTCTTGCTTACATAAAACCTAATGTCTCTATAAAGGGTGAATTTGATTTAATATTTCAATCTATTCTAGATTATTAAAAAAACATATGTACTGAATATATATGTCATTTAAATCTTTTTTTAAAATTATTCAAAGAAGTAAATTGTGATATAAGTAAGAGCATCAAGAATAACAATTCAATCAATTTACAAAAAAAAGTGGATATTACCCGAACCATAATATTAATCTAGAATTGTTAATTAACAAGAAATATAAGTCCTACTAAAATAAGATATTTTATTAGATATAAGAATAGTTTTATTTTATAGATTTATTGTAAAACTATATTTATTATACATGAGGTTTTAACATATATGAATAATGACCTGACTTAAGGTAAGGGTTTTCTCATCTCACTTTTATTACCATGGGAATTATGACTTATTCAAAAAGTATTTTTATTTGTGTCGTGTATATAATGAAAATTAATTTATTATATTATTATAATTAAAATTACTTCCATTTACTTATTCATTTTATGATATTTAATTCATGGGTTTTTCGGTTGAAGAGTTACAAAATGTGCAAAGTAATTTTTCTCACAATTTGCCTTCATTTAGACACATGCCATGTTATGAACCTATATTTTTTATGGGGTGCATATACAACCCTTTGAAATTTTAAATCATGAATATAATTCTTTTATGGTTATTTTAATAATAATTTTATTTTATAATTTCATAGGGATTATGATACAATGTTACCAAATTGGTAACAATTTATTACGATAATATCATTATTTATAGAGATTCTTTATGAATATGCTTCCATCAATGAAATATTATTAACAATATCACAGGAAATATTATGAGTTTTATACCCCTAATATTATTCACAATATATTCAATTAATTGTTCCATTTCCAAAATTTTTTATTTATATAATTAATAATTTATTTTTAAGAAAATCTAACATTATATCTCTCTTCAGCCAGAAATATTTTTTCATCAAAAACTATTTTTTCTAAAAATGATTTCCATAATGTTATACTATTGTACAATGATATTTAAATTAAAATTTTAACCAAGATTTACTTTTAAACAAAATGGTATTTAAAAAGAATAATCTAGTAATTTATTAGGGACTTTTCTAAAAGTTTTTCAGTGAAAAAGGAACGTATAGTGTGTGAAAATTTATCTTCCTTCATTAACATAATATCATTGAAGATTTATTTGAAAATTTAAAATATTAAATTTCTATAATAAAATTTTTTCATAAAATTTTATGTATTGTAATGCATATGAATATGTTTAAATAGAGGGGTTGGGGTGAATTATAGGTTTAAAAACATTCATTTTTAACCATAAAATAAAATTAGTTTAATAATGTTAAAAACCAAATTTTTAAAAAATATATTAGGTATTTTAATGATGATCATACTATAACCTTCAGTCAAATTATAAAAAAACATCATCAAGTTGTGTCGAATATGTAATTATATGGGTTATGATGAGAAATTAATTCTATCTTAATAGAATGTAGAATAATAATCAATTAGCTTTGGTAATGTAATCAAATTTTAATCGTATTCACAATAGAAAAAAATTAAATCATATTATAGACAATAATATCATTATAATGAATCTTATAATTTATCTAAGTAAAATGAGAATTATCATAATCAAAATTCAGTAGGATAAAAAAATTGAAAATAGAAACATGAACATAAAATGTATGACTTTCTATAACATGAAGAAGAAAATATAAACTTGTAGTAATAAAAAAATATTAAATACTTCACTTCTTATAACCCAAAAGTAGTGGTATCATACAACCTAGGATAAAGGTAAATTTTTTTATACTAAAAAAAATTTGTCCTTACATTAATAGGGAAGGACCTCGATATGATTTACAGTTTCTATTGTCATCCCCGAAGCCGTTGATAAGACTATTGAATTTTATCACACTATTCTCATGGCCATTGATCATTATTATGATCAATATATATATTATTATCCTTAGAATACCCTAATCCTATTCACAAAATTAGATGCAGTGATTTCAATAGAATTTCCCTATGGTAAATAAATGACATAATGTAAGATGTTCACACATTCCATTTGAAGACCTATCATAAAAAATATATTTGAAAAAATAGATGGATTTTATTATATAATGTCATTACGATAAATTCTATGAGTATGAGTCTTATTTCTATCTATCCCAATATCAATTTAGCTTATGAAGAATATTGTTAGTAGTCAGTCAAGTTATAAAGTCTTAAATCTTTTTTCATAACAGTGTGTCCGATTATTATCAGTTTTATACTCAGTATGATCATCATAATAAGGAATATTTAGATTATATTCATGAATAATTTAAAACTATTTCTATGTATGTTAAAAGTATATTTTTCTACAAAATCACTCTAAACACAATTTGTATATAAAAGCGTTAGTATTAAAAAATTTAAGAAAGGGTTTTTCATTTTTGAAACAAATGAAATAGAAAATTCATAAAGAATGCTTTGATTAAATAGTATCCCCATTTTTGGAAACCACAAACCACAAATATTAAATAAAAAATAACATTAAGAAACATTATTCCAATATTCTTTTAAAATATTCATATTCATAATTATACATTAATACTTTTCTCCCATGAGTTTATAACTCTTCTAAATTTAATAGGGAATATGATATACTTCCTATTTGGATAAGAACTCCCCCTAAGGATCATATTTCTACTTGGGATGTATCCTCTTTAATAATGTTTCCCTCCACATAAATAAAACGTCTCCCTATTTCTATAATATTATCCACTTTGTGATTTTAAAATTGGAATTGAGTGCCTTGAAATACCTAAAATGGTTAGAAAAGAATCTATGCAAAACAAAATAATGAAATGAATAAATGCCCACAAGAACATAGGAATGAATATTTAACCTATTATAATTAGTAAAATAATTTATAGAAATTATATTTGGATGGAAAGGTCATTCATTTAAGAAGATTCATAAAAAAACAATTGAAAAAAGAGTACAGAAAGAAAATTTTAATCTTTCTTTGTGATGGATTTTACAATAGTCTTAAAATTCTTGAATTCCATTCTACCTTCCTCTAGATTAGAAATAATTTCATCTTGATCCCAATTTTTTTTCATGAATCCTATGTATTTCATCATGAGCCTAAATGTTTTCAAACATTTCTCCATTATTATTATTCATACTATTTATTTATTCTCTATAGTTGTTATTCCCTGAAATATCTATGAAATTTATTTCCTTTTCCCATTAAAATATTTCACTTGTTAAGACATTATATCTAATGAGTTTTTTAATTTCTCCACATAAACCATGTTATATTCCATGTTCTTTGATAACTCATTGATATATTTTACTGATTCATTCAAATAAGGATTTATATATTTTAACACTTTTTAAAAAAATTAATGGCCATTATTTATATGATGAGACAACTTTTTCACCTCTATTAATGAATTTAAATTAGTTTTATAGATCTTTTGATGAGTTTTCAACTCAAATTCAACTATGATGACATTTTATATCATAATACTTAGTGAGTCAGATTTTTGATTGAGAGAATCATGAATAATCTGGAACTGAGACTTAGGATTTTGGAAATAAGGAATAGTTATGTCATGTGTTTTCAATTAAAGAACATTATAATCCTGGCCTTCTGAAGAAGATGTCCTAATTGTGTTTTACGGGACATGTTCATTGGTTTTAGTCTATTTTTTTAAATTCCCATTTTTATATTTCTTTTAAACTCATTATTGTTTTTACCCAATATTTATCCAACATATATTTGAATGATATCATCATCATCATCGTTTCCCTTATCATAAGGATCTATATCAGCTCCATTTTTTGAAATTTGGTCTCTATCATCCGTCTTTAATGAGGATTCATCTATTTGAAATGATGGAGAAAATTTCTTCTATAGAATATCAAAATTTCAATTTTGATTTCCTATGTAAGGAAATCAAATTGATTATTAAGCATAATTATGAATTTAATTCTATGATATTGGGATTATTTTTTCATTTTGATTATTTTCTTCACCATTACCTTTATCCTCTTACTTTCCATAAAATTTATAAATATCACATTCTTATTCTTTATATTATTCATCTTCATCATATTCTTCTCCATCTTCTCCTTATTTATCTATGACATTAATTTCTCCACTTTCTTTTTCTAAGAAATCTATTCCAAAAATTTGTATTTGCATCTATTATACTATTCATAAATAACATTTCCATATTGGGACCGACACAAAAGGATTATGATGAGATTTATATGGTATTAATTTTTTAATAATAACCATTAATATTATCTTATCTGGGATATAAGGAACGTTATAATTTACCATAGTGGTCTCTATAAAAGATTGACCTGTATTTGGATTTGAAGACAGAAAAAATTGGGAGAAGATCCTCACAATACTTTTATCAATAATCATACTAAACTTTCACATTCATGTTTCTTCTCTAGTTTTTTGTAATTTTATTCTTTTCATGGGTTTCAGAACCATGATTTCTAAATAAAAGTGCTTTAACTAGATTGATTCTAATTTGGGGATCTGTGATTTTTCTTTTATCCATTTTCTTTCTCAATTATATAGCTACTTAATTAAATAATTTATTTTGTGTCTTTAATTTTTGAGGATTTTAAGAATGATATTTCCTTTTCATTCTCTTCATTTCATGAACAACATTCTTATTCATTTGAACATTTTTCTATGATTTTTTAGAACATTCAACATATGGAATAGATTCACCTGACTTATCAACACAATCCTTTTTTTCTTAATAAAAGTCATACTTTATCCTCTTAAGAGTATCATCACTAATATTTATACTTTTATGTCTTCTTAATGTTCAAAAAAATTTCTATATTTGAATTACTCAGGCACTTAAGAATAATATTTTTCAAAACTACTAGAAAAATAATGATATGGGATATGACAGAGTTGTACTTGTGTTTATTAATGGTCAGAAAAATATATCCCATAATATATGCCTTTCTCATGTGGAATGGAAGTAAAAAATAATAATATTAGTGAACATAAATAAATCATAATCTCTTTTTATTGATATTATGAATCCTTGTATCTATAAAACAAAAATCCAATTGTTTTCTATTAGAGGAGTCACTTTCTTGACTTTATTATAATGTTCAAACAAAGAATTGTCATCTTTCATCATATAAAAAGGTCTCATACTATAATGTAATTTATGTGAAGGACATAAATCTTTTCCTTGTAAATGTATTTGTAGAAAATTTTAGAATTTTATATTAGAAATATGATATCATTTCTAAATAAATTGTGAAGGATATTATTTTTTTCATTATCCACAACAAAATTCATTGATTTATAAAATTAAATGAATAAGTGAAGAATTATTTAATCCTAATCCTCATCAGTTTAGGTAACAGAATGATATTCACATCTTCTAAATACTAGATTTTTATTTAGAAAACAATCAAAATTATCAAAAAAATATTTTTCCCTTAAAATTTATCTGATGAAAAACCATTTATTGAAGTCCATTGTTGGAATCACATTTGGATAAGATAATTTGGATTATGAGATAAAAATTGAAGATATTATGAGAATTAGGATGCAGATTTTTGAATTCTAAAACACTTTGAGATGAGTATGATATTTTTTTTTGATTGGTACATGTGGGTCACCCCTTTATATAGGATATTTCATGTGACATTTCATCTTCCAAATTGAATATAATGTTAAACAGTTGGTCTTCTCTGATCTAATTGTTTGGATTGATCCAAGGGATAATTTTTAAATAAAATGAACTCCTGATGTTTTCATTAAAATTTTTCATATTGGGATAGAATAAATTTATTTTTAAAAACAAAGAAATATGTTTATTAAATCTAAAATGAATTGTAACAACAACAATGATAATGAATGTAATGGAATATAACAAAAATAAAGAGATAAAATAATATATTTCAGAGTTGTAAAATATTATATATATGATAATTAAGTTTTTATTTAATTATGTTAAAATAATTATATTATGATAGAAACAAAAAATTTAATTTTAAAAGAATTGTATTCCAATAGTTTTTTGAAGAAAAAAATAGACACCGATATAATCAAGAAAATAATTTGAATCATAAAATTTTAAAAAGAGAGGTCTAATTTTTTTAATAAATTTTAGATCTAAATATCCATTTATGAATATAGACTCTATTTTTTAAAAAAATTAACTTGGAAATCCAAATAATATAAAAGTTTTAGGAAAATCAACATTTTGAAAAACTAAACAATTTTAAAAATAAAAAAATATAAATTCCCCCTATGAATTGTATTAAAATAATGTAAGGAGATTGTTAAAAAACAAGTAGATATGGATGATTACTTTACATTGATCATTCTTATAATATAATTAATACATTGCAATCTATTATAGGGTAATTTCTTTGTAAAAATATTAGTAAGTTATTCTTGAATTTTGATAAATTATAAAATAACATCTTTTTTATGTGTTTCATACCTAAAAAGGTGATGCCTAATATATAGGTTTATTTCATGGAAGTGACATGTAGGGTTATTACTTAATGATATGTAACTACTATTATCACATAATATTTGAGTTTCTGTTAAAATCATTCCATAATAAGAGACTGTGTGTTGCATCTACACAACTTGAGCACAACAACTTCCCACTTCGATATATTTGTCATCAGTAGTGGAAATTGATGCTGATTTTCATTTCGTATAGTACCAACAAACTAATAAATCTCATAATAAATGAGATGGTGAAGAAGTAATTTTCCTATCCTTTCTACATCCACCAAGGTCAGTATCTGAATTTTTTTAATTCAAAATCATTTCCATAAGAATTGAAAATTCATCAATACAGGGTTCCGTTTAGATATTGGGAAATTCATTTAAATTTATTTAAATTGTATTACTTTGGATTATCTTCATATCTTTCACATATGAATATATAAAACATTATGTATGGGTGAATAACTATTAAGTATAATATACATCCTATCAAAACTCAAAAATTTGTTCGATCTTTTTTTTTTCAAATCATTGTAAATATAAATATTATCTGAGGTTACAATGGGAGTAACAATATATTTAATAATAGTGTATACACAATTTTTAAGAAGTTATTTTATATATAGATTTTGTTATATATCAGAACCTTCTGGTGTTTACGAAATTTAAAAACCATGAATAAATGTTAACTCATCCATCATACTCATCACAAACTCAGACTTCATAAAATATAAAATATAATCTATTTAGGGTTGTTGATTTGATATGAATATAATTTCATCAATGTGTATTTGAACAATCATAGTATTTTTTGTAAAATTATTTTATAAAGAGTTGGATCCACAGCTCCCTTAAGATGATTGTATTGTAACAAAAAATGTAAACATATCATACAAAACTGTAGGAGAATTTTTAAGGCCATATAAAGCATTGGAATGTTTATAAACATATTATGGATGATTTTTATTTTCAAAACCATAGGTAGGTTCAATATATAATTCCACCTGAACATATCCATTAAGGAAATCACACTTCACATCCATTTAAAAATGATTCATTTTAAAAAATGTTGTAAAGGATAATAGAATACGCATAGCTTTTAATATTACTACCAGTGAATAGGTATCTTTATAATCTATTCCATCATATTGGTTATGAAATGTTTTAATAATTAATGATTTATTTCTAAGTATTACACCATTTTCATCACATATATTTCTGAAGAACCATTTTACCCCAATAATGGAAGTTTCTTTAGGTATTTCAATGAAGGTCTAGGATTTGTTCGATTTGACTTAATTTATGTCATCTTGAAAAACCTCCAGGCAATCATCATCACCTAAAGATTCATCTGGTTTTTTAGATTTAAATTAGGAATGAAAATGAAGATGTTTAAATTCATTTCTTATGGAAATTAATGTCTTAACCAGTTGATTAACATCACCAATGATACTATCACAATGATGATTCATATAAAACAACTGACATGGGTGTTTTAGAACCTATTTATCAGAATAATTTATAAAATATAATTGAATAAATAAATCAAATACAATTTATTTTGTATTTTCCTTATTAAATTAACCTTTAAACAATGATCAAGAATAAGCTTTATAAAACACATCTAAGGATATTGGATTGGTTGGTTTAAAAACAAAAGGATTGGTTTCACAAATATGACATGTACTATTTCATCAACAGTACAAGATACTTTGATAAAAACTCTTTAATCCTTAGAAAATGGTGGAATAACACAAAAATATACATACATCAAATTTAGATGATAATTTCTGTAAGTTATCATTCATATACTGGATGAATACTCCGCATCCAAATACACTGATGTAAGAAACTTTTTGTTTTTGGTCATTCCACTCTTTATAAAGGGTTTTATTAATAAAATGTAAAATTTAAATTCAATTTATATAAAAAATCAATTACTAAGCACCTTATCTCCAAAATTTTTACCAATTATTTTTCATTGAACATGGTTCTAGTTATTTCTTGGAGAATAAAATTTATTCTTTCAACAACCCCATTTTTGGCAGAGTTATAGGATCTGAGAATTTATATGACAAACTTGTTTTATGAAAAAAAGTTCCATAATAATAATTTAAAAATTCTCCACCATGATCACTATGAATAGTTATCATGGTATGGTTGTTATCATTTTTTTACTTTTGCTACAAAATTATTGCAATGAAAAAATCCTTCAGATTTTATTTCAAGAAAAGTGACCCATGTGTATCTAGTGTAATCATTGACATGAACAAATACATAGTATTTCACTTCAATATTCCCAATTTTTTTGGACCCAAAAAATACATGTACACTATCTTTAAATCATCCTAATTTGAGACATCACTAAAATATATAAAACATGACTTATGTTTCTTGACATATTTACGAGGGTCATAATATTTTCCTGAATCTGACATTTTCTCCAGTAAATCCTTAAATAGTTTTTTGGTAGTCATCTTACATATGTTTCTATGGTTATAGTGTCCTAACCATCTATTCCATTACCAAGATTGATATTACATTTCACTAAGTTATGTGAATTCTTGGTTCCTATGCTCTTTTAGTTTTAGTGTGTATAAATTATCATGCTGATGGGCAGAAAGAATGAATTAATCCTTTGAATTTTTTTATGCACATTTATCATTTCTAAAATTCATGAGAAAACCTTCATCAAATAATTTACTTATGATTATAAGTAGATTCTTAATACAATTAATAAAACATTAAAAAATAAATATTATCCAAGATAAAAATATTACCTATACCGATAATCTCTCCTGGAGCATTATCTCCAAATTTAACTTTTACACCTATCATATTTATAATATTTTTGAAATAACTCTTTGTGTATTTTAATATTTTTAGAAAACAAACTATAAATGTACTGTGTAATATTGTTTCTAGTATGTTCCTTATTATTCTAGAAACAAATTGATTAAACTTTTGGAACCCAAAAATTCATTGGTTTGGTGTAAGAAAAAAAAATATTGGGCAGCCACATTTTTTTTAAAATATGATTTGTGAATAACTAGCTATTGATTTCTATTAATGTAAAAATATTATTCTTCTAAACACCACATTATAATTTTGTACAAAAGGGTTCACTTTTTAAAACAATGTAATTTTCCCTAAAAAATAGTTTTTATTATAGTGTACCCTATTCCAAAAATAGTACCATTAGGAAAGATTTTTTTATACATTTTATAATAACCTCCCTTATCACAATTAATTCTTGAAAATAGTCTTCTTAAATAATATATTTCATACATTATTTTAACAACTAAATTCTTATTCTCTTGAATAAAAATTTCTTTATTTGAGATTTTCAATACGAGAATAAAATTATTCTTTTCAAAATTATCTATTTATAAGTCATTATAAATAGTATCATTTTGAAAAATATCCTTATCATGGTATTTAGAAATATCTCATTAATATTTTATTAAAACAATTATACATGAATATTATTTATCACGATTTTTAAAAACATTACAATATTCATTTTCATGGAGTTTGGAAAAACAGGAAACCTCTTCATATGAAGGATGATTATGATCCTATCCTAAAGAAATTATTCATCCAATGATTTAAAATTTTTCACATCATCGAATTAAGGATAGTTTTTAGTTAATGATAAATTTTTATGGTCTTATGCAGTACATAACTTAGTAATTAGACACTGATTTTCATTGATTATTCTAGAAGGAATACCTATTCTATTCTAATATGGATTCTCATTATATGATGGATTATCTAAATAATAACCTTCACTAGAACAACAAGAGTTATACACATTAATAAAAGTCATTATTTTTGACTTATAACAATTCTTCTAATTCCTATCAAGATGTTTATCATTTAGGTCTTTTCTTTTCAACTTCGGATAGTGATTTCAAATAAGTCCATCTCTTTTTCAATCATAACAGGTAACTTTGGAATCATTATTTTCATTATTATCCTTGAAACTTTTCTTATATTTATACTGGAAGTATTTATTACTAACTATCTTTTTCATCCACTAAGAAATATTTTCAAGTTCATTATAAAAATGTTCAGAATCACTATAATTGGATTGGATAAATACATTTTTCTTCTTAGAATACTGAACAACATTTTATGATGTGGGGATTTAGTGAGAATTTTTGTTTTATTGAACGAAACTCCACCACTCTTATTTTTTTCTCATAGTCTCTTTTTAATCCACCAGTATATTACAGAAGGGTTCAAAATATATCATCCAGATTGATATTTTTTTTATTTTTCATGATTCATCAACATATTTTTTTAGATAAACATTCACTGGGAATGATATAGATTATATTTTATACTATTATTTCATCATCTATTCCTTTCTCTCCAATAGATTTTATAATGTTTAAAATTTTTATAATTCATTTATTCATCATTTCAAAAGATTCACCTGGTAAAAATTAAAAAGCTTGATAGTCATGTCTAAGCATTCCTATTCTGGTTTCAATAACTATTGATGTCCCTAATTGAGTTATATCTAACTATTTATAGATACTATTAGTACGTTCACAAGAAGAAATATGACTATATGTGTTTCTAGTCATTGAGAACAATAAAGTATTACTTAGTCTGTAATTTAACTGATATTCCTTCTTTTTGTAATTGGTAAAAGATCTGAAATCCATATTAGAAACATTAAAATCATTGTTCATCATTAAAATATTATCTAATCCTATTTTGATAAAAAAAGACCTCATTATATCCCTACATTATTCATAATCATCACCATCATAAATTTGTGGTTAGTTGGGATTCAAATTATCTATTGACCCAAAATTAATTCCTGTCATCTTTAAAAATAGATACAAAAATTCATTTCTAAAATAAATGTTAGTGTATGAAGTATTTATAAACTAAATGTTTATAATTTTTTTAACAATGCTTGAATAGTCGTTAAAATAAGAAGTTCAAAAAGTATTTGAGTAGTGGAATCCTACTCACATACCAATTAATGGATCGTAATGTATATGAAACTGGATAAATACAAAATTTGTGGGGGTGAATTGTATGATTGAAAACATTCATTTTTAACCATAAAGTAAACATAGTTTAACAAGGTTAAAAAATTTATTCAAAATACATCTTAGGTTTTTAAATAGTTATCAGACTTGTCCCTTAGGCCTAATAATTTTTTTAATCATGTAGATTCTGATATGTATTTCCATATGTTATGATGAGAATTTCATTCCTTCTTAATAGTGTATAGAATTTCAATCATTAAGAAGTTGTAACATAATTAGAGTTTAATTTTATTCAAAGTAGAAAAGAATTTAATTATAGTAAACACAATAATATAATAATCATGAATCTTTTAATATATTAGAGTAATATGAAATATATCATATTTATCATTCAGTATAACAACAGAATTAAAAATAGAATTTTGAATATAAAATTTACCACTATTCAATTATATGCAGTAGAAAATATAAACATGTAGTAAAAAAGGAATTAAAAATATTACACTTATCTTAACCTAAAATGAATGGTGTCCTACTAGTTGGATAATGGTCCGTTCTTTTTACATAAAATAAATTATGTATTTCCCTTAACAAGGAAGACCCTTAATAATATAATCGGTATATCATGTTATCCACATGATCCCTCGATATGATTATCATATTTTCGAACATTATTCCTATTTTACCACAATAAATATGGTTATTGATATCTCACATTTCCTAGACATGAAATCCCCTAATAGTATTCACATAATATTATACAAAAAATAAAAAATAGAAAACTCTAAAATGATTACCTTGACTAGGAATATGATTTTTATGATTATAATCTTAATAGCTCTCAATAAATTGAATTTTTTTGAAAAAAATTGACAACTACCATACTATTCAAATGACTATGTATTTATAGTAAGATCACCAACAATCATATTTACTTCCCAACAGTATTATTTCTCTATGTTTTCTTCAATGACATGGAATGCTAGAACTCTAATGAATATATCATAATATAATGTACAACGTCATTTTGTTTTACCCCATTTTAAATTTAAAAGGTCTTCTGATAAGATTGAAAATATTTTTCCATATACAATATTTAAAATTTATCCAATCTAATGGATTTTCATACAAAATAATGTTATCATAATTCATATGAGTTTGAATGAAATTTTTATTTATTCTGATATCAAGCCCAATTATGAACACTACTATCAGTATGAGGTATAGATAGAAAGTATTAGATGAAAAATTATAAAGTTGGAACTAATTATTATCAATTACATAATCAATATAATAATCAAAATAGAATGATTTTTTACATTCCTAAATACATTAAAATTAATTATATGTATGGTAAAAGTCTATATTCTCTACAAAAACACCCAAAAAACACATTGGACAAAAAATAGTTACTAATAAAATATTTAATAAAGAGTTTGTGATTTTTGAAAAAAATTGAATCGTAATGTTATAATGATTCATCTGACTCAAAATTTTCCTAAAAATTAATTGGTTTGAAAGTATGATTAAATGAATTTTTTTTGAAAATATCTTTATGATTATAATGTTTTATAAATTATCTCCAAATATTTTTGATAATATTTCAAAGTCATTTTCAAAGAGGATTATTTCCAAAATAATATAGGAATTAAAAATAGTTTTTCATGTGGAAAATGTTATATTCTCAATACATATTTTAAAGTAATTTAAAAATATTCTTTTATATGTTTTTTAATGTTAGTTAAAAAAATTATTTTCAAAATTTTCTTGTTTTAGGGAGTATTATCAATGATATATTGTTTTTATTAAGAAATATTCTATGTGATCTCTCAAAATACTTCTTTATTTAAGATAAAATACTTTGATATGGTTTATGATTTAATTAGGATTATATCCATGTATACCATTAATATTGTATATTTGAATGGGTTATGTTTTTATGATAATATATTTATGGAAATCATTTATTTTCATTGGGTAAAAAAAATATTCAATGATATTTTTATGAAATATGTTTCTTTTTATGCAAGATAATAATGTTCCAGGGTTATTTACATGAAACCCATTTCATTTTCATTGGTTAATCCACTTATGAATGAAATTTTTTAATGTTTTTTTATAATGATATACAAGATATTTGTTCCTTTTTATGGTTATGGTTTATGGACATCGATTATAAGTTAGGGTGGCCGAAATAATTTCAGGTAATCCCATTACAGCTAATACTATGAGGTGAAAATATAATACCAGCTAATCGCATTAAAAATTATTTTATGGGGTGTTCCAGATAGAGATGAGTAGTCTCATTATAGAATATATGATGGGGTGGACTAAAAAATGTCAGGTAATCACGTTACAGCTTATACGATGGGGTGGCCTAGATAGCTCTAGGTAAGACCATTACTACTTATTTGATGGGGTAGCCTAGATAGCGCCATGTGATCCCATTATAGCATGCATAACAGGTGGGACCTATGTCTCCCATTATTTCATTGGGTAAATATTTACATCTCAAAATATAATGATTGGAACAGGTTGATGTGATTGACCCACAATAGGAAGAAGGCATAACCCGATCAACAATAAGGAATGGTTGGAGATTTTAGATGGTGGTGTGTCCTTCCCAGATGGTTTATCCCCCATTATGGGCCTAGATATTTTCGACAATGTGGCTTATCATGGGGTATGTATTTACATGTTTATTATTCTACCAAAATTTCCATACCTTTATCCTTTGTTATGGTGACATATATTATTCTCTAGATTACCTTATTATTCATGTCTTATGAACTACCAATAATTGTGTCATGAATCTTTATTATGATATCTAATATGTAGGGTATGATCTTCTAATTTTATAATCAGGTTATCATAATCTTGTGTTCAGGTTGTTCTTACATATATCCCTTGTTTATTCTTAATGTTCATTTGATCTCACCCCATCATTATGTATCCATTTCCTAGGTCATAAAAAAATTTTTTAAGTAGGATTGATAAAGGGAATTATATTTAAGAGATATATTGATGACATTTTACTATGATAGAAGATTTTATTTACATGTTTCCAAATAAAGAAAAATATTTTAGTTGTTTTGTATATACTTTTTTAATGTGCTGAGTATTCTTCAAAAATTTATGTAATATCCTTGTATGTTAATACTTGGTTGGTTTATTCTTAGTTAATTAATTCAAAAAAATATAAAGAATATCACTGTATGACATACAATTTATCTATACTATAATGATTAGAATGATTTTGTTTTCTGTTATACACCTTCAATCAAATTATTATATAAAATATTTTATAACTAATAATTATTATTACAAACCTAATATAAAAAATAATTATTTATAAATAAATTAAAACACGTCTAATATATATAGTAGGTGAAACCATTTCAAAGAATGGTTTAAAATCATAAACATTTAAATAACCTCAAGAGTAATTATGCGGTGATTGGTATCTAATCCATAATTTTCTATAATAGACCCAAGGTTACTAGATCGGTGGTATGTATTAACCAATATCCCACTATCTATAAATCAATAATCAAATGTAACATTAATTATAATCCAATATTAACACCTAAGAAAACAATAAAATATAATAGTCTTGGTTTAACGATACTAATTGATTTATACTACCTAGAAAATAACTATTATTGAATGGTATGATAATTATAAGCATGAATAAAAAATATCAAATTAAGATATAAAAACATTCATAACATAAAGAAAATATTTATTAATATTAAATATGTATTCAATTATGTAATTAAATAATTCAAATATTTATCATCAGATATTAATATTTTAAATATTGATAAATTCTATCTAAACTAAATTATATAATCCATATTTCACTTAGATTATTATCATCCCATTCCAACCAATATCCAATAATTTTTCATGACAATGTATTTACTATTTATAAAAATAATGATGAATAAGAATGAAATGATTTTTATTATAAATCATTTCAAAAAAAATTAATCAAAGGTCACATTTTGAACCATATAATTTTTTAATATAACTAGTTTCAAATGGTTAAATTTTCAACGAGTATGCTATTAAAATAAGTTTATTACACAAGAATTTATCATGGTTTTCGACATTGAAATATAAATACTATAATAAATTACTACTTTTGAAAAAATATTAGCTTATAAATCAATATTTTATAAAGATTTTTTTTGATAATAAAAATAGTTAATTATATCAAATCTAAACCTTTTTTATGAAAATATATTAATATAGATCGAATTTTTTAGTCTTTATGTTGTTGATTTTTTAATCAAAACTCATTATGAAACCACTAAAGGTTTTTTTGTGCATATCTATGGGAAAATAAAGTATAATTAAGCTCAAAACCCAACTGAATGTCCTACTAGATAAGGACATAGTAAAATGAAATGTGAAAAGTGTGCCCATCAATATCCATTGAATATATTTAATAATATTAATGGTGAAAAACCTAGATATGACATTTAATTTAACCTAGTTAAAGTAATTTATGTTATAAAATAACTTTGGGTATGGGTGTTGTAGTATATGATGATAAAAATGGACAATCAACATTGAGATCCATGTTGTTTAATATAATAAATGATTTTACATCATATTATATTATTTCATGATATAGTATGAATTGATGTTTTATTGAATATATGGGAATGTGACACCCTAACATAACTTTTATGTATGGTTATTCACTTTATGCCTTAACTAATTATGTTAAAGGATTTTTGTGATGAATATGTCAAAATTTAGGAATTATTCAACTTCGCATAGTTACATTGCATGGTCAAAAATCATGTATCCTAATTTTGATGACTGATGAAATTTATAACATAGGGGTTCTTCATGGATACCATAGGGACATGTAAATTGTGCTGGAAATCCATGAAAACAACTCAAAAGGTGTATTTTTCCTTTTGGATTCTTTTTTAATTTGTGTTTCCTCCCTCTTTCCACCAACATTGAACCGTCAAAATTAGACATGTCACCCAGCCTTCCCAATTCATCACTAGATTTTTTATGATTCATTAGAGATTCTTCACCAATATTGAATATATTTGATTCCCTACACATTATCTTTTGTTTTACATTGTTTTCCCTCTATTATATTTTCAACTAGTGTCCATATTTGGAGAATTTCCATTCATAGGGTTATTCAAAAAATTTATTTTTTTTCTCGTGTTTGTGTGCCCTTTTTTGAAACACAATAAGATGCTTGTGATTGAAGGAGGAATGATTCCATAACATGAAGTATCTATTTCCCATACAGTACCATATTTTTAATAGAAAATTGATTCCTTGATGTAATAAAATTATATTTTAACCAAATTAATTTTTTATGTGTTACATAGTTTTATGTTATCAAAGGTGACAATGTTATATTGGTTTTTTCTTTTGGCACCATTTGGTGAAATCATTGGTTCATTTGAAATTTGTTTTTAATGGGAGTTGTATGAATTCTAGATGTTTTGTTAAATTAAATTTATGGGTTTTAATGATTAAAAAAACTTGTTTGTATTGTTTTGATCCAATTAAGTTGTTTAAAATGTTGTTATCTTTTGGATTTTTTTTTAAAAAATATTTCCCATAATTTATGTGGTTCCAATGATAAAAAGAAAATTACTTTTTTTGTGAATACATTTCACAATATTTAAAAGGGGTTGATTAATAATAAAAAGTATTTCTCTATTTTAAAATGGGTGTTTGATTAATTTTTTGGTTATTATACTGAATGGAGGATTTATTTTTTGGTAATGTTAATACCTAATTTAATTGGTGATTTTATAAAATATACCTTTTGATCAAAGGTTATGTTTAAAATGGATTCTGAATAATATGTTTTGGGTCTTATTTGTTGCGTGAGTGAATTTCCCTTTTGTTCTATTTGGTTTCTAAATTGTTTAAAAAAAAATTCCCAAAACATGTGATATTTTTGTATAAAGAAAATGACTATTTGGTATTTTATGTGAGTCTATTTTGTTGTCTATCCTTTATAGCCTAGATGAACCCATTATAAACCATTGATTTTCCTTGTGAGTATGTTTTTGATGATATGAATTATTATTCTTATTTTTATGATAGGGTTCTGGATCATTATTTATAGGGTTGATTTGGAGGTGAGATTTTAGTTTAACTTTTATTTCCTCTTATCTTGGAGCGGTGGGTATATCAGATATTGATGATATTATGGTAATAGACACCAATTTTAATCCATGATACGATGAACCTAGGTTAATAAGTGATAATTTTAGTTATGTTTCTTTATTAGATGAATTTTATATGATGTCTATAAATTCATTGTTTTATATAACACCTTTCAAGGGGATTTTTAACTGATGAGGTTATGCAAGACAAATTACACGGATGTGTTGTTAATGTTTTTCATTTTGGCATTTGGGTCCACTTTTACACATTTATAGACTAGTAAAATTATTTCCAAGGTTTTTTCGAAATGGTTTTTAAATTTAATTTTTCTTTTTTGAAATATTATTTTCCACTTTTATATGTTCCTACTATGGTTCTTTTTTAGTAAGCATCATGGTTAAAATACATTCCTTGTTTGATTGTTGTTAGATAATTAAAATCGGTTATGGATTTTTATTTTTTTATGTATTAAATTTCTTATACCCATGACTGTGGGTTATGTCTATTAAATTTTTAAAAGAATGGGATGAGATACACTTCTTTAAATTCAATCCTTGGAATTTGATTCGTTTAAAAATTATTCTAATCCATGTGTGAGTTTTATTATTGAGGAGGGTATTTCCAAAATAAAATGTTTATCATGTACTTTATAAAAAGAGAGTGACTTTTTATAAAGATTAATTGGATGGACTATTGGAATGATAACACCTAGCAATGCCCTATTTGAGTCTTATATTACAAATATATGATTTTTTGGGTTTTCAATTGTCATGTTTTCTATAAAATTTTTGTTATGGATCAAATGATGGATTGATAATGTAATCCTTCTGGATGAGGGTTTTATTCTAGTTATAGTTCTCAAATTTGTATCACACATAGATATTTTTATTTTTTACCTATTTTATTTTGGCTCGTTTTGGGTCACATGGTGTATCAACTTTTTAAGATGCCTACTTTTCTTCTATTTACTTTATTTACTTTTTTTAGAAATGTGTAAATATCTCTATAAAATTGGATTTATGTATAAGGCCCCAGCCTTAAACCTTACATAATATTGAATTATTACAAGATTACACATTGATGATCTTTTCAGGTTTAGAGTTTTAGAGAATAAGATCATAAAACTTGCATTACATTCCACATTTAAACAAAGTTGTTACATAAAAGATAGTATTCATTTTTTCCCATCAACGAAAACATATTTAAAATAAAACATGGATTATTTCTTAAAACTTCCTTGACATTATCATCATATCATGTACCATTCCCTAGACCTGTGAAAAACATTTCAAAAACATGGGATGAGCATAAAAAGATCAGTAAGGGTTATAAAAATTATGGAAAGCAAACATGAGTACATATATACATAAAAATGAAATCATACTTTACCCATAAAACATAAGAACTTTAACATACCTCATAAAATCATGAATAAATCATAGAAATCATAATACATAAAGGTATCTTGAGGCATTCATAAAATTCTTACGTAGGGAGTAACCCTCTTGGTTACGTTTGAAATACCCATCACAGTATATTCCCTAAATCTCTTCGGAGAAACCATAACGTTTAACTCCTTCGCATTACCCAATGCATTGGAGAGCTATATCAGGCTCACCCGCCGTTAGTTTATCACAGAACCACTCGTCTTCATAACAATTCCCAAGAACCATAACATTATTATAGCATATAACTTAAGAATAAAGGAAAGATAACATTCCCACATGGAAATAAAAATATAACATTTTATGATATTGAAATAATGAATTCATTCTAAAAACCATTTTCAAAACCATTTAAAACATTTAATAAAGATATTTTTAAATTAATGTTTACTATACCACATTGAAGCTTTTAACATTTTAAACCATTAATATCCATATAAATAAATCCTTAAAACCATTTTGAAAACATGGATATTAATTAGAAATATTTATAAGATTAAATCATTAAAACATTTAAAATGATATTTTAGTTAAAGGGTTTTTAACAAAATGTGAGACACTTGAATACAATAATTGAGGAATAACATTTAATAAAAACTTTATAATATCATGAGAATAATGGTATTCATGATATAATATTCCAAAGGACTGTATATACACCATATAAGAGTGAATTTCTTCATAACAACAATGAAGTCTCAATGGAAATGTAAATTGAGATGAAATCCATTATAAA
This sequence comes from Viscum album, assembly GCA_963277665.1. Classification (NCBI taxonomy): domain Eukaryota; kingdom Viridiplantae; phylum Streptophyta; class Magnoliopsida; order Santalales; family Viscaceae; genus Viscum; species Viscum album. Next base: position 63,521,161 of record OY728151.1, on the reverse strand, counting down.
GATGGTATCCTTAAATTAAGGATAAATCAATCTCATAATTATGTGAGACAAAGATAAATACACCCAATATAAGTGGATATTATGTGTAAAATAATCAAAGGTCATTCACACATATTCAAAGGATGACATGTTAAATAACTACATTTTGAACCCAAAGAAATCGAAATTGGGCTAAGATGTTCCCTTGACAGCCAACTGCATCACATCAAATTTTAGAAAGAGAGTTGATGAGAGAGATAAAGGTTATCTCATCTCTTGGACATAAAATTTACGGCAATAAGGATATATAAGAACATATCCACACATAATAAGCTAAAAATTAAAAGACATAACAAAAGAAGTCTTTTAAAAAGAGGAGGGTGAATGGTTCCCTTACCGATTTGGGTAACTTTCGAAACGTACACCCCATGAAAGAAGGACTATACAAAATTGATTTAAATAATCATAAACTAAATTATGTTACACAAAGAGTAGAATAATGGAATGTACATACACCACTCAAATGGAAATATTGGAAAATGTATCATGAATCTCACGAAAACACAAAGTGAGATAAAAAGCCCCTTACGAATTTTCGGTAGCCTAACGACGCCAATTAAAACTTACAAAATGGATTGATTAGAGAAAATAGGGTCTCTCATCAAATTAACATAAAAAATAAATTAAGAGTAATATAAAAGAACAGACCAATCATAATAAAGATGAGCTTAAAAGGAATGACATAAAAGAGAGTGCTTAAAAAGAAAGAGAGTGGTTGGATCCCTTACCTCGGGTCTGACTTGACTCGATCGTTCTTTAACCTCCTGAATAATAAAAATGAGTAAATTTATACATTCTTAAAAACCTTTTTCGAGTTCATTATTCCTTTTATATCACTTACTACCATGCTATGAACACTATGTAATTATTTATGTTAATAATGGTCGTTTTGTAGATCATTGCTACTTGAGTCAGAAATAAACGCTTTATAATTACAAGTTGTTCATGTGGTAAAATATATATTATATCCAGTATTTTATTCATTATTTAAATATCATATATATCATATATATCCATTATATACATTCATTTATAATATTACATAACATTTAGAGGTAAGAAATGAAATGCACCGTTC